>CM051234.1:19690289-20290289 GCA_027917425.1 Gastrophryne carolinensis | reverse complement strand
GGGTTGTAAATTTGGAGAAACTGCAAGGTGCGCACTTTGTGTGCGCTGCTGATTTTTGCAAGTAAAATTACCCTCAAACGCATGCTTGACTTTGGGGTGTTTGGCAACTCTACCCTTCAAAGTACCTATGCATGTGGGGTATTGTTTTTTTCAGCAGACCTTGTGCTTTCAGATTTACTGCGTTAGTTCTTGCTTGCTTATTGTTTTTATAGGAAAAAATGTTTTACAATCTGCTTTTTGCTTATTTTTTTAGGGTAAACCTTTGAAACCAGACGTTCTGCCAATCAATATAGTCCGAAGAAATGAACCGACGCCAACAAGCCCAGTAGGCTTAGAAAGCTTGAGGTATGTACTTTCCAAAAATATATAGTTTGAGGGGGTTATTTCAAATGTAAAGGGTTGTAAATTTGGAGAAACTGCAAGGTGCGCACTTTGTGTGCGCTGCTGATTTTTGCAAGTAAAATTACCCTCAAACGCATGCTTGACTTTGGGGTGTTTGGCAACTCTACCCTTCAAAGTACCTATGCATGTGGGGTATTGTTTTTTTCAGCAGACCTTGTGCTTTCAGATTTACTGCGTTAGTTCTTGCTTGCTTATTGTTTTTATAGGAAAAAATGTTTTACAATCTGCTTTTTGCTTATTTTTTTAGGGTAAACCTTTGAAACCAGACGTTCTGCCAATCAATATAGTCCGAAGAAATGAACCGACGCCAACAAGCCCAGTAGGCTTAGAAAGCTTGAGGTATGTACTTTCCAAAAATATATAGTTTGTGGGGGGTATTTCAAATGTAAAGGGTTGTAAATTTGGAGAAACTGCAAGGTGCGCACTTTGTGTGCGCTGCTGATTTTTGCAAGTAAAATTACCCTCAAACGCATGCTTGACTTTGGGGTGTTTGGCAACTCTACCCTTCAAAGTACCTATGCATGTGGGGTATTGTTTTTTTCAGCAGACCTTGTGCTTTCAGATTTACTGCGTTAGTTCTTGCTTGCTTATTGTTTTTATAGGAAAAAATGTTTTACAATCTGCTTTTTGCTTATTTTTTTAGGGTAAACCTTTGAAACCAGACGTTCTGCCAATCAATATAGTCCGAAGAAATGAACCGACGCCAACAAGCCCAGTAGGCTTAGAAAGCTTGAGGTATGTACTTTCCAAAAATATATAGTTTGTGGGGGGTATTTCAAATGTAAAGGGTTGTAAATTTGGAGAAACTGCAAGGTGCGCACTTTGTGTGCGCTGCTGATTTTTGCAAGTAAAATTACCCTCAAACGCATGCTTGACTTTGGGGTGTTTGGCAACTCTACCCTTCAAAGTACCTATGCATGTGGGGTATTGTTTTTTTCAGCAGACCTTGTGCTTTCAGATTTACTGCGTTAGTTCGTGCTTGCTTATTGTTTTTATAGTAAAAAATGTTTTACAATCTGCTTTTTGCTTATTTTTTTAGGGTAAACCTTTGAAACCAGACGTTCTGCCAATCAATATAGTCCGAAGAAATGAACCGACGCCAACAAGCCCAGTAGGCTTAGAAAGCTTGAGGTATGTACTTTCCAAAAATATATAGTTTGTGGGGGGTATTTCAAATGTAAAGGGTTGTAAATTTGGAGAAACTGCAAGGTGCGCACTTTGTGTGCGCTGCTGATTTTTGCAAGTAAAATTACCCTCAAACGCATGCTTGACTTTGGGGTGTTTGGCAACTCTACCCTTCAAAGTACCTATGCATGTGGGGTATTGTTTTTTTCAGCAGACCTTGTGCTTTCAGATTTACTGCGTTAGTTCGTGCTTGCTTATTGTTTTTATAGTAAAAAATGTTTTACAATCTGCTTTTTGCTTATTTTTTTAGGGTAAACCTTTGAAACCAGACGTTCTGCCAATCAATATAGTCCGAAGAAATGAACCGACGCCAACAAGCCCAGTAGGCTTAGAAAGCTTGAGGTATGTACTTTCCAAAAATATATAGTTTGTGGGGGGTATTTCAAATGTAAAGGGTTGTAAATTTGGAGAAACTGCAAGGTGCGCACTTTGTGTGCGCTGCTGATTTTTGCAAGTAAAATTACCCTCAAACGCATGCTTGACTTTGGGGTGTTTGGCAACTCTACCCTTCAAAGTACCTATGCATGTGGGGTATTGTTTTTTTCAGCAGACCTTGTGCTTTCAGATTTACTGCGTTAGTTCTTGCTTGCTTATTGTTTTTATAGGAAAAAATGTTTTACAATCTGCTTTTTGCTTATTTTTTTAGGGTAAACCTTTGAAACCAGACGTTCTGCCAATCAATATAGTCCGAAGAAATGAACCGACGCCAACAAGCCCAGTAGGCTTAGAAAGCTTGAGGTATGTACTTTCCAAAAATATATAGTTTGTGGGGGGTATTTCAAATGTAAAGGGTTGTAAATTTGGAGAAACTGCAAGGTGCGCACTTTGTGTGCGCTGCTGATTTTTGCAAGTAAAATTACCCTCAAACGCATGCTTGACTGTGGGGTGTTTGGCAACTCTACCCTTCAAAGTACCTATGCATGTGGGGTATTGTTTTTTTCAGCAGACCTTGTGCTTTCAGATTTACTGCGTTAGTTCGTGCTTGCTTATTGTTTTTATAGTAAAAAATGTTTTACAATCTGCTTTTTGCTTATTTTTTTAGGGTAAACCTTTGAAACCAGACGTTCTGCCAATCAATATAGTCCGAAGAAATGAACCGACGCCAACAAGCCCAGTAGGCTTAGAAAGCTTGAGGTATGTACTTTCCAAAAATATATAGTTTGTGGGGGGTATTTCAAATGTAAAGGGTTGTAAATTTGGAGAAACTGCAAGGTGCGCACTTTGTGTGCGCTGCTGATTTTTGCAAGTAAAATTACCCTCAAACGCATGCTTGACTGTGGGGTGTTTGGCAACTCTACCCTTCAAAGTACCTATGCATGTGGGGTATTGTTTTTTTCAGCAGACGTTGTGCTTTCAGATTTACTGCGTTAGTTCTTGCTTGCTTATTGTTTTTATAGGAAAAAATGTTTTACAATCTGCTTTTTGCTTATTTTTTTAGGGAAATCCTTTGGAAGCAGAGATTCTGCCAATCAATAGAGTCCGATCGCATACACCCACGTCAACAAGCCTAGTATTTTTAGAAACCTTGAATTGTGCACTTTCCAAAAATATATAGTTTGTGGGGGGTATTTCAAATGTAAAGGGTTGTATTTTTTGAAAAACTGCGAGGAGCGCAAAGTATTTGTTTTTTATCTGAAAATCTCCTCTAGCGCTCTTTGCAGTTTCTGGGGTCTCCTGGGCAGGAAAGGGTGTCTACTAATACATGTGTGGTACCGTTGTAACCGGGAGAAATGGGGCTTTTACCCTCAATATGTTTTTATTGAAAAACCTTTATTTTCGATTAAAAAAAAACACTGCAAAATGTAAAAACGTGTGTATATTTTATTTTCTGTCACATATTTTGCCCAAAATAATTAGGATAAAACTACAAAATTGATAAACAAGAGATATGATGTTAAAGCCCAGATTGTGCTGAAAAAAACAATATGTAATTTTTATGGGAAGTCCCAGAAAATCCCTTCAAAAATTACAGTTAAACATGTGTAGCTCAAAATTGTAAAAAATGCTCTGGCAACAGAGCGTGACACAATCTCCAGGTGGGCTGGCAGCGAAAGGGTTAAAGGCCTAAATGGGAGAAGGACCAGCTGTGAGTAAGGGTAGACAGCCAGAACTAGAGAAAACCCTTAAACTAGGACTAGACAGCCATCCATATGACCTGTGGAGGGAGCCAAAAGCCCACATACCTGTTGGTGTGTATTGTACTGCTTGGCCAAAGGGTTACAGCATTTGTTGTGTACTTAAAGTAAAAAGACATTCATAAGAAGCAACAGGAACAATCCAGACATGCACCAGGTGCCCAGAAAAATTCACTTCCCGCCATTCCATTGACTAACCTGCTCCATGTGGACACAAAGTAGATATGACCTTTACCGACATAACAGAAAGAGGAAGGTCCTTTGCAAGACTACATACTGAAATTGGGAAAAGTGTCAGAAAGCAGTATTTTTTTAAACTAGACATTTAGAGATGTTGTTGTTGATGTTTGGTGTCACTAGAATCATTGGGTGGCCTCACAGTCCTTCTCATACTATTATACTTTTATGCTTCACAGTTATGCTTTATGCACTGGCAAATATGCCCATTTGAGAGTAAACTGGTACTAAACTACCCGTTTGAGTAACCACCAATCCATAGAAATACTAATATATAGAGGTATCAGAGGCCTTTTGCAAGTTACCTACTAAATTAAAATAAACATATTGTTAATATCTGGGCTAAAGCGGAGAGAGGATTGGGGAGACCTTGACATCCACAAAGTGGATCCCCTCTCTTTCCAGTGTGGGATTATCCTAACTAGAGATGAGCGAACTTCTTGAAAGTTCGATTCGGGCGATTCGCCAAATTTCCCCAAGAAATTCGGGTTCGCCCGAATCGAACTTTCACGAATCGCTCATCTCAAAAAAAAAAAAAAAGGGGCCTGCCCGCTCCCACCATGCCGGCATTTGTTTAAAAAGCAAACACTTACCTGCATGGTCGGAGCGTGGAGGCCGGTGCCGCTCTCAGGCGCCCTCTGATGACGCGCCCTCTGATGACGCGCCCTCTGATGACGCGCCCTCTGATGTCGCGTCCTCTGATGATAGCTGAGAGCGGCGCCGGAGCGTGGAGCGGCGCCGCTCTCAGCTGTCATCAGAGGACGCGTCATCAGAGGGCGCCTGAGAGCGGCGCCGGCCTCCACGCTCCGACCATGCAGGTAAGTGTTTGCTTTTTAAACAAATGCCGGCATGGTGGGAGCGGGCAGGCCGGCTGCGCTGTCAGCGGGCCGGCTTCCGCCGCCCGCTGACAGCGTAGCCGGCCTGCCCGCTCCCACCATGCCGGCATTTTTTTTTTTTTATTTCAGGGAAAATTCGATCGGCATGAACCAAAAAAAATTCGGGTTCGTGCCGAATCGAATTTTCCCTGAAATTCGGAGCGAATTCCGGTTCGTCCGAACCGGTTCGCTCATCCCTAATCCTAACCTAAAGAAATTTAGCATGCTGTCTGACTTTTTTTTTAGAAAAAGTGAAGCATTAGAATGCTAGGCCAAATTTATTGTGGGGTACTAATGTAATTTGATCAATTAAACATTTTAATGATAATCAAGAGATTTCTTCCAAAGCTGCTACCTAAAAAGTAATTTAGAATTCTATACGCTGATGTCTACTGCCAGAGCAGCTCTGCCAAAGGTTCCAAACATCTCTGTGATGGAAAAGCTAGATTATAATTTTCTTAGCAAGTATTTCCTCTTGTTACTCCTTGTGTTCTACAATGCTTGTGTTACTCTACAATGCCAGACTTTCGCTTGTCTTTTAGTAGAGGTTATATATGATTGGTATGTGTGAATATTTTTGTTCTTCCTGCATTACTGTAAAAATGCAAAATGGCAAATAATATAAACAATAATAACAGTTGAATCAGTAGCTAAGAAGTGGGGGGATGCCCCGCTATGAAAGCCCCCCTACAGGTATGTTGAACTGAGTCTTATAATTGCACAACACCAGACATAAGTAAAGTTAATATATAATTTTATTAATGTCTAATCATCTTAAAAAGTTTTTTCTCTATTTACATACAATACAAACTATTAAAATACATGTAAGACAAGTTAAAATTCATACTGCCAAGAGGGGGCGCTAATCCGTATTGCTGCCATACAAGAACATATATACATTTAATTGTGAAAAACTGTGTATCCAAATACTCAAACTAACTCTATAATCAATACTAATAAATCCAATCAATAAAGTGCTGCGTGCTTCATACAAAATACATCAATAAATGGTAGAAATGGGTGCAATAAAGATAAGGCTATTCATATATAACAGCCTGACACAAATCAAATAGTGCAAAAAAAGGAAGCATTTACTTATCCATCAAGATATATGAACCGGCAGCATGCGTCCCCCCAGAAAACGGTCTCCGCAATTTGATTTGTGTCAGGCTGTTATATATGAATAGCCTTATATTTATTGCACCCATTTCTACCATTTATTGATGTATTTTGTATGAAGCACGCAGCACTTTATTGATTGGATTTATTAGTATTGATTATAGAGTTAGTTTGAGTATTTGGATACACAGTTTTTCACAATTAAATGTATATATGTTCTTGTAAGGCAGCAATACGGATTAGCGCCCCCTCTTGGCAGTATGAATTTTAACTTGTCTTACATGTATTTTAATAGTTTGTATTGGATGTGAATAGAGAAAAAACTTTTTAAGATGATTAGACATTAATAAAATTATATATTAACTTTACTTATGTCTGGTGTTGTGCAATTATAAGACTCAGTTCAACATACCTGTAGGGGGGCTTTCATAGCGGGGCATCCCCCCACTTCTTAGCTATTGGTTATATTGGGTCAGGAACTGAGCATTGCACCACCACTGCCAATTAGATTATTATCTTACTGGTGCCAGCTGCACATTTCCCTCTTTGTAACAGTTGAATCAGAATATCACAATTTTCCCAATGACTTACCATGCTGCTTGCAGTTCTTAGTTGCAGAGAAAGTGGAAGGGGTAAAACCAGTATCTGAAACACATTAACAAAATGGATTAATCCCTTCATGCCGGCAATCTGTAAATGTACAGTTATGGTGTGATTTTTGAATGAAAAATTGTGGGATCAGACGACTTAAGTTCAGACCTGGAAGATTTTTTGGCTAATCATTCATTATGGGGATCATTAATCAGATCTTTTGTGCCTGGAATAGAAGCAGTATTGGGAGGGGGGAGGCAGAGCGTGGTAAGGAAAAGCGTGGAATAGGTGTGAATAGGGGAACAACGCACATATATTGTTTATGTCCACTATTTTCACTCTACAAAGAGAGCACATGTTTGGTAGAGCAAAGCTGACATGACTTTGTAAGCAATTTTATGCTTGGCTATTTGGCCGATTCATGGAAATAGACAAACACTTGGTGGGCTGAGCGAAGTGTAATAAACACTTATATTATTTAGACCAACCTTTTCATCGATAGACAATTAGTGTTTCTGTGTGGCGACCCTAATGCACAGAACGAAAAATGTGTATGGCGATCGAACAATGCATGAATTCTAGTTCATCACTCAATTGGCGCAACCATTTCTACGAAGCAATTATTGTCTAATTGCGGTTGCTTAAGCGTGTTTTTGGAAATGGTTCCTACGTCTATTTGGAAATGGGTCTGCTGCCAGAGGGACACATATATACAGCCCATTGTTCTCAGCTGTCAAGTACAGTGTCAGCTGTCACAATGCTGAACTGCAGGACATCCATGTTAGTAACCCTATATAGTATATATCAAGCAATATAAAGTTATGTAAAGTTATCGGAGAAACATACAGTCTAAATAGAGGAAAACTACCTATATGACCTAAAGCCTTTAATATACATAATTGTATGTTGTGCTTAAATATTTGTGAATCCTTTTATAAATAAATGCATGATTTGCCCCAAAAACTAGAGCAGATTTTTATAAAATCCTAAAAGTACAAAAAATTAACTCAAACTAATGAGTCATAAATATTAGTTATGGCCTTTTACTTATTGAGAAAAATTTCACAGATCTTAGTGGAACAAGTATGTGTATGTGAGGTTATCGGTTCATTTGAAGGTTAGGTGTTTTAAATTACTAAGATGACAATTAGATGTGACTTGTGTTTTTAAAGAGAAACATTGCAGGTATTGGGAGTTAATAAAAACTCAGCAAACCTGGCTTGCTCAGCCCCCCTGCCACATCTCACAAATTTAAACTTACCTGTCGGAGGCCGGCATCCCTCAGTCCTGCATCATCTCTTTAGGGCAGCGCCATGTTCCCATCCCTTCATGCTCTGCGCCGCCCCTCGGGTGGAGGAGGCAAGAGGCCAGGAATGTTGCCGGATGTTCGCATTTTAGATAGCGTCCACACCCAAAAGACAGTGAAGACGGGGGGGGGGGATGTTTAGAAAGAAACGTCTAGAAAAGTCTAGCCTTCTTCAAAACACATGTTTGTGGAAGTGTATCTAGGGCCAACAAAAAAGATTTCTTGTGTGTCTGACCTCTGGATTCTGACTTATGATTGTGGTTTTGTAACTTATTCTAGCCTGACAAGCATTAACAAATCCTGCTTTGACGCTATGATATTTAAATAGTTCTTGTGAAGATCCACAAAACATGAGCTCAGTGGCTCTCGAGGAGAGGGTTGGGAAACACTGCTCAGGAGAACCGCAGTCCTCAGTGGCCTTGGTTATGGTCTGTATCCATGATTCTAGAATAAGAAGGATGCTAGAGAAATGTGCCATCTATATAATATCACATTCTACAATAAATACAATATGATGTAGCCAAACCCTAAATGGTCAGTTCATGCTCTAAAAAAACTTCAATGGGAGTGAAAACTATTTGACAAAGAAGAGTGGGCCTAATGTAGAAGTCTGCAGGGGGGAGGCGCGTTCCTGCACTGTGCATGTCGCCCGGCTTACTTCCGCGTCCACGCTGGGACGCAAGCTGGGGCGTTTACGCTGATACACTTCCGGCCAAAGTGCGATCAGCGGCGTTACGGCTCCCAGCTGCATTCAGACAGGGGAACAAGGTGAGTAAGTATATAAGGGGTGTGGGAGGACTTACCTATAGAGTCTTAGCCCTGAAGAAGTGATGGGATTGGGGGGTCTAAAAGTAATGGGACTGGAGATGGTAAGTATGGGCCTCCACGGGTGTGACTTGAAAAGACTCTTACAACAAGGAGAACTCCGTTGGATTTTTAACTTGGATTCCCAAGTTCCTTTGGGGCTCAATGAGCACTTGTCCCTCACACCTTTTTTGGGGGGGGGGGTGGTCATAGTCACTTGTTGGTTGGCAATGAGTCATTTAATGTTATAGGTTTCAGCACTTCACAGCATTTTTTTTTTGTTTTATGGTTAATTTTTGGTAGTGTGTTTGAGTAGCACATGACACATGGTTGTGCTTGTATTGATGTTTTTTTTTTGTATTTTTTATATATTAAGCTTTTATCATTTTTGCCACAGTATAGATTACTATTGATCACGGGATTGGTGGATTTGTCCTCAGAATGAAGAGCGAATTGCAGTCACCTCGGGGGGGGGGGGGGGGGGAAACATTGACTTCAGACGTCTCCAGTCTCACCATGCGATTCTACATGCAGTCACATTAGAAGCCTCAACTCTGCATTATGTGAACATGCAATGCATCTCTTTGTCTAGAGTTTGTGCATTTTGGGATGTGTTTATGTTTTTTTATTCTTTGCACTAATAGGGTTGCTAGGTTAGTTGGTGGGGGTAGGTGGGGGTGGTCTTCTGGGTGGGGGGGTTCGGCTTGTATGGGAGACTTTGGTGTGGTGGGGGGTGTTAGGGGGTTTGAGTAGGTGATCATTTATCTACAATAGTGGGGGTGGATGTAACCAGTAGGGTGATATTTTACACAGTGGGGTTGCATGGCCCTGTTTATACACAGGGTTTATGGGGTTGTAGCATAATATGGTTCAGTTACGATCTTCATTGGAAATAGGTTCTCACATATGGGTTGTTGTTTAGGTTGTTTAGATGCCAAGGGGGAGGCGGAGTTATTCTGAGCTTGTGGAGGGTTTAGATCTCACCCCATTGGACACACGCACTTATTAGTGCTTTTGAGACTTTGAGTCCAAAGATATGGACTTATTTTATCTGGTTAAATAGGTTTTAGTGCATATACGGTGTGTCTTTGGATACCAAATTGGTGCCTTTGATTGAAACACTTGGCAACATAGCCTGTTAATGTGGCCATGTGGGTGTGATGTAAATATAGAATCTGGCCTGTAGTGCAATTTGTAAAGAAAAGCGATGTCTGCCTAGGGGCTCCTTGGGGCGCCATTAGGTCCTATAAATTAATATTGTGTACAGCTGAATATGGTGTATTGCACAATGAATTAGACTAGATTTTAATACTCTGTCTTATGGAAATTGTCTTTAGATATTGTAGAGCAATAGTTTTGTACAGATTTGTCATTTTTTGTAACTTGGATTATATACATGTTTTGCCTATCATTATGTTCTATTAGGGTGGCCCATTTAACACCTGCACTGTGCACGCTGCCCGGCTTACTTCCGTGTCCACGCTGGAATGCAAGCTGGGGCCGTTTCCCCTGACTCACTTTCGGCCGGAGTGCGATCAGCGGCGTTACGGCTCCCAGCTGAATTCAGGCGGAGAAACGAGGTGGGTGAGTATATAAGGGGTGTGCGTGGACCTACCTCTAGAGTCTTAGCCCTGAAGAAGTGACGGGGAGCCGTCAAGCAACGCGTAGGCTGCTAGGGAGGTGGATATAGAAGCCGCGCCCCGGTGACAAGTAAGATTCCCAATACATTTGGTTTGTTGTGGCCCTCTCATTTCATTCTTTGTGCCCTCGGTTTGCTATAAGTATCTTTATGATTAGTTATTGCTTGTTATTGATGCACTTTATATTTGAGGACACAAATATGACACTTTATTTTCAATAGCACTTGCACTTTATTTAAAAAATAATAAGAGGGATCATTCATAAGCGGGACCAGCATAGTATTTTATAATGAATTGTGGGCCAGGAGGTGTAACAGCTCCTCAATGGAAATTTTTCCTCCTCCCTATTTCCTTTGGGAGTTTTTGTGTCAATTTGATAATATTGTTAAATAAATGTAATAATTATTAAAATTTACAATATTGTAAATTTGTTGATAAAGAATAGTGGTGCAACCCATTCTTTTGGTGTGCTTTTGAGGTGTGGTGTACCCCAAATTTAGCTATATGTTTTTATATTAAAATTATACGATAGAAAAATAATAGAAATCAGGTGGGTCAAATGCTGTACGATTAATTGTAAAGACAAGTTGTTGTTGGATCATGCTCTAATTCACCTATTTACGAGGAACTACTAAAGTAGCAAGGGAGCTTCTCCACTTAGAATGCCCATTTCACCACTCAGCACTGCACACCGGATATCATGCAGCCTCTACTTACCATTCCCATGTTCTGTCAGAGCAAGCCATCAGTCAGTGAGTGTTTATCTCACTCTGTTTTGACCAAGGTGAGGGTAGCAGGTCCTATTAATCCAAAGCAAGCCCCAACCGCTGTATTGCCTGATCAGCCCTAGGCACAGATTCCTGATCGGACATGTAGTTACTACATTGAGACATCACTAAAGATATACAATATATCTATATATACAATTTGTAGGGTTGTGTTTTATAGTTATATTGTGAATGTTTACCTGTACAGTAGGCAGAGTTGCAGGGTAGTATGTTATAGAATTTATACACATAAAAGCCTCCAGGACACATCTTAACTTTGATATCAGTAGACCAAAGACAGCAACTTCTTCCCCAGTTGGCACAGGCTTTACGATTTACAATGCCATCAATAGCAGTAGGATGGGAGCCATTCATCCATATTGGAAACTCTGTCCCGCAGCTGCCTGCTGGAACACAATGCTCATATATTTTCTCATCATATTTTCCTTTAAATCGATACCAGCCCTCCAGGCCACTATCACAGTGATACCCAGAACTATTTGTGCTGCGCCAGGGGTCATTGAGGACAGTGTGGTTGGAGCATGGGTCCATACAAAAATATGATCCATTGTACTTAATGCAGTCTTCATTGGAGTTACACGGGTTTCCTTGTAGACACTCATTAACCTCACAGTATCTTCCATCTCCATAATATCCATTGCGACATGAACAAGTGTATGATCCATAATAATTTGTACATACGGCCAGAAGATGACAGTCATTGAGAGATCTGTCTGCACATTCATCAATGTCAATACATAGAAAATGTTCATCATATGTAAATCCCCTAAAGCAATTACAAATATAAGATCCAATAGTGTTCACGCAGTAACCATAACCATACCACTCGCACTTGTTGGAGTAAATATCCAGACACTCATCTATATCATCACAAACAAATCCATCCCCTGCAAATCCTTCTTTACATGTGCACTCCCCGTATCCACCAAATTCTTCACATGTTGCATTTGGGTGGCACTCCAGATCGAAGCCTTTTCCTGCAACGAAGACAAATAAAAGTTTACAGAGGACCACATTATTTTTGATCGGGTCCTATTATCTAAAGGGGTCTTGGGACAGAAAATTCCTTGTCCTAGGGGCACCCTGGTTTGGGATGCCTGTTGTTTGAAATCTTTGTAATTTCGTCATACAGTATACTCGCTTCGATCCGAAATCCCACAGCACATGTTCAGGACCTACAATGAAATTCCCGACTTGTCTGCCTCCTGCATCTGTTAGAAATGATTATCTGTTGTGCGAGCAAGCAGGGGGGATACCATGGAGTTCTACAGCTAAGCATAGCATGACTGACCTAGCCGCAGTCCCACATGGCATCCTGGTTCCTCTGCCCAACAGGCATATACGTCTGCCCAACATGGTGGGCACACCAATCTGTTTCCCAAGGCTTGCAAATACACTGTGTAAGTGGAGACCAAAGTAAGTATAGGGAAAAATCAGGGGGGTTCACACTGCAGGAATTCCACAGAATGTCCCTAGGGACATATTTTAAAGTAGACAAACTCATTTATATACGTTTTGGTCTTTTATAAAGGGCATGCCCTTAAGGAAGCCTTTAAAAGAGGATCAACTCAGGTATATTGTGCTTGATTCATGTGTGGTCATTTTATTTGTACTGTATATGAAAATAAACTTGGAAACCAAGTATTACCAAGACCAGTCAAACACATAATTTCTCTCCCCATAGCTCAGGATCCATGAGTATCCATGAATTATGAAAAACATGGAACTAGTACAGATGTACATAGAGAGCAATGGCGCGAGGTATAATGGGAATGGGAGTGATCCACCACCGCTTGGAGGAACATGGCTAAAAAACATGGGGGTTGAGAAAAACGACATTTTTTTAGGGGAGAAAATTGCCATTCACTTTTATTGTCTACCAGGTGTAAATTTGAGGCAAAAGAAATTGGATGGTGGATCCGCACTTCCTTAAAAAGTAATTCTTTATTTTATCAGCATTAAAATCATCAGCATCTCCAGATACAAATCCAAGGCAGCAACAGCCAGGTAAAATCAATACAAGACTCGGGCAGAGGGGAAATGGGGTCCTCTGACGCGTTTCGGGTCCTCAACGGCCCTTAGTCATAGATGGGGGTACCCCTAAATCACAATGAATAAATAGTGATAAGAAAGAGACTCGCCTGGTGCAGTAGCGCAGCCGGCAGCCGCCGGGAGCCCCGAGCGGCGGGCAGCCGTGACGTCAGGAATGGAGGGGGATGCGTCAACCAATCACAGGCAGCACCCGCGGGCCAATCAGAGAGGAAAAACCTCTCACATGACACCGTGAGCCTAGCCAGCGAGAGGGACGCATCCAACCTCCAGCCGTGACGCCACGGAGTACGAGTGCCTGGACTACAGTGCCCAGCCGGCCAGTTGTAAATTTGCACCTGACTCTGAATCAGCCTTAAGATAGACAATGACAATCAATGGCAATTTTCAGTTTCTATTAAAGTGTTCCAAAATGAATATGCTTAGCCTATCTGTTTTTTTTTGTTTCTTTTATATATTTTTACAATCTTATCTTCCACTAGCTAAATGTTTGCCAGATGGAAGCCTCATTACTGCTGTACAACCACCGCTGCTAAAGAGTTCACCTGTTACAGTGCAAGAATTCGGGGATACGTAGTCAGTAGTGTTTACTCAAACCACTCCCATCTTAGGATCATAGCCACAAAGGAACATAGGGAACTTGGAAGCAGCATGCTGAAAAGTAAATCACAGGTCTGGGGGCACAATCCTAACACCAATGTTTATTTTCTATTCCAGAAGAGGAAAACAACAAGGCAGAACATCAAACATCTGACAAAAAGGACGTTTTCCTTTCATGCAGTTCAGAAAACACATACAAGATGGCAGATGTGGAATTAAAGCAAAAGCTGGAATGGGACTCCAAAGGTGAATAGAAGTAGACGAACAAGGAAGAAAAACCAGTAGCAGTTAGAAATGTTCTGAACAGTAATAGAGGAGACCTTGACATATGGTCAGCGTGTCTTTGCCCATGTGAAACATGTGTGAGGGAGGTGGCAGATATGTAACTGGGAGAAGAGTTATTATTGATTTGTAAAGCAGGTGTGAAACTCTGCGGGTGGCACCTCCTGTAGTATTTAAATAAAGATATGAGGTGCACTGCCCCTCTTGAGGGACCCTATAAACCACTCTAACACCAAAGAATTGGGGGTGCCCTCCCAAAACCCCCCACAGAATGGGTCCCTGGGGACTAACACTTGCACTCTCGGATGGGCCGTCCCATCCTTACCCCAGGTGAGAGGTGCATTTAAGGGGAGTCTTCAACTCCCATTAGTCACTACCCAGCCTTGAGAAAGAGCCCCACGGGCTCGGAACGCGTGGGCTTGCTGCAGGGGCGCCATCCAGGTCAGCATAACAGTAAGGATCTTTAATCGTGTGTTCTATGTGCGGTCATAGTTTTTTGCACTTCATCCTCTGATTGGTTTTACCCTCACTGTTATTTGATTGTTAATTGATGCACTCCATTACTTAGCACTCAGCACTTTATTGTACATATACATTCAGCATAGGTAGCACTTTGTAATTATAGTAGGTAGGATTTTCCACTGTATATTGTAATAGACTGTATGTGGCAGGATGGCTCCCCCATGTGGCTGGTCATGCTGGTAATGTTTTTTTAAATGCTTTTAATGAGATGATTATTAATAAAGATTATTGTAAAAATTATTGCATTCACTGATTATCCGAGAGTGCAAGTGTTAGTCCCCAGGGACCCATTCTGTGGGGGGTTTTGGGAGGGCACCCCCAATTATTTGATGTTTAAGTGAAGCAGGTGAGATGTAGCAGTACCAGCCGAAAAACAAAAGGGAGAGAGTAGTGGTAGCCCTGCACTATTAAAAAGTTTATTCCTCTAATAGGGGATTAAGTGCAATGGACTATCCCATTTCAACAATTGGTCAGGCCCATGCTGGAGGCAAAGGACCCCTGCAGGTTCACCATTACCTTCTTAGATGTCTATTTTAAATGTTTACATTTTTTATTGTTTATATTTGTGCTTATTATTTAGATTTCTATATTAAAATACAGCTGATATTTTACCGTCTTTCTTTATTGGGTGGTCTTCCGAAGTTCTTTGCTCATATTGGGTGAATTGCTGTCTAATTGTTGGATTCTCTGAGGTCTAACAGTCTAATGTCTGTAACCCTTCTCTATTTCTTTGTGATTTAAAAAATGAATTTTTTTTTTTTCACTGAGTTCATGTGATACTGCAGAGAAAAGTAATTGTTACACCATATGCAGAGGGAGGGACTGCCAGCTCAGACCCAAAAGCCCACAAAATCAGCCGCTCAACAGAAATGCCAATCTATTAGTAATTACATTAATCAAAATCTTTATTTAATAATGGCCAAAGCATACCTTAAAGAGGACCAACACCCAGGGGTGATCGGCCCGGAAATCTATAAGATTCCCGGGCCGATCACCTCCCACCCCGCGGGACATCCGAGATCGGGATGTCCCGCGGGGTGACACCCCCCAGAAACCCCAAAAACATCTTACCTGATCCGCCGCCGCTTCCGCCGCCCCTCTGTGAATGGCCGGCGGGGGCGCGCGCGCGCCGAGAGTGACGCGCGGGAGGCGGCGGCGGCTGGAGCGGCTTGGACGTTCCTGATCCCCGCCTGGACGTTGGCGGGGATTGGCTGCGGCGTTCACGTGGGAGCGTTGAGAGGTGAGTTTTTTGGGGTTTCACACAGCGGGGCACCCCCGATCGGGGTGCCCCGCCGAAGTGGACCAAAACCCAGGATAGTCAAAATCCTGGGTGTTGGTCCACTTTAAAAACAATTAAAAACATGATTGCTGGGACTGGTGTGTTGCGGACTACTTAAATATATGATGATGGTATGATATCTATTGAACACTAAATCAAATTTATAGTATATACAAGAAACAAAATACAATTATGCCCAGGAGTTTCTCCTGAGAGCTGTGCCAGTGGTCTGTGCAAAGTGCACAAAAAGAAAAGTAAGTGCTGATAATTATATACAGCAATGAGAAGCCGTATAAGGCCAAGTAAGAATCAGTGCAAGGAGGTAACCGTGAAGGCTAAAGTGCTAAGTGCAAAAAAGTGCAAAGTGCTTGGAAAGAGAGAAACTCCAGGGCATATATAGTAAGGCTACTAACACAATAGCAGCTGATCAAGGCTAAATAAGAACAATATCCAAAAACAATCTACATTACCACATAGTCACATGATCCGGTCCTACTCCACCAACATGCCCAGCATACCAGCACCACTGACGCGTTGCGTGGCAACTGACTTCTGCCACTTTATCAGAGTTGTTACACCATAGCGTCAGGCTATGTTTGGCGCTGTCCTAAACTGTTTTACATTTTGAAATTGAAGCAGAAATGGCTATCAGGGTTTACAGGTTTCCGCAATGACAATCTCTTTTTCATCCCGTCCACTAATCAGCTCTGCGGAGAGGGACTAGATTGCTGGTCCCTTCCTCCTCCCACCTCAGCCTCCTCCAAATGTATCACATTGCTGCTTCCACATAGCTGATTATTATGTAGCACCAAAGATCCAACATAAAAATGGAAAACAGTTTAGAGCAGTGCCAAATGTAGCCCGACGCAATGTTTTATCAATTACCTACCTGCAGTATCACTTTAAGCATGAACCCACTAGTTCACAATAAAATGTAACAATCAAAAATGACTTGCAATCCTACAGGTTCAGATTATTTTGTACGAGGTTTGTATTTTTAATTTTTGTCTAGAAATTCAGAAGTAACAGTGGCCTCTAGGGTCTTCAGGTGAGTTATGTTTGAATTCCCCATAGGCTGCTGTGTTTTTTTTTTTTTAACTTAGATGGCAATAAAAAAAGAATTGGTGGGGTTCTGGTAATCTATATATTTTGTGGAGCAGTTGTGTTTAGTATCTAACCCGGGACTTTTAAAAGCCAGTGGCATTAATTCCATAAAACTGCTTTATAACAACTAATGAAAAATGAAAACAAGACATATTAAAAACTTTTAAAACACATATAACAAGAAATAGCACAATCTGCCAGGAGTAGGCGCCAAATAACCCTCTGGCTGTAAGCCTATTTTGATGTAAACAATATTTCATTTTCCCTTATCACCTACACTAAATAACATCTAATATCTGATCAATCCATATAACTCATATAAGTCATATAAAGTGCTTGTGCTGAAATCAATTTACAATATTCCATCTAAAGTGCATTATTAAATGTGCCCATAAAAGTGCTCAAATTATTATACAAAGGGGATACAAGTACAAACATGAGATATCAATCTTACATGAGAACGAGGCTCCAGCAGCGCCCTGGAACCCCTCCCCCAGGGACGGTGGCTGTCACAGAACGCGTGGGTAGATTGTGCTATTTCTTGTTATATGTGTTTTAAAGCTTTTTAATCTTTAATATCTTTTAATCTAATGTTTTGTTTGTTTGGCTAATAACGATAATTTTATTGTAATTATGTCTTTTTGATTTGTTGGGGTGGTGCAATATCAGTCTCTGGCACACACAACCTGGGGTTTGTCTGGGCGAAAACCTTTGCATATATTTAGCTTTTATTCTGAAATAAAGAATGGAATGAATAAAGGCCAATAAAGGCCAAGATGGTGCATTAAAATGAACACTGAGAATAAGAGTTCACTTACCAGTAAATCCTAATATCTGAGCAGAAAATGACCCCTTTCCATCTCCAAGAGCACTTAGAGTCCAATTTCCTATAGTCGGGTTTTTAACCAGATGGGAACTTATTCCATGTAAATCACGACAAAATTCTAAGTTCTTGTTGCAGTAGTATTGATAATCATAGTAATAATAGGTATAGTTATGAAAAACAAAGGTGTTTCCTGAAAATAGAAAATGGTGAGTCAAAATATAATGGAAAAGTATAAAAGTGTCCCAGTCTAACCATACCCTAAGGGCTCGATTTCCTAAGGGTGCCAGCACAGGCAGATATAACAGCCAGCTGACTGATTGGCTTGTGCTGAGCTCAAGTCTATACCAGGCTTTCACCGACACACAGTGCACATAAGAGAAGCCATAGTAAATACAACTATACAATGTTCAACATACCATATCTCAACAAACCATCTCATTTGTGGGTTAAATATATTGTATATAACATTGTTTGAGTTGATACCATGTTTTGAGCTCCCCCTGATTATATTTCAACTTAGTACACAGAAAATCTTAGATAATTAAATATTTTTAACGACTGCATATACTGTAATCAAAATAATATCAAATATAGCAACATTTTTAAGCTTAGGGACTCTTCTCCATCTGAAGAAGGTCAACGGCAGAAGAAAATTGAAGAACATAGATGGTTGATGGCAGAGGAGAGCATATGATCCATTTAGTACTGTATGTTCTTTATGTCTTAGGATAGATGTATGCCTACATAGGTATTCAGGTATTCCAGATATTCAGGATATGGTCTTATCCAAGATCTATACAGTGATGTCACAATCAATAGTGAAAAGCCAAACCCACCCTATTTGGTTTGACCAGTATTTGACCAAACCAAACGTTTTCTGCATGGTTCGAATACACCTGGATCCAGTTCCCTTTATAGCCTATAAGGGGTTCCCAGTTCAGAAATTAGACCCCTCCTGCCCTGTTACAGTCATCCAGCATATTGCCTACAAAAGTAACCTGAGGGAGATTCCAGAAAGGCTCCACCTCCCTAGTATAAAATCCCAACCCCACCTGTCACTAGTCTTGGCTGGAAGCCAAGAAACGAGAAGGGGGGACCACTGGCTTCATTTTATAGAGCAGTGGGAGCCAGAACTATACTATTTGGCATTTGGGAGTATCGAATGCCAGATTCTGGGGCCTATCAGGCCAGTTGGCTTGCGAACCGGATAGACTCTGCTAAAGGTCATCACTACAAATAAGAGGTGCAGCAATCACAAATCTTAATTCAGTGGCAGCTACCAACCTGAATAAATCCTTATACCTTGGCCACAATTTTTTTCTATATTGGTAACAAGGCAACAAGATTCGTTGTGTGTGCTTACTTTGGCCACATGTCTGGGTTTGAAGCCTGTTTTTTTCAAAGATAAATATTTGGGGCCAAAGCAACATGAATTCTTTAGGGTGGTAAGCACTGAAGAAAGCCCATGAAGTGGGGTCATGGCTTAGAAAGGGCCACTTCTGAATCTGTGTGTGAAATTTCAGCTGCATATCTGCGCTAAAAGCATAATAAAAGAAAAAGTTTAAGGCATGCCTTCTTGACTGCGCAGCATGGCTTACAACAAGGTCTATTGACCAAAGGTTCCAGTGCAATCTGGTTGTAGAAGAACAGGTTGTAGAAACAGACTTGCAGCCAGTACGAGGGTGGTGTTTTTTTAATGAACTAGCGGACTATTACGTCTGTTGCATCTTTACTGTATTTTATAGAATACTACCAAAATGATTTTCCCTAAATGAATCATTATTGTATCGTGATTTTTTATTTTACACATATTTGGTGATGTACTTACCGTCTGGATCAGTCAGGTTAAGAGGGAATCTGTAATCTCTGCTAATAAGTAAATGTTTGAAGGGGACTGTAAGATTGAACACTTCAGTGTATTTGCCAGTAACATTTAATTTTATGTCCAGCGCTTGCAGTTTATGTATTTGGTTTATTGGTTTAGACAAAATCAGTTCCAATGAGTTCATCAGCTAACAAAATAAGAAATAAAGAGAAAACTATTTGTTAAAAGCATATGAATTTTCCCCTGGCATAAAAGCTTACCTACTTCAATCTATCTATATCTTTATAGCATTGCCTTTTACCATTACCAAACAGAAGACAGACAGACCCAAATAGGGATCCTTGAGAGTTGGGGTATCAAAGGCCCTTAGGTTCACTACAAGGTATTCTGACTAAACTTTAAGAGGGGCTATGCTTGTCCAAATCCAAATTCCAAGAATCACTTCAAAACTTCAAAAAATAAAAAAAATAAGCTTAAGTCTATCCAAGTTTCAGCGGCAGATGATGCTCACATCCTCAAATGGTTCTTGGTGTCTTCAGTGGGACAGAGGACCCAAATACCCCACCCTGCTCTGGGTTCCCGGAATCTTGCTGCCTGCCACACGGAAAGCTTTTTTACCGGTCAGCTGATGTCAGTATAAAAAGCCCCTCCCTTTGGCGGAAGTTTGCAGCTGAAACTGGTAGCAGTGTAGAGGATCTGTGTCCTCTGCCGGGCTGAAGACAGTGGAGAGCGTTGCATGGCAGGACACAGCACCTGGCAATTTAAGAGGGTAGGTATGCCCTATGGCCAGTCCGCCCCTGTATCTGCCTGTGCTGGCACCCTTAGGAAATCGAGCCCTTAGTGTATGGTTTAGACTGTGACACTTTTATACTTTTCCATTATATTTTGACTCACCATTTTCTATTTTCAGGAAACACCTTTGTTTTTCATAACTATACCTATTATTACTATGATTATCAATACTACTGCAACAAGAACTTAGACTTTTGTCGTGATTTACATGGAATAAGAGGGTAGGTATTGCTGTATTGCCACCAGCTGGAGCAGGCGTAGGAACGGGGTTGCAGTGAGTACAAAAGCATGGGAGGGGCACCATCTTAAAATAATATGCCGCCTTGAGAAAGTGACAGTCATTTCTGTCACAGAACGCGTTGGCTTCTCCCAGGGGGAACTAGATGCTGCGGAGCCCTATATGTAAGATTGATGTGTGACATGCACTTTTTGATTATTCATTCAAGCACTTTATTTTGATGAATTGTTGTAAATGGATGCACTTTTTTTGAGAAGCACATGCACTTCATATATTCTGGATTACATATGAATTTTTTATGGATATGAATTTAGCATTATAATCATTTGGGTATAATAGGTACATTAAGAGCAGCAGGTCCAGCACCCCCTTGTGGCAGATTGTACTCATGGTGTGTTATATGTTTTTTAATGAACTTTTTAATATGTATAGTCTGTTTGTTTTGCCTAATAAACATACATACTTCTATATTATGAGGTGGTAGTGCAATTGTAGGTCCTTGGTTTAAGTGCAGTCTCACTTTTGTGGTGTTTTGTATGGGGTAACCCCCTTTACTTTTTTCAACTTGTAATATACAGTATATGCAATGAAGCTCTTACCTGATACATATCAATATAAGCCATCTGGATTAATTCTCCATAACTAAGCAATGAAATGTCTTTAAATATTTGTTTCTGTTTCGGATTTACTGCACAGTACCACGGGTGTAACAGAAAGTAAACCTGTAAACCAAAACAATATAGTTACATGTGGTAATACAGTATAGATATATAGCTATATATAGAGATACACAATTTGTGATTAAATATACTTACCTGCAATTTTTTCTCTTTCAGTAAGGCATAGACATCAGACTGCAGCTGAGTGTCGTTATAATCGGCCATGGAACCAATCGTCAAAATATAAACGACAGATTCTGCTGGAGAAAGTTGCAGGGCTCTCTTCAAACCATAAAGTAATGACTGATTGCAGTTATCTGGGTAATCGTTGTAGTAAGTGTAATCCCAGTAGTTTTCCTGTATGTCTTTCAGAAATTTATCTTTGTCAGCAGAAATAGTTTCATTGGTTTCTAATAAAAAAAAAAATATAAAATATATATATAAAACATGCTGTGTAGCTGGGCAGGGGCAACTAAGAGGGCAATTTTACAATGTTGGCAGAGTAAAAATACACCTTCAATGGATTTGATAGACTCTAAAGTAGATTTCCTATTCAGAATGGATTGGTAAGATCCATAATTAGAAAAAAAAAAAAAAAAAAAAAAAAAACAATTCTTTCTGATTTGGGAAGATTTAAGTTTGATTCTTGACAAACGAAAGATGCATTGATTAAGAATTTTAAACTAACAACCTGGTATATGGCCATTATGGGTAGAGAGAGTTAATTTAGAGTAAAAAAAAAATGGATACACCGCAGAGAAAAGGTAGGGGCGAGGGTGGAATTAGAGGCATAATAAAAGATACATTATAATTCTGGAAACATGATAACAGAATGAATAAAAAGAAAACGTTGAATGTTTAAACAAAACAAAAGAAAACAATATATTTATTATTTAGGAATGATATGAAGGTGATGTAGACATGTTTTGTCTTTTTTATGCAGTGTTGTTGAAACTAAAAAAGAAATAAACCTGACTTATTGTTTAATAGCATGATAAAACATTACAAATGCTTTAATAACGTATCGCTGAAGAAAACTATAATAAAGAGATCATAAAAAAATAAAAGATGCAGCATCACGATAGGGGTTCCCAGAAGATGAAGGCTCACCTAAGTAGAGATTTAGTTAGCCTCTCTTTAAAAAAATGCTTCTAGTTTAGAGAGATAGTAAAGTAGACCCCTAAACCAGCGGTACTCAACTGGCGGACCGGCGTCCGAATGCGGACCTCGGTGTCAAATTTCTGGACCCCTGACTTGACAGCCCTGCACTTAGTTGCTTCTGTGTTGCCATGCTCAGCGCTGCCCCTTTACAGATTGGCATTGTAGTTGTTTGTCTCCCTGCCAGTGTCATGACTCCCTGGCACCTAGCATTGCAATATGAAGTACTGCACGGACAGGAAGTGGCATTGCAAGGTATAATCCACCCCCAGCCCACCCCCAATGTGCTGATTTCTAACTATCCATCCCCCCTGACAGCGCCCCATTCGGACCTCCGCCTCTCACCAGATGCCTGTAAATGGACCTTTACAAGAAGTGGTTGAGTACCCCTGCCCTAAACAGTGATTTTGTCTGCATCATATGAAGGATACAGGCTGGAGTTCTTGTTTATCCTTGATGGTAAGTGATGGGCACTGCCTCCAGGATCGTGGACATTTGTCAATGAAAGTTTCACGGTAGGAGACCTGGTCTTACTTATGTGTGCCAGTGTGAGGTGTTTGGAAAAAGAGGCCTGTGGCTCATTGAAGTTGCCTGCAGATTTTCCTGAAGTAAAGCTCCTGTTTCTGCATGTACGTTACCGGCTCGACTTTGGCTCTGACCCTCTGGCTTTGGATACCGACCTCGCTCTGGCTCTGACCCTCTAGCTTTGGATACCAACTCCACTTTAGCTCTGACCCTTTGACTTTAGATACCAACCCCGCTCTAGCTCTTAGATGGCTACCTGCTTTGGCTCTCTGGTTCTGTATTATGGCTCTTTCTGGCTCTGGACTCTCTGGCTTTGTTGCATTACTCTTTCCCAAAACCTGAACTGGACTTCTCCCATGTTGGACTCACTGGTCATTGATAAGAGTGGCAGGACCCTGGTTTGTCTCAAGTACAGTCCGTCCCTATTTGCGGAAGTCTCCGTCGAAAACCAGACCATCATCATCATCATCACCATCACACTTGACACTCCGGCCTTCCCCTCTGCTTACTTTTTTCCTGTATCCACCCTCTGGGGAAGTCCCAGGCAGTACTGCTGGGAGCTGTCTGTATTTATCAGCCGGGTCTCCAATCAGGAACCTAGCTATCAGTGGCAGCTACTACTCTCAATAAATCTACTTTGACCACAATTTTTCTTTCTTTTTGCAAAATTCCTTGTGTTCAGCTTTGTGTCTACATCTATTTTTCTAAAGTCAAGATTTGGGGCCAAGGTGACATGAGTGGCAGGGAAGCCTGTAGTTGTGGACTTAGCGCCTGGCTCAAATAGGCCACCATTAGCCTTATCACAACATCACAACTGTCAGGAATCGGCACTTACCTGGACCCCGTTCCGGCGTTGTCCCCGGGCGGCTGGCCGCAGCAGCAGTTCCCGCTCGGCGGCCTCGTCCCCGCCTCTCTCTGCCTCGAGCGCGAGCACGTTTTTCATATGCCCTCCGGCGGCGCTGCTCCCAGCGCGTCCGCCGGAGGCAGCTGTGTTAGAGCCTGCGGGCTCAGCCTGGGGAGGAACTCCTCCCTCTCTCCTGTTGTGGGCCAATGAGCCCAGCTAGGGACAGGTCAGGCCAATCCTGGCTTGGATCCTAAGTGCACCAATCATTCACACCTTCCCTCTCTGTCTGCCCTTATAAAGGGTTTCCTCCCTCAGTTGCCCATTGCCTGTGATAGCGCTCAGAACCCTGTGTTACCTTTTCCTGTGAAGTCTAGCCCGTTGCCGATTTGATTGTCCGACCATTCTCGATCCTGAATCCTTGTTGCCGACCTCTGCCTGTACTTGACGCCTCTCGTTCCTGAATCCTTGTTGCCGACCTCTGCCTGTATTTGACGCCTCTCGATCCTGTAGCCTTGTTGCTGACCCTTGCCTGAACTGACGCTTCTAGATCCTGAACCCCAGTTGCTGACCTCTGCCTGTACCCCGACTCCGTCTTGCCTGACCCCTGGTGCTGCTACGATCTCTGCCTTCCCGTTATCGACCTATTGCCTGTCTCTGGACTTCCGTCACTCACGCTCCAGTTATTGGTTCTCCAGATCTCTCCATTTAAGCTTGCATCCTTTGAGCCAATAGGTCCTGGGGGCAACCGATCCCGGGTAGGCGTAACTTGCGTCCCGGCAAGCGGGGGCTCCTACAGGTGAAGCTGGCTGTGGAGATTGGGGGTTGCAAGCTCATCAAGAGGTCTGGATTTACCCCCCAAGCGTGACAACAACAATGAGCTGGTGGGTGGGCACTTTAAGGCAAACCCCCCATGTGTCCACATGTTTAGACTCTTGCTTGATGGGGATGCAGTCGATGATGTATAATTATGTATTAAAAACAAAAAGAAAGAAACAGGCAGATTGCTTACTAGCTTTTTGTTTTCCATTGTCACTCCACGGTCACTGGGAAAAGTTTGTTATTGTCTATATTAAAATATTTTGCTAGTTTTTAATTTGTATATATTTATGCAGGGTGTTCTACGCCATGAAATCCTTTTCCTCAACAAAACCTAAATCCCAATGCTCAATCTGCTGATTTTTACTAGTTATGTGGGCTATCATAGTTAAAACGTGTAGGAATACAGTATTGTTCAGACTTTTAAGCCAATTTCATTGTTTCTGGCCAAAGGTAGTTTGTTATCAAAGGTCAACATTATTGCAAAAATGAATGGTATAATATTTATTGCTTTGCAAAGATTTAAATTGGATATATACACTTATATAACTATATGTTCCAGTAAGCAATGTACATTGTAAAATCGCAAGGCACTTAGGCAATAGAAAGGAGAAATACAAATCTAAACCAAATGGTTTCAGTGTGGGAGCAAGAGTTGAACAGAATATATACATCCATAAAGTGACACCATGACCGTAACATAATACTGATAAACCAAAGCAATTTTGTTGGCATACCATGTGTATGACCTATCTTAATGTCATGCTTGGAGGAGCTCCTCCAGTAGTATGCAGCTTGACCACCAGGTGGTGCTGTCCTGCAGTGCTCCATGAGATCAGCCAGCACCTGTGCTAATTACTTTCTGGCCTTCAAATGCTGATGCTGCTATGCAGTCAGGGCATTTTACTCTGTCTTTGTAACCTGAACTCTGTACCCAGAGCCTTGAAATCTGAACTCTGAACCCTGAACCCAGGACTTCCTTGTCAGCCATTGCTTTCCCTCCTGTTGCTGTTTTCCCTTTTTGGACTGGACTTCATGCATGTATGTTTTTCCCTTACTACACATTGTGTATGTATAGCAATTTGAGTGTGAATGTTTGTTGTGTCTCACAATAAACACAGTTTGCTGCATAATCCCATCCTCTCTGCCTTGCAGTACTCAAATTACTGGTCACTCTTTATTAGTGGATTTCTCCTTTGAGAGATCCATGACACTTAATCTGTGTATATGCACATATGCTATGTTATAGTACTACAAGGGGGATATAAAGAAAGCTTGTAGATCAAGAAATATAGAGGGAGAAATGGGAAAAGGGAGGAGAGAAAGTGGGGGCTGGGCCCAGTATATCCATAATCACCAAAATATAGCCTTTTATCCTCAGGGTTTACCCCCTGAAAGTCTAAGCCTCAGTTCCCAGACCCTAAAAAAAAGAGAAGGCAATCCTGTGTGACAGCTGTCAGCTTTTGGTTAACCATAATATCAGAGATCCTAGGAAGAACCTCTGACCATGCAAAAGTACCTGTTTTCCAGGATCAAACAATTGTCTTCCAGACTGCTGTGAACACATGTATTTCTAAACGCCATTGTGGGTGCATATATAGGTTTTCCTTCTATGACAACAGAGCTTCCTCTGGTGTCCCAATCAGTTTTCTATCAACCAGCTTAGAGAAAAGTCTATACGCCTTGTCCCAGATCAATTGAGCCACTAGACATGCCCACTAAATATGAAGTGCCAAGGTTGAGCGTCTTATGTTGTCATTCCTACTGATTGCCTCAGCCAATGGCTCCAGTGCCAGGATGAACAGTACTGGAGACAGGGGGCCCCTAGCTATATTAAAGGAGGATGGTTCAAAACCCACATACTTAACTGAAGCCTGTGGTTTATTATAAAGTGCCATGTTCCAGGCTAGTAAGCCTTCTCCAATGCCCCAGTTTCTAAGAGAAGAATATAAATAGTTCCATGAAAGATGGTTGAATGATTTCTGGACATCAAGCGAAGGAATCCTTAGACTCTCCGCGCTGTGTTTAGCCACAGTAACCAACGTGCAGTACCCTTCCGATGCTGTTAACCACCTGCCTCGCAGGCACAAACCCGACCTGGACATTTTGGATTAATTTATGGAGAAGGGCATATTCGTCTATACTTGCTCCATTTTTGTGGATTATTACCTGGCTCTGGGATTATAACAACTGATACTCTGAGCATCTCAGGATCAAAGGAATTACCATTTTTGACATAATTATAAAGGTATGATAGGGGTTGTGTCACCACTTCCACCATTTTTTAGAAAAGCAGGCTGTATATCCATCGGGACCTGGCCTCTTTTCTATCTTCAGTGAAGCAATAACCTAGCAATCTTCTCCGATGTTATGTCCCCATCTACCAATCCTTTCATGTCAGGTGTGAGATGTTTCAGGTCATGGTCCCGAAAGAAGCATCCTACTTCCCCTTCCTCAAAAATATGAGAATTCGAATACAATTGTGAGAGTCTGTACCTGAACTCTTCCACCATTCTGACCGGATTACTGGTCATTGGAAGGTTATAGGGTTGTTGGCATCATAGTTGCTTAGCTAATAATGCTCTAGGCTTGTTCGGTGAAGTGTAAAATCTTTGTCTGGACCAAATAAACCTTTATCCAGCCTCGACAATCTGACAGAGATTTAATTGCAATATAAGGTCTTACATGGCCTCTTTGTTAACCTAGGGTGGATTGCTTTTGAAGGCACTAATTGAGGCAGAGTGTTGTTTTTACAATTTAGCTTGGATCGCAGTCTCCTTAGTTTATTGCGAAATATTCTTTGGCAGTATTAGTGAATTCCTTCAAAAAGATTTCGGAGAAGAGAAGAGAATCATTAGGGACCCAAGATTTCTGACTTTGCTTTGTCATATGCAAGTCATAAGAGATCTGAACCTGGTCATGATCCGACCATGAGACTCAGAGAATTTTGGCTGTGTTGACATGTGGCAAAAATTGGTTTCCCTCAAAAAAACGATCAATTCTCACATGGGAATTGTGTGGTGCTGAGTAATGTGAGTAGTTTCTTGTTATCGGGTGCATATCATGCCAGACATCATTCAAGCCTGCAAAGCCTATCATATCAGAAGAAACATTGCTGTTCCAATTAGTCGGGACAAGGGATCAGACCTGTCTAATTTTGGATTGAGAATAGGATTTGAATTCCCGCAGACAATGTACCCTTTTTATGCAGCTGGACTAAATTGCACATCTGCGCTAAGAAGGGCGTCTGATCAGTGTTGGGCGCATAATATGATAATATAGAGATCTCCTGATCCCAGAGAAGGCCCTGGAGCAGTAGATATCTTTTCCTTTTAAAAGAGCTGGGGGGTGTGCATGCTACCAGCTGGTATTTGGTATTTGTATTTGCGCATTTTTATTATTTTTTTTAATATTAAAAAAGTTTGCCCCCAACCATGGGGGCAAAATATGAGAATTAGAATACAATTGTGAGAGTCTGTACCTGAACTCTTCCACGATTCTGACCGGAAGAAACATTACTGTTTATTTTGCCCCCATGGGCTATTAGCCTTGTGCACCAGGCATAGAGGCTAGTAGCCCAGGGCTCGGGATAACCCCAGCCCATAAATCTACAAGCCCCGATTCCCTTCAGCTCAAGTCCTGTGCTGTTAAATGGTGTCGGTGGCATCCCTGCAAGAACACTGAACCCCTGCTTATGGGTACCAAGCTTTTTGACACATATAGTGCCCAGGATGGGGTAAGAGCAATATGGTGGGGTGGTGGGATATAGGACCTATACTATGCCAGTTCTCACATGCTGTGGACTTGGCAGCTTGAATTGGCGGCATAAAACAGTGCAAACCATGTGACCTTCAGGGGACAAGCACATCTCAGGATGATGGTGTATGCACATATGCTAGTTGTGATGCTCCATGTTCAGGGACCAACCACCCTATAGTAAAAACTGGGTTTCGGTCTACATTAAGCCCTTTGTTTAATCTACAGTGAGTGAAACTAATCATCATTCCATGACAAATAATTCAGCAAGTACAGGTATAAATGATACTTACTTGCATAGTCCAGAATGACGGTTGTATACTGTCTTGTGACACAGGGAAATCTGACTGCCAAACGATCCAAAACTTTACCAAGGTAGTATGAGTGATCCCCCCATAAGAAGGGGACATCCATTAATAGAGTAAAGGAAGTTCCCTCTGTAAAAAAAGATAACACAGCACATGTTACTTTAAATACGATGTATCTAAAGAGTGTAAAATCAAGTGCTTCTAAGAGGAGCTGACTTCAGTGTCCTCAGAAGTCTGTAGTTAATAACAGTATCTACTGTTCTAAGCTATGCCTTGAAGTTTTCTCTCTAGTCTCAAGTCATAGAATGGGATTGCTTAAACTGAACCCCTTGAACCCCCACATGCAGAATCCTCCCCCTCCCCAATTGAGAACCCCAACACATGCTTTACCTGGGCTGTGTTGCAGTACAATTGCATGGCCCACGTAACACCCATTGGTCTCCACTTTTATGACCTGGCTCCTGCTGTAGCTACCTTCCTCTGGTTCTTCAAGATGGGGTACTTTCAATCTCTGGCTGCCCTTGTTGCCACCATTGCCACCACCTCTGGGTCCTTCCATCAACCTCCACTGGGTCCTTTGTTTTGCCACCAGGCTCTGCTGCCACCACAAGATCCTCCAGTTTCCATCTCCCACTGGCAGACAGGAAGCTACAGGAGCTGTACTGACACACAACCATATGGTTGCCATTACAGTGCTCTGCTAACAAATGTCTACTGCACTGTACTTGTGCGCTTCCACTGCAAATGATAAAGGAGCCTTAAGGAATTCGCTTCTGAAAAAGAAGGCTGGTTAACTAAGCCACTAAGGACCCTGGATAGGCTTCAGTAGCTACCAGAAAATGCTAGATAATGCAGACCAATAAGGAAGCTGAGCATTTGCACAATACAATGAAATGAAACTTGCAGTTTATAAAGTATCACTAGATGGTGACATTGTAATGCATCTCTATGGAATCAATGAAACCTTTAGAACAAGAAATGCACACAGAACTGGATTAAGTGTGGTGGAGGCCCAGAGAAATAACATATTGTGAAGGCCCCAAATACAGTTTTTTTTTTCAAAGTAAAAGCAAAAGCAAACCACAGATTGTTGAACCCCTCCTGAACACGCCTGCCACCAAGCAACTTGCTTTCTGTTATTTACTCAGAAACAAGCTACTAGAATTTGTGCCCCACCTCACTTCCACATTTCTTGTCCCCTGCAGTCTCCTTGTGTTGCTACGGGCTATAAAAGGCCCTGCCCCGGCCCATTGCCACCAATCCTTGCTGATTTTGCCACAGTGGGAGCTGCTCTGGAGTATATAAGCAGGAGTTTCTTACTACCTTTGCATCAAGTCTAATAATCACTTTATAACTGATGCAGGCATGACACCACTGGCATATCTCCCACCTCAGCGTCCCAATGGCCACAGTAAACAAGTAGTGGAAGCCCCCTTGATGTAACAAGTAGTGGAAGCCCCCTTGATGTAACAAGTAGTGGAAACCCAAGGGCCATGGCTATGATCCAGCACATAATGCATATACAAAAAATGCATAACAGGTAATTTAGCTAAAAGTCACATAGCATTAGCTGGGGGTACACATGTTAAAATGTAACATATATAGTGCGGATATTAGTAGTATTTTATTTGTAAATGTTATAGAGTGTTCTTTTTAGCTTGGGAGGTCTTCTGGACAGGAACACTGATACATGGCTACCGATACATATGTGATACCGTTGTAATCGGGAGAAATGGGGCTTTCAATGCAATATGCTTTTATTTAATAAAGTAAATGGTTTATTTAAAATAAATGAGACAATTTTAAAAAATTATAATTTTTTATTTTTATTTTTTTTTTCAAAAATATTTTAAAAAACAGTAGAAAAATTACAAACACGACATTTCATGTTAAAGCCTAAACTGTGCCACAAAAAATATATATAATTTTCCTGGAAATTCCTGCAAAAACAGTTAAACATGCAACAAAATGGTGAAAACTGATCTGACAACAGAGGGTGACAAAACCTCAAGTAGGGTGGCAATTAAAAGGGTTAAAATTAGCTATGCATGTTGGGTATTGTTCTGTTCGGGGGACCTTGCACTTTCAGATTTAGGTTGTTTTTTCTTGTTTGCATATTGATGTTTTAGGAAAAGTTTTTTTTTTATTCTGTTTTTCTATACATTTTTTAGGGAAACCCTGTGCAACCTAAGAATTCTTCAAGGGATTGCTTTCAGAAAGATGAGCCCACTACAATAAGCCAGGTATGCCTAAAAAGACTAACATGTGCATTTTCAGGGAATATATGGTTTATAGCGGGGGTATTCCAAATGTAAAGGGTTGTTTTGGTTGAAAGTAAAGTGCAAGGTGCGCTGATGTCTGCAGAGCTGACATTGTCAAGTAAAATTACCGTTATGCGCATGCTTTGTGTTCGGCAACTGTTTCCTTGACAGTATCTATGCATGTTGGGTATTGTTCTGTTCAGGGGATGTTGCTTTTTCAGATTTAACTTGTTTTTTCATATAATTTTCTAGGAAAATGTGGCTTTGATTTTGCTTTTCTATTCTTTTTTAGGGAAACCCTGTGCAACCAAAGAAATCATTGAGGGATTACTTCCAGAAAACTGCACCCATGTCAACAATCCTGGTACTCCTAGAAAGCTTAAGGTGTATACCTCCAGAGAATATATGATTTGTGGGGGGTATTTGAAATATAAATGGTTGTTTTTCTTGCAAAACTGCAAGGTGCGCATAATGCCTAGCACAGTTGTATTTTTATCTGAAAATCTCCTAAAGCGAGGTTTCAGTTTGGGGTAATCTCCTGGGCAGGAACCAATACATATGGGATTCCGATGTAATCGGGAGAAATTGAGATTTCACACACAATAAGATTTTATTGACAAACTTTTTTAGCACAAAACACACTACAAATTGTAAAAAAATCGATCTTTTATTTTTTTGTATATATTTCACTCAAAAATATTAAGAATACACCTAAAAAATTACAAACAGTCATGTTAAAGCCCAGACTCTGCTGAAAAAAACAATATAACATTTTCCTGGGAAATTCCTGGAAATCCCTTCAAAAATCACAGTTGAACATGTGGAGTGCAAAATAGTGCAAAATGGTCTGGCAACAAAGTGTGACAAAATATCCAGATAGGCTGGCGGTTAAAGGGTTAAAGCCTCTGACTTGGAGTAATTAATCTTAAAATTGCTCAAATAGCTCAAAAGTGCAGCTGGGAACTAGGTCAGTCAGGTGTAGAAGTAAATCGTCTAGGTTTAATGAGGACTTATATTCACAGTCCCCTGCCACTATACCCCTGATATTCGGGTTCTGTCTTATGGCTATTGCAAGGTGTACCATGGTGGTGACGTACAGTAATGGAGGTAGTGGGCAACCCTGGTGTGTGCCATTGCTGATGCCAAAAGAGGAGAACAGAACCGGTTGTACAGTGCATGAGTAACCTTTCATCCAATGAGCACGCTCAGATCACAGGGAATGCGGCCGCTGCTTGCGCATGAGCTGTTGGACCAGGAAAGAAGGTACATTTCCGAGCACCCTGGGGGTTTCACACAGAGGAGCATCCAGATTCGGGATGCACCGGGACAGGGAATCTAGCGGCCATTGGGACGTGGTTTTGGTCCACTGTAAATGCCATGCTGGGTGCTGCTGAGGCAACAAAAGGGGCACTGTGTGGTGCTCACGCTTCTTAAATAAGGCTCTTAGTCTATTTAGGTGTATAATTGAATTATAATTGAATTATTGAGTTTTGTATCATCATTTGTATTATAGATCAATTGTATAATTTCATAAAACCATAAATATTTTTGTTAAATGTGGTGGTAGAAGTATATATCTTATCTGTCTCTGTCTCCAATGAGGCACCACACTTCTGTAGATAGAACTCTGTTCCATGCTTTATGTGTCAATAGATAATTTGAACCATAAAAATAATTTTGCATTGGGTGCGGTACTTGACAGATCAAAGATTGGTCTGAAACTGGTTTAACAAGCTTTAAATTATTATTCAAATTACTTTGTTTTTACTTAGGCATTGCATCATATGCTATGTAAAGAATTTTTATTTAAGCCACCTGAAATAAGTATTAAACACGTTACTGGTGCCATTGACCTGGAACTCTCATAAGATGCAATCTAAACATGCAAACAAATCAAACCATAGATTTTTTTCAAACCTCAGCGAACTGATGTGAAAGGACCCATTTCATTTCATTGGCTGCATTTTCTTCCCATTTTTACTCCATGTGATGCAAACAGAAATGTATGAAAGGGGCCTTCAAAAAATATTTACTTAAAAATCTGATGATGTGTTCGATACTTATTTCTAGTGTTGAGTGAACCCGAAACGCAAAGTTCGTGTTCATGCCGAACATTGCGAGTTCAGGTTCCAAAACCTGAACAAGGACACCCAGATGTTTTCGGCTAGAACATGGGAAAGCTGGTTGATTTTGAGCTGTCCTTAAACCAGATTTACCTAAATGATACAGCAGCAGGAAGCTGTTGAACCACTTACCTGAGACCCGCGATCCCAGTCCCTCCGGCGGCCTTCCATTGTAATGGTCTTGGGCCGGGGCCACAGAAAGATGGCTGTTGCTCCTATGAGTGAGGACACCCCTAGTGGCAGCACTGCCATGAGTGTTCTCACTCATGGCAGCAATAGCCATCTTTCTGTGGCCCCAGCCATGGATCATTTTAGAGGAACGCCACTGGGACCAGGATTGCAGGGCTGGGGTAAGCTCAACAGCAGCGCTTCCTGCTGCACACTTTTTTTCATCATGGAATCTGCCTCTCACAGTCAGAGGCAGAATCGGCCCTCAAATTTCAGAACCCCATTGATTTCAATGGGGACCAGGTTCAGGTCCGCTAACCTGAGCAGTTTTTTAAAGTTTGGTTGAACCTTGAAGAGCAGTTTGGGTCCATTATTTTATATATTTTATTTTTCTCACTTACTGCATCGTGGCTATGTAAAGAATATATAAATATATATATATATATATATATATATATATATATATATATATATATATATATATAATTTTTAGGCATGTTATTTTTAGGTATGGCCTTTTAATCACCATCACAATCTTCTAAATTTTTTGTTTGGATCACCTGATCCATCGCTGGTCTCTGCCAGCACTAGGTGGTTTCTAGTTACTGAGTTCTTCTAAAAGGGCTGTTTTCCCACTGGGTTCTGCTGATGTCAGCTCCTCAGCTGGTTGTGTAAAATGCAGTTGCTGCCGAATCTTCATAAAGCCGCCGCTTAAAGAAGTTAGGTGGTGGCATCTGTTTGTCCTACTTTTTCCCAAGGAAATCACCTGTACTTGCATGGGACATTTTAAATGTTTTTTTCAATGTGAGGTTCATCATATATTTAATAAGGTATATATATCATATATCTAATAGGGTAAGGATATTTTTGTACTAACAGCACCCTATGGGCTATACTATATAATTTGTCAATTTATTCTGCATAGCTCATAGGCTGCTGTTGTTTCCAAATGGCCCATTGCAGGTACAGGCCATTTTGGGGGGAAAAGGGTAGAAATGCAAGTCACACTGACTTCACCAAACAACTAGCATGACCCCCCATGCATCTACTTACAAACCCCTCTCCATTGTAGTGAAAGGAAAGAGCGTCGCCACACTCCTGTAACTGATAGTAGGAGGCGTAGCACGGCACGAAAGTGCTAGTTAATGTAGATTGAGGCCCAGACAATGTGGAAAGTGAGAGATACAGTGCAGGCTCAGATTTAGATGAGTTGCTAATCGCCGGGAAAGCCCCAATCAGCGGCGAGACAAAAGTTAAGTACTCATTTGTTTTCCCCTGATAAATATTGATTTAATATATATGCCGCTCTATTAACGCCTTAAGAAAATTCTCCCCGACTGACTCACCATTTCAAGCAGGGTTAATGCCTCACTGCGGCGTTTATCATAATATAGAGTATCCACTATCATTTCCCTGATTAATTAGTTAACCAAAAACACAAAGCCACAATTATCACTCTATATGGTGAAAACATAAGTTAGTTACCTGGAAACTTCTTTTCAAAACATCCAAAAGGGCAGCATACTTCTGAGACTTTATGGTCCCGCCCCTAGATAGAATCACATGACCACCAGAAATGAATAAAGCTTTGGCTCCTCCACTTGGCCTTCAATTGTTATAGAGACCTGCAAAGTATAACGACAGCCGAGAACGCTACTGATAGTTAAACACAAAAAAATGCATTAAATGATGGCCTGAGGGAGGGAAACCTGTATACTGCCTGTTAGGATGTTTAGAAAAGAAGTTACCAGGTAACAAACTTTTTTCAAAACATCCTCCGGGCAGCATAGTCCTCAGAAGATAAGCGCAATCTACCTCTAACATCTTTCTCCAATCCTTGGTTTGGTGAAGGTATTCCAGAAGACATGCTCTGATATCCAAAGATCTATCCACATAAGAATCTTTATTATCCACTGATGTAAGAACAATCTTCTGGGTCCGATGAAAGTCAGAAGATATCTTCAGTAGGTAGCAGGGGTCCACCCTTAATACCACCGGATCCTAAAAAATCCGAAGAAAGGGGTGACAGCAGGATAATGCTTATATATCACTAATTCTGCGGAAGAAGTAATTGCCACTAAAAACAGTACCTTCCATGTGAGAAATTTGATAGGTGAATCCAATACTGGTTCAAATGGAGGAGCCCTCATTGCTGTCAGAACTCCCATTGAAGCACTACCTAGAACACCTAACTGCCAGAAAAAAACATCTGACCAGCAAAAATGATGATAATCTCTTATCCAAAAATACTGAAAGAGTCACCAGTTGGTCCTTCAGAGTACTGACACTAGGACCCAAATTAACTGCCTTCAGGAGAAAGTTAAGTATTACCAGAAGGCTGGAAGCAGGTTTACCGTTCTGAGTCTTCTACTTTTAAAAAAATTCCATAGTTTCTTGTCACCTCCTTCCTACTGGAGACTAGGGTCTTGATAACATTGTCTTACAAAACCTCTTCTTAAGAGCATGGCGACTTCAGGGTCTACAGAGTCAAACGCCACCTCTGGGCATCTTGACAAAGCACTGGTCCCTGGGATAGCAGGTCCAGTCTTCCTGGAAGCTCCCAGGCTTCCTCTAAGGACAGTGTTTTCAGTAATTAGAACCAAGTTCTTTTCGGCCACCGAGGGGCCAGAAGCAGAAATGTAGCTGGTTGACAGGATAACTTGTTGAGAACTTGAGAAAGTAATCAGACAGGAGGAAATTCGTAGACTAGATCAAAGGGCCAAACGTGTGCCAAAGTATCTATTCAGAGAGATTTAGAGAAAAACATTTCTTCAGCTTGTGGTTATTTCCAGATGCAAAAAGATCCACCTCCAGAGTTCCCCTCAAGACAAAACGTTGATTGAATACTTCCTGGTTTAAAAACCATTCTGTCTCCAACAGCGTAGAGTGACATAGGAAGTCATAGGAAGTCTTGCATCCCTTCACATGAATAGCTGATAGCGATAACAGGTTCTCTTCTGCCCAAAGTAGAATCTCCATTGCAGCTCTCTGCAGTTGTTGAGTTCTTGACCCCCCCCCCCCCCCCCCCCCGAGGATGTCATTGGCGTTGTGTTGTCTGTTCTGATTTGCCCAAATTTGGGGGTTCTGATTTGAATGCGTCGACCCTTCAGATGGGGTGAGAAGGTGAATAAGGCTTCTTTTAGCTCTACCAACTCTCTTAGGTTTGCCGATGACTGGCTCAGATTCTTGGATCATCTTCCCTGCACAGTCAAGGACCCACAATGAGCCCTCCAGCCCCACAAGGAGGCATCCGTCATTACAATTTCCTCCTTGACGTCACAAACTTGAAGTGAACAGAAGTGAACAAAATCCATAAACAAGTAAATTCATCCCGAAAAAAGGCACCATTACAAATTTTGAAGGTAACCAAAGAATATTGATTCAGAATAATGGTCACCCTGATTATAATGTCCTCACAATGGTACCAACTCTAAGGTGCATAAAACAAGATAACATGTCTCAGATATGGGTTACTCCTGGAAGCCTGTCTGAATAAAGGCTCCTCACAAAATGTCTTTTGTTTTTTTTAATGGTGGGAGCACCAAGAAAGGAAAAAGAGCAACCGATAGGGTAACACAAATTATGTTGCCTCATAAGGGCTATAGGGAGGGAAAGAAAATTGTATTAGGAAAATGTCCCAAATTAATCAGGACCCTTCCTAGCAGAGTAGCAAGGGCTTGTAAGTCCGCTTCTATAAAGGAAACCCGGGTGTTAGAAGGAGGTGAACAGCATCTTAACCTGTAGCAGTTTAAATCTGCCCCATGCATTACACTTTCCCTGACACTAATGGCATATAGTGTATAGTATAGCACTTGTCTAAAAACAGATAATGGCATAAAGTAGCATATCAATATGGCATGATGAGCTTGCATTGTATAGCAGCATCTCATACAATAATGTTTTACCATCTTTGCATTCAGCCAGGTTACAAAACTGCTTAGCCTGCTGTAACACACCTCAAGGTGTGACCCAGCCAGGCTTTGCCCAGGTACAATCAGCCCTGTAATCAGTGCAGCTCTGTGTCAGCTCACCTGCAGAGCTTTCAATCAATGAGACTACAGCAGCCCAGACGCAGGCATCAAGAAAACTCCGGTAACTCCTAGTATGCTTTTAGCAGCAAAAAGAAGGATCTATACAGAGTAAAAGTAACTATACTCACAGGAGCTGAGACAGATACAGTCAGCTGGACCTCTTCATCCCAGACTGAGCGGAAGACAGTAATCGTTGGGTTGGGATCTGTATTGCGTTGATCCTATACCAAGTTTCACATAGATAATAAAAGGGCAGAGACTATTATAGCTTCCTCTGCTTGATCCACCATGCCTAGAGTGAGGTAACCTGATGAGTTCCAGGAGTTCCTCTTTTAAAATATGGGAAGGCTTAATTGCTGCAATTCTTAACCCTCTGTTATGCCATAGAGGGAGGCCTCCAAACATACATAGATAGGCAGTGCATGTGTATACCCCTTTAACTGAGAACACATGCGCTGAGCAGGAAACCTAGCAGTGTGTGGAAGTCATGTCACCGCCTCTGGGAGGAGAAGATTCTGATTGATTTCCTCCTTCCTCTCCTTCCTACTAATACTGGAAGCCATGCACACACCCTTAGCAAAACAGCTGACAGGAGAGGGCTTCGGAACACACTGCAGCCCTCAACCTTAGTTCACTCACAATGAGGCTCATTTGTAGCAGCCGCCACCGCTTTGCTGGCACCACCACCCCTGCACAAACTGGACGTCCAGATTTTACGTAAACCAGGTAGTGGGGGTGAATGGGGGGATAAGAGGAGTGGGGCTGGGGGGAGGGGGGAGTGGGAATCCCAATCTTCTTCTAAGAGTCATCCTTAGTAAAAGGGTATAAACGCTTACCCCCCTGTCCAAGCTAAGTCAGGATCAGAGAAAGAAGAATCTGGCCTATCTCCTGGGGGTATCCCGAGTCCCTGGTAGGCTGCCTCCGTAGCCAGGAAATGGGTCTGCCCTGCACAAAACCAAGAGAGCCGGTACCTACCTAACCTCTAGGTTCAGAAGCTGGTGGTCTGGCTCATAAACAACTGGAGGCTGAGAGGAGGAGCCAAAGCTTTATTCATTTCTTGTGGTCATGTGTTCCTACCTAGGGGCAGGGCCATAAGGTCTCAGGAGTATGCTGCCTGGAGGACGTTTTGATAAAATAAATGAGATAGAGTATCTTAGCCTTTTAAAGAATCACTACTCCTCCTTCTTGGCTTTGGAACAGACTTTAGAGGCAAGACAATGGCATTATACAAGAATCAATTAGATGCAATCCATATTAAAGGCAGTCTTTCCTCAGCTTTTAGTATGACAAATGGCCTAAGGCAGGGGTGCGCCCTACCTCCCATCCTTTTCAACCTCTATTTAGAACCTCTTACAGCCCGGAGAAGACATCCACATGAATTAGGAATTCATATAGTAGTTGAAAAAATAAAAATAGCTGGTTATGCTGACGACATCATTTTGACACTCAAGGGTCAGACTAAGTTGCTTCCAATCTGTACAGTAACTTGCATATCAAACAATTTGGCCACCATACTAATTTCAAACTTACCATATTTTTCGCCATATAAGACGCACCAATTTTTCCCCGAAAGTGGGGGGGGGGGAATGTCACTGTGTCTTATTGGGCGAATGTAAGAAAAAACAACAAAAAAGTAAAAAGATACTTACATAAGCCTCATGTCGCGGCCTGCGGGACGCCAGATGATAAAAGAGCGTCAGGCAGGGAGAGGGTAGGGTAACTGAACCCCACCCACAGTCCCTGCTCTGGCCGCTGCAGACACTGCCGGTATTTCTTTGGCCGGTGTGTGCGCACACACCCGGTCCATGTAGTCGGGATGCAGGTCCGAGAGGTAACGGCTGTGTTGGCAGTGGCCAGAGTGGGGACAGTGGGCGGGGTTCAGTTGCCCTACCCTCTCCCTGCTCACCGTTCTTTACTCCGTGAGACGGGTCACACTGCCTATGGGAATGGGAGGGGGGATGCCACACTGCCCATGGGAAATAGGATGCAGGGAATGCCACACTGCCTATGGGATTGGGGGGTGACACACTGGCTATGTGATGGGGGGATACCACACTGCCTATAGGAATGGGATGGGGAAATGCCACAATGCCTATGGGAATGGAATGGGTGGAATATGCCACACTGCCTATGGGAATGGGAGGGAGCATGACACACTGCCTATGGGAATGGGATGGGGGAATGCCACACTGCCTATGGGAATGGAATGGGGGAATGCCACACTGCCAATGGGAATGAGATGGGGGAATACCACACTGCCTATGGGAATGGGATGGGGGAATGCCACACTGCCTATGGGAATGAGATGGGGGAATGCCTCACTGCCTATGGGAATGGGATGGGGGAATGCCACACTGCCTATGGGAATGAGATTGGGGAATGTCACACTGCCTATGGGAATGAGATTGGGGAATGTCACACTGCCTATGGGAATGAGATGGGGGAATGCCTCACTGCCTATGGGAATGAGATGGGGGAATGCCTCACTGCCTATGGGAATGAGATTGGGGAATGCCACACTGCCTATGGGAATGAGATGGGGGGAATGCCAAACTGCCTATGGGAATGGGATGAGGGAATGCCACACTGCCAATGGGAATGAGATTGGGGAATGTCACACTGCCTATGGGTTTTTGCACAAAATCTCCCTATTTCCCAACCCTCCATTTCATTACATGGTCAGATAAGTCTCTGTCTAACTTCTACAATCTATGAAAAAAAAAAATAATCTCTTATAAAATGATCACTAGACTCACTGTTCAAGGGGGGTAGGGAGGATCTAATCTGTATATTATAAATGTGTACGCGTTAAATGGATCAACACTGACCCAAATACTAAATGGTCTTCTCTTGAGACTGTCACTTATACATACAATGATATTGCTGCTTTATACAGTAAAAACACACCATCTATGTTAAAGTTGTTTGACCACCCCTTTGCTTTAGCAATGAAGACTTGTTGGTCATACATCTCAAATCCTAACAGTTGTCCATACCGAGAAAGGATGTGCTCCATGAAACTATTTTCTGATCTCTTTGCCTCATGTACAAACATTACAACTAAATCGCAACTAAGGGCCTAATTTATGATGTGCACCTGGTCCAAGGTTTTATTTGGCTATAGCGCCAGTTCCACAGTGCTGTGCTGTGGTCTGCATTGGCACTAAGAGACGCTACACAGAACACTACCAGTTTAGTGCTCATTGTTGCACTAGGTAATGGCGGGCCTATATCAACTCCTGCTGTCCCAGCTGCTGGTGAGCGCCGCTTAGTGCCGCTGGTTTTACGTCACTCCCCAGCATAGTTATTAATTTTTTTTGCCTTCAAATCTTTGGCACTATGTTTTGCCGGCACTGCTTAGCGTTCTGTCTTTACAGTTGCAAGAAATCAAAGAAGAATTGCAAAAAAGCCAGTAAAATAAATGTTTAAATATCTCTGATAACAAAACAGCTTTAAAGTTAAGGCCGACTTTAAAAATAGTTTCCTCAGGTCCCCCTGAGGACTTACCTCTCTGTGTGCAGTTCTTGGTTGCAGAGCCAGAGGAACGGGGAACAGTAACATCTAAAACACATACACAATTATTAGATTCGATTAACCCTTTTGTGTCCAGGATCAGGAAATGATGGGGTCAGGGAGCACTTATAGGGAGTGTTCTAATGATTTTTGACTTTGCAGTAGAAGCAAGAGTATTCCTCACACAGCACACAAAGAATGGAAAAAAAGTGATAAAAGTGATACTTAAAAATCAGAATCCCCTGCACATGTGATGGGGGCAGCTATATAGATGAGGTGAAAATTTATAATATATTCATACATTAATAATATAAATGTATAGAAATGAATATACAGCACCCAGAAGTCCCAGTTTCTTTTTTGGGAACGTAAAATGAAAAAGCAGCATTTGGAGTCATTAAAGTCATTCAACAGCCAAACTTACCTTTTGTCACCCGCAGCTGATCGGTGCTGTTCCATCAATCAGCAACCCACCTGATCACTGAGCCCGTGCCGCGAATGTTGCCCCAGGCGTGAACTCTATTCATTATCACTTCTATGCTGACTCCCACCCCCATCAGACACAGAGGGTGACCACACTCTCTTCATTCACCATAGTGTCAGGCCTCAGCAGACCCCTCTATTGTAAAGAACACGAATGACGCCCCATGTTCAGGTCCAGACAGGGTGGGGAGCAGCTGCTGCCGTATGGGCTTGGATCCAGTGATCAGGTGAGTTGCTGGACTAACACCGCTGCGGGGACAAAAGGTAAGTTCTCTTTTGTTTTTTTTTGTTTGGCTATTGAATTACATTAAGCCACTGAGGTTTTCTGGGTAGGAATTTAGTTTAAGCGGGTGTCCCATAAATAAAACAGACTGCAAAATCATCTGCAGATTCTTTCTATGTCTTGTTTTCTTCTTTCTTACTAGTCAGCTAACTTCAACAAATTGAAGTTCATATTTAGGCTGTTACAACTGCCCATAGATAGTATATCTAAACGTCCACCCCCCCTTAACCTAGTTGCCCCTCCATGTTGCTCCACCAATTGGTTTGGCGTCCTCTCTCTGTTTACACCATGTGACTGCTGACATCCAATTGGGGGAGGGCGGGGTTTTGTTGAGGGAGTGAGGAGCAGGTCAAAGAATGCCCCTGTCCTGCACCAGCTTCTGATGATCAACACCCATTTTGTATCAATCAGGTATTAGATCACTTTAGGCACTTGAATCTGTTTTATTGGGTAGTTCCTTTCTTACAGAAATGCCAACCACTGCTACTGGACCTCTCCTAACCTATTTTATAGTAGGCATCATATATAACTACCGTATATATATATATATATATATATATATAACCAACCCAGAGGAGTCCCACAGCTCCTCAATCTATCCTCTCTACAGTATGGCACCACTCAGAAATATAGATGAATATGATCCTTCTTTATTAATTCAAGCAAAAACTATATACAAATATACAATCTTTAAAAACAATTAAAATTCATATATGTACACCTGTGAAGGAAAAGGGGGGGGGGGGGGCACACACACAACCCCCTAAGATGGAAATAGCTTATGGGCCATAATTACAAAATTATAATAAATTATTTCTCTGCTATTTACAAACACTGACTGACTATGTATAATGCTAAGTGCAAAAATTGCTACAAAATAACCTAATGTAATCTACTGTACATGATCTAATATACAAAGAAAGTGCTATGTGCAAGTGCAACAAACTCATATGGTATGTATACAAAACAATATACAAAACTATAATATCTGATAAGAGGACAGCCAGGAGTGAGGGGGGTCCATGCTGGCTGGCCATTTTTGACATGTAAGATTATTGTTGTTTATATGGTCTGCATGTTTCTGTTCCCTGCCTCTATCCTCTCATGTGCACACTCCCTTTATTGTAGCTGGTGCGGTCTTGTTCCCAGTCCCCTGCCCCTTTTTTTGTGCATATATATATATATATATATATTACTATATATAACATATATCGTGTGCATAGCAGGAGCAGGATGCGTAGTGACGGGGCCCAGGTTGCCGACAAAAGGCAGGGTGGGTAGATTGGCAGCTGTATAAATAGTTATTACACCTACTATAATTCCGCCACATGCTGGCGCTTCCCGTTTTAGCTATGTCCACCTTTTGCCCTGCCCACATGTGGCGGTTGAACAGTTGAGGTGTGCAGCAGCAACACCCAGCGGCATTACAGTAAGTGTAAGAACAGTTGATACAACAGCTGCGCTACCTTCCCTCCCACGCCCAACAATTACACCCCTACAGCTACATTGTTTATTTTGCAACCAGAACGCAGGCTCCCGGGGACCTTTCTAGGCCCCACCGACAGGACTGACGGTAGGGCCCATCATTTTAACCCAGGCCTCAAATGGGGGCGCAAGTGGGCAGCTAGATAGGGTAGCAGTGGAGACTGGGATCGAGATGGGCGTCAGGATGAACGTGGGGGAGCAGGACAGTGATGGGGGAAGTGAGGAGCAGAACAGAGATGGGGGAGCAGTGGGGAGTGTCCACACTTGCTATTCAGATAAACGGCTGTCACTGAATTTATGTGTCATGATTAAGGGCTGAGTCTGTGCCCGAAACGCGTTGGCATCTAAACTGCTTATGCTTTATTCTGACTTATACTTATGGATGGAATGCTTTTAAGGAATTTTTGTATGGAATAAAAACGTGGATATTTTATCCTTTTAAATTGGATCAAGGCTGGCATTTTGACTGATCTACATATGCATGTGAGCTGAGCACTCACGGCCGGGCCTCATCTTATGATTTTTTGCATCCAAGGACGCGTGATACCTACAGGTGGGGCTGATCAACTCAGTTATCTGTCACTGAATTTAGCTGTGGATGCAGTGCAACCTGCACATGCGCCAGCTAGGTTAATTAAATCTTTTCCAGGGACGAATTAGGTGTGCACCTATGAGGTTGGCCAAAAGTTTTCTTGATTCAAATGTTTAACTACCTGTTTCCTATAATTGAATAGACCAATAAATACCCACCCCGGCAACAACAAAACCCGAAGCAACAACACAACACTAAAACCTTTCAATAAATAGTGTGCTGTATACTGGCCAACCACCTTATAAGCAAACCAAAGAAATAAGGCTGACTGGGCCACCCTTATTTCTTTGGTTTACCTATTCCCTATATATAAAGCTGTCAAGTGCTGCACACATTTATATTTTATAATAAATGTTTGCATACAATCTAACAAACCACGAATTGTGTAAAATGTGTCTATGCAATATTAAGAGATTGGATAACTTATTTTCTGCCTGTTCTCCTCCGTTCTAAGAACTTCTATTAACAATCGGTTCCGCAGAACCAGAGAGAACCTGCTGAATCCCACCCTTGGTTAGGTGCCTTGCACAAAAGCACTTCAGTAATGTCCCAGTTGAGACTCAAACCTGCAACCCTCCTGTCGAAAGATGATTTCCTAACCCCTAGTTCATGTTCTGCACCTTAACATGAAGTGGTCTGCAGCACATTTTGATTTCTTAGGACTTGAAATCATATATTTTACAAAGACCCCTATATAAAATAAAATAAAATCTCAAATGTTTTATCATGAATTGCCTCTAACACCACCAACATCCAGTCAACAATAAAATATCAGAATCAGGAATAAGACAAGAACACTTACTTGTAACTGGAAAGCCGATGCTCCCTAAAAAAAGTAAGAAACGGAAATCAAAAAAGTTTGCTCTTTCTCTTTTTGGAACATATAAATAAATATAGATAAATGTTTGTGAAGAGTCTGTTTAAAATTTTTTTTTTTTGCGTTATTTGCCAAAGTAAGCCTCAAAAACCCAACAGGGATTTTTGCCCACGGAACGCGTGGCTCTGGATGTTGACAGACGGTGGGAAGACCCTATTGGTTTGATATTTTGATATTATTTAATATTATGAAAATTGATTTAATTTGCATTCCTCAGTTGGCATGTTAATTCCCTCAGTTGGCATGTTGAGGCTTACTTACTCTGAGTAAGCCTCAAAAACCCAACAGGGATTTTTGCCCACGGAACGCGTGGCTCTGGATGTTGACAGACGGTGGGGAGACCCTATTGGTTTGATATTTTGATATTATTTAATATTATGAAAATTGATTTAATTTGCATTCATCAGTTGGCATGTTAATTCATATATTGATTTGATCAGATGACAGTGCTTTGATACGGCTGTTTCTGTCTGAGGCTTTTGTGCTGTTGTGGTTTCTGACTTTGAGACTGGCTATATGAGAGCTGGTTTATAGTATTGGCACTATTGCACTTTAAATAGATATCCATCATATTATCCTTGCACATTTTTGCACTCTATTTTGCGCCTTGCACTTTTTGCCACGTTGTGCACAAATAGTTATTAAATTCATTTAGTATATGCATTGCATGCTTGCTGTATTATTATTATGATAAGGTATTAATTTTCTCCCCAATTTGCTGTGATTTTTTTTTTAATTCAACACGTGTTAATATATATGTGTACATACATAGTTATTCACTTGGGGTGTGTGGGTGTGTTTGTGGGGGGGGGGAGGGTTGGTTTATTCATTATTATTTTTGTATATAGATTGACTTCATCATTATTTTTGTATATAGATCGATATTATTATTATCATTATTTTTCTATATAGATTGATATGAGATTTAGTTTTCCTTATTACAGTAATGATCATGTATTTGATTCTGATTGCCTCCCTCTATTCCCTGTTGGATTATAGTTATTCCCTGTTGGATTACATATCTTAAACAATAGCCTTATTTGATTGATCGATTAATTGTATGTAGATTTACATTCAATATATATGGAATGATTTCGATGGGTATTAATTGGAGAGAAATATGATACATTGTATATTGTAAAATTGGTTTTTATATTATATGTTCTGGTTGTATATGTTCTTTGTTATGTTGGTACCTCAGTGCTGCCCTTGTTTCAAGTTTCCCTTTCCTTCTTATCATCCCCGCGGCGACGGCCTTGCTCCCGCCCGCCCCCCTCGCAGCTGTGCGCGCTACCATGAACGCACGTTGTTAACACTGTGCGGTGATGTGGAGCGTGGCACTTGATGCGGTCTGGGGGCCGGGCGGGGGCACGGCAATGTCGTCACTTCAGGGGGCGGGGTTTGACGCGGGCACTGTCTGGGCTTTGCTTCCGGCGTAGAGCAGCCGCCGGCCGGGGCTGTCTCGCGCGAGGGGTGGGGCGGGCATGTGCCGGCGCCATTACCCGGATCATTTAAAAGCGGGAAGGGGGGCAGCACTGATGAGGGCACCTTGAGAAAGTGACAATACGTCACGGAATGCGTGGGTGGATGATCGCCCCACTCAGCAGGAGACCAATTCATTGTTTGCACTGAGGTGATTATTCATACTCTTTTTTCATTTTTTGCAGTTTTGCACATTATATTTTTCATTGTTGTATTGCACATTAGCATTTTAGATAATATGGATGGATTTAGTGATGTCTCTTATCATGAGTTAAGCACAAAGAGGTTTATATAGAATCAATTGGGTCTCTGCTGCTGGGTTGGGCTGTGTATTGTGTTGTCTTATTTTTAGATGTTTGTAATGATGTATTGTGTATTTTTAATGTAGGATTTCTAATGAATTAAACTATGGATATTAATTAGTGATTGCATTGGTCTATTAATTGAATAGGAGTGGTGCCATTGTGTTTGGTACCTGTTCTTGTGGTACACTGGGCCACAAGGTGGAGGTGTGTTTTTTGTAGTGCTTACAGTTGGGACACACAATTTTGGCACATTACCTGTTTCATATGCATATTTAATTATTTGGGCGGTGCTGAACTATAGTACAGATCCTGTGCAGGGTATATATAATTTTCTCCCCACCGCTTACACATCCTGTATGTTTGTATGTCCTGTGTGGTATTGTCTTATGTTTTTTAATGTGTTTTTAATATGTCCATTGTATAGGTTGTGGTTGTAAACATTTAATAAAGTTTGATGTTAATTTTTGATTCTGAGTTGGAGTGCCTCCCCTGTTGTTTTTTTTAGGTATCCTATATATGGCCTTTTGAGCCTGGGAGTAGCACCCTTTATTATACTTTGTGGGTTGTGCGAGCCTCCCTCCCTTTTAAATGACCCTTTATAGTCCCATGGTGATGTCTTTGCCTGTGCTGCTTCCCCAGCTTTCCTGTAGCTGAGTTGTGTTCCAGTGCCCAGCTATTCAGAGGGACGGGAGCACTTTCCAAACTACACTTAAGCTAGGGATTCAGCTCATCAATGATCCCTATAATGCCTGATGCTGGTGGCCACCATAGTGGTGGAAAAAAACATTTTAAATAATTGGGCCACTATCGACCCAACTGCATCGCCGGAGGTACTCGAGCTGGGGGAGTTAGTATAAAGGGTTTTGTGCTGCTTTAAAGGAAGGGATCTCTATGAGTTTATGTTTCATAAATGGACCTGTTGATGTCAAAATGTAGCATCAAGACCTAGGCAATACCCCCAAAAATGTGGATACACATATGAAAATCAAAACATACATATTGGGGGTTTAAATAAAAAGAGCTCTTAGAGTAAGAGATTTCTTTTTTAAATGACCTGTTGATGTCTAGATGTAACATCAATTTTGATCAAGTGAATATCAAAAAATGTAGACAAACTTTTTTTTTTCAAGACCGTAGCTGATTGGATAATTAAAAGAAGGGATCTCTGTGAGTAAGACCTTCTTGTTTTATAAATGACCCTGTTGATTTCCAGATCTAGCATCATTTCTGATAAAAAAAGAATAAGGAGAAAAAAACATACCTGAATAAAAGCAGGAACAGGCCTTTAAATATAGGGACCTCTATTAGAAAAATTGTTATGCTTATTAATTGACCCTGTTGATGTCCAGAAGTAGGATCCCTCTGATCAAGAGAATACCACCAAAAAATGTGGACAATAAACATTGTAAATGCAGGTCAGGTCTAGTTTGTCTACAATTTTTGGGTATTACCAAACTATATGCTTCAACTTGAGATAGCTGGGGTAATTTTGTCCACATTTTTGGGTCGTATTCACTTTATCAGATTTGATGCTACATTTAGATGTCAACAGGGTAATTTATAAAGCATTACAATTCAATATTCAATTCAATAATTCAATTCTCATAGATATATTGAATATAAGGGATCTCAATGAGTTCATGCGTTTTGCTTTACAAATGACCCTATTAATATCAAGCTGTAGCTTCTAGTCTGAATACCCAAAAATTGTACACAAAAAATAAAAAAAAACATATTATTGGGTATTGAAAGGCTGTGATCTCAATAAAGGTCATACTAAAGATCTGGTAAAGTAAGTTTACTTTAGGGTGTGCTTTCGAGTGTCACATTTTTTACTTGAACACACAAACAAGTTCTATAAAACATCTTCTGTTCTTATATTTCCCCCCAAAAAACTACCCTTGACATTTTTACAGGTGAGGTAAATCACTTTTCCAATGAGTTTTTTTTAGCATATCCCATAGGGTACTGTTTTTTCCAAACTTATAACAAATATCCTTACACCATCGGAAAAACGATGGCCCTCACCTCGTAAAAAATTCACGCAGACGTAAGCTTTAGTTCATACCTGAAAGCCCACCCAAAGGTAAACTTGCTTCACCAGATCTTTAGCATGGCCCCCACTGAGTAAATGCTTTCGGCTTCACAAATGACTCAATAAATGACTCTCTTGTTGCATGATGTGGCATCATTTATGATCGAGAGAATACCATCCAAAAACAAACAAAAACACATACCTGATTGGGAACTTTTGAAGGACTTTTTTGATTAAGATCTTTCTGTTTTATGAATTACCATGTTGATGTCTAGATATAAGGCCTAGTCTGATCAAGGGAAAGTGGGCCACACTAAGAATAGGTTTTTACTATAGAAGCCATAAATTATACAACAACCTTATTTAACAATTACACGCACTACCAAATAGCTCCTGCATACCTGCATGTGGATGACTGTAACATTGCTGAAATATCGTATGTATTGTTTTCTATTATTTAGGCTTGTTAAAAAGATACATCTTAGAAATACTCACGTGTCCATCCATCAGAAGCACACAGAAGCCCCAGAAAGAAGAGGTGGTGAATTCTGTTTTTCATCTCTAATGCTTATTATTCCTTCTCTTGTTTCTCTCGTTTTACAATCTGACCACAGATAACTTAACAAGCTTTATTATCTGTCTCAAGCACCTGCACACGCCTTTTTAACATTGTTTCCATATTTTGCACATACTTCATCAATATTTTTACTTAACATGTCACCTACAGCAAGTGATAAACATGCTGAATATGTCACCAAGTTTCTAAGTAAAAATGTTTTTAAAGGTGCTGTCAGGATCTGGGGCCAACGGCAATGACTCTGAAGACAGTTCTTAGTCAAATAATAAGCAATTTATTGAAAATAAAGTCCAACAGGCAAAATCTCTTAACTTCAGAGAATGATGCAGGATACAATGCAATACAGCAAGCGGCTACCTCACTAACTTTAGCAATGTCCAGTGTATGATAATTTCAGCGTATTGCAAGTCCTTGATATAACAGGTCCTCTTTCAGGGCATACAAGTCCAGGCTGTTAATCCAAAGGTTCTAAGAACAGATAACACATAAAGTCCTTCGGATGCAATCCAGCACTGTCAGTATTGGGAGCAGCAAGGCACGGGCTCCTCATCCCAGCCCCTTCATCTCCACTCTGAAAGCCTCAGCAACTCTTTTTTTAGGGCTTCCTTCAATTAGTCTCATCACCTGGGAAGACCTGTGAGTAGGGGAAAAAACCCGTAGAGGACCCGGGATTTGGATTGGATCTCTGATATCCCGGCATGGATCGTGCCTGCCTGAAAAGCTTATGGGAAAAATAGACCCCATCCACCACTTTTCCATACACTTTACCACAGTGCTTTTGACATGCCACCCATTCAATCAACAAATAAAAAAAAATCAAATCAAACCAAAGATATCCTTAAATTAATCTATTGTATGTGTAATAACAAGTAATGACACAGGAAAAACACTGAACAAATGAATAAAGAGAGGGGAAAAGGCCATGGAAAGTTAAGACACCAGATTAAATAAATCAGTAATTACAAAGCGATCCTGCCACTCAGGGCAAATAAATAGATGGTTCCTAAAAGCAGATCGATAGCCTAAAAAAAAGGTGTCTCATTACCAAGGTGCCACACAAGAAACATCTCATGATGGGTACAACCAGTGAGCTCTCTCAAGACCTTTGCACCATTCTTGTTGTAAAACACACAGATAGCATAGTAACATAGTATGTAAGGTTGAATAAAGACTTTAGTTCATCCAGTTCAGCCTGTTTATCTCCTTCCAGTGGTCTAGTGGTCATAGCTGGAAATGTTATTACATGCCAGGAAGGCATCCAGGTCACTCTTTTAGCGTGTCATTCATAAATAACTCCTGTCAGACCCTGAGAATACCAGTCTTCATTGTGAGCCTGCAACCCCCAATCTCCACAGCCAGCTTCATCTTTAGACAAGCCCCCGTTTGCCAGGACCCTATACACGCCTCGCCGGACACGGTTGCCCAAAGGACTTGATGGCTCAAAGATTGTAGGCTCACGGGGAGTGAGGACAGGGAGACCAAAGGTCAGACTGGGCGAAGTAGGTAAGTACTGGAACAGTTCGGGTGCTCTGGAACAGGTAGGTACTGGAACAGTTCAGGTGCTCTGGAGCAGGTAAGTATTGGGACAGTTCGGGTGCTCTGGAGAAATCAAGCGAAGTCGGACATCAAGCCAAGGGTCACACCAGGAGGTCAGAGAGCTGCGCAGTACAAAGGGATGAGACAGAGACATGGTCGAGATTCTAACAAATGGTCAATAAGGAAGTTCAGGAAATCACAGGTGAAATCACAAAGCCAGCTAAATGCTATCACGGGCACTGACACACTGAAGTAGTAATCTCTTTATAGGACTAAACACGACCGGATTGGACAAGGAGGCAGTGACTGTGATTGGTGCACTTCGGATCTGTGGGTTGATTGGTGTACTTGGAGACCTCTGGGCTGATTGCCCCATCTGAAGTTTAAAGGCCCCGAACTGGACCTCCTAGTTTTGGCTCCTTTTAACAGCCTCCGGCGCCCACGCTCTGTTCAGTGCCGCCGGAGGACATAAGCTGACCGTGCTCGAGCACAAACCGAATGACAGTGGTTGAGGGAGGAGGCCGTGCTTGGCGCCGCACGCACCGCTGCACGCACCGCCAGAGCCGGCGCTTGAGGCGGAAGCGGCTGCCGGGCAGGAGAAGCCCCTGCCAGCCACCTAAGGACACAGACTGAAGGTAAGTCATTCATGACACCTGCTCTGGTAGTGTCAGGACTAAGCTAGGAGAGTCCAATGGGTGGAGCTACTGAATCCCCAGATGTACCAGGTCCCAGGGACTACGCAACACACTGGTCTTAACTGGAGCCCTCCACAAGGAGGGTCAAGCTGAGCTGCAGGACAACATGAGTTGTCCACCTGGCAGTACTGGTCACCAGGGTCTGGACATGGCTGTAGGTAGATAGGAGGCAAGGTATGTAAAAGCAAAGCAGGGTCAAAATTCAGACTGGGGTCTGTCAGGTCTGGAGTTCCTTCACAGCTGTTCTGTACTGTTTTGGCTGGCTCCTTTCTCTGGAATTCTCCCTGCTATATTCCGCTCCACCACCAGATGGCCCTGACTTCATGGGCTATATAAGCTGATCCACCCATTCTGCTAGTGGATCAGCATTAAATACTGAACTGTCTACCCAGGCTTTGTCTTTGGACATCTGAATCTGAACCTGAGTCTGAAATGAATCTGAACCTGTATCTTGTATGCACTCTGACTCCACATGTTTATATATGTACAGCAGCCTGTCTCGCAGTTCTTAAAATTCTGGTCTCTCTTTGAATGAGGATTTCTCCATTGACAAATCCATGACAGGGTCAAAGGGCAGGTGGTGAAAATCAAATACAAAAGTCCAAGCAAGGTCTTGGGGCTGGCAGAAGAAGCTTAGTCACACAAGCCGTAGTGAAAATCCAGAGTAGTCCAAGGGTGATCCGAAAAACAAAGTCCGAAGCCAAGGGTCAAAACAAACAATCCAATAAGAGTAAGCACTTTCCAGGAAAACAGGAAGCAAAGGGCTGAGAAGATCCAAAGACAATCCAGCATTTTTTCTGGAACAAGGCACTTCCTTATAAAGCAGGTCGGAGTCAATCAGAAGGCATGCATCATGTGTTCACACTAATCATGTGACTGCTCTAATCACATGAATGCTCTAATCACATGACAGCACTACACGCCATACCTGTCCTTAAATATGCTAAAAGCAAAATACAGTGGGAAAACCCGTAAGCAGACTACCTGCTGGAGCGAACACCACGTCTCTTTATATTGAACCTGATTTGCTGGTGTTCCAATGTGCGGATCTGAGAGCTGGCAGGGACCTGACAGGTAGAGAGTTCCATATATTCACTCTTACAGACTTGTGGCTTGATGCAGAGCCTCCCCGTTCAGCTATCCCGTGCATTTCCCCGTTGGTTTTGGGCTTTGATCGGGTCAGGAAAGGGTGCTACGTTGATTTTAGTGTGCGTTTATGCGCTCAGGTGTGCGCTCAGCCGCCTTTCCGATTGTCGGCTCGCACGAGGCTGTTTCCCGGGAAAACGGACGCCTCGTTCATTGGTCCGTTTTTTTCAGTGATGCAGAGCCTTGATTTCCTATTGAAATCACCCTAATAAAACGGGGCCGCCGAGCCTTCACTTACGGCAAGTCAGAGCAGCCGTATTTGCACTCGGGCAATAATATGCAGTCCTCTGTTGGAGCACATCAGCGGTGCCAGCTCCGCGGTCTTCTCCTGCTGAGTATGGCAGAAACCAGGCTGCACCGCAAGCCTTTGGACATCGATGGCATGAGTATTTGATATTTTTTATGTTTTTTTTTGGGGTATCCTTTCTACAGGGTCTCCATCATTTTTATTTTATTGTCTGTGTGCAGGCATTTGAAGATGGGACATAGGATAAATGTGCAGGCACTGGCTGGCCCTGATTTGGTTTTTGGGAGTCGTTTTTCTGGCTTTCCCTGCCTAGGAATTCCTGCCTACATGAGCGATTCAAATCTGCCGATCTATTTGGTGGCTGGCTACTGGGTATGTGTCTGAAAGTTGTATTGGTTGCCCACCCTCTCTGACTGTGTTTGTTCCCGTAACACACTATTTGGTAACTTTTGGCGTAGTATATTTTGAGCCCAATTATTGTTCTACAAATTAAATGGGTTAAGTGATTGTACCCTATTGCGTCATGTTCTTGCCCTCTTATGTAAGTAGTATTCCCCAGACTTTTAAAATCAGAGTACAGGTTGGATGTGCATGTAGTCTCATTACAAATGTCCTTTCCTCCCACCCTACCCCGCTCACCTATTTGTCCCTCTTTTCTATTGTTGCAATGCACACCTTTTTTTAATTTTTTTTGTTTTTTGGTTTTAGGGCAGGAGACTCTGCCTATCCTTTGGTCCCCTGGATGAAGACCCCCATCCTGCACCGATCTTCACAGGCAGAGGAGCGCTACAATACTGCCCCCAGGAGGACTCGCTCTGTGTTGGAGCCAGGCTTTGTTCTCTTGAAGATGAGGTTCCGTTGTCTTGATGTGACTGGGGGGGGGCACTACAATAGACGCCTGCAACGGTCCTAAACCTAATCATGGCTTGTGGGCTACTCCACCACCTTTAGTTTCAGCCCTCCCCACCCCTCCTTTTTCTTGCACCCAAAGTGGCACCGCGCAAACCATACGTGCACAACTAGTGTTTAGTGTTTTTTCAGAGACCACAATTTTTTTTTTTTTTTTTTTTTTTTCAAACAAATTTTGTTTTGTCATTTGTTTTTTTGGTCACAAAAGAAAAATTACACGTGGGCAGAGAAAATGTATTCCCCACAAATTAGTGGTATGTTGGGTTGCATGGTGACGAGGAATGATGTTGTGCCTGCAAATTGGCTGCAATGTGGGCCAGGCTTTGATTAATCTCAGCCATATGGCTGGTTAGGGCAGAGATATTGCTGTTTAATACCTCTACTTGGGCGTTGAGGTTTGTGAGTTGGGTGCACACAGTCTCATTGAATTGCTGTGTTGTCGCAGCAAAGGCAATATTTTCCTGCCTCCATGTTTCCTCCAAAATTTGAAGTTGCCTTCTTTGGGAAATATGGCGTCTAGACTGGGTAGGAGCAGTGGGACGGGTGGTTGGTTCTGGTTCCGAAGGTGGTTGTGGATGTGGTGGCTGTGCCGGGGTTGCCTGCGTTGCTGCCACTGGTGCAGTAGTGGTTAGTGACATATGTGGGGTGTCCTCCTCCAAATATCGTATATGGTCGATGATGGGTGGGCTTCCTGTGGTCTGTTAAGAAATATAGCATCCTTTTAGTTTATTTCTGTCCACACAAGCTCGCAAATATCAATGTTAAAAGTACACATCAAGGCCCATTGACTTACCTCATCGCAATCCACAATTTGGGTTTGTGGTGTAGAAGCCTGGTGTGCCCTTGGCCTCGGTGCTAACGCAGGGGTTTGGGGGCCTGGTGTGTCCTGTTGACTTGGTCCTTAGTATGTAGATAGGAAGATTAGGTAAATGGCCAAGTACAGTGTGTTGTGTAGCATAACACTGCCTTCTTGAACTTTTTGTACTAGGTCATGGCAAAATCAGACTCACCTTGGGACCTTACATTCCGGTCTGTGTCTTGTGCCTCTGCCAGTCCCTGGATGCTGGCCGGGTGTATGAATGTATATACATGTTCCTCGGCGGGCGTAAGGATAATTTTAGTGGGTAAGCCACCCCCTGTCTGTTGGCTGGGGAAGATTAAATCACACCTAATAAGTGTTACATCCTTTTAACAATGTTAACAAAAATGCATTTTACTTTTTCCTTTACTTCTGCTCCACCCCCTGTCTGTTGGCTGGGGAAGATTAAATTACACCTAATAAGTGTTACATCCTTTTAACAATGTGACTAAAAATTGTCCATTACCTCTGCTGACGGCGCATGTCCATTTTTTTTTTTGCTGTAGTATTTCAGGTCCCCAAATTTCCTTTTTATTTGCTGAATATCTCTCCGGACTGATCCCACACTATTGACCTGCCTGCAAATATTAGTCCAGATTTCCATCTTAGCCTGCTTTGTGGTTGTTTTGGAGGTGCGGCCAAATAGGGCATCATAATGTTCGCAAACTGCATTTGCCACCGCCATGCTTTGAGCATCGCAAAATCGGGCAGTTAGTGAGCCACGCCGTAGTTGTCTGCCACATGGGTGTGTGGTCTCCCCTGCCTCTGAGGAAATTGATGGTTGGGTATCTGGGGAGTCGTGTGTGCTTCTTTGGCTTATGGGGGAGGGGGATGTTGTGTGTGTGCTTCTCTGGCTTAATGTCTGGGTTCCTGTTGAGCTATCAGATGTGGAGCTGCATGTGGAATCTGAGGTACTGGAATTTGGGGAACCAGAGGGTGGAGGTGGAGGGGTGGGTGACCTGGGTGGGGTGGTGGTTTTTGCAATGCGCTTACCCTTGCTTATGTGTTTGGATTTGTGGGTATGCTTGGTGTGTGGAGGTGGAGGATGCTGCATGGTCTGACTAGATGGGGTACCCTTGTGTGTGCGTGGTTTTTTTGCAGGTGGTGGTGAATGGGTTAATGTACCCTTGGTCCTGCATTTTTTGGAATGTGCCTGTTTGTGTGGAGTATCCACCGTTTTAGTGGGGGCATGTTCGGCATGTGTCTGGTGCCTGCTCTTCTGTCTTGTGGAGGATGAGGCATGTGTGCGGCTGCTATGTGCCTCGGCCCTTGGTTGGCTCTTTTTGCTCCCTTTAGGTCTGCCCATATTGATATGGTATACAACACAGAGCTGAGTGCCGTGTGCTTTAAATATGTTTTCCGTGTGGCCGTGGTCAACAGCGGGTGCGCGCCCGCAATCTTTACCTCGGAGCAGGACGCCATCATCATGGATGTGAGTATGCGCGCGTGCGTTTATGTGCGCGCACACATTCCTTGTAATAAAAAAAAAAAAACGCACCAGAATAGTCTGAAACAACTTCGTTTTTCACGTTACATACAAGCCCACCTTAGTTTAACACATGTACGCAGCTCAAAACTAGGCTACATGCAGATAGAAGAACTAGGGCAATGTGAGACAGCAAGAGGTTCAAAAAGTGACTTTAGTTAGGCCAGCAAACTTGTTAATGCTTTTTGTGTACATGAGACAACAACAGTCTCTAATATCTGTGTCTTTGTCATGCAAACAGATTCACAGCAGCAACCAAGGGAGCAAGAATAGAGCCTCCGCCCCTGACGCAATATGCGCCTAAAACATGGTAAGTGGCGTTTTTGGGGACCAAAGTAAATGAACCAATAATTCCATTGGCCACAAAATGTAAAAACCAAAAAAAAAAAACCAAAGACTTTGTCTAAAAAGCCCTTAAAGCGGACCTTCACTCAGAATAAGTCTATCTTATATGTTTCCCACACCCTGTACATAAAGTTTGCCCACCTTCAAAATCATCCTACCGGCACCTAGTGCATGTTATGAGGCTTTCAACATCCAAGATGGCGGATTATGGAAGCCGCCATCTTATCAGGCAGCCTGCAAACAGGAAGTGCCTTCTAACTGTGCTGCTCTGCATTCTGGGATTGCTGACCTTTTCAAGAGGTCTCTGCTCTGTGTGAGCAAAGCACAGCTATAACCCACCCCCTGTACCTTATCCCACTCTCCTCTCCTCAGTAAGTGTGATGCTTCTGAGTCAAGATGGCGGCGGCCGTATACTAAATTCCTGAACTGAGTTGCAGCCCAGTGGTGGAAAGAATAATTATTGATTGACTAAAAAAATTACTATCTATTATTTTGAGATGCTGCGGAATCTTTGGTTAAGAGTTTGGCCTTTTCAGTAAAAAACGCAGAAGGTCCGGTTTAAAAAGGGCCCCAAAAAAACCACGCACAACCAAACCAAATAAACAATGCTAAACTAATGTTGTTTTTCATTCACAGATACAAGAAAATCACAGGCACAAGACACCGAGGCCTAAAGAATTTTAATTTGGCTTAAAATGAAAATAGTTTATTTGTTAAAACATTTAGATTCAATTATTTGTAAAAAACTTTGTGTAAAAAATTCAATTTCAAACGCTGGAATAAAATAAAAAACAAAAAAAAAAACAAACAGTTGTGTTTCCTGCAAATGTACAATCACACAACATCATCACACATTTCCATGACACAAAAAGTTTAGATATGGTACAATAAATCCAAAACAATCAGAAAGAATTAAGGTAAGCATTAATGGCAAGGAAAAAGGAACACAAAGGAGATTAAGGTATGCATTAATGGCAAGGAAAAAGGAACACAAAGGAGATTAAGGTATGCATTAATGGCAAGGAAAAAGGAACACAAAGGAGATTAAGGTATGCATTAATGGCAAGGAAAAAGGAACAACCCAAATTTATTGTTCCCAAAAAAATATGTGTCAAATTGGCAGTGGTTGCCATATGTATATTCCAATGGAGTTTGCGGGATGTGCGCTTGCGTGTAGCCAGATTGGCAACTGAAGAGCCATGGAGATGTAAGTATACTTGCTAAAACCACCAAAATGGAAGGTCAAATACGACGGAAACCAAGCAGGTACGTTCAAAAAGGCAGGAAAAATCAGGGAAAAACGGCCCGCCCGTGTGAACGTGAACGGGAGCCCCGATCAAATTGAAGGCACCCGAGAGAGCAAAAAAATCTTTCCGAGTAAAGTGAAATTGACGGATCAGTTAGGGAGCCATTCCGACGGAGGCTCTGCATCACATTTGAGCCACGATTCAAACGGGAGACCCGGACAATCGGAGGGTTTTAAGGGCATTTCAGAGGAGGCTCTGCATCAGGCCCTATATCAGTGGAGGGTGCACATTTTCTCTAGCCTAGTGAATGTCCTCAGTTACACTCCGGGGTTTAAATAGATCATGACAGCTCTTTGTTTTGGCCCCCAAATATATTTATACATAGTTACTAGATCACCCCTCAGGCATCTTTTTTCCAAACTAAATAAACTTAACTTTGACAATCTTTCAGGGTACTCAAGTCCTCGCACTCCATTTTCTTAGTTGCCGTCCTTTGAACATATTCCAGTTTTCATATGTCCTTCTTATGCACTGGTGCCCAGAACTGTACACAATATTCCATAGGGAGTCCGACCAGTGACTTGTACTGACATGTAACATGTAGTTTTTCCAAACTTATAACAAATATCCTTACACCATTTGAAAAATGATGGACCTCACAAGTATAAACGCCCCATTACAGAGGTAGGTGATTTTTGGGGAAAACATTGAACAAAAACATTTTATAGAAAATGTTAGTATGTTCAACTTAAAAAATTCACTCAGACATAAGCTTCAGTTCACATCCGAAAGCCCATCCAAAAATCCTAAAATTGATTCACCAGATCTCTAGCATGACCCCCACTGAGTAAATCCTTTATGCTTCAAAGGACATAATAAATGACTCAATTAACAAACATAAAACCATACCTGACTGGGACCTTTTTTAGGAACGTTTTTCAGTAAGATCTTTCTGTTTCACGAATGACTCTGTTGATGTCTAGATGTAATGCCTAGTCTGATCAAGGAAAAGTGGACCACACTAAGAATAGGTCTTTACTATAGAAGCCATGAATTATACAAGAACCCTATTTACCAATTACATGCACTACCAAATAGCTACCTCTTGTGACGGGGCATATGTGCACGTGGATTACTGTAACACTGCTGATATATGGTATGTATTGTTTTATATGATTTAGGCTTGTCAAAAAGATCTTAAGTTTAGTAAAAATACTCACATGTCCATCCATCAAAAGCACACAGCAGCCCCAGAAAGAAGAGTTGGTGAATTCTGTTTTTCATCCCTAATGGTTATTATTTCTTCTCTTGTTTCCCTCGTTTCACAGGCTGACCACAGATAACTTTTTACAAGCTTTATGATCTCTCTTTAACTTGACGATTTAAGAAACTGTGTGAATGCCTTCGAGCACATCCACATGCCTCTTTAACATGAGGTAGTAACATAGTATGTAGGAGTGAAAATACTTTCGTCCATCCAGTTCAGCCTGTTTATCTCCTTCCTTTGCTCTAATAGTCATAGCTGGGAATGTTATTACATGCCAGGAGGGCTTCCCGGCCACTATAGATCTCCTTCCAGTGGTCTAGTAGCCATAGCTGGAAATGTTATTACATGCCAGGAAGGCATCCCGGCCACTATAGATCTCCTTCCAGTGGTCTAGTAGCCATAGCTGGTAATGTTATTACATGCCAGGAGGGCATCCCGGCCACTATAGATCTCCTTCCAGTGGTCTAGTAGCCATAGCTGGAAATGTTATTACATGCCAGGAGGGTATCCAGGTGACTTTTGAATGTGTTTACTGTATCCTTCATAATTACCTCCTCCGGTAGAGAGCTCCATATTCTCACTGCTCTTACAGACAGGAATACCCTCTGATGTCAGTGGAGGAAGCACCATTCCTCTCACCTGATGGATGCCCTCAGGTTATGGTTACACTCGAGGGTTTAAATAGATCATGGGACAGAGCTTTTTATTAACCCCGGATATATTTATACATAGTTATTAGATCACCCCTCAGGCGTCTCTTTTCCAAACAAAATAAACCTACACTTGCAGGGTACTCTAATCCCCACACTTCTTTTATTAATTTAGTTGCCCTCCTTTGAATGCACTCTAGTTCTGATATGTGCTCCTTATTATTGTACACAATAAGGTTGATTCACGGCCTTTCTTAAATGCACGCATGAAAAAGTGTGTGTATGCGGATCTTTTTCGTATATTTTTCATATTTTTTTGTCAATTTCCGTGCTTCCAGTATTAGCGTTTGCATAAGTGCGTTTAAACCTTTTCACTATGGTGTCTATAGCATATTCTCCCTGTGTTGTTTTCTCATTCAAGCATATAATACGTGATTAGTATGGGCTTGCGCATGATTCGTGCCCTGATTAGGCATGATTAGCCCTTCAAGACGAGCAAATAAAACAGGTTTTTTCACTCTCCACACACACATATATATATATATATATATATATATATATATGTGGATTTGATGCAAGGCTTGGCCTTTAATGCGGACCAAAACCCACTGAACTTGTGAAATATATTTGGCAAAGCCCCTGCCGATATTCTCTTCTTAGGGTGTAGAACTAGAAATGATATGAATTGTCCTGAAACACTGAATGTTTTGCAGGTGAGCCCCAAGCTCACCTGGACCAACCTGCGGAGGAGGAGGCCCAGATCTCGGGCAGGGAGTTTAAAGATGGTGGCTATGAGAAATCAGGTATTAGCATCACACACACAGGAATACACAGACTAAACATTCACACGTATGTGTTGTAATGTGGATTTTTTGGGATATTTCGGGTGAACAGCAAGGGGAGGGAGCTGCTGGGATCCAGCCTCAGCAAGACACCACAAGCCAATTCACACCTCAACCACATTGACTAACAGATTTATTTTGATTTCTTCTACAGACTTGGACCAAGAGGTGTGGCAGGTCCCCAGTGCGAAGGGTGGCTCCTCAACCCCAACTAACCCACCAGCCCCAAGTTTATAGACATGTGACCATTTACTAACATGTCTTCTTCAACAGGTTTGCAAGAAGCAGAGGCTGGACACGGGCAGGCTGATTCATTACTAGCGCTAGGTATCGGCAGATGAGCCTCTGTACAGAAGTGCTTAGAGCCACCACTAGTAGACGCTGTGATTGGCTATCGGGCGCTGTTAAAGAACGTCTCATTCGCTGGCTGGCATTGATGAATAAAATGTATATTTGGCGTTCTAACACCAGTACAGCGTTGCAAGGAGAGAAAGGTAGCGCCAGCTCATTGTGACCGACTCTCAGCGACTCGCACTATAGGGTTGATTCAGAGCCGCTTTCTCACCGTTTTTTGTGAAGTTTTGCTACCAAACGAAAAATCACGCAAAAATAAAAACATTTCACACAAAAATACTTACCAAACAAAAGGCTCTGCTGAATCAGACGAGCGGAAAAAAACAGCCGAGAACGGAAATTTTCACGCAAAAAAATTGTGAGAAAGGGGCTCTGAATCAACCTCGCCGTTACATACACACACAACGTCGGCGCTCTGGATCTGGTCGCTATAGAATAGAGCGCCACACGCTGTGTGATTAAAGTCTGATTTTGAACACATATCCACCAGTAACAAAGCGAAAACACGGGAATTACATTGTTGTAACATTACTGTATATGCACTTTCGGTGGATGGATCGAAATCTGATCTTTTGCTTTAGTTCGGATCATTTTTGGATCTAAATCTGATCATTTGCGTTAGTTCAGATCATTTACGTTATTGGGATGGGCTTGCGTCTGATTCTGAGACCTGATTGCCGATGGGCGACCGCGTTATAAAACGGTTTCATTTCCGCTCCACTTACGGGACCATTTTTGCCTCGGATTGCTATTTTGTTCAACATATATTGTGGCTTTGTGGAGGAGTATGAGTGCCTTCTGCTCCAAGGCATTGCATGTGTCAGCATGTCCGAGGCCAGATTGCACCGGCGACGCATGCATATCGATCGCATGCATGACGTTGAGCTGTTCGAGCTGACCCGACTTAATCGCGCTTCCCTCCATAAGTTGTATAGTGAGCTATGGCCATGGTTAGCCCGCACCACAAGGAAGGGGCAAGCAATTTCAGGAGGTATGACCAAGATGCTTGGCTGCCTGCAATTTTTGGTGAATGGCTCGTTTCAGAGGCTGGGTGCCCTCTCCGTGGGGCTGTCCCAGCCTATGCTGAGCCGCACGCTATCCAAGTTTCTGGATGGCATGGCTACCATTAGTCCCAAATATATTTCATTTCCAGACGACCTGGTAGCCTGGAACGCGCTTAAGTTGGCTTTTTTTTAATATCGCCGACATGCCCAACATCATGGTTGCGAATGATAGCACCCACGTTGCATTGATCCCTCCCGCAGCCGACGAGTACATCTATAAGTAAGTTAATTATGTTATTTTGTTATATTGTTTAGGCAAACTGTATTATAACTATCTATTTACCAGTTTACAATATATACCTTAATCCCTCCTTCTAAAGTGTCCCTGTGAACCACTTTACAATGTATATCTCAATCCCTCCTTCTAAAGTGTCCCTGTGAACCACTTTACAATGTATACCTTAATCCCTCCTTCTAAAGTGTCCCTGTGAACCACTTTACAATGTATACCTTAATCCCTCCTTCTAAAGTGTCCCTATGAACCACTTTACAATATATACCTTAATCCCTCCTTCTAAAGTGTCCCTGTGAACCACTTTACAATGCATACCTTCATCAATTTTTTTTCAGGTAGGCCTTATCAAACCATTTTAATGCTGACCTTAATTAGTAATTAGCATGTTAATCTTTATTTTCTACCACATACATATAATCTTGGTTATTTAAACTACTTATGTACTTTGTTAATGTTATTTGGACATTAGGAGTTAGTGTTTGAGTTGTTTACCTTGGCTTGCTGTAATTTTTTTTGTTTTGTTTCAGGAACCGGAAGATGGGCCACTCACTGAATGTCCAAGCAGTGGTTGGCCCGGACATGCGATTCCTTAGTGTACTTGCCGGGTATCCAGGCTCATCCCATGATGCTTATATCTAGCGGAGCTCCGGATTATTTCGTCGGTTTGAGTCTGGAGAATTATCTGGTGGATGGCTCCTTGGTAAGTTTGCTCAAATTCCATCATTCCCTTTTCAATGTATGCCTTTGAATATAGTTGATGACCCATGTCTTAACCTATGGCTGTTTATTTCCCTTGATGACATGTTAAACAATAATGTTGGTTAGAATGTGTAATTTATGTAAGTATTTTGTGATTCTTTCAGGGGATTCTGGCTATCCGCTTATGCCCTGGCTCCTGACGCCCGTTCTTCGGCCGCAGAATGAGGCCCAGGAGTCGTACAATCGGGCCCACCGGAAGACCCGGGCCGTAGTGGAGAGGGCCTTTGGACTCCTGAAGTTCAGATTTAGATGTTTGGACCATACAGGGGGGGCACTGCAATATGACCCCAACAAGGTCATCCAAATAATACTTGCATGCTGCGTAATGCATAATTTTGCAATCATGCAGCGTGTCCCCCGGTATGTTGATCTGCCCCCCTCTCCACCCAGCCAGGAGGCAGATGACCTTTACGATGGCACCCATAGTGCCTCTGGCCAATCTGTGCGGGCACATCTGATTTCATCATTTTTTTTTTTAACATTTGGTTTGTTTGTTTGTTTATGTTGTGTGTTTTGAATATTATTTGCCTCTGTGAAGGCCTTTTTTTTTAACCAAAAAAAAAGAGTAATGATTTAATTACTAAAAATTTAACACCTGATTTGAGCCTCATGCAGTTTATTTCCTCATGTTTGTAATTAAAAACCTTTATTAATATCAAAACAACACAAACATTAATGCATCAACTTAGGCAACAACAGCTAAAGTCACATTCAATATATTTTCTGGAAATATGTCAATTTATATTTGAAGGGCACTCGCAGACTCCATGTACATACATTTTAAAACATAACTAGAAATTGGGGCAGGCTCCTGGCCCCTAGCAATTGGCCACATTCAGGAGTTCTAAGGTAACTGACTCCAGGCTGAAGTTTCCCCGCCCACCAACATCAAGATCCATAGGGAGCACTAATTTCAAGGGGAATTGTCGGCCAGGAATACATAGGGCCACATAATGTCCACCAATGTTGCCAACAAACAGGATGAGGCAGCCAGCATTTACTTAGGCCCTAGCCTGGTGTGTGGGAGCTTGAGCGGCCGCTATAGTGAGGCTTAAGCTCAGCCATTGGCTAGTGGGGTATGTGAGCACTCTAATTAGCTATATGGGCGAATTCCAAAACAAAATAGCAAAGCCATAAACCACACAATCTTGGTTGCGCTCACCACACAGGTAAATAGAGTTGGGATGTAGAGGAAAGATGTTTAGCAGATCCAGGTCAAATTGAGATTAATATTGATGTTGTCCATAATAAGGTTGTGATTGGCCTTGGAGGTGGCCCAACACCTGGGCATGTGTAGCATTCATAATCTGCCACTGCTCCAGCATCTGTCTGCTGCTAGTTTGAAATGCATCTAGCATGGAAGTAAAGTTTGCATTTAAGGTGGTCGTTTGTTCTGCCATCTGTCTGTCTAAGGTGGCCATTTGTTCAGCCATCTGGCTGTTTAAGGTGGCAATTTGTTCAGCCATCTGGCTGTTGCTCATCCTAAAATTAGTCATCATGGTGGTGAATTGTGCAGTAATCTGCTCTGTTGTTCGTTGAGTCACCTGCCTAAAGTAATTGCTGTTATGGTGCCATGCTGACTCCCGGATCACCACGCGCCCTCCCTGGGAAACTGGTCGACGTTGTTGACTGCGTCTTTCACTTCCCCGGGTTTGTGCACCGGCAGATGCTGGAGTTCTAGGGCGAGCAACAGTATCAGATGTGCTTGGCCAAACCTCTGCAGCAGAGCTAGCACTGGGGACTGTAGGCTCAGTCTCAGCCTGCTGCCCACGATGGCCTGGCAGCATGTATCCTGCTTCACTCTGCTGCAGAGGATTTGTTGCAGTAGGATGCTGGGGCAGTGGCAGATTAGGTTCCAGGGGGGTAATTTGCGAAGGTCCAATACGGCTGCCATCCTCCTCCTCCATCTCCTGGATGACATCCATTAGTGTGGGAGTCTTTTGTGACATGTGAAAAAGTGTGTCAGATTGGGGCCTAAATGTATTTGAGATCAAAATTAGTAATGTGCATTCACATGCATCACCAGTTTCAGCAACGTCCACTTACCCTAGATATCTGGTCCCGTGTCCTAGGCTGCAGGGAAGTAGATGGCGTGCTCAAACTGGAGGAGGCTTCCACACTTCCAGAGGCTGGATGCTGGGCTGTGTTAAAAAGTAAATGGCACGTAAACACACAAACATCCCTTGATGAGCCTGATGAGTACATATGCTTTAGAAAACACCTGGGCAAGCAGGAATGACAACTCCCCCAACGGTCAAACTTGACCTTCACAATGAATCTGAGTCTATCTTCTATGTATGCCTCACCCTGTAAATACAGATTGGTCAACTTAAATAATACAAAAATGCATGTATTGCATGTTATGAGGCTTTACATATCAAAAATGGCGCCTAAGGGGCCAACAGTCAGCTTGCAAATAGCATTTGGCTTCAGAGTATGCTGCTGTGCATTCTTGCAATGTTGACCTTTCCCTGACCCCAGCTCAAGTTTGTCTGACCGAAGCACACCTACAACCCCAGTGGGAGAAAGACAAACAAGTAATTGTTGTCTATTATTGACTATATTCACATCACATGCAGTGCTTTGGTAAGATAAATAGCATAATATTGAGCAGAAATACTGTCAAAGGTCGTGTATGGCCTGCAAACCTTTTTAAGGACCATTAACTACTGCACCCTGGGAGAGTGTCCATCATGAAGGCCATTCCTCAGACATTAAACGACCACCTAAAACAGTAACCTCCCCTCAAAGCCACTCCCTAGGGGCCTGTGTTCATATGCCTTCCTCATTTCACAAGTTTACAATAGTTCACATTAAAACAAACATTACTAACCTGCATAAATGCCATGGATGTCCGAGTCGTGTCTGCCAGAGAGGCCCTCTAATGCTACGGGGTGGATTAAAGCCAGGACCATTTCTTCAGCTCTCGTGTATTGTAATTTGGTGGGGAAGCCTCCGCCAGTTTGGAAGCTGAAAAATAGAGGTTTAAAATTATTTGGCATTGTGGTCACTAGTAGCAGCCAAATGCAAAACTCAAATATGTACCTGTGATTGCGCCATTTATTCTGCTTCTTCCGTACTGCATATTTCAGGTCAGATATTTTTCTCTGGATCTGCTCCACATCTTCCCTCTCGTCCCCCGCTGCATTCACCTGTCTGGTGAGATCTTCCCAATTAGTTTTTTTCTCATTTAGCTGGTTGCTTTGGAATGGCGCCCAAATAGCTCATCATAATGAAGTGTGAGGCCACTTGCCAAGGCTAGGGTTTGTGCCTCTCCAAAACGCCTCGCCGCAATGTTCAGCCTAATGGTTGTTCTTCTGGGTCATCTGTGTTTGGTGGCAATTCAGGGGACATTCTTGCCTGGCTGTGTGGTGATGAATCGGCCATCACGTGGCTGGAAAAAGACTGGACTGACATTAGGACTGGGGGTCATTGGCTGGGTGGCCACAGAACTAGCAGGTGTGGATGTGACGTAGGTCTCGCTGGTTTCCACCTGTTCCGGTACCAAATGTGGCAGAGGAGGAGAAGGTGTGCTTGGTGGGCTTGGGCTTCTAGCCCTCTGCTTACTTTTCCCCTTGAAACTTGTGCTCCATTTATCATGGGATGTGGTAGGGCGGGGAGCAGGAGAGGGTGTGCTAGGTGGGCTTGGGCTTCTCACACTCTTCTTCTTTTGCCCCTTGGACGTTGTGCTCCCTTTCTCTTTGGATTTGGTTGCGCGGGGAGTAGGAGAGGGTGTTCTTGGTGGGATTGGGCTTCTGGCCCTCTGCTTACTTTTCCCCTTGGACGTTGTGCTACCTTGCTGTCTGGATGTGGTTGCGCGGGGAGCCTTCTTCTTGGAGGATCCTTCCTTGCGGGTGCTTGATGTTTTTGATGGGGTTGTGGCCAATGTAGCCTTGTGGTGGCCACTTTTGCTCCGTGTTGCAGGCACCTTTGTAGTAGATTTGTGCGACCGAGTGCTCGGTCTGGAGGATGAAGTGTCCTCATGCCACTCTGCCCTTTTGGTCTTGGCCTCCTTTGCTGGCTGCTGGTTGCTTTGCGCTAGCTTTTTTGGGTGCCATAATGACAATATCAAATAGAATGAGCTGTGTGTTCATTACCCTTTAAATACTATTGACTGGGTATGACGCATACACGTTCGCATACACGTGCGTGCGGCCGTGCGGAACCCAGAAACCGCTGGGGCATTACCTATCTGCTGCGGACAAGAAGAAAGATGGCGCCCACGATCTTCACCCGCCAACAACAAGAGCTCATTATGCTCGTAAGTGTATTGTAAGGACGTTGATTTGCCATCTAAATGCATGCATATGCCTTAAGGAAGCGCAGGAAGAAACTGTTGTTTTTAAAAGTGATTTAAACTCCGTGCCAAACAGAAGTTAGTGCGCACATGTGCGAACCAACTCAATTGCATCTAGAAGGATAGTTTAAGGCTAGAAATGTGTTTTGGAATGTCATTTAGTCAACTGATCTAATTGTGCCAGATATTTGTATGCTGTTTGATCTAACAACTATTTTGTTTTTTGGGTTTTTTAGACTATGCTTCAGCGCAGGTACGACTACCTGCCCAACGCATTCAAGAAGAGGAATCTGGCCCTGGAGATCGTGGCCAGGATCCACCAGGAAACAGACACCACCTTCACCCATACGCAGATCATGCAGCACTGGTCGAACCTTAAGCAACTGCACATGCCCCGACTGCAACGATTTTTTGCACACCATTTCCCAAGTAAGTACATAGAGATTGCATGCTAGATGTAACTAATACAGAAGGTAGGCCTTTATTTATAAATGCTTTTCTTTTCTAGTGTCAGAAATGGAATATCGCATTAGACCCACCCGGAGGCGCGCAGTCCGGCCAGTGCGGCATGAATCTGCAGCAGCAAGTGAAGGTGGTGGATCTCCAGGGCCAAGTTCCTACCCCTCCTCTGTAGCTGCGTCAGACCAGCCCCTGGACCTTTCTACAGAGGAGGTGCGCAAAGGGAAGAAGAATGAAACCGTGATGTGATTTAGGTGAGCATTAGGTGCGCAAAGGGAAGAAGAATGAAACCGCGATGTGATTTAGATAAGCATTGGGTGCACTAAATGAAGAAGAATGAAACCGCGATGTGATTGAGGTAAGCATTAGGTGTGCAAAGGGAAGAAGAATGAAACCGCGATGTGATTTAGGTAAGCATTAGGTGCTCAAAGGGAAGAAGATACAGACCGCAATGTAATTGAGAAGTGAGTGATCAAAATATGGAGACGAGCACATTAATGAGTTAATTTTGTTGTGCGGAGGCGTAAGGTCTTAACGATTTCTGTCTGGAGGTTTATTTATAGAAAAAGGAATTCAGAATCTAACGGGAAACGTAAATCATTCGTCCGAGGCGACCTTGGAAAAAGGCCAAAAACGAAAGCCTATGTTGTTTCATGAGTAACATAAACGGAAAACGAAAGCTGAAAAATAACATTCTCGTTGGCATACGAACAGACGAAGACTTTACAGAAGGCTTGCGATACATGCTTAGAATCACTCGTACACTCATACGCAAGCGGGAAAAACTAAAAAAAAAAACAGATCGACACAAAAACGAAATACTTTTTATGTCTCTCTGAATCAACCCTATTTTAACACTAATACTTTAATGCCAGACCTGTAATGACAATTCTGCATAGAAAAATAAAAAGCCAAAAATGTTTTAAAAAAAGAAGAGTGAACTTTCCTAGAACGGAAAATATTTGCACAGTACCCAATACAAGGACAGATAGCATTACCCATCTATCCTTGCAGCAGCCGGAGCTATGCAAATCATCTCTTTATGTCTTTGTGCCATCCAAGGCCCTTAGAAACACTAAGGGTGCAATGCCAAGGATTAGCTTTACATTTACACAGCCAAACACATCCAACTAGTGGACACGTGTTTCGAGCTTTAGGCTCTCATCAGCACTAGGGCAGATGTTTCTGGCTGTATGGGGAGTAAGACTTGGTGAGTACCAAAACAGAGTCGCAAGCCAGTATGTGGAAAGACCCATGTTAGGCTTAATATAGGGGGACCAAAAAGCCATCTGCTTAGGTAAAGGTAGAGAGAAGCTTTCCTAGAACAGAAAGTATACAAGGCCAATACAAGGCCAGATAGCATTATCCCCACCAAACTTTACCATATTCAGAGCAGACCGTGATCCTACAATAACAGGGAAGGTGAAGGGAAGAGGAATTCGTTTTTATATTAACATCAGGTGGATTAGGGACATGTTCTTTTGAGCTAAAACAGTGGTTATCAACCTTTTTATGCCAAATACCACCTAGCAATAGGCGCTACAACAAAGTACCCCCAAAGAGGGCATTAATTACTAATATAACTAAAACACTGTTAGTGGGTCGTGAGTAGGGATGAGCGAATCGATCCGGACGAACCCGGATTCGATCCGAATTTCAGGAAAAATTCGATTCGGATCGAATCCGAATTTCCCCGCGATTCGATCACTCGAAGTTTTCCTTTAACATCCATTCATTTACATTACAGGCATTCTAAGATGGCGGGCGGGACATGTCTGGACATGTATCCCGCGCCAGTGCAAGCTGGGGCAGTCACATGCAGCCTATCAGCAGCCAGCAAGCCCGGTGACGTCACACAGCGGTATTTAACGGCGGCCATCTTGCTTTTCCTCATTTCTCTATTGCATTCGTGACAGACAGACAGAACGCTGTGTAGCTGAGGCAGTTAGACAGGCTGGAGACAGGCTGGAGACAGGGACAGACAGGGACAGGCAGGAGACAGGCAGGAGACAGGCAGGAGACAGACAGGAGACAGACAGAAAGCCAGGGAAAGGTAGGAAAAACGGAGCTGGCTGACAGGGAGATTTTTTTTTTTTCATCCAGCCTTTGTTAGCGTTTTCAGGCTGCTTATAGTAACTAACTGTGCATATATACTGAACTGATCTTAAGTCTGCTGTGAGGCATCCCATTCTGTGACTAAAGCAGCCTCTGTTTAAGACCATATAACCATTTGCTCTAATCATATTTGAAATTAGGCCTGATAAAGACACTTTTGCTGGCCAAAGCACTACTGTACCCTGGCAGCTCGATTCCTGCCCGGGGCATCCCATTCTGTGACTAAAGCAGCCTCTGTTTAAGACCATATAACCATTTGCTCTAATCATATTTGAAATTAGGCCTGATAAAGACACTTTTGCTGGCCAAAGCACTACTGTACCCTGGCAGCTCGATTCCTGCCCGGGGCATCCCATTCTGTGACTAAAGCAGCCTCTGTTTAAGACCATATAACCATTTGCTCTAATCATATTTGAAATTAGGCCTGATAAAGACACTTTTGCTGGCCAAAGCACTACTGTACCCTGCCAGCTCGATTCCTGCCCGGGGCATCCCATTCTGTGACTAAAGCAGCCTCTGTTTAAGACCATATAAGCATTTGCTCTAATCATATTTGAAATTAGGCCTGATAAAGACACTTTTGCTGGCCAAAGCACTACTGTACCCTGGCAGCTCGATTCCTGCCCGGGGCATCCCATTCTGTGACTAAAGCAGCCTCTGTTTAAGACCATATAACCATTTGCTCTAATCATATTTGAAATTAGGCCTGATAAAGACACTTTTGCTGGCCAAAGCACTACTGTACCCTGGCAGCTCGATTCCTGCCCGGGGCATCCCATTCTGTGACTAAAGCAGCCTCTGTTTAAGACCATATAACCATTTGCTCTAATCATATTTGAAATTAGGCCTGATAAAGACACTTTTGCTGGCCAAAGCACTACTGTACCCTGCCAGCTCGATTCCTGCCCGGGGCATCCCATTCTGTGACTAAAGCAGCCTCTGTTTAAGACCATATAACCATTTGCTCTAATCATATTTGAAATTAGGCCTGATAAAGACACTTTTGCTGGCCAAAGCACTACTGTACCCTGGCAGCTCGATTCCTGCCCGGGGCATCCCATTCTGTGACTAAAGCAGCCTCTGTTTAAGACCATATAACCATTTGCTCTAATCATATTTGAAATTAGGCCTGATAAAGACACTTTTGCTGGCCAAAGCACTACTGTACCCTGGCAGCTCGATTCCTGCCCGGGGCATCCCATTCTGTGACTAAAGCAGCCTCTGTTTAAGACCATATAAGCATTTGCTCTAATCATATTTGAAATTAGGCCTGATAAAGACACTTTTGCTGGCCAAAGCACTACTGTACCCTGGCAGCTCGATTCCTGCCCGGGGCATCCCATTCTGTGACTAAAGCAGCCTCTGTTTAAGACCATATAAGCATTTGCTCTAATCATATTTGAAATTAGGCCTGATAAAGACACTTTTGCTGGCCAAAGCACTACTGTACCCTGGCAGCTCGATTCCTGCCCGGGGCATCCCATTCTGTGACTAAAGCAGCCTCTGTTTAAGACCATATAACCATTTGCTCTAATCATATTTGAAATTAGGCCTGATAAAGACACTTTTGCTGGCCAAAGCACTACTGTACCCTGGCAGCTCGATTCCTGCCCGGGGCATCCCATTCTGTGACTAAAGCAGCCTCTGTTTAAGACCATATAACCATTTGCTCTAATCATATTTGAAATTAGGCCTGATAAAGACACTTTTGCTGGCCAAAGCACTACTGTACCCTGGCAGCTCGATTCCTGCCCGGGGCATCCCATTCTGTGACTAAAGCAGCCTCTGTTTAAGACCATATAAGCATTTGCTCTAATCATATTTGAAATTAGGCCTGATAAAGACACTTTTGCTGGCCAAAGCACTACTGTACCCTGGCAGCTCGATTCCTGCCCGGGGCATCCCATTCTGTGACTAAAGCAGCCTCTGTTTAAGACCATATAAGCATTTGCTCTAATCATATTTGAAATTAGGCCTGATAAAGACACTTTTGCTGGCCAAAGCACTACTGTACCCTGGCAGCTCGATTCCTGCCCGGGGCATCCCATTCTGTGACTAAAGCAGCCTCTGTTTAAGACCATATAAGCATTTGCTCTAATCATATTTGAAATTAGGCCTGATAAAGACACTTTTGCTGGCCAAAGCACTACTGTACCCTGGCAGCTCGATTCCTGCCCGGGGCATCCCATTCTGTGACTAAAGCAGCCTCTGTTTAAGACCATATAACCATTTGCTCTAATCATATTTGAAATTAGGCCTGATAAAGACACTTTTGCTGGCCAAAGCACTACTGTACCCTGGCAGCTCGATTCCTGCCCGGGGCATCCCATTCTGTGACTAAAGCAGCCTCTGTTTAAGACCATATAACCATTTGCTCTAATCATATTTGAAATTAGGCCTGATAAAGACACTTTTGCTGGCCAAAGCACTACTGTACCCTGGCAGCTCGATTCCTGCCCGGGGCATCCCATTCTGTGACTAAAGCAGCCTCTGTTTAAGACCATATAACCATTTGCTCTAATCATATTTGAAATTAGGCCTGATAAAGACACTTTTGCTGGCCAAAGCACTACTGTACCCTGGCAGCTCGATTCCTGCCCGGGGCATCCCATTCTGTGACTAAAGCAGCCTCTGTTTAAGACCATATAAGCATTTGCTCTAATCATATTTGAAATTAGGCCTGATAAAGACACTTTTGCTGGCCAAAGCACTACTGTACCCTGGCAGCTCGATTCCTGCCCGGGGCATCCCATTCTGTGACTAAAGCAGCCTCTGTTTAAGACCATGTAAGCATTTGCTCTAATCATATTTGAAATTAGGCCTGATAAAGACACTTTTGCTGGCCAAAGCACTACTGTACCCTGGCAGCTCGATTCCTGCCCGGGGCATCCCATTCTGTGACTAAAGCAGCCTCTGTTTAAGACCATATAAGCATTTGCTCTAATCATATTTGAAATTAGGCCTGATAAAGACACTTTTGCTGGCCAAAGCACTACTGTACCCTGGCAGCTCGATTCCTGCCCGGGGCATCCCATTCTGTGACTAAAGCAGCCTCTGTTTAAGACCATATAAGCATTTGCTCTAATCATATTTGAAATTAGGCCTGATAAAGACACTTTTGCTGGCCAAAGCACTACTGTACCCTGGCAGCTCGATTCCTGCCCGGGGCATCCCATTCTGTGACTAAAGCAGCCTCTGTTTAAGACCATATAAGCATTTGCTCTAATCATATTTGAAATTAGGCCTGATAAAGACACTTTTGCTGGCCAAAGCACTACTGTACCCTGGCAGCTCGATTCCTGCCCGGGGCATCCCATTCTGTGACTAAAGCAGCCTCTGTTTAAGACCATATAACCATTTGCTCTAATCATATTTGAAATTAGGCCTGATAAAGACACTTTTGCTGGCCAAAGCACTACTGTACCCTGGCAGCTCGATTCCTGCCCGGGGCATCCCATTCTGTGACTAAAGCAGCCTCTGTTTAAGACCATATAAGCATTTGCTCTAATCATATTTGAAATTAGGCCTGATAAAGACACTTTTGCTGGCCAAAGCACTACTGTACCCTGGCAGCTCGATTCCTGCCCGGGGCATCCCATTCTGTGACTAAAGCAGCCTCTGTTTAAGACCATATAACCATTTGCTCTAATCATATTTGAAATTAGGCCTGATAAAGACACTTTTGCTGGCCAAAGCACTACTGTACCCTGGCAGCTCGATTCCTGCCCGGGGCATCCCATTCTGTGACTAAAGCAGCCTCTGTTTAAGACCATATAACCATTTGCTCTAATCATATTTGAAATTAGGCCTGATAAAGACACTTTTGCTGGCCAAAGCACTACTGTACCCTGGCAGCTCGATTCCTGCCCGGGGCATCCCATTCTGTGACTAAAGCAGCCTCTGTTTAAGACCATATAAGCATTTGCTCTAATCATATTTGAAATTAGGCCTGATAAAGACACTTTTGCTGGCCAAAGCACTACTGTACCCTGGCAGCTCGATTCCTGCCCGGGGCATCCCATTCTGTGACTAAAGCAGCCTCTGTTTAAGACCATATAACCATTTGCTCTAATCATATTTGAAATTAGGCCTGATAAAGACACTTTTGCTGGCCAAAGCACTACTGTACCCTGGCAGCTCGATTCCTGCCCGGGGCATCCCATTCTGTGACTAAAGCATCCTCTGTTTAAGACCATATAACCATTTGCTCTAATCATATTTGAAATTAGGCCTGATAAAGACACTTTTGCTGGCCAAAGCACTACTGTACCCTGGCAGCTCGATTCCTGCCCGGGGCATCCCATTCTGTGACTAAAGCAGCCTCTGTTTAAGACCATATAAGCATTTGCTCTAATCATATTTGAAATTAGGCCTGATAAAGACACTTTTGCTGGCCAAAGCACTACTGTACCCTGGCAGCTCGATTCCTGCCCGGGGCATCCCATTCTGTGACTAAAGCAGCCTCTGTTTAAGACCATATAAGCATTTGCTCTAATCATATTTGAAATTAGGCCTGATAAAGACACTTTTGCTGGCCAAAGCACTACTGTACCCTGGCAGCTCGATTCCTGCCCGGGGCATCCCATTCTGTGACTAAAGCAGCCTCTGTTTAAGACCATATAAGCATTTGCTCTAATCATATTTGAAATTAGGCCTGATAAAGACACTTTTGCTGGCCAAAGCACTACTGTACCCTGGCAGCTCGATTCCTGCCCGGGGCATCCCATTCTGTGACTAAAGCAGCCTCTGTTTAAGACCATATAAGCATTTGCTCTTATCATATTTGAAATTAGCCTGATAAAGACACTTTTGCTGGGCATAGCACTACTTGTCCCTGCCAGGTGTACTTACTGCTGGTTTTTAGGGCATCCCATTCTGTGACTACACCAGCCTCTATTTAAGAACCTAACCATTTGCACCTATTCTAATTGAAATTAGGCATGATAAAGACACTTTTGCTGTGCATAGTCTTACTGCTGCCTGCCAGGTGCTCTCTGGTTTTTGGGACATCCCATTCTGTAACATACCATTAGCCTCTGCATTTACTGTAAGCTGCACAGTTATTTAAAGAAATTTGGCCTGTATGAGCCTGCTAACACACTGCTGCTGTGTGCATATATACTGATCTCAAGTCAGCTTTGGGGCATCCCATTCTGTAACATACCATTAGCCTTTGCATTTACTGTAAGCTGCACATTTATTTAAAGAAATTTGGCCTGTATGAGCCTGCTAACACACTGCTGCTGTGTGCATATATACTGATCTCAAGTCTGCTTGGGGCATCCCATTCTGTAACATACCATTAGCCTCTGCATTAACTGTAAGCTGCACAGTTATTTAAAGAAATTTGGCCTGTATGAGCCTGCTAACACACTGCTGCTGTGTGCATATATACTGATCTCAAGTCTGCTTGGGGCATCCCATTCTGTAACATACCATTAGCCTCTGCATTAACTGTAAGCTGCACAGTTATTTAAAGAAATTTGGCCTGTATGAGCCTGCTAACACACTGCTGCTGTGTGCATATATACTGATCTCAAGTCAGCTCTGGGGCATCCCATTCTGTAACATACCATTAGCCTCTGCATTTACTGTAAGCTGCACATTTATTTAAAGAAATTTGGCCTGTATGAGCCTGCTAACACACTGCTGCTGTGTGCATATATACTGATCTCAAGTCAGCTTTGGGGCATCCCATTCTGTAACATACCATTAGCCTCTGCATTTACTGTAAGCTGCACATTTATTTAAAGAAATTTGGCCTGTATGAGCCTGCTAACACACTGCTGCTGTGTGCATATATACTGATCTCAAGTCAGCTTTGGGGCATCCCATTCTGTAACATACCATTAGCCTCTGCATTAACTGTAAGCTGCACAGTTATTTAAAGAAATTTGGCCTGTATGAGCCTGCTAACACACTGCTGCTGTGTGCATATATACTGATCTCAAGTCAGCTCTGGGGCATCCCATTCTGTAACATACCATTAGCCTCTGCATTTACTGTAAGCTGCACATTTATTTAAAGAAATTTGGCCTGTATGAGCCTGCTAACACACTGCTGCTGTGTGCATATATACTGATCTCAAGTCTGCTTGGGGCATCCCATTCTGTAACATACCATTAGCCTCTGCATTAACTGTAAGCTGCACATTTATTTAAAGAAATTTGGCCTGTATGAGCCTGCTAACACACTGCTGCTGTGTGCATATATACTGATCTCAAGTCAGCTCTGGGGCATCCCATTCTGTAACATACCATTAGCCTCTGCATTAACTGTAAGCTGCACAGTTATTTAAAGAAATTTGGCCTGTATGAGCCTGCTAACACACTGCTGCTGTGTGCATATATACTGATCTCAAGTCTGCTTGGGGCATCCCATTCTGTAACATACCATTAGCCTCTGCATTAACTGTAAGCTGCACAGTTATTTAAAGAAATTTGGCCTGTATGAGCCTGCTAACACACTGCTGCTGTGTGCATATATACTGATCTCAAGTCTGCTTGGGGCATCCCATTCTGTAACATACCATTAGCCTCTGCATTAACTGTAAGCTGCACAGTTATTTAAAGAAATTTGGCCTGTATGAGCCTGCTAACACACTGCTGCTGTGTGCATATATACTGATCTCAAGTCAGCTCTGGGGCATCCCATTCTGTAACATACCATTAGCCTCTGCATTTACTGTAAGCTGCACATTTATTTAAAGAAATTTGGCCTGTATGAGCCTGCTAACACACTGCTGCTGTGTGCATATATACTGATCTCAAGTCTGCTTGGGGCATCCCATTCTGTAACATAACATAACCTACCTACCATACTAAGCAGCTCTCTTATTTAAACTAAGCAGGCCTCTTGGAGGCTGAGTGTCCACTTTTGGGTGTGCATTTATATTCGGTTTCATATACAGTGGGGTATCCCAATTTGTAAGATAACCTACCCCAACCATGTAAACTAAATAGGCCTGTTGCAGCCTGAGTTTCTCTGCTTGCGTATGGCCTGCATTACAATCTGTCTCTTTCAATGACACTGCTGCCTGGGGTATCCCAATTTGTAAGATAACCTACCCCAACCATGTAAACTAAAGGTTACGTCCTTCCAGAAGGAAAACTTATGCCGAACACTATTTTTGTTAGGGGCATTGACCTTTGGATTGATCGGCATGAAATTAATTTTTTTTTTTCAAAGTATGGCGCTGTGAAGAAGGTCAAAATGATGTCTCATACTTGGATTATTGTTACTTTTTGTTCAGCTTGAAATATAACAGGCCACACGGGCATCCCAAGGCACATGCTATTTTAAACCTATCTGTTATACAACATAAGCGTTGATCAGGCTACTTCAGTTTGCACTTGTTTTTGACTGATTTTAATAAACCAGGCCGCAGGGCACCCCAAAGCTGCACCTTGCACCCTATCTGGTATACAACATAAGCGTTGATCAGCATCAGCTTCATTAAGCTACTTCAGTTTGCACTTCCTTTTTGACTGCTTTCATTTAACCAGGCCGCAGGGCACCCCAAAGCTGCACCTTGCACCCTACCTGTTTATACTAAATAAGCATCTACAGCCTCAGCTTTATTAAGTTATTGCATTTTGAATTGGTTTTGGTCTGCTTTAAATACACCAGGCCGCAGGGCATCCCAAACCTGCATGTTGCACCCCATCTGTTATACTAAATAAGCGTTGATCAGCATCAGCTTTATTAAGCTATTGCATTTTGCATTGGTTTTTGTACTGCTGCCAAAACACTAGCCCATATGGGCATCCCAAACCAGCACATGTCACCCTATCTGTTATACTAAATAAGCTTCTACAGGCCCTTTTTTTATTTATTTATTTTTATTTATATAGAGCTGCAATGGCTTATATTGTGAGGTTAATTTGCCATTTTGCAGCATAATATAGAGCAGCCCCTGTGTAAATCTGAGGGGCAATAGCTTATATAGTGAGGTAAATTTGCCATTTTGCTTCGTTATATAGAGCAGCCCAGTTGCCATCTAAATCAACTACTGTCCGGCCAGTACAGCTTTTCCAGGGCAAACTCTGCTAGTTGCGGGCACAAGTCAAGTTTGGCTTCCCAGCAAATCCAGTGGATCTTGAAGGTGTGTTGGCATGGTCATGTCAAGGTATGACATGACCTGCTGTTTGAGGTCCAGCTCCAGGTCTTCCTGCTTCTCATGAGTAGACTCACTATGCGGGTGTAGAAAGCTACTCACTAGCGACTGAAGACTGAGGTTGCTGCTGATGGAGCTGCTGCTGCTCCTTCCACCCCCCCAGCAGCCATGGCAGTGGAAGGTGATCGCAAAGTTCCCCTAGAGTCAGACCTGCGGGAGTATGGGCCATGGCGCAAATAGACATCGCCCAACTGACTACGTGGGATGTCTCTGTAGTAGGTCAGTTTTTCCTCCCTCTCAGTGGGCGTAAAAAATGCCCCCATTTTGTGCCGGAAGCGAGGGTCCAATAAGTTGGAGAGCCAGAAGTCTTCCCGCTGACAAATGGAGACAATTCTGCGCTCACTAGTACGCATGCATGTGAGCATGCATCGTGCCATTTGTGCAAGTGACTCGGAGGGACTACCTGTCTCCATCTCCACTGTAAACTGCCATGGTGTGTCTGGGTCCTCTGTCTCGCCTTACTCACAACCCTCTAGCTCCTGTGGCTGCACCTCCTCTCCTGTCAGATGACTAGATAAAATGGTCATTTTGTGAAACCTAAACTGTGGTTTGCTGTGCCCCACCCCCTCCTCCTCCTCCACTTCAGCCCCCACAGGCTTCATGTGGCTGTGAAATGTATGTGCCATGTCTCCAGTGCCCTGACCAGCCATGCTTTCCAACATGTGTTGTAGTACATGAAGCAGTGGAATCTCATCGTTCATCTCATAGTCCTGGCAACTGACTAATAATGTAGCTTCCTCAAAGGGCCTAAACAAACGGTCGGTGTCACGTATGAGCTGCCAATGGTTTACATTGAATTTACACAGGGGTGTCCCCCTATCCGTTTGGATCATCCAGAAATCCGTGATGGCTTTTCTCTGTTCCTATAGTGCAGTGGTCCTCAACCCTGTCCTCAAGGCCCACCAACATGTCATGTTTTTTGGATCTCCAAATAGCCAGCTCTATTGCTCTGCAGCTGCACTAATTACTCCACCTGAGCATCTTTGTGGAGATCTGCAAAGCCTGGCCTGTTGGTGGGCCTTGAGGACAGGGTTGGGGACCACTGCTATAGTGGATCCTGCATATGGAGGGTGGAATTCCAACGGGTGGAAACATCGCAAATCAGACTATGGTGGGGTACACCTTTGTGACGCTGAGGCTCAATAAGGTTGTGCTTGGTGGTGTAGGAGTGCCAGAAGTGCATGCTAACTTTCTTTCCTGTTGTTCGGATGTCTTTCAGATGGGGGCAAGACTTCAAAACTAGACTGAACACGTGTGCCATGTCAGGACGCATGACTCTGGCTTCCTTGTCGCAGCGCAAACAAGATGTTCTTCCAAGTGTCAGTCACCATGGGTCCAAATTTGCAGTTTTCGTGGATTAAGCAATGCTTTCATGGATTGAGTTCTCATTTTTAGTAGTTCCTCCCATGTGTGACTCTGATGGTCAAGGAAAACCATGTGAAGAACAGCGTGAAACCACAATCACCAAGGGGGCCTAAAAGGATATATATTGTCCACCATGAGTCTATAGTTACAGCTCCAGGCGTAGACAACACTGTGCACTTTGGTACACACTGACAGGCTAAAGGACTGGCCCACCTTCTGTTCAACAACCATGCCATGTGACTCTCCACCTCGGCTCGGCACAAGCCATCAGTTCTCTGAAAGGTCCACCACTGGGTAATGCAGCAGGCTGGACTTATGGTGACGCTGTCTGAGAGGAGAAATCCCTCAGACATCAAGATTAAAAATTCCAAGAATTTTTGAGGGCTAATTATTCAGAGGCAAATGATAGCTAGTTGTTTCTGATTTAATTGCAAGGTGGAAACACACCCTCAAACAAAACTTCACTTTCGCAATACTATTGCATTTGTCTATTCATAATTTTATGTATATACACTAACTAACCTACTTTTTCTCCACAGGATGCTGCATGGAACACTGCCACATCGCTGAGTAGCTGATTTTTCCTACCAACAGTCCGCAATAATTCGCTGCTGCTGCCGCCGCCACCGCCGCAGACTCCAGGGACCCTCTTCCACTACCTCGGCTTGCAACACCTCCTCCCACGACACTCTCCTCATCACTAGTTGCCGGATAGTGGAAGAAGAGGCGAGTGTCTCCTCCACTTCTTGGCTGGGCAGTAGCTGCTGAATTTTATGATTATCAGATCTTGGATATCAGATCAATGGATAGTGGAGCTGAACCCAAAGCATAACAGGCAGACAGTTGACTGGGGGTGTCAGATGCCACTTGTGATGCAGTGGACTGCTTTTGCAGCACTTCCAGACAAAGTTGCTTCATTGGCTGACACAATGACTGGTAAAGCTGTGGAACATATGGTTGAAAAGCAAGAATAACCATTTGTTTTTATATGAAAAAGACCCTGGTTTATACAGACTTTTTTTTTCCAGAGACTGCCCTGCGTGGAAATGAATGGCGCATGGATCAGCCAAGCTTTCCTCCCAACAATGCCTGATGTATTCCAGTAGATTGATGACGGGGCCAGACCAAGAAAGATGGATCGTGCAAAACAGATTTAAGGCGCTGCTCTCAAGTTACAGACATTCCTCCGCATCGGACCACAAGTAAGTATTGATAAAAAATCCTTTACGTTACTCTTACTTTTTATTAATATTCTTCGGATAAGACGGATCAGACATGATTCCAGATTAAAAATTCCAAGAATTTTTGAGGGCTAATTAGTCAGAGGCAATGACACCTTCTTGTTTCTGATTTAATTAAAAGGTGGAAACACACCCTCAAACAAAACTTCACTTTGGCAAACTTTTGCATTTGTTTATTCATAATTTTATGTAGATATTACTAACTAAGCTACTTTTTCTCCACATGACTCTCCACAGGGTGTGATTCATCCAATTTTTGGGCTCCTGAGGCCAACCCCAGGGTCTGTTTAAAGTAATGTTTGGGCTCCTGCTGCTGCTGCTGCCAACTTCTGCCAACTCCAGGGTGTGATTCATCCAATTTTTGGGCTCCTGAAGCCAACTCCAGTGTATATTTGGGCTCCTGCTGCTGCTACTGTCAACTCCTGCCAACTCCAGGGTGTGATTCATCCAATTTTTGGGCTCCTGAGGCCAACTCCAGTGTATATTTGGGCTCCTGCTGCTGCTACTGTCAACTCCTGCCAACTCCAGGGTGTGATTCATCCAATTTTTGGGCTCCTGAGGCCAACTCCAGTGTATATTTGGGCTCCTGCTGCTGCTACTGTCAACTCCTGCCAACTCCAGGGTGTGATTCATCCAATTTTTGGGCTCCTGAAGCCAACTCCAGTGTATATTTGGGCTCCTGCTGCTGCTACTGTCAACTCCTGCCAACTCCAGGGTGTGATTCATCCAATTTTTGGGCTCCTGAGGCCAACTCCAGTGTATATTTGGGCTCCTGCTGCTGCTACTGTCAACTCCTGCCAACTCCAGGGTGTGATTCATCCAATTTTTGGGCTCCTGAGGCCAACTCCAGTGTATATTTGGGCTCCTGCTGCTGCTGCTGCCAACTCCAGGGTGTGATTCATCCAATTTTTGGGCTCCTGAAGCCAACTCCAGTGTATATTTGGGCTCCTGCTGCTGCTGCTGCCAACTCCAGGGTGTGATTCATCCAATTTTTGGGCTCCTGAAGCCAACTCCAGTGTATATTTGGGCTCCTGCTGCTGCTACTGTCAACTCCTGCCAACTCCAGGGTGTGATTCATCCAATTTTTGGGCTCCTGAGGCCAACTCCAGTGTATATTTGGGCTCCTGCTGCTGCTGCTGCCAACTCCAGGGTGTGATTCATCCAATTTTTGGGCTCCTGAAGCCAACTCCAGTGTATATTTGGGCTCCTGCTGCTGCTGCTGCCAACTCCAGGGTGTGATTCATCCAATTTTTGGGCTCCTGAAGCCAACTCCAGTGTATATTTGGGCTCCTGCTGCTGCTACTGTCAACTCCTGCCAACTCCAGGGTGTGATTCATCCAATTTTTGGGCTCCTGAGGCCAACTCCAGTGTATATTTGGGCTCCTGCTGCTGCTACTGTCAACTCCTGCCAACTCCAGGGTGTGATTCATCCAATTTTTGGGCTCCTGAGGCCAACTCCAGTGTATATTTGGGCTCCTGCTGCTGCTGCTGCCAACTCCAGGGTGTGATTCATCCAATTTTTGGGCTCCTGAAGCCAACTCCAGTGTATATTTGGGCTCCTGCTGCTGCTGCTGCCAACTCCTGCCAACTCCAGGGTGTGATTCATCCAATTTTTGGGCTCCTGAAGCCAACTCCAGTGTATATTTGGGCTCCTGCTGCTGCTGCTGCCAACTTCTGCCAACTCCAGGGTGTGATTCATCCAATTTTTGGGCTCCTGAAGCCAACTCCAGTGTATATTTGGGCTCCTGCTGCTGCTGCTGCCAACTCCTGCCAACTCCAGGGTGTGATTCATCCAATTTTTGGGCTCCTGAGGCCAACTCCAGTGTATATTTGGGCTCCTGCTGCTGCTACTGTCAACTCCTGCCAACTCCAGGGTGTGATTCATCCAATTTTTGGGCTCCTGAAGCCAACTCCAGTGTATATTTGGGCTCCTGCTGCTGCTGCTGCCAACTTCTGCCAACTCCAGGGTGTGATTCATCCAATTTTTGGGCTCCTGAGGCCAACTCCAGTGTATATTTGGGCTCCTTCTGCCCCTCATAGTGATGCCACTTCAACTCTCTGCAATTGTGCCGCTCTGCGATTCTATTAGCGATGCCTCTGATCTGCATGTGATATTTCTTCAAAGTATTATTTAACTAACCCAGCACGCATCCTGTGCGTGTTACAGCAAGGCTGAATGGTTTACAACCCTATTGAGGCTCTAGGAGGCTCAGAAATAGCCGTTTTTAATAGCGATTCGTCGCGAATTTATTCGGGTCGAAACGATTTTTGTCGGAAAATTCGGCGAATCAGTCGAATCGAATTTTTCAAAAGTTCGCTCATCTCTAGTCGTGAGCTTTGTAGCACTTTTTGAAGCAAAAAAGAATAATATTTTACTGTTAAAATAATATACCAGACCTGTCATATCCTCCTCGTTGGTGCACCCTTAAACATTATAGCAGGTTGAGAAAGAGTAATCTAGAAAACATAGCTTTAAACTGCAGACCTTTCTACTCCCCAAGAAAATCTTCTTCCATTGTTTTGATTGGTGTCTACATCACCTCAGATGCCAACATTGCGGCGGCTTTGTCTTCTCTGGCAGAAGCAATATCCAGATGGGAAAAGAGCTTTCCAAGTGCACTTGTGATTGTGATAGGGGGCTTAACAGAGCCTGCTTAGACTCAGGCCCTTATTTATGAAGGGATAGCGACAGGTAGCGACTGGTGAGCGGCCGGTAATGACGGGCCCCGCCACGAGAACGCAGGCTCCCCACCACAATCACACATTTATCAAGCCAATCCTGCTTAGCGACTGAGATAGCGCCATATAGCCACTCATTCATCATTATTGCAGCCTCAGCCCACAGCGCCAGCGTCCGACCTTGAACAGCGACAGGTATGACCTCTCGCTACCTGGTGCTCTCCAATGCATTTCAATGGAACAATATTTAAATATTAATAATTAATTGTTATTAATGTTTTTTTTTTTTTTTTATGTGAAAAATTCTGTGACCACTTCTGCCATTTTAGATAATTTTTTTAAGGGAAAAAAAATTAAAAAAATAATTGTACAGTATTGATATTACAGGTCTGATATTAATGTATTCATATTACTAAATTATTTAAAATACTTTTTTTTTTTTTTTAGTTTCCAAAAATATGGTGGTTTGGGGGTTAAAAAACTACTTTTAACACATCGCTGCCAGCGCTCTGGGGTTTAAACATGCATTTCACAGCGCGATAATTTTTTGAGCGTGATTTTTTGATGAATATGGTGGAAGCCGGTCGCTCTGACCAGTCGCTATCATGCGCACCCATACATCGCGGAACCTGTCAAATAGCGACTCGTAACCTTGAATTCAACATTACGCCACACCGACTGAGTCGCTGTCAACAACCGAACAACGGCCAAGCACAGCGACTACTAGCGGGCGCTGTGAAAATACCGCTACAGCCGCTCAACTGTCGCTACATGTCGCTATTAATAAATCAGCCTCGCCGAGTTGCAAAATTCAGACAACATGTCACCAGTCCAACAAGAGGTCAAAATAAACTAGACCATTGCTACACAGTTTTAGAAAGAGCATAGCGGTCAGTGCCAAAATTTGCTCTGGGTGCCTCTGATCACTGCTTAGTACATCTGATTCCAGTATACAAGCAAAAGCTGAAAGCAGTAGCAAAAAATCTGTAAGTGGTCAAAGGAATGGTTTAATGAAAAAACTAGACTAGATTTGAAAGAGTAAGGAAAGACCTAACCCGCCACCTACTTCAGCTACTGTCTCTTCAAAACTACTGATGAAGATGTTAAACCTCTGCTTAAAAAGCTTAACACCAGAAAGACTCCCGGACCGGATGACATTTCTCCAGTTTGCCTTAAAGCATGTGCAGACCAGCTTTCTCTATCCTCGCAAAAATCTTCAAAAGATCGATAGGTGAATTTGAGGTGCCATCCTGCGTCACAAAATCCACAATCATTCTTGTACCCAAAAAATCTGTGCTGTCTGGTGTAAATGACTACAGGCAGGGGCGGACTGGCCATAGGGCATACCGGGCGAATTCCCGGTAGGCCGGCACCTGGGAAGGCGCGGCCGCTTAACGATGGGGAGGACAGGTGGTGGTTGGTGAGCGGCGGATGCGTGGGACGGAGGATCGGGTGGTGGCTGGCCGGTGAGCGGGTATATAGTTGGGTGACGGGTGGTGGCCAGTAGGCGCGCATTTCAGAAGGGTATGTGGTAGAAGCTGCGTAGTGTGGCAGTACCGTACTTTACTTTAAAAGCAGCAGCTTTTTACTGCATTGTCGCACGGCTTTCTAAGTGAAGGTTTTCCCCTGTCAAAGTTTGGCACCTTCCCATTGGCTGATGAATCTCTCTGCTCAGCCAATCACTGTGGGGAGGCTCCCGGACTCAGTAGCTCCACCTCCTACCCCCGGAGTCTTGGGCAGTATGGCTGGCAGGTGAGCAAGCTAATCTTTTAAAATCTTTTACTACTTAAGCACATGTTTTTGTCTGGGGAGGATGACTAAGAGCAACATAGCCTGAAACGTTTCACACTACAGTCCCAGCTAGAGGACTTTTGTATTGTTTTCTATCACTATGGGCTGTTTTTTATTGGGTCACAAGCTACAGCTTGAGGGGAAAAAGAAATGGTTCACTTTCCTGCCATTTTCTGCATTAAACAGCTTGCCAGTTGTGCATCACTGTTTCCTGCTTTCACACAAGATGAGTTGCTACTTTTTTTCTGTGCCCCATAATGAAGGCAACCGTGGTCTAGGGGAATATGAAGGACCCCACTGCCAGTGCTGTTGGTGGGGCTCAGAAAAGTCCCCAGCATGGAGCAGGGTAGAGAGGGAGGTGCAGCATAGAGCAGGGGCAGAGATGGAGGTGCAGCATGGAGCAGGGCAGAGATGGAGGTGCAGCATGGAGCAGGGGCAGATATGGGGTGCAGCATGGAGCAGGGGCAGAGATGGGGGTGCAGCATGGAGCAGGGAAGAGATGGGGGTGCAGCATGGAGCAGGGCAGAGATGGGGTGCAGCATGGAGCAGGGCAGAGATGGGGGTGCAGCATGGAGCAGGGAAGAGATGGAGGTGCAGCATGGAGCAGGGCAGAGATGGGGTGCAGCATGGAGCAGGGGCAGAGATGGGGGTGCAGCATAGAGCAGGGCAGAGATGGAGGTGCAGCATGGAGCAGGGGCAGAGATGGGGGTGCAGCATGGAGCAGGGGCAGATATGGAGGTGCAGCATGGAGCAGGGGCAGATATGGAGGTGCAGCTTGGAGCAGGGGCAGAGATGGAGGTGCAGCTTGGAGCAGGGGCAGAGATGGATGTGCAGCATGGAGCTGGAAAGAGATGGAGGTGCAGCATGGAGCAGGGAAAAGATGGAGGTGCAGCATGGAGCAGCGGCAGATATGGAGGTGCAGCATGGAGCAGGGGCAGAGATGGGGGTGCAGCATGGAGCAGGGCAGAGATGGGGGTGCAGCATGGAGCAGGGTCAGAGATGGGATGCAGCATGCAGCAGGGACAGAGATGGGGGTGCAGCATGGAGCAGGGGCAGAGATGGAGGTGCAGCATGGAGCAGGGGCAGAGATGGAGGTGCAGCATGGAGCAGGGCAGAGATGGGATGCAGCATGCAGCAGGGACAGAGATGGGGGTGCAGCATGGAGCAGGGGCAGAGATGGAGGTGCAGCATGGAGCAGGGGCAGAGATGGAGGTGCAACATGGAGCAGGGAAGAGATGGAGGTGCAGCATGGAGCAGGGGCAGAGATGGGGTGCAGCATGGAGCAGGGGCAGAGATGGAGGTGCAGCATGGAGCAGGGGCAGAGATGGAGGTGCAACATGGAGCAGGGAAGAGATGGAGGTGCAGCATGGAGCAGGGGCAGAGATGGGGTGCAGCATGGAGCAGAGGCAGATATGGAGGTGCAGCTTGGAGCAGGGGCAGAGATGGATGTGCAGCATGGAGCTGGAAAAAGATGGAGGTGCAGCATGGAGCAGGGAAAAGATGGAGGTGCAGCATGGAGCAGCGGCAGATATGGAGGTGCAGCATGGAGCAGGGGCAGAGATGGGGGTGCAGCATGGAGCAGGGCAGAGATGGGGGTGCAGCATGGAGCAGGGTCAGAGATGGAGGTGCAGCATGGAGCAGGGCAGAGATGGGATGCAGCATGCAGCAGGGACAGAGATGGGGGTGCAGCATGGAGCAGGGGCAGAGATGGAGGTGCAGCATGGAGCAGGGGCAGAGATGGAGGTGCAACATGGAGCAGGGAAGAGATGGAGGTGCAGCATGGAGCAGGGGCAGAGATGGGGTGCAGCATGGAGCAGGGGCAGAGATGGAGGTGCAGCATGGAGCAGGGGCAGATATGGAGGTGCAGCTTAGAGCAGGGGCAGAGATGGAGGTGCAGCTTGGAGCAGGGGCAGAGATGGATGTGCAGCATGGAGCTGGAAAGAGATGGAGGTGCAGCATGGAGCAGGGAAAAGATGGAGGTGCAGCATGGAGCAGCGGCAGATATGGAGGTGCAGCATGGAGCAGGGGCAGAGATGGGGGTGCAGCATGGAGCAGGGCAGAGATGGGGGTGCAGCATGGAGCAGGGTCAGAGATGGAGGTGCAGCATGGAGCAGGGCAGAGATGGGATGCAGCATGCAGCAGGGACAGAGATGGGGGTGCAGCATGGAGCAGGGGCAGAGATGGAGGTGCAACATGGAGCAGGGAAGAGATGGAGGTGCAGCATGGAGCAGGGGCAGAGATGGGGTGCAGCATGGAGCAGGGGCAGAGATGGAGGTGCAGCATGGAGCAGGGGCAGAGATGGAGGTGCAACATGGAGCAGGGAAGAGATGGAGGTGCAGCATGGAGCAGGGGCAGAGATGGGGTGCAGCATGGAGCAGAGGCAGATATGGAGGTGCAGCTTGGAGCAGGGGCAGAGATGGATGTGCAGCATGGAGCTGGAAAAAGATGGAGGTGCAGCATGGAGCAGGGAAAAGATGGAGGTGCAGCATGGAGCAGCGGCAGATATGGAGGTGCAGCATGGAGCAGGGGCAGAGATGGGGGTGCAGCATGGAGCAGGGCAGAGATGGGGGTGCAGCATGGAGCAGGGTCAGAGATGGAGGTGCAGCATGGAGCAGGGCAGAGATGGGATGCAGCATGCAGCAGGGACAGAGATGGGGGTGCAGCATGGAGCAGGGGCAGAGATGGAGGTGCAGCATGGAGCAGGGGCAGAGATGGAGGTGCAACATGGAGCAGGGAAGAGATGGAGGTGCAGCATGGAGCAGGGGCAGAGATGGGGTGCAGCATGGAGCAGGGGCAGAGATGGAGGTGCAGCATGGAGCAGGGGCAGATATGGAGGTGCAGCATGGAGCAGGGGCAGATATGGAGGTGCAGCTTGGAGCAGGGGCAGAGATGGAGGTGCAGCATGCAGCAGGGGCAGAGATGGAGGTGCAGCATGCAGCAGGGGCAGAGATGGAGGTGCAGCATGGAGCAGGGAGGAGATGGGGTGCAGCATGGAGCAGGGCAGAGATGGGGGTGCAGCATGGAGCAGGGGCAGAGATGGAGGTGCAACATGGAGCAGGGAGGAGATGGGGTGCAGCATGGAGCAGGGGCAGAGATGGGGGTGCAGCATGGAGCAGGCAGAGGTGAGGTGCAGCATGGAGCAGGGGCAGAGATGGAGGTGCAGCATGGAGCAGGGCAGAGATGGGATGCAGCATGCAGCAGGGACAGAGATGGGGGTGCAGCATGGAGCAGGGGCAGAGATGGAGGTGCAACATGGAGCAGGGAAGAGATGGAGGTGCAGCATGGAGCAGGGGCAGAGATGGGGTGCAGCATGGAGCAGGGGCAGAGATGGAGGTGCAGCATGGAGCAGGGGCAGATATGGAGGTGCAGCATGGAGCAGGGGCAGATATGGAGGTGCAGCTTGGAGCAGGGGCAGAGATGGAGGTGCAGCATGCAGCAGGGGCAGAGATGGAGGTGCAGCATGCAGCAGGGGCAGAGATGGAGGTGCAGCATGCAGCAGGGGCAGAGATGGAGGTGCAGCATGGAGCAGGGAGGAGATGGGGTGCAGCATGGAGCAGGGCAGAGATGGGGGTGCAGCATGGAGCAGGGGCAGAGATGGGGGTGCAGCATGGAGCAGGGCAGGGATGGGGGTGCAGCATGGAGCAGGGCAGAGATGGGGGTGCAGCATGGAGCAGGGGCAGAGATGGAGGTGCAGCATGGAGCAGGGGCAGAGATGGAGGTGCAGCATGGAGCAGGGCAGAGATGGGGGTGCAGCATGGAGCAGGGCAGAGATGGGGGTGCAGCATGGAGCAGGGCAGAGATGGGGTGCAGTATGGAAGCAGGGCAGAGATGGAGTGCAGCATGGAGCAGGGCAGAGATGGGGGTGCAGCATGGAGCAGGGCAGGGATGGAGGTGCAGCATGGAGCAGGAGCAGAGATGGGGGTGCAGCATGGAGCAGGGCAGAGATGGGGTGCAGCATGGAGCAGGGCAGAGATGGGATGCAGCATGGAGCAGGGGCAGAGATGGGGGTGCAGCATGGAGCAGGGCAGAGATTGGGGGTGCAGCATGGAGCTGGGAAGAGATGGAGGTGCAGCATGGAGCAGGGGAGAGATGGAGGTGCAGCATGGAGCAGCGACAGATATGGAGGTGCAGCATGGAGCAGGGGCAGAGATGGAGGTGCAGCATGCAGCAGGGGCAGAGATGGAGGTGCAGCATGGAGCAGGGAGGAGATGGGGTGCAGCATGGAGCAGGGGCAGAGATGGAGGTGCAACATGGAGCAGGGAGGAGATGGGGTGCAGCATGGAGCAGGGGCAGAGATGGAGGTGCAACATGGAGCAGGGAGGAGATGGGGTGCAGCATGGAGCAGGGGCAGAGATGGGGGTGCAGCATGGAGCAGGGCAGAGATGGGGGTGCAGCATGGAGCAGGGCAGAGATGGGGGTGCAGCATGGAGCAGGGGCAGAGATGGAGGTGCAGCATGGAGCAGGGGCAGAGATGGAGGTGCAGCATGGAGCAGGGAGGAGATGGAGGTGCAGCATGGAGCAGGGGCAGAGATGGAGGTGCAGCATGGAGCAGGGCAGAGATGGGGGTGCAGCATGGAGCAGGGAGGAGATGGGGTGCAGCATGGAGCAGGGGCAGAGATGGGGGTGCAGCATGGAGCAGGGGCAGAGATGGGGGTGCAGCATGGAGCAGGGCAGAGATGGGGGTGCAGCATGGAGCAGGGCAGAGATGGGGGTGCAGCATGGAGCAGGGGCAGAGATGGAGGTGCAGCATGGAGCAGGGGCAGAGATGGAGGTGCAGCATGGAGCAGGGTAGAGATGGGGGTGCAGCATGGAGCAGGGCAGAGATGGGGGTGCAGCATGGAGCAGGGCAGAGATGGGGGTGCAGCATGGAGCAGGGCAGAGATGGAGTGCAGCATGGAGCAGGGCAGAGATGGGGGTGCAGCATGGAGCAGGGCAGGGATGGAGGTGCAGCATGGAGCAGGGGCAGAGATGGGGTGCAGCATGGAGCAGGGCAGAGATGGGGTGCAGCATGGAGCAGGGCAGAGATGGGGTGCAGCATGGAGCAGGGGCAGAGATGGGGGTGCAGCATGGAGCAGGGCAGAGATTGGGGGTGCAGCATGGAGCAGGGCAGAGATTGGGGGCACGGCATGGAGCAGGGCAGAGATTCAGGGTGCAGTATGGAGCAGGGCAGGGATGGAGGTGCAGCATGGAGCAGGGCAGAGATGGGGGTGCAGCATGGAGCAGGGAGGAGATGGGGTGCAGCATGGAGCAGGGGCAGAGATGGAGGTGCAACATGGAGCAGGGAGGAGATGGGGTGCAGCATGGAGCAGGGGCAGAGATGGAGGTGCAACATGGAGCAGGGAGGAGATGGGGTGCAGCATGGAGCAGGGGCAGAGATGGGGGTGCAGCATGGAGCAGGGCAGAGATGGGGGTGCAGCATGGAGCAGGGCAGAGATGGGGGTGCAGCATGGAGCAGGGGCAGAGATGGAGGTGCAGCATGGAGCAGGGGCAGAGATGGAGGTGCAGCATGGAGCAGGGAGGAGATGGAGGTGCAGCATGGAGCAGGGGCAGAGATGGAGGTGCAACATGGAGCAGGGGCAGAGATGGGGGTGCAGCATGGAGCAGGGCAGAGATGGGGGTGCAGCATGGAGCAGGGCAGAGATGGGGGTGCAGCATGGAGCAGGGGCAGAGATGGAGGTGCAGCATGGAGCAGGGGCAGAGATGGAGGTGCAGCATGGAGCAGGGTAGAGATGGGGGTGCAGCATGGAGCAGGGCAGAGATGGGGGTGCAGCATGGAGCAGGGCAGAGATGGGGGTGCAGCATGGAGCAGGGCAGAGATGGGGTGCAGTATGGAGCAGGGCAGAGATGGAGTGCAGCATGGAGCAGGGCAGAGATGGGGGTGCAGCATGGAGCAGGGCAGGGATGGAGGTGCAGCATGGAGCAGGGGCAGAGATGGGGTGCAGCATGGAGCAGGGCAGAGATGGGGTGCAGCATGGAGCAGGGCAGAGATGGGGTGCAGCATGGAGCAGGGGCAGAGATGGGGGTGCAGCATGGAGCAGGGCAGAGATTCAGGGTGCAGTATGGAGCAGGGCAGGGATGGAGGTGCAGCATGGAGCAGGGGCAGAGATGGAGGTGCAGCATGGAGCAGGGGCAGAGATGGGGGTGCAGCATGGAGCAGGGCAGAGATGGGTGTGCAGCATGGAGCAGGGCAGAGATTGGGGTGCAGCATGGAGCAGGGGCAGAGATGGAGGTGCAACATGGAGCAGGGAGGAGATGGGGTGCAGCATGGAGCAGGGGCAGAGATGGGGGTGCAGCATGGAGCAGGGCAGAGATGGGGGTGCAGCATGGAGCAGGGCAGAGATGGGGGTGCAGCATGGAGCAGGGGCAGAGATGGAGGTGCAGCATGGAGCAGGGGCAGAGATGGAGGTGCAGCATGGAGCAGGGTAGAGATGGGGGTGCAGCATGGAGCAGGGCAGAGATGGGGGTGCAGCATGGAGCAGGGCAGAGATGGGGGTGCAGCATGGAGCAGGGCAGAGATGGGGTGCAGTATGGAGCAGGGCAGAGATGGAGTGCAGCATGGAGCAGGGCAGAGATGGGGGTGCAGCATGGAGCAGGGCAGGGATGGAGGTGCAGCATGGAGCAGGGGCAGAGATGGGGTGCAGCATGGAGCAGGGCAGAGATGGGGTGCAGCATGGAGCAGGGGCAGAGATGGGGGTGCAGCATGGAGCAGGGCAGAGATTGGGGGTGCAGCATGGAGCAGGGCAGATATTGGGGGCATGGCATGGAGCAGGGCAGAGATTCAGGGTGCAGTATGGAGCAGGGCAGGGATGGAGGTGCAGCATGGAGCAGGGGCAGAGATGGAGGTGCAGCATGGAGCAGGGGCAGAGATGGGGGTGCAGCATGGAGCAGGGCAGAGATGGGTGTGCAGCATGGAGCAGGGCAGAGATTGGGGTGCAGCATGGAGCAGGGCAGAGATGGGGTGCAGCATGGAGCAGGGGCAGAGATGGGGGTGCAGCATGGAGCAGGGCAGAGATGGGGGTGCAGCATGGAGCAGGGCAGAGATTGGGGTGCAGCATGGAGCAGGGCAGAGATTGGGGTGCAGCATGGAGCAGGGCAGAGATGGGGGTGCAGCATGGAGCAGGGCAGAGATGGGGGTGCAGCATGGAGCAGGGCAGAGATGGGGTGCAGCATGGAGCAGGGGCAGAGATTGGGGTGCAGCATGGAGCAGGGCAGAGATGGGGGTGCAGCATGGAGCAGGGGCAGAGATGGGGGTGCAGCATGGAGCAGGGGCAGAGATTGGGGTGCAGCATGGAGCAGGGGCAGAGATGGGGGTGCAGCATGGAGCAGGGCAGAGATGGGGGTGCAGCATGGAGCAGGGCAGAGATGGGGTGCAGCATGGAGCAGGGGCAGAGATTGGGGTGCAGCATGGAGCAGGGCAGAGATGGGGGTGCAGCATGGAGCAGGGCAGAGATGGGGTGCAGCATGGAGCAGGGGCAGAGATTGGGGTGCAGCATGGAGCAGGGCAGAGATGGGGGTGCAGCATGGAGCAGGGCAGAGATGGGGTGCAGCATGGAGCAGGGGCAGAGATGGGGGTGCAGCATGGAGCAGGGCAGAGATGGGGGTGCAGCATGGAGCAGGGCAGAGATGGGGGTGCAGCATGGAGCAGGGCAGAGATTGGGGTGCAGCATGGAGCAGGGGCAGAGATGGGGTGCAGCATGGAGCAGGGGCAGAGATGGGGGTGCAGCATGGAGCAGGGCAGAGATGGGGTGCAGCATGGAGCAGGGCAGAGATTGGGGTGCAGCATGGAGCAGGGGCAGAGATGGGGTGCAGCATGGAGCAGGGCAGAGATTGGGGTGCAGCATGGAGCAGGGGCAGAGATGGGGGTGCAGCATGGAGCAGGCAGAGATGGAGGTGCAGCATGGAGCAGGCAGAGATGGAGGTGCAGCATGGAGCAGGGCAGAGATTGGGGTGCAGCATGGAGCAGGGCAGAGATTGGGGTGCAGCATGGAGCAGGGGCAGAGATGGGGTGCAGCATGGAGCAGGGGCAGAGATGGGGGTGCAGCATGGAGCAGGGCAGAGATGGGGGTGCAGCATTGAGCAGGGCAGAGATGGGGGTGCAGCATGGAGCAGGGCAGAGATTGGGGTGCAGCATGGAGCAGGGGCAGAGATGGGGTGCAGCATGGAGCAGGGGCAGAGATGGGGGTGCAGCATGGAGCAGGGCAGAGGTGGGGTGCAGCATGGAGCAGGGCAGAGATTGGGGTGCAGCATGGAGCAGGGGCAGAGATGGGGGTGCAGCATGGAGCAGGGCAGAGATGGAGGTGCAGCATGGAGCAGGGGCAGAGATGGGGGTGCAGCATGGAGCAGGCAGAGATGGAGGTGCAGCATGGAGCAGGGCAGGGATGGAGGTGCAGCATGAAGCAGGGCAGGGATGGAGGTGCAGCATGGAGCAGGGCAGAGATGGGGTGCAGCATGAAGCAGGGCAGGGATGGAGGTGCAGCATGGAGCAGGGCAGAGATGGGGTGCAGCATGAAGCAGGGCAGGGATGGAGGTGCAGCATGGAGCAGGGCAGAGATGGAGGTGCAGCATGGAGCAGGGCAGAGATGGAGGTGCAGCATGGAGCAGGGGCAGAGATGGGGGTGCAGCATGGAGCAGGGGCAGAGATGGAGATGCAGCATGGAGCAGGGGCAGAGATGGAGGTGCAGCATGGAGCAGGGGCAGAGATGGGGGTGCAGCATGGAGCAGGGGCAGAGATGGAGGTGCAGCATGGAGCAGGGGCAGATATGGGGTGCAGCATGGAGCAGGGGCAGAGATGGGGGTGCAGCATGGAGCAGGGGCAGAGATGGAGATGCAGCATGGAGCAGGGGCAGAGATGGAGGTGCAGCATGGAGCAGGGCAGAGATGGAGGTGCAGCATGGAGCATGGAGCAACATTACATTAAGATATCATACTGGCCGAGGAACGGTACAGCGGAGCCGGTGTGCCCCAAAAGGTCCCGGGCCGTTTTTTAACCCCAGTCCGCCCCTGACTACAGGTCAGTTGTGCCGACCTCAATCATCATGAAAGTGGACCAACACCCAGGGGGGATCGGCCTGGGAATCTATAAGATTCCCGGGCCGATCAGATCCCTCCCCGCGGGGCATCCAAAATCTGGATGTCCCGCGGGGTGAAACCCCCCAGGAAGCCCACAATCCTACCTTTTCCGCGTTCCAGCGGCGCATGCGCGTCCGCCGCCGCCTCCCGCGCGTCCCTCTGGCAGGGCGTGCTCCCGCGCCAGCCGTTTGTGAATGGCCGGCGCGGGTGCGCTCCCTGTAAGAGGGACGCGCAGGAGGCGGCGGCAGAGGTGCTCTGCTTGTCCGGCGCTGTCTCTCGCTTGTCCGCCGGCGGGGATTGGCTGCATCGGTCACGTGGGAGCGGGGAGAGGTGAGTTTTAGGGGGTTTCTGGGGGGTTTCACACAGCGGGGCACCCCCGATCGGGGTGCCCCACTGAAGTCATAGTCAAAATCCTAGATGTTGGTCCACTTGAAGTCCTTGAACATCTAGTTCTGTCCTTTTTATAGGATTGTATAGCATGTATTTGCAGCATTTAAGTCCTTCCAGGAAAGTGACGACGAGATTGACGGATTTTTGGCCGATTTTGAACGCCAGTGCGCTTTACACCGGGTACCCACGGAGGAATGGGTCACCATATTATCAGGGAAACTATCTGGGAAAGCTTCCGATGCTTTCCGGGCCATCCCTGATGCGGACTTACCACACTACCATCTGGTAAAGGAGGCTTTGTTAGCCCGGTACGCTGTCACCCCGGAGGGCTACAGGCGACGATTTCGGGAATCCCAAAAGAAGGGAGGGGATTCTTACACGGAGTGGGCATGTCGCCTCCATCGTACAGCATCACACTGGGTCACGAGATGCAAAGCCACGACCGCTGAGGATGTACTACAGTTGTTTTTACTAGAACATTTTCTCAATGCCCTGCAACCAGAGCTAAGAGAGTGGGTACGTGACCGGAGGCCTCTAACGCTACCTGAGGCTGCTCGTCTAGCCGACGAGTACACTGATGCTCGCCGGACAGAACAGTCCGCTCCAAAACCACAACCTCCCATCAAATTTCAAGCACCTGTGGCTTCAGCGCCAACTCGTGACTCTGGGCCACATAGGCCAGCGCAGCAACCGAACCTCTCCACAGTTCAGTGCCATCGTTGCAAACAATGGGGACATTATCGCAGTGATTGCGCCCTAGAGCCTCCCCGAAACACGTGGGGGCAAAAGCAACCTTCCACCTCCCGTACTCCTGTGGCACACTGTTTGGAAGCTGAGAGCAGTTCGGAAGAGTATCTGGGGGTACTGTACGAAGCTGATCCCGTACAAGCGGCCATCCAAGACAACCGACAGCACCATCGCCAGGAGGTACGAGTCAATGGGCGCACCGCGCAAGGATTACGCGACACCGGAGCCACACTTACCTTGCTCCAACCTCATTTGGTCAAGAACAAAGACCGCACTGGACACACCGTTGCAGTAAGGGTGGTGGGAGGAGCTGTGTTTCGACTCCCCACCGCCCGAGTACATCTTGACTGGGGCGCTGGATCCGGCAGGGTACAGGTGGGACTTATGGACAACTTACCAGCAGAAGTACTATTGGGAAATGATCTAGGACCAATGACTTCTGCCTACGCTACCTCTGGGCCAGCCAGCGTCAACCCTGTTACAACCCGGTCTCCAGCCCGAGCTGCCGACTCCAGCCCACTGGTCGGGGAGACCCAGGGGTTTTGTCTGCATCACGTCATGTCTGTTACACAAAGTCAAGAAGAGGATCAGCCATCAGGTTACGTCCTTCCAGAAGGGAAACGTATGCCAAACACTATTTTTGTTGGGGGCATTGACCGTCGGATTAATCAGCCTGAAATTAAGGATGTTTTTTCAAAGTATGGCGCTGTAAAGAATGTCAAAATTATTAGGGATGCCTCTGGCGTTTCTAAGGGTTATGGTTTTGTCTACTTTTACGATGATGTAGATGTGCAGAGGATTGTGGATTCTCCGATCAGCTTCCATGGAAAGAGATTGAAACTTGGGCCAGCTATAAGAAAGCAAAGCACCTGTGCACACATCCAACCAAGGACTTTGGTGCTGAACTCACCAACGCCACAATATCCCAGGGTTTGGACCCCACCCATGACCGATTCCTATGTACAGCCCACATCAATGTTTAGTCCGGTTACTCACTATTTGCAGACTTGTCCTTACACAGAACTCTGCCCATAACAAGAGTCCGGACAGCCCCACGTTAACCCGAACAGGGTCAATCCGGGTCTGCCGGGTGTTCCACAAAAAGGGGGCATTGTGACAGAGGCTCTGTCTTTTGGGTGTCATCACTATTCCATTGCCCACCGGGTCATTCACTGGCCTTTTCTTAATTAGGTTCCAGACAATGTCATTGTATTTTGATACTGTTACAGGCAATGTCTTTGTAGTTTGGATTGTATTATAAACTGCCATTGTGTTAATTGATTACGTCAGACAATGGCATTGTTCGGATTGAGTGTATTACAGACGTCTCTATTGTATTGCTGATTGCGTCACCGGCAGAGTTGAGGGATTGTGTGCCCTGCTGCTATTGGTCGGTGTGTGTGTCATGCAATAGGAGACTTGTGTATATAAGGCCTAGAGTGGCACTAATAAAGACACTTCACCTTCACCCTCAATACTGAAGTTCTGTCTCTTATTGGGGGAAACGCTATATTACAATTCACTAGCCCTTGTAAGGGCTGTTCCTGTTTCCTCACGGACGACTCTGGAATTCCAGCAGCACCTCTCACCATTGGGAAAGGACGTCTCGGGCGGTGAAGCCCTCCGGCGATAAGGGTTATCGCTACACTATCTATCTATCTATCTATCTCATATCTATCTATCTATCTATCTATCTATCTATCTATCTCATATCTATCTATCTATCTATCTATCTATCTCATATCTATCTATCTATCTATCTATCTATCCCATATCTATCTATCTATCTATCTATCTATCTATCTATCTATCTATCTATCTCATATCTATCTATCTATCTATCTATCTATCTATCTATCTATCTATCTATCTCATATCTATCTATCTATCTATCTATCTATCTATCTATCTATCTATCTATCTCATATCTATCTATCTATCTATCTCATATCTATCTATCTCATATCTATCTATCTATCTATCTATCTATCTATCTATCTATCTATCTCATATCTATCTCATATCTATCTATCTATCTATCTATCTATCTATCTATCTATCTATCTCATATCTATCTATCTATCTATCTCATATCTATCTATCTCATATCTATCTATCTATCTATCTATCTATCTATCTATCTATCTATCTATCTCATATCTATCTATCTATCTATCTCATATCTATCTATCTATCTATCTATCTATCTCATATCTATCTATCTATCTATCTATCTATCTATCTATCTATCTATCTCATATCTATCTATCTATCTATCTATCTATCTATCTATCTATCTCATATCTATCTATCTATCTATCTATCTATCTATCTATCTATCTATCCCATATCTATCTATCTATCTATCTATCTATATATCTATCTATCTATCTATCTCATATCTATCTATCTATCTATCTATCTATCTATCTATCTCATATCTATCTATCTATCTATCTATCTATCTATCTATCTATCTATCTCATATCTATCTATCTATCTATCTCATATCTATCTATCTATCTATCTATCTATCTATCTATCTATCTATCTCATATCTATCTATCTATCTATCTATCTATCTCATATCTATCTATCTATCTATCTATCTATCTATCTATCTATCTATCTCATATCTATCTATCTATCTATCTATCTATCTATCTATCTCATATCTATCTATCTATCTATCTATCTATCTATCTATCTATCTATCTCATATCTATCTATCTATCTATCTATCTATCTATCTATCTATCTCATATCTATCTATATATCTATCTATCTATCTATCTATCTATCTATCTATCTATCTCATATCTATCTATCTATCTATCTATCTATCTATCTATCTATCTACCTATCTATCTCATATCTATCTATCTATCTATCTATCTATCTATCTATCTCATATCTATCTATCTATCTATCTATCTATCTATCTATCTCCTATCTATCTATCTATCTATCTATCTATCTATCTATCTATCTATCTCCTATCTATCTATCTATCTATCTATCTATCTATCTATCTATCTATCTATCTCATATCTATCTATCTATCTATCTATCTCATATCTATCTATCTCATATCTATCTATCTATCTATCTATCTATCTATCTATCTATCTATCTCATATCTATCTATCTATCTATCTCATATCTATCTATCTATCTATCTATCTATCTATCTATCTATCTATCTATCTCATATCTATCTATCTATCTATCTATCTATCTATCTATCTCATATCTATCTATCTATCTATCTCATATCTATCTATCTCATATCTATCTATCTATCTATCTATCTATCTATCTATCTATCTCATATCTATCTATCTATCTATCTATCTATCTATCTATCTATCTATCTCATATCTATCTATCTATCTATCTCATATCTATCTATCTCATATCTATCTATCTATCTATCTATCTATCTATCTATCTATCTATCTATCTCATATCTATCTATCTATCTATCTCATATCTATCTATCTATCTATCTATCTCATATCTATCTATCTATCTATCTATCTATCTATCTCATATCTATCTATCTATCTATCTATCTATCTATCTATCTATCTATCTCATATCTATCTATCTATCTATCTATCTATCTATCTATCTATCCCATATCTATCTATCTATCTATCTATCTATCTATATATCTATCTATCTATCTATCTCATATCTATCTATCTATCTATCTATCTATCTATCTATCTCATATCTATCTATCTATCTATCTATCTATCTATCTATCTATCTCATATCTATCTATCTATCTATCTCATATCTATCTATCTATCTATCTATCTATCTATCTATCTATCTATCTCATATCTATCTATCTATCTATCTATCTATCTATCTATCTCATATCTATCTATCTATCTATCTATCTATCTATCTATCTATCTATCTCATATCTATCTATCTATCTATCTATCTATCTATCTATCTATCTCATATCTATCTATCTATCTATCTATCTATCTATCTATCTCATATCTATCTATCTATCTATCTATCTATCTATCTATCTATCTCATATCTATCTATATATCTATCTATCTATCTATCTATCTATCTCATATCTATCTATCTATCTATCTATCTATCTATCTACCTATCTATCTCATATCTATCTATCTATCTATCTATCTATCTATCTATCTATCTCATATCTATCTATCTATCTATCTATCTATCTATCTATCTATCTATCTATCTCCTATCTATCTATCTATCTATCTATCTATCTCCTATCTATCTATCTATCTATCTATCTATCTATCTATCTATCTATCTATCTATCTCATATCTATCTATCTATCTATCTCATATCTATCTATCTCATATCTATCTATCTATCTATCTATCTCATATCTATCTATCTATCTATCTATCTATCTATCTATCTATCTCATATCTATCTATCTATCTATCTCATATCTATCTATCTCATATCTATCTATCTATCTATCTATCTATCTATCTATCTATCTATCTCATATCTATCTATCTATCTATCTCATATCTATCTATCTATCTATCTATCTATCTATCTATCTCATATCTATCTATCTATCTATCTATCTATCTATCTATCTATCTCATATCTATCTATCTATCTATCTATCTATCTATCTATCTATCTATCCCATATCTATCTATCTATCTATCTATCTATATATCTATCTATCTATCTATCTCATATCTATCTATCTATCTATCTATCTATCTCATATCTATCTATCTATCTATCTATCTATCTATCTATCTATCTATCTCATATCTATCTATCTATCTATCTATCTCATATCTATCTATCTATCTATCTATCTATCTATCTATCTATCTATCTCATATCTATCTATCTATCTATCTATCTATCTATCTATCTATCTATCTATCTCATATCTATCTATCTATCTATCTATCTATCTATCTATCTATCTATCTCATATCTATCTATCTATCTATCTATCTATCTCATATCTATCTATCTATCTATCTATCTATCTATCTATCTATCTATCTCATATCTATCTATCTATCTATCTATCTATCTATCTATCTATCTCATATCTATCTATATATCTATCTATCTATCTATCTATCTCATATCTATCTATCTATCTATCTATCTATCTATCTATCTATCTATCTATCTACCTATCTATCTCATATCTATCTATCTATCTATCTATCTATCTATCTATCTATCTATCTCATATCTATCTATCTATCTATCTATCTATCTATCTATCTCCTATCTATCTATCTATCTATCTATCTATCTATCTCCTATCTATCTATCTATCTATCTATCTATCTATCTATCTATCTATCTCATATCTATCTATCTATCTATCTATCTCATATCTATCTATCTCATATCTATCTATCTATCTATCTATCTATCTATCTATCTATCTCATATCTATCTATCTATCTATCTCATATCTATCTATCTATCTATCTATCTATCTATCTATCTATCTCATATCTATCTATCTATCTATCTATCTATCTCATATCTATCTATCTATCTATCTATCTATCTATCTATCTATCTATCTCATATCTATCTATCTATCTATCTATCTATCTATCTATCTATCCCATATCTATCTATCTATCTATCTATATATCTATCTATCTATCTATCTATCTCCTATCTATCTATCTATCTATCTATCTATCTATCTATCTATCTATCTATCTCATATCTATCTATCTATCTATCTATCTCATATCTATCTATCTATCTATCTCATATCTATCTATCTATCTATCTATCTATCTATCTATCTATCTATCTATCTCATATCTATCTATCTATCTATCTATCTATCTCATATCTATCTATCTATCTATCTATCTATCTATCTATCTATCTCATATCTATCTATCTATCTATCTATCTATCTGTCTATCTCTATATCTAATTATGTCCCCTCATTTAGATAGGAATGGTGTTTACTGAAACATAACAGAAGATTATGGGGCTGAACAACATGACTTGACCGTGAGTAGGTCCAGAATATGAAGTTTTACCCTATTTAATACCAATGCCTCTATTCAGTAAACATTTCTAAAACTGTCTAATAAAATTAGGGCCAGTTCATGATTTATTTTAAAACAAAGGCATTCATTAAAGCATTGCATGAGTTTAGAAATGCCCTAAAGCATGGGTGTCAGCATTCTGCATTCTACCTTCAAAGGGCTGGGTAATGAAAACATTCAAATGTATGGTTACAGACGCAGAATTATTCTCCCAAGAACAGAAGCATAATTAGTTTGCCTAGAACAGATGCAAAAATGATGTTTCCCGGAACAGATGGAGACGCAGAATGATTTTTTCCTGATAACCACAACATTATTTCACCCGGGATAGCTGCACAATTATTTTTTCCAGCACAGCCACAGGACAGATGCGGAAGGTCAATATTTTTTCCCATCCCATCTGGCACCCTACGCTGTGGCAGTAAGTTGGGTGGGCTAGGCGGGCATCCCTTGTGTGACATTTGGTTACACAGAAGCACGGGACTCTCCTCTACCCCAATACACCAGCTGCTTTGCAGGGTATCAGCGCATCACTTGGCAGAACCACACATGGGTGCGGGGAGGCTGATTTATTAATAGCGCCAGGTAGTGACAGTTGAGCGACTGTAGCGGTATTTTCACAGCGCCCGCTAGTAGTCGCTGTGCTTGGCCGTTGTTCGGTTGTTGATAGCGACTCAGTCGGTGTGCAGTAATGTTGAATACAAGGTGATGAGTCGCTATTTCACAGGTTCCGCGCTGTATGGGAGCGCATGATAGCGACTGGCCCTAGCGACCGGCTCCCACCATATTCATTAACAAATCACGCTCCAAAAATTCTCGCGCTGGGAAATGCATGTTTAAACCCCAGAGCGCTGGCGGCGATGGGTTAAAAGTAGTTTTTTACCCCCAAACCACCATATTTTGGGAAACCAAAAAAAACAAGTTTATAAAAACATTTTGGAATATGAATACATTAATATCAGACCTGTAATATCAATTCTGCACAAATTTTTTTTTATTTTTTTCTTACCTTAAAAAAAATATCTAACATTGCAGAAGTGGTAACAGAAATTTTCACATTAAAAAAAAAAAATATTAACAATTAATTATTAATATTTAAAGATTGTTCCATTGAAATGCATTGGAGAGCGCCAGGTAGCGAGAGGTCATACCTGGCGCTGTTCAAGGTCGCTCGCTGGCGCTGTGGGCTGAGGCTGGAATAATGATGAATGAGTCGCTTTCTGGCGCTAGCTCAGTCGCTAAGCAGGATCGGCTTGATAAATGTGTGATTGTGGTGGGGAGCCGGCGTTCTCGTGGTGGTGCCCGTCATTACCGGCCGCTCACCAGTCGCTACCTGGCGCTATCCCTTGTTAAATAAGGGCCAAAGTCTTGTTGTTAGTGTCAGAAGCCCATAGTGAAAATCCTGGGTGTTGGTCCACTTTAGGAACAGATAGCACCAGGTAGAGCTAGAGCTTTGTATCAGCAGGCAGTGTCCGGTGAACGCCGGGCGCTGTAGGCAAAACCACATTTAAGAAATCTGGTGAGCGTCTCTAACAGCGTCATGTAGCGTCACATGTATTATTACAGGCAGGTCAGTGTATAGCGCCTCTAACAGCGTCATGTAGTGTCACATGTATTATTACAGGCAGGTCAGTGTATAGCGACTCTAACAGCGCCATGTAGTGTCACATGTATTATTACAGGCAGGTCAGTGTATAGCGCCTCTAACAGCGTCATGTAGCGTCACATGTATTATTACAGGCAGGTCAGTGTATAGCGCCTCTAACAGCGTCATGTAGCGTCACATGTATTATTACAGGCAGGTCAGTGTATAGCGCCTCTAACAGCGCCATGTAGTGTCACATGTATTATTACAGGCAGGTCAGTGTATAGCGCCTCTAACAGCGCCATGTAGCGTCACATGTATTATTACAGGCAGGTCAGTGTATAGCGCCTCTAACAGCGTCATGTAGTGTCACATGTATTATTACAGGCAGGTCAGTGTATAGCGCCTCTAACAGCGTCATGTAGTGTCACATGTATTATTACAGGCAGGTCAGTGTATAGCGCCTCTAACAGCGTCATGTAGCGTCACATGTATTATTACAGGCAGGTCAGTGTATAGCGCCTCTAACAGCGCCATGTAGTGTCACATGTATTATTACAGGCAGGTCAGTGTATAGCGCCTCTAACAGCGTCATGTAGGGTCACATGTATTATTACAGGCAGGTCAGTGTATAGCGCCTCTAACAGCGCCATGTAGCGTCACATGTATTATTACAGGCAGGTCAGTGTATAGCACCTCTAACAGTGCCATGTAGTGTCACATGTATTATTACAGGCAGGTCAGTGTATAGCGCCTCTAACAGCGCCATGTAGCGTCACATGTATTATTACAGGCAGGTCAGTGTATAGCGCCTCTAACAGCGCCATGTAGTGTCACATGTATTATTACAGGCAGGTCAGTGTATAGCGCCTCTAACAGCGCCATGTAGTGTCACATGTATTATTACAGGCAGGTCAGTGTATAGCGCCTCTAACAGCGTCATGTAGTGTCACATGTATTATTACAGGCAGGTCAGTGTATAGCGACTCTAACAGCGCCATGTAGTGTCACATGTATTATTACAGGCAGGTCAGTGTATAGCGACTCTAACAGCGCCATGTAGCGTCACATGTATTATTACAGGCAGGTCAGTGTATAGCGCCTCTAACAGCGCCATGTAGTGTCACATGTATTATTACAGGCAGGTCAGTGTATAGCGCCTCTAACAGCACCATGTAGCGTCACATGTATTATTACAGGCAGGTCAGTGTATAGCGCCTCTAACAGCGTCATGTAGTGTCACATGTATTATTACAGGCAGGTCAGTGTATAGCGACTCTAACAGCGCCATGTAGTGTCACATGTATTATTACAGGCAGGTCAGTGTATAGCGACTCTAACAGCGCCATGTAGCGTCACATGTATTATTACAGGCAGGTCAGTGTATAGCGCCTCTAACAGCGCCATGTAGTGTCACATGTATTATTACAGGCAGGTCAGTGTATAGCGCCTCTAACAGCGTCATGTAGTGTCACATGTATTATTACAGGCAGGTCAGTGTATAGCGACTCTAACAGCGCCATGTAGTGTCACATGTATTATTACAGGCAGGTCAGTGTATAGCGACTCTAACAGCGCCATGTAGCGTCACATGTATTATTACAGGCAGGTCAGTGTATAGCGCCTCTAACAGCGCCATGTAGTGTCACATGTATTATTACAGGCAGGTCAGTGTATAGCGCCTCTAACAGCGTCATGTAGCGTCACATGTATTATTACAGGCAGGTCAGTGTATAGCGCCTCTAACAGCGTCATGTAGCGTCACATGTATTATTACAGGCAGGTCAGTGTATAGCGCCTCTAACAGCGCCATGTAGTGTCACATGTATTATTACAGGCAGGTCAGTGTATAGTGCCTCTAACAGCGTCATGTAGCGTCACATGTATTATTACAGGCAGGTCAGTGTATAGCGCCTCTAACAGCGCCATGTAGTGTCACATGTATTATTACAGGCGGCTCAGTGTATAGCGCCGGGGCTCTAGGCTCAGGAGCGCCATGTAGTACCTGTCGCTCAGTGTCGCTCTCCCATACATTTCAATGGGGCTTCATTAGTTGTGTATAAACAGCGTGTTTGGCAATTTAATTTTTTTTTGCTCCAATCATTGTGTGACGTCTCCTGGCTGCAAAAAAACACTTTTATAAATTTTTTTGACTTTTTATATTTTTATGCAGAATTGCCATTACAGGTCTGGCACTAAAGTGTTAATGTCACAGTGTTATAACAATGTCATTCCATGTGTTTTCACTTTGTTACTGGTGGATATGTGTTCAAAAACAGACTTTGATCACACAGCGTCTAGCGCTTTATGCTACAGCGACCAGCTTCAGAGCAAAGATGCTGTGTGTGTGTAGTTTTTTGTTAAATGTGGCATGGAGTGCCGAGTTCCGGACGCACTGAGCTGGCGCTACCTCTCGCTCCCTGCAGCGTTATACTGTTGTTAGAATGCCCAACACACATCACAGTCATCAATGCCGGCCAGGTTACTAGAGCGACCGGGACGCTCTGTTACAGCGCCCAATACCCGCTTACAGCGCCTACTAGTGTTTGCTCTTAGCGCCTCTATACAGACGCTCATCTGGCAATACTTGGCGCTAGTAGTGAATCAGCCTCCATGTTCCTGGTGAGAGATGTGCTGTGTGGTTGGAAGGTAAAATGAGAGTCTCATGCTCTCTGACACATCCGATCTGAAGTTTGAAGGGATAGATCTACGAAAGTAGACTTTCCCTTTGTATGAAACATGATACACACTTTTCAACAGACATTCTGCTGTTCACCTAATTTAAAGGATGTCAGTACAGTCCACGGGGAGACCGATTCATTAATAGCGGCAGGTAGCGACAGTTGAGCGACTGTAGCAGCATTTTCAGAGCGCCCGCTAGTAGTCGCTGTGCTTGGCCGTTGTTCGGCAGTTGATAGCGACTCAGTCGGTTTGCCGTAATGTTGAATATTGGGTGAGGAGTCTCTATTTGTCAGGTTCCGCGCTGTATGGGAGCGCATGATAACGACTGGCCCTAGCGACCGACTCCCACCATATTCATTAAAAAATCACGCTCAAAAAATTCTCGCGCTGTGAAATGCATGTTTAAACCCCAGAGCGCTGGCGGCGATGGGTTAAAAGTAGTTTTTTAACCCCCAAACAACCATATTTTTGGAAACCAAAAAAAAAAGTTTTTTAAATAATTTGGTAATATGAATACATTAATATCAGACCTGTAATATCAATTCTGTACAATTTTTTTTTTTTTTTTTACCTTAAAAAAATTATCTAACATTGCAGAAGTGGTCACAGAATTTTTCACATTAAAAAAAAAAAAAAACAATTAATAACAATTAATTATGAATATTTAAAGATTGTTCCATTGAAATGCATTGGAGAGCGCCAGGTAGCGAGAGGTCATACCTGTCGCTGTTCAAGGTCGGACGCTGGCGCTGTGGGCTAAGGCTGGAATAATGATGTATGAGTGGCTATATGGCGCTATCTCAGTCGCTAAGCATGGCTTGATAAATGTGTGATTGTGGTGGGGAGCCGGCGTTCTCGTGGCGGGGCCCGTCATTACCGGCCGCTCACCAGTCGCTAGCTGTCGCTATTCCTTCATAAATAAAGGGCCTAAACCTTGCCAAAAGAGGAAAAAGCCACACTACATATAAATATTGAATGAATTGCTATTAACTTTATTTTAGAAAAAAATGACATTAGCATGATAACATAAAAGACAGACAATTTAAAAGCAATTAAAAGTGAAAAGGCGGATGAAAAAAATGGGCCACTAAATAACAAGCTCTAATTAATTAATCAATTCATATTCAAACAGCTATTTCATGGTGTATGAGATATCTTAATACTGATACACAGAATAAGAAAATAGTGTGAGGGGCATGAAATGTTTCCTGTCCTAATTCAAAGGATGGATTTGACATTGTTAAAGTGGACCAACACCCTCCCGTGATCGGCCCGGGAATCTATAAGATTCCCGGGCGCGCTTGCGCCGGCTGTTTGTGAATGGCCGGCGCAGGCGCGGGGCACCCTGGTCGGGAGGCCGCTGTGTGAAACCCCCCAGAAACCCCTAAATCCCTACCTGATCCTCGATCCAGCAGCGCCCGCCGCTGCCTCCCGCGCGTCCCTCCAGCAGGACGCGCAGACGCGCCGGCCGTTTGTGAATGGCCGGCGCAGGCGCGTCCTGTAAGAGTGGGAGGCGGCGGCGGGCGCGCTCTCTTGTCCGTCGCTGCCTCCCACTTGTCCGTCGGCGGGGATTGGCAGCGGCGGTCACGTGGGAGCGAGGAGAGGTGAGTTTTTTCGGGGTTTCACACAGCGGGGCACCCCCGATCGGGAAGTGGACCAAAACCCAGGATAGTCAAAATCCTGGGTGTTGGTCCACTTTAATAAAAGAGAGCTAGTCCTACAACTCTGTCGGTGGAAGCCTGGAGGGAAAGTTACCTGTACATTTTTCATAACAAACACTTATAGCAAAAGACATGAAGAGTGCATTTACACAGCCGTCATTAAAAGAACCAGTCAGACAGGTTAACAGTCGTTTGTCCTTGTCAGCATACAGTCAATAAGAACAGCTAATGTTCAAGTAGCATTCAGATCCCACTTGTGGGAGATATTAAAAATGTTTATACAAATATAATCATACGGCAAACAGGGGATAACAGATGCACAATATAAGCGGGCAGGCTGATTCATCACTAGCGGCAGGTAGCGACAGATGAGCGTCTGTAGCAGCATTTTCAGAGCGCTCGCTAGTAGTCGCTGTGCTCGGCTGTGGGTCACTCGTTTATAGCGACTCAGTCGCTGTGCAGTAATGTTGAATACATTGTGAGGAGTCGCTATTTGATCAGTACGGCGCTGTATGGGAGCGTATGGGAGCGACTGGTCATTGCGACCGACTCACACCATATTCAGCAAAAAAACTGCCTCACAAATCTCTGGCGCTGAAAAATGCTTCTCTGAAGCCCAGAGCGCCGGAGGCTGTGTGATTAAAGTCTGTTTTTCAGCATCTATCCACTAGTAACAAAGTGAAAACATATGGAATTACATTGTAACAACATTGTAACATGAACACTTTAATGCCGGAGCTGTAATGTCATTTCTGCAGAAATATCTGAAAAATGTAAAATTTGACAAAAAAACGCGGTCACAGCATTATTTGAGATTTTTTGAAAAAAAAAAATAAAAAACAAAAACCCTGTTTAAAGAGAAGAAAAGTATCGTCCATTGAAATGTATGGGAGAGAGACAGGTAGCGAGAGGTCCTACCTGGTGCTGTGCAAGGCTGAACGCCGGCGCGGTTCGCTGAGGCTGTGAAAATGATGAATCGGACGCTACATGGCGCTATCCCAGTCGCTAAACAGATTCTGCTTGATAAATGTGTAATTGCTGCCGTGTCCGGCGTTCACCAGCCACTACCTGACGCTATCCCTTCTTAAATAAGGGCCTAAATAATATGCAAACAGTAGATTGTATTTAGATTTTTTTTAAAGACTTATTCTGGACATCCAGATATCACAGTACAGAGGTTAATTACAACTTTCCAAGGGATAGTATTTACTAGATGTATGAGTATCTGACAATAAGGTATTTTGCTGACCAAAACCCAGGATTTTGACTATCCTCTGTTTTGGTCCTTTCCCTCGGGGGAAGTAAATCGGTAATAGAAAAAAATAAAGGTGAGAGGGTAACAAGAGGAGCCAAAGACCTACATCTTTTTTTGTCCTTTTTGGCCAACTGTCAGCTTTTCACTGGTAATAGGCTTCATCACTGTACTCTTTTTTGCCTTTTTTTTAAAATGTTGTGTATTGTTCCAATGTCTCTCTGTTGAGGATATTTAATTAGAGTGTGACTTATCTTCAGAGCCTAACTTCCTGTCCTCCTACCCCGATCGGCCCTCCTTAAAGGAGCAGTATCGCAAATTTTTCTTGGTGACTTGTATTTAAATGGTACTTTGAATGTAGGTAGGTGTTGGAGTAAGAATTACAAATGTAGAAAAAAATGGAGACTAATAGCTCATGTTTATGTCTGCTGAGTGTCGGAGCCGACACTGGCCTGTTCCACGCTGAGGAGAGGGGTGAAACAATGTATCAAAGTATCAGCTGTTCAGTGCTGGCAGCAGTCCATCATAAGATAACAACATTGCAACATTGCCTGGCCAGAACTCATATATCTAAAACAGAGAGAAAAGTTCTAGAAGTCATTTAGCTGATTTTGACAGTTTTCCCTTCATGTTGGCTCCGCTGCAGAATTCAGTTTACCATTTTCTCTTTCATATTCTTATTTTTCATTGTTCCATATGATCTTTCTTTCAGCTTTGTGTGTTTTTCACTATCTGGAGTTTTGTTTTGTGCCCCTAGGGGCATCCCGACTTGGGATGCCCTGATATGTGAAATCCCCAAGTTCGCCTGTGAAAACGTACCTTTCCCTGTCCCACAGCGCATGCGCGGGCTCTCATCCAATCAGCGCTGTTTGCACGCAGATGGGGAGCCTGAGCAGTAACCTTCCTTGCCGCCCGGCCTGTCTAAATGACTATCTGCGTGAGCGCGCCAGAAAAATGGGGGGATCTGTGGTTATCCAGGGGTTGTGTCACACAGTGGGGCATCCTGATTTAGAATGCCCAAGGGGGAAGGTCAATGGCCGGGTCTTATAGACTTCAGGGTCGGCCACTCAGGGTTTTTTTCCACTTTAATACCTTTAGATTTTCCTGCACAGTTATTCAAAGAAGAATTTCAGTTTGAGTCACCTGGTCTCATAACAAAAGCAGCACCTCACACACACACACAGCCGTTACCACTGATTACAGTGTCAGCCTCTGAGGTAAAGTGTTGCTAGGAGACCAGTGGGCTAAATGAAGCAGCTCACTAAATACAACCCAGCAGATCCCCCTATTCAGCAAATGGACTGAGCCATTGTCATTATACAATTTAAAAGAAAGGCATATATTTTTTCCTATTTCTATCGCCAGATTATTTATACACATGTTAGAAACTATTGTGTGGCTATTTAATTATTTATCTTTTTTAATGCAAATTTTGCGATACTGCTCCTTTAACTCCATTCCCCCAAGCACTTTAGGTTGGTGTTGAATAAGGAGACGATCTCTGTGGCATCTTCCGGCATCTAAAGAAAGTTATGACTATTTTTTTACTGTGTTTTGGTTCGATCGGGGGTGCCCCACTGTATGAAACCCCCCAGGTCACCCGGACAAACTCACCTCTTCCAGGTCCTACGACGCATGCACGGCCGCTCGTTCAATCAGCGCACTTGGATACGCTGGAGCCCCTTCGTTCCAAAGCTCATCTAATACGAGAGGATCTGAACGCAGTGAGTATCTCCTGCTACCCTGTAACAGGGAGTGTGTCCGTGATGGCTATTCTCAAATGCCTGGAGCGGGCACTCGCCCTGCAAAATATGTAGCATGGATGCTGCCACTGCTCATGTACAGTTGGACCAGGAAAGAAGGTGTGTTTATGGGGGACCTGGGGGGCTTCACACAGCAGGGCATCCTGATTTTGGATGGCTGTGGGGGTGGTAATCAATCGTCCCCGGAATCTTATAGATTCCTGGGCTAATCTTGGTCTACTTTAAAGAGGAACAACCGCCCTGCTGCCCCCCAAAACTACAGTTTTAGAATTGGATAGGATTACTTATCGCTTCCATCCGCATAGGTCTCTGTAGTCTTGGACGTTCTCAGCGGGGCAGCACCATATTACTGTAGCTTTTTCTTTCAACTCCCAGAAGTCTTTATTTCCTCCTCCAGTTTACTCAGTGGGCAGTCTGGCACCACCTGGATAAATAGATGCAGGAGCCGCAGAGGGAGAGGGGGGGGTCATGGCTGGGATCAGTAAAGTAGGTCCACTGGGGGTGGGATTACAGCAGAATGTCAGCATTCCAGTTGGCGCCAATATCCAAAAGGTGAGCAGCACCGGTGGGGGGCGGGGTTTGTGGTGTGCAATGCGGGCATAGCCATTAGCTAGGAATTGGGCGGGGGTCTGCATTAGGGAAGATATATCACAAAATACAGATGCATCATATGTACAAAATCCATTGAAAGGTTGCAGATTGATTCATACAAACGACATACTGGTTTGGTATAAGCGTTGATATTTAAGAATGCAGCACAACATTTACAGTAAGAATATTAAACTATATTAGTCAAGCAGTATAGTGTCATAGCCAGTGCTGTGGAGTCGGAGTCGAGGAGTCGGAGGAAATTTTGGGTACCTGGAGTGAATTAATGACTTCTCTATTGTAAGAATAAAGACCAATGCATGCAGTGCCTCACGTAACCGCAAAACGAACACGTTAAGTGACCGTGAAGAAGCGTGCTTTTCATGTGCTTCACTATATGGCACGCAACGCACAATTAGAAGCGGCAATACTTATACTTTGCATAGTGTTGTGTTCTGCTGTTACAGGGAACCCAAGGGGGACCGAGCCTCTCACTGATAAGGGATTAAGTAAATATGTTTTTTGCAGGACTAGAGACACTTGTATAAGTGAAGGGAATGGAGGATCAATAGTTCAAGACTGAAGCTGTACCACTGGAAAAACTGCTGTCATTCAGCAAAAGGCTATAAAAACTTGTAAACTTCGATTGTTAGCTTAAACTTTAAACATGACTATGGGATTCTACTAGGGAAATCATGTTTTATAATAAAGGCCCCTTTCTGGATCCTCCCACTGCCCTATCTTCAGCAGAAGATCAGCACACAGAAAGGAGAAGGCAGCTTCTGCCCAACTACCTCTCTCTGCTAGAAGTAATGTATGTTGCCTTTCTTTCCTTCAAGGAATGTATAAAATACATTCACATATTAGTACAGAGGAGTCGGAGTCGGAAGTACAAAAAACTGAGGAGTCGGAGTCGGAACATATATCTACCGACTCCACAGCCCTGATCATAGCAGAAGATATAAGATATACACATTCCCCGGCATCATTTTAGGCGACCCGCACAAGTGAAACGGAAATAGGAAAAAAAAAGGTGAGAGGGTAAAAAGAGGTGCCACAGACCTACATCTTTTTTTCTTTTTGGCCAACTGTCAGCTTTGCACTCTTAAACCTGGTAATAATAGGCTTCATCACCATGATTAGCATCGTTTTGCCTTTTTTTTCACAATGTTGTATATTGCTTCAATTTCTTGCTGTTCAGGATGTTTAATTTGAGTGTGACTTATTTTTAGAGCTTAACTATCTGACCTCCTACACCGATCCACCCCTCTTACCTCCCTTCCCACGGGCTCTTTAGGTTGTTGTTAAATAAGGAGATGATCTCTGTGGTATCTACTGGTCAGATTTATATATCACATGCATGCTATTGTGTAAAATAGAGGATCTATCTCATCTTGCACTACAGCTAGCTTGGCCATTATTGCTTATTAATTTTCCATTCCAATTTTCCATATCGTAAAAACAGGGGGTTGGCTGTTTCCCCATTGACGTGAGACCATTTGGCGTGTTGTAAAAATTGCCAAGTTGGATTTGATGGTTTCTCTATGTGATACACTTAAACCTGGTAATAATAAGCTTCACCATCGTACTCTTTTTTGCCTTTTTTTCAAAATGTTGTTTATTGTTCCAATTTCTTTCTGTTCAGGATATTTAATTAGAGTGTGACTTATATTCAGAGCCTAACTCCCTGTCCTCCTACCCTGATCCGCCCCCCTTACCTCCCTCCCCCAAGGCTCTTTAGGTTGGTGTCAAATAAGGAGACGTTCTTTGAGACATCTTCCGGCATCTAAAGAATTTTAGCTTTTTTGACTATCCTGGGTTTTGGTTCTTGCCCCGGGGAAACAAATGACATACAGGTTTGGCATAAGCATCAAAATTTAAAAATGCATCACAGCATTTACAGTAGGAATATTAAACTATATTAGTCAAGCAGTATCGTGTCATAGCAGAATATATAAGAAAAGCACGTTCCCCGACATCATTTTAGGCAACCCGCACAAGTGAAAGGGAAAAAAAGAGTTAAAAAGAGGAGCCATAAACCTATATCTTTTTTTCTTTTTGGAAAACTGACAGCTTTGCACTCTTAAACCTGGTAGTAATAAGCTTCATTACATGCTCTTAGGGTTTAGAGATTTGGTTTGCATAATTCTGTTATGGCTTTATTCAAAATGTTGTGTATTGTTCCAATTTTTTTCTGTTCAGGATATTTAGTTTAGTTTAGTTGTGAATTATGTTTAGAACTCGCTGTCCTTCTACCCCGATCCACCCCTATTATCTTCCTTCCCTTGGGCTATTTAGGTAAATGTCAAATAAGGAGATGATCTTTGGCATCTACTGGTCAGATAATTATATCACGATTTGAAATCAATTTTCCATATCATAAAATTAGGGGGTTGGTTATTGCCCCAGTGACGTGGGATCATTTTGGCATAAAAATTTGCAAAGTTCATTATGTGTTAGTGCTGGACCACCACCAGCCGATCATCTTTATGATATTTATATTATAATTTGCTGTGAAGATATATCTGATGGCGTATTTAAAGTTGAACATATACATGGTTGGGGGTTATTTACGGAGTATAGGTTATTTTAAAAAGCTATCCACGTCTCTTGGTGAGAGTTAGCTCCTAGGTCCACAGTAGAGATGAGCGAACTTTTCAAAAATTTGATTTGCCGGATTCGGCAAATTTTCCGGGAAAATTGTTTTGGTCCGAATTTATTCGCGACGAATCGCTATTAAAAACTGCTATTTCTGGGCGTCCGAGAGCCTCCATAGGGTTGCAGAACGTTTTGCTTGGCTGTAACATGGATAGGATGCATGCTGGGTTAGTGAAATACTATTGTAAAGAAGTATGACATGCAGATCAGAGGCGTCGCTATTAGATTCGCTGTCGCAGAGCAGCACAATTAGAGAGCCTTAAGTTGGCATCAGCTTGATGAGCCCATATATTGATTGAAAGACACACTCTGGAGTTGGCAGCAGTATAGGGAGCCCATATATTGCCTGAAAGACACACCCAGGAGTTGGCAGCAGCATTAGTAGCCCATATATTGCTTGAAAGACACACTCTGGACTTGGCAGCAGCATAGGGAGCCCATATATTGCCTGACAAACACATTGGAGTTGGCAGCAGCATAGGGAGCTCATATATTGCCTGAAAGACACACACAGGAGTTGGCAGCAGCAGCAGCATTAGGAGCCCATGTATTGGCTGAAAGACACACTCTGGACTTGGCAGCAGCATAGGGAGCCCATATATTGCCTGAAAAACACACCCAGGAGTTTGCAGCAGCAGGAGGAGCTCATATATTACCTGAAAGACACACCCTGGAGTTGGCAGCAGCAGCAGCATAGAGAGCCCATATATTGCCTGAAAAACACATTGTAGTTGGAAGCAGTATAGGGAGACCATATATTGCCTGAAAGGCATACCCAGGAGTTGGCAGCAGCATAGGGAGCCCATATATTGCCTGAAAGACACACCCAAGAGTTGGCAGCAGCATAGAGAGCTCATATATTGCAGCATAGGGAGCCCATATATTGCCTGAAAGACACACCCTGGAGTTGGCAGCAGCATGAAGAGAACATGTACAGATTTTGGGCACATTTCAGGGCTTGGTGGGAGCAGGGAGGCCGGCTGCGCTTTCAGCGGGCGGCGGAACCCGGCTTCCGCCGCCCGCTGACAGCACAGCTGGCCTCCCCGCTCCCACCAGAGATGAGCGATTCGCTAAAGTTCGATTTGCATGAACCCGAATTTCTTTGAGAAATTCGGCGAATCGCCCGAATCGAATTTTTGAGATGTGTGTCATCTGGTCCTGGTGATTTATCGATTTTTATCTGCTTGAGACGGTGCTGGACTTCTTCCTTGGTTAGACCAGTGACATTTAATGGAGGGTTTCGGTTATTCCCCTGCATTTCACTCGGCATGTCACATTCTTTTGTGAATATAGAAGCAAAGAAGTTGTTTAGCAAATTTGCTTTCTCCTTATTTCCCTCTATAGGTTTCCCCTCCTTGCTTTTCAGGGGCCCACACCCTCAGGTTTCTACCTTTTACGGTGTATGTAGCTAAAGAATAATTTGGGGTTAGTTTTACTCTATTTCGCGACCAGTCTTTCTGTCTCCAGCTTAACTGCCTTTATCTGTTGTTTACATTGTTTATTTTCTTCTTTATAGTTTTTTTTATGCTTCCGTTGTCCCTTCCTGCTTTAAACGTTTAAATGCTTTTTTTTGTTGCCCCCTTAACCATTTTGTTTAGCCACATAGGTTTACATGTGTGTCTAACAGTTTTATTCCTTTAAAAGTATCCCATTTAGCGTCCATGCTTTTGTTTTTATGGACACTTTCCCAGTCAATGCAGTTTAGGGCATCTCTAAGTTGGTCAAACTTTGCCTTTTTGAAGTCCCGCGTTTTTGTGACTCCTTGATAAGGCACCCTAGTGACTGCTAAGTGTAAATTAATGATATTATGATCACTGCTTCCAAGGTGTCCCCCAACCTGTACCGTTATTACTTTGTCTGGTACATTGGTTAGTATTAGGTCCAATATGGCTTTCCCCCTTGTTGGAGCTTGTACTTGTTGGGAAAGGTAGCCATCTTTTGTTTTAGATAAATAACTATTACTTTTATGGGAACCACATGCTTCAGCGTCCCAGTCTATATCTGGTTAATTAAAGTCCCCCATAATCACTACCTCATTTAGTTTAGCGGCTATATCTATTTGCCTTAGCATCATATTTTCAGTGGATTCGTGTAGCAAATCCCCATCAGTATTTTATTTTTGTTTATCCCTCCATGTATTTCTACCCATACATCTCCTCACTCTGCTGTCCCTGGGACTCCTCCAGGTTCTGGATTGCTTCCAGGAGAGGTGGAGTCTGTGTGTAAACATTAGTGTTTGTTTGTGGCCACTTTCTCACACAGAAACATTTCCACCAGTCCCACAATGCATGCAAGCTATCATCCAATCATCCAAATTGGGATGTCCCACTTTGTGCAACCCCTAGTTCTGGGACAGGAGCCCGGTGCTGCTGGGGATGCTGCTGCTTGCACTTCCATTAATCCCAATCGGAGCTATTTGCTGAATGACATAAAGAAACAGAACCGAAATGCTATGGGTGTCACCAGGAGCAGAGGAACCAGCACAAGAGCCCCATAACAGAAATGCCATGTGTGTCATCTGCAGACACTCTGGCCGGGACTGGCCAAAAGATGAGCATATTGGATGACCCCCTAGATTCTCACACAAAGGGGCATCCTTATTTGGTAAGCCTCATAAAGAGGGAAACCACTGCCCCTAGACTCTTATAGACTGTAGGGTAGTGGTTGCTCCTATTTAAATGAATAGCAAGGAGATTCAGGCTGGGTTTAGGTCTCCTTTTAAAGCAGGTTACAGAAAAAATAATAATTGTATGAAATGGGAAGATTGCCATATATCAGCAGCAGGAAAACATACAGCAGGGAATTGGGAATTGCATTTTTTTCAAAATTGACCAGTGTTTACTGTATGCACTGTATTTGCAACGGAATGAAACCTTTGCAGTTTACTGCTCCCCTTAGTGGTTACTAGGTGAAATGCAGGATTTTTTGAGTTAGGACACCCTAACTAATTAAGTGACGGCACTAATCTCCTGACAAAGGGCTCAATTTGAGTTATTACAAAATGGTTGTAGCACTCTGATATCTTATAAAGCAAAATCCAGTAATAATAGAAAATAAATGAGTGGGTTCTAAATTCCCCTGGTACCCCTGCCTACGGGTACCTGTAACAAACATAGAAGCCAAAGGGTGGGGAGAATGAACACCATGAGAAGTATATGCCGTCAAAAAAAAAAATTTTAATGCTCAAAAAAAGGTGGATAGGTAAATCAGTGCATAATATATACAGTGTACGCAATACAGAGTTCTACAGCACAGCAGAAGTAGCATATAATAAAGCAAAGGAATGTAGCATTAAAGGTAAAACAGGGTTCAGCACTCCAAAATGGTATAAGACATATTCAGAGATTATATACAGAATTTTTACATAGAAGAACATTGGTTAAGGATAGCATGACCCCATTTACCATATAGTTGAACTGGCATAACACTTACAGCGATGTGAAAATACAGAACACAGAGAGCTGACAGACTGACCGCAGGAAAGAACCTCAATGTTTCGATCTATGGAGATCTTTGTCAAGAGGAAGCAGTCTCAAGAAGGCCTCAATTTGACCAATTACGAGATAAGGTAATCCTGACTACATCTGTAATGCTGGTAAGGACTCATGCTATGCTACGCTTCGCCTATGCATGTTTGCTGCTTTACATGCAGGCAAATGGGCGAACAGGTGCCAGACTGGCCACCGGAGCGACGGCATAAGAACCAAGGCACATGGTGGACCACACAGTAATGACGGAGGCCTACAAACAGGGTTAGGGTCGACTTGAGGTTGCAAAAATGTGTCTGTTTAAGGGCTAGATGTGAAATAGGCCGCCACCATTAGTTTGACACCCCACATGTGCCAAAGTGAACACGCTCCTGCCACTGTCACATGTACCACCCTTGCCTCTTTATAGGTGACGCTGGGGGGCTCAGATGTGTGTAGGCCCAGGGGTAGGGGACACTGCTGCAGAAGCAGACATGGACGAGACCCTAGACCTTCCAATCCACCAGTAATGATGGCCTGGAGAGCTGGGTACGCCACTTTGCCTGGGTGGGTCAACAAGTTCCATCTGCCAGTAATAGCGTCCTGGACAGCTGGGTCCGCCACTTTGCCTAGGTGGGTCAGCAAGTCAATACACCTGTAATACACAATACATCAATACACCTGGTGGCTGGTCTTCTCTTCTCTCTGAGCTCTAGCGTACCTGTCTGGTCGCGTTGCGCACCTGTGTCCCTTGGTCCCGTGCCATATCCGTCATGCGGCACCATCTTGCCGTCCTATCATGCACTGCGCTACCCCTCAGATCTCACACATGCACACGTCTGCAAAGACAGCTGCAATGACACTCGGCGCAAAAGAGATATGAGGAGCGGCGCAGGACATTTGAAGAATGCTGCCACACAACGCACATCGCATGGGATAATGCTGGGGAGGCCCACACATGCACTATGAGATCTAGAACCAAGCTAAGCTAGAGGTAAGGATGGCTAAGCCTGCAGCCTTCACTCAGCGACGGCTAAGGGGCGAGGGGATGGAAAGTGGCCAGGAATGCTGCCGGATGTCAGCGTAATCTAAGGCAGTGAGGGAGGGGGTAGGGATGTTTAGAGAGGAACATCAAAAAAGGTCTGTTGTACTTCTTTAAAAATACAACTTAGAAATATTTGCTTTTTCTCCACAAGATGGCACACATGTCTCGTTATTGTAACTTTCTCAGCACCATAAGTGGAGGGCACCAAAGAACATATGTGCATAATGTTACATTTGCTTACATTGATTTTAAATCTTCTCCTAAAGTGCTACTGCAGGCAAAGGTATGTGTTACACCATTGTGTCGGGCTACATTTGGCACTGTCCTAAACTGTTTTTCATTTTAAAATTGAAGAGCAAATGGCCGAGATATCAGGGTTTACACTTTATCCTCATGATTTCTCTTCTGTAAAAGGTGGGGGTGGGATCTGTGATGCAAGTAACAGTAGTGACAGTACAAATAAATTACATAATGCCCCCTGTGCATTATAATTACTCATGTACATTACTCGTCCCACCATCCTGTAACGTATACCGCACTTTACAGCTCCACAGAATTTATTTATGAAAATATATTTATTATTATCTGAAGTGAGCTCTCTGTGTTATTAGGAGACTCTGTTATCTAGCTGCTGTAGTAATGGATAACCTGCCTAACTGGTTATTTCCTGAATGACTGAAGAGTGAGTCCCCAGCTCTGTTTATTCTGGTGGAGGGAACAATGCTTTGTATATGTGTGTGCAGTCGTACATCTCCCCCCAGGTTTCTGTGGACTGAGCTGTTAGTTCCAGTTGGCCTATAACAATGACTGGGTGTCAGGTGAAGAATAATATCTGTTGGAATGAGGATGTCATTTTATATATAGACTCGATTCACCAACAGACATTATTTAAGGTGGACCAAAACCTAGGATAGTCAGCGCGGAACCGGCCGGCCCGCTCCCACCATACCGGCATTGTTTCTTTTTTTTTTTTTTTCTTTGTTTTTTAAATGCCGGCATGGTGGGAGCGGGCCGGCCCGCTGACAGCGGAACCGGCCGGCCCGCTCCCACCATGCCGGCATTTTTTTTTTTTTAATTTCAGGAAAAATTCGATCGGCACGAACCACAAAATATTCGGGTTCGTGCCGAATCGAATATTTCCTGAAATTCGGAGCAAATTCCGGTTCGTCTGAACCGGTTCGCTCATCTCTAGTTTTGACTATCCTGAGCTTTGGTTCTTTCGGGGTTGCCTCGCTGTGTTAAACCCCCCGCTGCAGCCAACTCACCTCTTCCGGGTCCCACGGCGCGTCTAAGAGCAGCAGCTCTCTCCCCCCCAGATCGCCGCAGCCAACACACCTCTTCCCGGTCCCACGGCGCATCTAAGAGCAGCGGCTCTGACGGCCACATCCTCCGTCTCCCACTAACAGGGAGCGTGCCCGCGCCGGCCATTCACAAATGCCTGGCACGGGCACGCACACTGCTAGAGAGAGGTGGAAGATGCGGTCGTCAGAGCCGCTGCTCTTAGACACGCCGTGGGACCGGGAAGAGGTGAGTTGGCTGCAGCGATCTGGGGGGGATTCACACAGCTGGGCACCCCCGATTGGGGTGTCCCTGGGGAAAGGTCCACTTTAAATGGAAAGTCCACTTTCAATGGCAAGTGTATATCAGAGGTCCCCAACCCTCCTTCTCAAAGGTCACCAACAGCCCAGGCTTTGCAGATCTTGACACCATTTAAAAACGATAAAATAAAAAATAACTTCCCCTGCCCCAACACCCTTGGTTGAACTTGATGGGTATATGTTTTTTGCAACTGCATTAACTATGACTAACTATGATGCACAGGTGAGTCAATTATTGCTCAATAAGATCTATAGAGACAGCTATGTGGAGATACACAAAACATGGTTGGTTGGTGTGCCTTCAGGAGGAGAGTGTCACAACACATTGTAGATGATCAGATGATTAAAGTGGACCAACACCCAGGATTTTCCCTATCCTGGGTTTTGGTCCACTTCCGCGGGGCACCTCGATCGGGGGTTCCCCGCTATGTGAAACCCCCCAGAACAGCCGATAAAACTCATCTCACCCCCCTTCTACGGCGCATGCACGGCCGCTCGTCCAATCAGCGCGCTCGGAGCCGCTGAGCTATGCGCGTCCAAGCGGCGTCCAACCACAGCAGCTCCGAGCACACTGGCGGCCGCATCTCGCGCTTCGCTCTAACAGGGATGGCACCCGGCGCGGGCACGGGCCCTGCTAGAGAGAAGTGCGAGATGCGGCCGCGGCCTGCGCATGCGCCGTTGGACCGGGAGTAAGGTAAGGTGAATGGGGCATCCTGGGGGATTTCACACAGCATGGCATCCCGGTTTTGGATGCCCCACAGGGAGGGATCGGATCAGCCTGGGAATCTTATAGATTCCCGGGCCGATCTAGGAGGGCGTTGGTCCACTTTAAAAAGAGATGAAAGTCCAGCAGCGCCACCAAGAGCCAGCTTCCTAGGTTGGTACAGAAATGACGCACAGAAGATGAGATGGCTTTGCCCAAAAGTAAGGGTTGCAGTGACAGCTACAAGAATGACTTGATGTCACTGAGGAGCAGGAAAGTCCCAATACCAAAAATGAAGTAGGTCCCTGATCTTCACCACTGCTCTTTCTAGTATGGAAGGCAGACTTTTCAGGCAGGAAAACCCAGAATACATAGAAACATAGAAGGGTGACGGCAGAAGGAGACCATACGGTCCATCTAGTCTGCCCTTATGTATATACTGTATGTTCTCTGTTTCTTATGTGTATACTGTATGTTCTCTGTATCTTATGTGTATACTGTATGTTCTCTGTTTCTTATGTGTATACTGTATGTTCTCTGTATCTTATGTGTATACTGTATGTTCTCTGTATCTTATGTATATACTGTATGTTCTCTGTATCTTATGTGTATACTGTATGTTCTCTGTATCTTATGTATATACTGTATGTTCTCTATATCTTATGTGTATACTGTATGTTCTCTGTATCTTATGTATATACTGTATGTTCTCTGTATCTTATGTATATACTGTATGTTCTCTGTATCTTATGTGTATAATGTATGTTCTCTGTATCTTATGCATATACTGTATGTTCTCTGTATCTTATGTGTATACTGTATGTTCTCTGTATCTTATGTATATACTGTATGTTCTCTGTATCTTATGTATATACTGTATGTTCTCTGTATCGTATGTGTATACTGTATGTTCTCTGTATCTTATGCATATACTGTATGTTCTCTATATCTTATGTGTATACTGTATGTTCTCTGTATCTTATGCATATACTGTATGTTCTCTATATCTTATGTGTATACTGTATGTTCTCTGTATCTTATGTATATACTGTATGTTCTCTGTATCTTATGTATATACTGTATGTTCTCTGTATCTTATGTGTATACTGTATGTTCTCTGTATCTTATGCATATACAGTATGTTCTCTGTATCTTATGTGTATACTGTATGTTCTCTGTATCTTATGTATATACTGTATGTTCTCTGTATCGTATGTGTATACTGTATGTTCTCTGTATCTTACGCATATACTGTATGTTCTCTGTATCTTATGTGTATACTGTATGTTCTCTGTATCTTATGCATATACAGTATGTTCTCTGTATCTTATGTGTATACTGTATGTTCTCTGTATCTTATGTATATACTGTATGTTCTCTGTATCTTATGTGTATACTGTATGTTCTCTGTATCTTATGCATATACAGTATGTTCTCTGTATCTTATGTGTATACTGTATGTTCTCTGTATCTTATGTATATACTGTATGTTCTCTGTATCTTATGTGTATACTGTATGTTCTCTGTATCTTGTGTGTATACTGTATGTTCTCTGTATCTTATGTGTATACTGTATGTTCTCTGTATCTTATGTGTATACTGTATGTTCTCTGTATCTTATGTGTATACTGTATGTTCTCTGTATCTTATGTGTATACTGTATGTTCTCTTTATCTTATGTGTATACTGTATGTTCTCTGTATCTTATGTGTATACTGTATGTTCTCTGTATCTTATGTGTATAATGTATGTTCTCTGTATCTTATGTGTATACTGTATGTTCTCTGTATCTTATGCATATACAGTATGTTCTCTGTATCTTATGTATATACTGTATGTTCTCTGTATCTTATGTGTATACTGTATGTTCTCTGTATCTTATGTGTATACTGTATGTTCTCTTTATCTTATGTGTATACTGTATGTTCTCTGTATCTTATGTGTATACTGTATGTTCTCTGTATCTTATGTGTATACTGTATGTTCTCTGTATGTTATGCATATACTGTATGTTCTCTGTATCTTATGTGTATACTGTATGTTCTCTGTATCTTATGTGTATAATGTATGTTCTCTGTATCTTATGCATATACTGTATGTTCTCTGTATCTTATGTATATACTGTATGTTCTCTGTATCTTATGTATATACTGCATGTTCTCTGTATCTTATGTGTATACTGTATGTTCTCTGTATCTTATGTATATACTGTATGTTCTCTGTATCTTATGTATATACTGCATGTTCTCTGTATCTTATGTGTATACTGTATGTTCTCTGTATCTTATGTATATACTGTATGTTCTCTGTATCTTATGTGTATACTGTATGTTCTCTTTATCTTATGTATATACTGTATGTTCTCTGTATCTTATGTGTATACTGTATGTTCTCTGTATCTTATGTGTATACTGTATGTTCTCTGTATCTTATGTATATACTGTATGTTCTCTGTATCTTATGTATATACTGTATGTTCTCTGTATCTTATGTGTATAATGTATGTTCTCTGTATCTTATGCATATACTGTATGTTCTCTTTATCTTATGTGTATAGTGTATGTTCTCTGTATCTTATGTGTATACTGTATGTTCTCTGTATCTTATGTATATACTGTATGTTCTCTGTATCTTATGTGTATACTGTATGTTCTCTGTATCTTATGTGTATAGTGTATGTTCTCTGTATCTTATGTGTATACTGTATGTTCTCTGTATCTTATGTGTATACTGTATGTTCTCTGTATCTTATGTGTATAATGTATGTTCTCTGTATCTTATGTGTATACTGTATGTTCTCTGTATCTTATGTGTAAAATGTATGTTCTCTGTATCTTATGTATATACTGTATGTTCTCTGTATCTTATGTGTATACTGTATGTTCTCTGAATCTTATGTGTATACTGTATGTTCTCTGTATCTTATGTGTATACTGTATGTTCTCTGTATCTTATGTGTATAATGTATGTTCTCTGTATCTTATGTGTATACTGTATGTTCTCTGTATCTTATGTATATACTGTATGTTCTCTGTATCTTATGTGTATACTGTATGTTCTCTGTATCTTATGTGTATACTGTATGTTCTCTGTATCTTATGTGTATACTGTATGTTCTCTTTATCTTATGTGTATACTGTATGTTCTCTGTATCTTATGTGTATACTGTATGTTCTCTGTATCTTATGTGTATACTGTATGTTCTCTGTATGTTATGCATATACTGTATGTTCTCTGTATCTTATGTGTATACTGTATGTTCTCTGTATCTTATGTGTATAATGTATGTTCTCTGTATCTTATGCATATACTGTATGTTCTCTGTATCTTATGTATATACTGTATGTTCTCTGTATCTTATGTATATACTGCATGTTCTCTGTATCTTATGTGTATACTGTATGTTCTCTGTATCTTATGTGTATACTGTATGTTCTCTGTATCTTATGTGTATACTGTATGTTCTCTGTATCTTATGTATATACTGCATGTTCTCTGTATCTTATGTATATACTGTATGTTCTCTGTATCTTATGTGTATAATGTATGTTCTCTGTATCTTATGCATATACTGTATGTTCTCTGTATCTTATGTGTATACTGTATGTTCTCTGTATCTTATGTGTATAGTGTATGTTCTCTGTATCTTATGTGTATAGTGTATGTTCTCTGTATCTTATGTGTATACTGTATGTTCTCTGTATCTTATGTGTATACTGTATGTTCTCTGAATCTTATGTGTATACTGTATGTTCTCTGTATCTTATGTGTATACTGTATGTTCTCTGTATCTTATGTGTATAATGTATGTTCTCTGTATCTTATGTGTATACTGTATGTTCTCTGTATCTTATGTGTATAATGTATGTTCTCTGTATCTTATGTATATACTGTATGTTCTCTGTATCTTATGTATATACTGTATGTTCTCTGTATCTTATGTGTAAAATGTATGTTCTCTGTATCTTATGTATATACTGTATGTTCTCTGTATCTTATGTGTATACTGTATGTTCTCTGTATCTTATGTGTATACTGTATGTTCTCTGTATCTTATGTGTATACTGTATGTTCTCTGTATCTTATGTATATACTGTATGTTCTCTGTATCTTATGTGTATACTGTATGTTCTCTTTATCTTATGTGTATACTGTATGTTCTCTGTATCTTATGTGTATACTGTATGTTCTCTGTATCTTATGTGTATACTGTATGTTCTCTGTATCTTATGTGTATAATGTATGTTCTCTGTATCTTATGTGTATACTGTATGTTCTCTGTATCTTATGTGTATACTGTATTTTCTCTGTATCTTATGCATATACAGTATGTTCTCTGTATCTTATGTGTATACTGTATGTTCTCTGTATCTTATGTGTATACTGTATGTTCTCTGTATCTTATGTGTATACTGTATGTTCTCTGTATCTTATGTATATACTGTATGTTCTCTGTATCTTATGTATATACTGCATGTTCTCTGTATCTTATGTATATACTGTATGTTCTCTTTATGTTATGTATATACTGTATGTTCTCTGTATCTTATTTATATACTGTATGTTCTCTGTATCTTATGTATATACTGCATGTTCTCTGTATCTTATGTATATACTGTATGTTCTCTGTATCTTATGTGTATACTGTATGTTCTCTTTATCTTATGTAGATACTGTATGTTCTCTTTATGTTATGTATATACTGTATGTTCTCTGTATCTTATGTATATACTGTATGTTCTCTGTATCTTATGTGTATATTGTATATTCTCTGTATCTTATGTGTATACTGTATGTTCTCTTTAATTTATGTGTATACTGTATGTTCTCTTTATCTTATGTATATACTGTATGTTCTCTTTATCTTATGTATATACTGTATGTTCTCTGTATCTTATGTGTATACTGTATGTTCTCTGTATCTTATGTGTATACTGTATGTTCTCTTTATCTTATGTATATACTGTATGTTTTCTGTATCTTATGTATATACTGTATGTTCTCTATATCTTATGTATATACTGTATGTTCTCTGTATCTTATGTGTATACTGTATGTTCTCTTTATCTTATGTATATACTGTATGTTCTCTGTATCTTATGTGTATACTGTATGTTCTCTGTATCTTATGTGTATACTGTATGTTCTCTTTATCTTATGTATATACTGTATGTTTTCTGTATCTTATGTATATACTGTATGTTCTCTATATCTTATGTATATACTGTATGTTCTCTATATCTTATGTATATACTGTATGTTCTCTATATCTTATGTATATACTGTATGTTCTCTGTATCTTATGTATATACTGTATGTTCTCTTTATCTTATGTATATACTGTATGTTTTCTGTATCTTATGTATATACTGTATGTTCTCTGTATCTTATGTGTATACTGTATCCCCTCGATTCAAAGAGCAAAAGTTAAGTGATTTCGTATCGAGAATCGTAAGTTTGGGTGGGTGTTTGTCATTTTTTCTTGTTTTTTTGGCCATTTCGTATTCGCACGATCGTTCGCGCATAGACGTATATGAACATACGCATTTCGTACGAGAATCGTATATTTTGCGTTAGTTCGTGTGTTTTTCCCGTCCAAATCGTATTATTTGCGTCCGATCCTATTTTTTACGTCCTTCACATGGGCTTGCGCCCAATTCAGAGAGGTGATTGCTAATTGTTTTGAAGCCCATTAAAGAGCTGCTTTACGAAATGTTTGCCGGCAGCTATTTGGCCTCGGGAGTAGGATGGAGCGGAGCGAGTTTGTGGCACATCAAGGGCTTATGCTTTTTGGCATTGAGTTGATCGAGATGTCTGAGAGCAGATTGCCCCTGCGTCGTCGCATGAACATCGATAGCATGAATGATGTTGAGCTGTTCGAGCTGACCAGGCTTAATCGCGCTTCCCTCCATAAATTATATAGTGAGCTGCGGCCATGGTTAGCCCGCACCACAAGGAAGGGGCATGCAATTTCAGGTATGACCAAGATGCTTGGCTGCCTGCAATTTTTGGCGAACGGCTCGTTCCAGAGGCTGGGTGCCCTCTCTGTGGGGATGTCACAGCCTACGCTGAGCCGCGCACTGTCTAAATTTTTGGAAGGCATGGCTGCCATAACTCAAAAATATATTTTTTTTCAGATGATATGGCAGCCAGAAACGCCATTAAGCTTGGGTTTTATAATGTGGCCGACATGCCCAACGTTATTGGTGCAATTGACTGCACACATGTGGCACTCGTACCTAGGGCAGCCGACGAGTATATATATAGGTATTGAGATTGGTTATTATGTTGCCCAACGTGTCATGTAACCTGTTTTCCTTTGCGGCAGCATATTTGTTTATCCCTCATTTGTGTAGCTGCTTTATCTCGGCTTTTCATTAGTCTTTCCCAATAGAGTGCAGACATGTTTTGTGGTTAATTTATTAGTTTGGGTCAAATATCAATTACCCTTTTTGTATGTTTTTTCCTTAAGGAATCGTAAAATGGGACACTCACTTAATGTCCAGGCCGTGGTTGGTCCGGATATGCGGTTTATGAGTGTCCTTGCTGGCTACCCCGGATCGTCCCACGACTCCTATATCCTCCGGCGATCTGGGTTGTTTCGGAGATTTGAGGCAGGTGAATTTTCGGGGGCATGGCTGCTTGGTAAGTGTGTCCTATTTGTGTGTTATTAAATGTGGCATTAATCTTGTATTTGTTGATATGTTTGTTTTGGAAAACTTTACAGAAGCGTCCAACTGCCTTTTTCTTGGCTCATATATTAGGAACTTACCCAAAAAATCCTTGTCTCGCTGTGGCCTTCAGAATGTTTTCCCTTTAGTTAGGATGTCTGTAAGTTCCTTGTGCCTAAATATATTGGTTTGGAGTTTATACCCAAGGATCTTGGACCTTTGGCTCCTTTTGTACTATTGGTCTTTAAATGTCAAAGTGGACTTAAACTGCATACATTGTAGTTTCCTGTGAAATGTGGATAGGGATCTTTGACCTTTGGCTCCTTTTGTACTATTGGTCGTTAAATGTCAAAGTGGACTTAAACTGCATACATTGTAGTTTCCTGTGAAATGTGGATAGGGATCTTTGACATTTGGCTCCTTTGGTACTATTGGTCGTTAAATGTCAAAGTGGACTTAAACTGCATACATTGTAGTTTCCTGTGAAATGTGGATAGGGATCTTTGACCTTTGGCTCCTTTTGTACTATTGGTCTTTAAATGTCAAAGTGGACTTAAATTGCATACATTGTAGTTTCCTGTGAAATGTGGATAGGGATCTTTGACATTTGGCTCCTTTGGTACTATTGGTCGTTAAATGTCAAAGTGGACTTAAACTGCATACATTGTAGTTTCCTGTGAAATGTGGATAGGGATCTTTGACCTTTGGCTCCTTTGGTACTATTGGTCGTTAAATGTCAAAGTGGACTTAAACTGCATACATTGTAGTTTCCAGAGAAATGTGGATAGGCCCTCAGCAGCATCCTAATTGTAACATGTCTGAAAACGACAAATATATGTAAAATACAAATACCCTTGGCCGTGCAGATGTTTGTTAATTAATTGGTATATAGAAGGGCCATTTTTATTTAGGTTATACCTTAGTGCAATTTTTGGGGGCCCTAATGTGCCGTGTTTTTTTTTGGGAACACTTTACCTTACATCATTATGATATCTGTGAAATTTTTGGTGTTGGTTGTGTTGCCTTTTTAATTTTGATTACATTTAATTCTCTGTTTAAGGTGATTCCGGGTACCCACTTCTACCCTGGCTCATGACGCCTGTGCTGCGGCCCCAGGATGCCTCTCAGGAAGCGTATAACCGTGCGCATCGCAAGACCCGGGCTGTTGTGGAGAGGGCCTTTGGTCTGCTGAAGACACGTTTTCGTTGCCTTGACCATACTGGGGGGGCCCTGCAATATGATCCCAAGAAAGTGATCGACATTATAATGGCATGTGCTGTTTTGCACAATTTTGCCATCATGGAACGTGTCCCACGTTATGTGGACAGCCTGCCCTCTTCAGCCGTCGAGGATGAAGTCGAGAATTTTGAGGGGCCCCCCAGTGAGTCTGGCCAATCTGTTCGAGCCAACCTGATCAGCCAGCATTTTAGTTAACTTTTTTCCCTGTCTCACCATTCTGTATGTCTGTGTTATCCTTTTTGTTACATATGTTGTTTTGCCGTAATGTGGCATTACCTCTAAGTAAAACATTTAGACCTTAATTGTTGCCTAATGTATTTCATGTAGTTTCCTTAGCTTTAGCTTTGCATTGTTACACCTCTTCAAACCAAAATTATCTGTTTTAGCCCAAGCTGTTAAAAATGTCTTCCCACTAAAAACGCCACAAGTATTGTAAGTGAATTTTTTGTTTTACTTTGAAAATGAAAAATTATAGTGGTTAACAGAAATCAGTCCACATACATCTGTGGTAACAAATGGCTAACATTAAAAAAAAACATCGAGCACATCTACACCTGGAAGTGAGTGGCACAACCAAACAAAGACACCCAGTCCAAAGGCCAGCCTAGTCCAGTCATTAATATTGCCTGTGCCCAGGGATATTTGGGCATGGCCATAATGTCACACAAACATGTCTGCAAACAGGAGGAGCACCAACCAAATACATAGGTAAAGCCATAAGTGGCCAGATAAACTCCACATAGACCTATGGCATTGGCTAGTGGCCTTAAGCATTACTCTAAGGAGCTATATGGGAGCAAATACAAAACACAACCTGCCAGAGCAACACAAAATGGATTGTTTGAAACCTCAAAGGACAAGTAAATACAGTGGGGGTTAAGAGAAAAGATGTCCCACACACCCATGGCTTAATAGGGTGGCTGCCCATAATACCCAGGTGGAGGTCCAGGTGGAGGTCCATGGGAATGGGACCTAGCCTGGGCCATGGCAGCATTGTGAATTTGAAACTGCTCCACAATGTTTCTCTGCATATTGGTCATCTCAGCCATGGCTGACTGGATGCCATTACTTGCATTGGCCACGTTGCTGTTGAGGGTACGCAACTCCGCGAGGATGCCCTGTAGACTGGTATGGATGTTCACCATGTCGGCATGCCTTTGCTCACGCTCTGTAACGAGCTGGGCGTCATAAGAGTCCCTTTGTTGGGTCCATAATTGAAGCAGGGCACTCTGCCTCCCCTGGGAAATTGTGGGGCGGCGTAATGGCGTCCGCCGCACAATTACCCTGGCTCTTGGGCGTGCCCTGCCGCGTGGTGTCGTACCCTCAACAGCAACCGGCCTGCTTTGCAAATCCTCAGCAGCAGAGTGAACACTGGGGACTGTAGTGTCAGTCTCCCCATGTGCAAGCACAATGGATGGAGATTCACTCTGCTGCTGAGGATTGGCCAGAGAAACATTATGGAGCAGTTCCAAATTGGGACCCAGGGGGAGTTCATCCGACGTGCCCTGTACGGAGACATCATCATCTTCCTCCATGTCCTGGATCTCTTCCATGAGTGTGCGGGTCTGTAGGGACATATCAAAAAAAAAAGGCTAAGTTTGCGTCCAAATTTTGGATTTCAACAGTTTAACACATTCTTAAGCACTTGTTAGTATTTATGCTACTAAATTAACTTACCGAAAATCTCTGATCTGGGCTCCTATGCTGTACGGACCTGGTAGGCATAACCAAACTGGGGGGTGAGTTTACCCTTGCTGAGGGATCATGCTGGGCTGAAGAAGAGAAAAACAAACCACGTAAACACACACACATAACCTTTTTTAGGATAGGTAATCAAATATAGCTCTATTTGTAATATTATTCAACTCTAGAGCAATGGTGACCTTTGTTCAAACACACGCAAGTTTATATAGGTGCAATGGCTCTGAAAAACTGCTAAGTGACCTCAGTTCTAAGTCATGAAGTGTACCCAGTCAGCATACAACTTTCAAGGCACATTTTTGGATTTAGCCTACCATTCGCTAGGTCCGGGGTACTCAAACAATTGTTTGAAACGCCCATTTAAAGGTATGTGGTGAGAGGTGAATGTCTGGCCATGGTGCTGACGCAGGGGGTGTCTAGTTAAAAATAAATACACTGGTGGAGGGGCTGGAGATTTCAAAGTGCCAACTAATAAAGGCTGCTTGCCCTTGCTGGGCTAGATGGGCCAGAGCTGAGGGGACAGGGATTGGATGGCTAAAGGGGGGAGTTAACGTATTGATGGTGATGGGATGGATGGAGCCAATCTGTTACAAATGTATGGGGCTTATGTGGGGGGGGGGCATGGGGGGACTGTGGCAGATGGGCCAGAGCAGGGGCAGCGGGACACGATTGTGGCCAGAGAAAATTTAAATAAGTTACTGTGTACCTTGCAATGCCACTTCCTGGGCAGTACTTCATATTGCAATGCTATGTTTCACGGAGCCATGACATTGGGCAGGAGACCAACCACTACATGGCCGATCAAGGGGGCAGCTCTGAGCACGTCAACACAGAAGTAACTGAGTGCAGGGCTGTCTGGGCAGGGGTCCTTGAATGTGGTGCCAAGGTCCGCATTGGGACCCCGGGCCGCCAGTTGAGTCTCGCTGCTCTAGGTCAGATATGTTTGTGGGTGGCTAATTAAATTGTTAACTCAAACACAACTCACACAACCAAAAGGCAACCCATACATAATGATGTGTGTTTTGTGATTGATTCAAAATATCTCACTTATCTTGCGAAACTTCATGACTTTAACAATACAATTGGACATTTGAACTTTGCCATAATGGCTGTGGGCCTAAATGTGTGATTCCCAGGGACAAAAAGAGGACACAAACAGCCACAGTAGTGCGAGGCCAAGCAAGGCAAACCATAGGGGCATCCCGTTAGCTTGTTACTAGTGAACTGTAGATTATTTAGCAAACAGGCAAACATGCAGATTTAAGAGTACTCACCGTGGGTACGGGTCGGTGAGTCTGTGTCCCTTAGACCAGCATGTCCACCGACCGCGACCGGATGGAGAAGTCCAAGCACAATCTCCTCAGCAGGGGTAAACTCCAATTTAGATGGAAAGCCACCGCCAGTTTTCATGCTGAAAAGAGAAAATCGTTTGGTACTCAGAAAAGGTGCATACAGTACATCCAAAACATTAGATTTAGCGTAAACATTTAGTTACCTGTAATTATGCCTTTTAATTTCTTTTTGCCGTACAGCATACTTCAGATCAGAGATTTTCTTCTGAATTTGGGACACATCTTTCCTCTCTTCCCCCGCTGCATTTACTTGTCGGAGGATGGTTTCAAACAATTCCATCTTGCGCTGCTTGGTGGTGTGTTTGGATTTGCTCCCATATAGCTCGTCATAGTATAATGTAAGGCCACTAGCCAATGCCATATTTTGGTCATGGGAGAATCTCCCACTCAACTGGCCGCGGCGCAATGTGCGGCCAGATGGTTGGCTTGGCTGCTCCTCCATGTGTGCAGACACATGTGGTGACATTATGGCCTGGGGCTGGGTAGGGGAATGGCCGGATTGGTGGCTTCCCAATGACTGGACTGGACTGGCCAAGGGACTGGGTGTTCTTGCGTGGCTGGCCACCGAACTTCCAGGTGTAGATGTGGTCATGGGGGCAATTCGGGGCCCTCTTGGGGGGCTAGGTTCCCGGCTGGTGCCAGGTCGGGGGCTCTGTTCCCGGCTGGTGCCAGGTCGGGGGCTTCTGGCCCTGGATTGGGTTCGTCGGGCCCTGTAGGGGCTTCTGGCCCTGGATTGGGTTCTTCTGGCCCTGTAGGGGCTTCTGGCCCTGGATTGGGTTCTTCTGGGCCTGTAGGGGCTTCTGGCCCTGGATTGGGTTCTTCTGGGCCTGTCGGGGCTTCTGGCCCTGGATTGGGTTCTTCTGGGCCTGTAGGGGCTTCTGGCCCTGGATTGGGTTCTTCTGGGCCTGTCGGGGCTTCTGGCCCTGGATTGGGATCTGCGGGCCCTGTAGGGGCTTCTCGCCCTGGATTGTGTTCGGCGGGCCCTGTCGGGGCTTCTGGCCCTGGATTGGGTTCTTTTGGGCCTGTCGGGGCTTCTGGCCCTGGATTGGGATCTGCGGGCCCTGTAGGGGCTTCTGGCCCTGGTTTGGGATCTGCGGGCCCTGTAGGGGCTTCTGGCCCTGGATTGGGTTCTTCTGGGCCTGTCGGGGCTTCTGGCCCTGGATTGGGATCTGCGGGCCCTGTAGGGGCTTCTGGCCCTGGTTTGGGATCTGCGGGCCCTGTAGGGGCTTCTGGCCCTGGTTTGGGATCTGCGGGCCCTGTAGGGGCTTCTGGCCCTGGTTTGGGATCTGCGGCCTCTGGATGGGCTTCGGGGCCTGGATGGGGTTCGGGCCCTGGATGGGGTTCGGGCCCTGTCTGGGCTTCGTGCCCTGGATTGGGTTCTTCGCCCTCTGGCTGTGCTTCGGGCCCTGGATGGGGTTCGGGCCCTGCTGCGGGGCATGGGTTTCCGAACTGCCCTACTTGAAGGCATGGCCGGTGTGGGCTCACTGGTGCTGCCTGTTCTGGGGGCAGAGGTGGTGGGTGCTGCAGTTGCCAGCTTTTTGGCTGCAGGAGGGGCACGGGGCTTGGGGCCCCTTTTTTTGGTACCTGAGGGTCCAGGGTCCCTTGGTGGGGCCGAGGTGGGAGTCTTGGCTCTCAGTTTTCGGCCAGCTTGCTGGGACCTTGTGGTGGGGCCCTCCGCGGTCTTGCTTGCCTGGGGTCGCTTGCTCATCGCCTTTTGTGGTGCCATCGTACACAAATGCTCAAAGAGAATGAGCTTTGGGTGCAGGGACCTTTAAATAATGAGCCCAGCGTGTGACGCCTATGCGCACGACTACGCGCTCGTACGAACGTACGTTCGAGCGGAACCAGGAAACCGCTGGGGTTTCACTTATCTGCTGCCTGGAAGAAGCCTAAAGATGGCGCCCACTATCTTCACCCGTCAACAGGAAGAGATCCTCATGCTGGTAAGTGGCTGCCTGTGCATTTTAATAGAATAGTCAATGATGGCCTAAATGTAAATGATGCGTTTGGAACTAGTTTGGGGTCTCTTAATGTTTAATCACTGGCTCCTCACACTTCATCCTCAAGGGCCGAGCCTGGCCACGTTTTCAACTGTCTATGCTGATGTCCTAATTCGGCCAATTGCTCCGGCTTAGCAACAGTTAATTAACCTGTGGAGTAGCGGGGCGAGCTGGCAAACCTGGCCTGTCTCGGACCTTGATGCGGATGTTTGAGGAACACTGTTTTCCTAAGCCATAAAAACACAACGGGAAGCCACACACGTGGTCCAAAAGCCTAAGCATTAGGCTACATCTTGGATGTTTAAACCATCCTAACATGCCATAGATGCAGGTGGCCTGATTCTTGATGTTGGCTATTATCTGTATGTACATGGTGTGTGATACATATAACATAAGACCAGACTGTCAATCACAGTCAACGTCCTCTTTAAGGCACTCCCCAAAAATGGCGGCCACTCGAAATGTGTGTGTTAATGACATTAAATTCTCAACTTGTGATGCAACACATATGGGTCTGTGTGTAAAAGTAAAAGCTCTGTGTCCATTATGTTTTTCAGATCATGCTTCAGCGCCGGTATGACTTCGCGCCCAATGTGTGCGAGAAAAGGGACATCGCCCGGGAGATCATCGCCGAGATCCACCGTGTGACCAGCACCACCTTCACTCACACCCAGATAATGCAGCATTGGTCGGACCTGAAGCGTCTGCACATGCCCCGGGTGCGGAGGTTTTTTGGGATCAATTTCCCAAGTAAGTACAAAGCAATTGCATGGTATATGTTCAAAATGTCTAAGTTATGCCTTTATTTATAATGACTTTTCTTTGGTAGTGTTGGAAATGGATTTCAGAATTCGCCGCACCCGGAGACGTACAGGCCGACCAGTGCTGCATGACTCTGCATCTGTGAGTGAAGGTGGTGGATCTCCCGGGCGACGGACCTACCCCTCCTCTGTGGCCTCCTCAGACCAGCCCCTGGACCTTACCACAGAGGAGGGGCCAAGGCGCGTGGGCGTGGAGTCATACCTGGCCACGCATGGGGAAGGCTCTGGTATGTCACTCTTCATGTATAGGCACAAAGATATACATGGCAGGCCAAAAACTAAGTTATCCTTTATTATGTATTTGTAGAAGCTTCAGGAGCGGGTGAGATAGTGGAGGAGGAGGCAGCAGAGATGCTTGAAGTCGATCCTGGCGAAGGTGAGTGATGTCAGCCAGACTGGGAGCCAGATATGTTTGGAATAGTGACTCTATACAAGTACTAACCAAATGTCACATGTTTCTCCAGGGACTTCTTCACAGCAGAGCCAGGACCAAGGGCAGCCTGTTGGCCCCAACCAGCCATCTGTCGGCCACCAACTCCGTAAGTCTCCATGCCATTATTCATATTAATGTTTGCTTAGCTAATAACACACACATAACTAAAGGCGTAGCCAATGTGTAGTTCACACTTTCATGTGGGCACTTCGTTAGCTTAAAGAGGACCCTAACTAGTATTAAGAACCAAAGACTTAGCCATCACACTGTACCTACAGATTTGAAACATGGAAAAACACCCTTCACCCATCTAATGCATGTTATTAGACTGAACCAAACCAATATTGGGGAATATGGAATGCACAATATTTACAGGCAGCATGGGATACAGATTGAAAAAAGGAAGGTGCTGCCATGCATTGTGTGAGTGATGACCTTTCCCTCAACCCAGCTATGCTCTGGATTCCCAACGCACCACTGTAACCTACTCCCCTGTACTTTATCCAACTCTCCACTCCTCATTAAGTGTTATGCTTCAGAGTCCAGATGGCGGCGCTGTAATCCCCAAAAAACCCTAACTAACTTTGAGGTGGTGCAGAATCATTGGTGAATAGTTATTGGTTTTCATTAAATAATGTTGAAGGTCCGGTTTAAGGAGTTTAAACACTTACCTGTGGGAAATGCATTAACTGTATCCCTTTGAAGAAGGACATATGTCATGCATTTACATGTATTTGATTAACCCTAAATCTATTTCCAGCATACAAACCGGTCTGGGACTCCTATTTATGTTTCTTTCTCTATTGGTTACAGGGATGATCCCCCAAACCTTGGCAGGAAAAAAAAAAAGAATGAAGGAGTTGGTGGCCGAGCTGCTGGCCATACAGGCGACGTTGGGGCCAACAGATGAAGAAGACGAGGAGGATTAGTGCCCTTGGTCCTGGCTCCTTTCTTAAAGTTGTTTTAAAATTTTAACACATTTTAACACTTGTTTTATGTTTTTGGTTAAAAACAAAAAAAGATGTATTTTTAACCAAAAAAAAAAAAAATAAGGTGTTTTACTGTTCAAAAAATCCTAAATATTTATATTTGTTTTTCGTTTAAAAAAAAAAAAAAAAGGTTTTCCAAAAAAAAACCAAAAAAAAAACAAAGTTTTTACTATTATTCCCAAAAAATCAAAGAAAATATTTAAAATAAATTATATTTTAATCCTTCAGAAATGTGTCTTTTCTAATATGCACACACCCAAAAAATTACACAAACCAGAAACAACACACTTAGAAACATATAGACACATGTAAATTATGTGATATTCTAACGTTTTATGGACCGAGAAATGAAGTTGGATGCAGCCGCTAAGGGGTTTAGGTAAGTTTGAGGGACCGAGAAATGAAGTTGGATGCAGCCGCTAAGGGGTTTAGGTAAGTTTGAGGGACCGAGAAATGAAGTTGGATGCAAGCGCGAAGGGGTTTAGGTAAGTTTGAGGGACCGAGAAATGAAGTTGGCTGCAGCCGCTAAGGGGTTTAGGTAAGTTTGAGGGACCGAGAAATGAAGTTGGATGCAAGCGCTAAGGGGTTTAGGTAAGTTTGAGGGACCGAGAAATGAGAGTGGGATGCAAGCGCTAAGGGGTTTAGGTAAGTTTGAGGGACCGAGAAATGAAGTTGGATGCAGCCGCTAAGGGGTTTAGGTAAGTTTGAGGGACCGAGAAATGAAGTTGGATGCAGCCGCTAAGGGGTTTAGATAAGTCTGAGGGACCGAGAAATGAAGTTGGATGCAGCCGCTAAGGGGTTTAGGTAAGTTTGAGGGACCGAGAAATGAAGTTGGCTGCAGCCGCTAAGGGGTTTAGGTAAGTTTGAGGGACCGAGAAATGAAGTTGGATGCAGCCGCTAAGGGGTTTAGGTAAGTTTGAGGGACCGAGAAATGAAGTTGGCTGCAGCCGCTAAGGGGTTTAGGTAAGTTTGAGGGACCGAGAAATGAAGTTGGATGCAGCCGCTAAGGGGTTTAGGTAAGTTTGAGGGACCGAGAAATGAAGTTGGATGCAGCCGCTAAGGGGTTTAGGTAAGTTTGAGGGACCGAGAAATGAAGTTGGATGCAGCCGCTAAGGGGTTTAGATAAGTTTCTGGTTGAGGGTGCGCATGCGCAAGATCTTATAAACATACGAACGCACGAATCTAAGAGGCCAAAAACCAATGAAAACCAGAGGCAAACGCAAGTAATTGGAAGAGCTTGACGATGGAAGCAGCCGAAAAAACAGGCTGCCGCCGCAACAGGTGAGCACATGAACGTGATTTTTACGATTGTCAACTGACTGAGGCAAGTTCGGGAGATATCATACGAACGGACGTATCTTTTAGGATAGAAACGTATTTGCTTATTGAATCACTCGCAAGTTCATACGAACGCACGAGCGGACGTGAAAAATAGGATGATCGTGAGCCAAATCCAAGCTGTTACATGTTTCTTTGAATCAACCCATATGTTCTCTTTATCTTAGGATAGATGGAGGCTTATCCCAGGCATGTGCTCATTCACTTACTGTCGATTTTTCAACTACCTCTGCTTTTTTGTTGACTTGTTTTGAAGTTTGCTTCAGCCAGAACAGTAACTAAATTGAGCCAAAACAGTTAGATATGAATAGAGCACAGGTGTACATATAGGTACAGGTGTACAATAGAGCACAGAGGTACAGGTGTTCTTACCTTATCCTGGCGGGTCCCATGATGCAATCTCCGTTGGTGGCCGCATCCCCGACTTCTCTTTCAAAAAGTGAGGCAGGGTGTGTGGGGGGGGGGGTGAAAGATGAGCGGTGGACTCAGAAATGGGTTTCCATCTTCTTAAAAATGCAACTAACTCTAACATGCAAGGCTTTCTCTATCCAGGCCCCTCCCTACATTTCAACTCTGATCCAGTGATACCAACCCAGATGCAACTTTGATCTGCCTCCAACCATTTCCTCTACCCTAGTCACCTCCTCTCACTCACACCTCCAGGACTTCTCACATGCCTCACCACTACTTTATAAGTTTCATTGAGAATTGGTGCTCTCAGAGGAACAGCTAGGCTTTCTGGCACACGGGGCAAAGATTCAAAATGGCACCCCTACCCGTACTCAGGCCCCACTTTGGCACCCAGGGCATGTGCCCCAACTGCCCCCCCCAGCTACTGGGTGCTCAGCACTCAACCAAATACAGCCAGTAACATCTGTATTTAACTAAACTTTAGAGACAGAATTTAGGACGATATCACCTCTTAGCTTAACTATAAATTGGTTTGGGTGGATGACACCTTTCTCTTTTGTATCTTTTAGATTTGTGCAAATACATGGTGGGGGGGATTTCTCTAGCTAAATCGGTGATTGCTTTCAACTCACTCCCCTTCCCCCCGTGTGCTGCCTTGAAGGCATAGGGAGAACTGAGATAAGCTGCTCCCAATTTATCCATTGCTGGCTGTGTACGTCCCAAAGAAGAGCTCTCATATACTAGAATTCAGACTGCACCTACTGTACACAGAGGCACCGTAGCACGGCGATGCAGCTACCACATATTGTACGTCTGCAGATGTGTGCCAACTAGGGATGAGCGAATCGATCCGGACGAACCCGGATTCGATCCGAATTTCAGGAAAAATTCGATTCGGATCGAATCCGAATTTCCCCGCGATTCGATCACTCGAAGTTTTCCTTTAACATCCATTCATTTACATTACAGGCATTCTAAGATGGCGGGCGGGACATGTCTGGACATGTATCCCGCGCCAGTGCAAGCTGGGGCAGTCACATGCAGCCTATCAGCAGCCAGCAAGCCCGGTGACGTCACACAGCGGTATTTAACGGCGGCCATCTTGCTTTTCCTCATTTCTCTATTGCATTCGTGACAGACAGACAGAACGCTGTGTAGCTGAGGCAGTTAGACAGGCTGGAGACAGGCTGGAGACAGGGACAGACAGGGACAGGCTGGAGACAGGCAGGAGACAGGCAGGAGACAGACAGGAGACAGACAGAAAGCCAGGGAAAGGTAGGAAAAACGGAGCTGGCTGACAGGGAGATTTTTTTTTTTTCATCCAGCCTTTGTTAGCGTTTTCAGGCTGCTTATAGTAACTAACTGTGCATATATACTGAACTGATCTTAAGTCTGCTGTGAGGCATCCCATTCTGTGACTAAAGCAGCCTCTATTTAATAGCATAATAAACATTTGCACTTATTCTCATAGAAATCAGGCCTGATAAAGACACTTTTGCTGTGCATGCTCTCTGGTTTTTGTGGCACTGGCATCCCATTCTGTGACTAAAGCAGCCTCTATTTAATAGCATAATAAACATTTGCACTTATTCTCATAGAAATCAGGCCTGATAAAGACACTTTTGCTGTGCATGCTCTCTGGTTTTTGTGGCACTGGCATCCCATTCTGTGACTAAAGCAGCCTCTATTTAATAGCATAATAAACATTTGCACTTATTCTCATAGAAATCAGGCCTGATAAAGACACTTTTGCTGTGCATGCTCTCTGGTTTTTGTGGCACTGGCATCCCATTCTGTGACTAAAGCAGCCTCTATTTAATAGCATAATAAACATTTGCACTTATTCTCATAGAAATCAGGCCTGATAAAGACACTTTTGCTGTGCATGCTCTCTGGTTTTTGTGGCACTGGCATCCCATTCTGTGACTAAAGCAGCCTCTATTTAATAGCATAATAAACATTTGCACTTATTCTCATAGAAATCAGGCCTGATAAAGACACTTTTGCTGTGCATGCTCTCTGGTTTTTGTGGCACTGGCATCCCATTCTGTGACTAAAGCAGCCTCTATTTAATAGCACAATAAACATTTGCACTTATTCTCATAGAAATCAGGCCTGATAAAGACACTTTTGCTGTGCATGCTCTCTGGTTTTTGTGGCACTGGCATCCCATTCTGTGACTAAAGCAGCCTCTATTTAATAGCATAATAAACATTTGCACTTATTCTCATAGAAATCAGGCCTGATAAAGACACTTTTGCTGTGCATGCTCTCTGGTTTTTGTGGCACTGGCATCCCATTCTGTGACTAAAGCAGCCTCTATTTAATAGCACAATAAACATTTGCACTTATTCTCATAGAAATCAGGCCTGATAAAGACACTTTTGCTGTGCATGCTCTCTGGTTTTTGTGGCACTGGCATCCCATTCTGTGACTAAAGCAGCCTCTATTTAATAGCATAATAAACATTTGCACTTATTCTCATAGAAATCAGGCCTGATAAAGACACTTTTGCTGTGCATGCTCTCTGGTTTTTGTGGCACTGGCATCCCATTCTGTGACTAAAGCAGCCTCTATTTAATAGCATAATAAACATTTGCACTTATTCTCATAGAAATCAGGCCTGATAAAGACACTTTTGCTGTGCATGCTCTCTGGTTTTTGTGGCACTGGCATCCCATTCTGTGACTAAAGCAGCCTCTATTTAATAGCATAATAAACATTTGCACTTATTCTCATAGAAATCAGGCCTGATAAAGACACTTTTGCTGTGCATGCTCTCTGGTTTTTGTGGCACTGGCATCCCATTCTGTGACTAAAGCAGCCTCTATTTAATAGCATAATAAACATTTGCACTTATTCTCATAGAAATCAGGCCTGATAAAGACACTTTTGCTGTGCATGCTCTCTGGTTTTTGTGGCACTGGCATCCCATTCTGTGACTAAAGCAGCCTCTATTTAATAGCTCAATAAACATTTGCACTTATTCTCATAGAAATCAGGCCTGATAAAGACACTTTTGCTGTGCATGCTCTCTGGTTTTTGTGGCACTGGCATCCCATTCTGTGACTAAAGCAGCCTCTATTTAATAGCATAATAAACATTTGCACTTATTCTCATAGAAATCAGGCCTGATAAAGACACTTTTGCTGTGCATGCTCTCTGGTTTTTGTGGCACTGGCATCCCATTCTGTGACTAAAGCAGCCTCTATTTAATAGCATAATAAACATTTGCACTTATTCTCATAGAAATCAGGCCTGATAAAGACACTTTTGCTGTGCATGCTCTCTGGTTTTTGTGGCACTGGCATCCCATTCTGTGACTAAAGCAGCCTCTATTTAATAGCACAATAAACATTTGCACTTATTCTCATAGAAATCAGGCCTGATAAAGACACTTTTGCTGTGCATGCTCTCTGGTTTTTGTGGCACTGGCATCCCATTCTGTGACTAAAGCAGCCTCTATTTAATAGCACAATAAACATTTGCACTTATTCTCATAGAAATCAGGCCTGATAAAGACACTTTTGCTGTGCATGCTCTCTGGTTTTTGTGGCACTGGCATCCCATTCTGTGACTAAAGCAGCCTCTATTTAATAGCATAATAAACATTTGCACTTATTCTCATAGAAATCAGGCCTGATAAAGACACTTTTGCTGTGCATGCTCTCTGGTTTTTGTGGCACTGGCATCCCATTCTGTGACTAAAGCAGCCTCTATTTAATAGCATAATAAACATTTGCACTTATTCTCATAGAAATCAGGCCTGATAAAGACACTTTAGCCTCTATTTAATAGCATAATAAACATTTGCACTTATTCTCATAGAAATCAGGCCTGATAAAGACACTTTTGCTGTGCATGCTCTCTGGTTTTTGTGGCACTGGCATCCCATTCTGTGACTAAAGCAGCCTCTATTTAATAGCACAATAAACATTTGCACTTATTCTCATAGAAATCAGGCCTGATAAAGACACTTTTGCTGTGCATGCTCTCTGGTTTTTGTGGCACTGGCATCCCATTCTGTGACTAAAGCAGCCTCTATTTAATAGCATAATAAACATTTGCACTTATTCTCATAGAAATCAGGCCTGATAAAGACACTTTTGCTGTGCATGCTCTCTGGTTTTTGTGGCACTGGCATCCCATTCTGTGACTAAAGCAGCCTCTATTTAATAGCACAATAAACATTTGCACTTATTCTCATAGAAATCAGGCCTGATAAAGACACTTTTGCTGTGCATGCTCTCTGGTTTTTGTGGCACTGGCATCCCATTCTGTGACTAAAGCAGCCTCTATTTAATAGCACAATAAACATTTGCACTTATTCTCATAGAAATCAGGCCTGATAAAGACACTTTTGCTGTGCATGCTCTCTGGTTTTTGTGGCACTGGCATCCCATTCTGTGACTAAAGCAGCCTCTATTTAATAGCATAATAAACATTTGCACTTATTCTCATAGAAATCAGGCCTGATAAAGACACTTTTGCTGTGCATGCTCTCTGGTTTTTGTGGCACTGGCATCCCATTCTGTGACTAAAGCAGCCTCTATTTAATAGCATAATAAACATTTGCACTTATTCTCATAGAAATCAGGCCTGATAAAGACACTTTTGCTGTGCATGCTCTCTGGTTTTTGTGGCACTGGCATCCCATTCTGTGACTAAAGCAGCCTCTATTTAATAGCACAATAAACATTTGCACTTATTCTCATAGAAATCAGGCCTGATAAAGACACTTTTGCTGTGCATGCTCTCTGGTTTTTGTGGCACTGGCATCCCATTCTGTGACTAAAGCAGCCTCTATTTAATAGCATAATAAACATTTGCACTTATTCTCATAGAAATCAGGCCTGATAAAGACACTTTTGCTGTGCATGCTCTCTGGTTTTTGTGGCACTGGCATCCCATTCTGTGACTAAAGCAGCCTCTATTTAATAGCACAATAAACATTTGCACTTATTCTCATAGAAATCAGGCCTGATAAAGACACTTTTGCTGTGCATGCTCTCTGGTTTTTGTGGCACTGGCATCCCATTCTGTGACTAAAGCAGCCTCTATTTAATAGCACAATAAACATTTGCACTTATTCTCATAGAAATCAGGCCTGATAAAGACACTTTTGCTGTGCATGCTCTCTGGTTTTTGTGGCACTGGCATCCCATTCTGTGACTAAAGCAGCCTCTATTTAATAGCATAATAAACATTTGCACTTATTCTCATAGAAATCAGGCCTGATAAAGACACTTTTGCTGTGCATGCTCTCTGGTTTTTGTGGCACTGGCATCCCATTCTGTGACTAAAGCAGCCTCTATTTAATAGCACAATAAACATTTGCACTTATTCTCATAGAAATCAGGCCTGATAAAGACACTTTTGCTGTGCATGCTCTCTGGTTTTTGTGGCACTGGCATCCCATTCTGTGACTAAAGCAGCCTCTATTTAATAGCATAATAAACATTTGCACTTATTCTCATAGAAATCAGGCCTGATAAAGACACTTTTGCTGTGCATGCTCTCTGGTTTTTGTGGCACTGGCATCCCATTCTGTGACTAAAGCAGCCTCTATTTAATAGCATAATAAACATTTGCACTTATTCTCATAGAAATCAGGCCTGATAAAGACACTTTTGCTGTGCATGCTCTCTGGTTTTTGTGGCACTGGCATCCCATTCTGTGACTAAAGCAGCCTCTATTTAATAGCACAATAAACATTTGCACTTATTCTCATAGAAATCAGGCCTGATAAAGACACTTTTGCTGTGCATGCTCTCTGGTTTTTGTGGCACTGGCATCCCATTCTGTGACTAAAGCAGCCTCTATTTAATAGCATAATAAACATTTGCACTTATTCTCATAGAAATCAGGCCTGATAAAGACACTTTTGCTGTGCATGCTCTCTGGTTTTTGTGGCACTGGCATCCCATTCTGTGACTAAAGCAGCCTCTATTTAATAGCACAATAAACATTTGCACTTATTCTCATAGAAATCAGGCCTGATAAAGACACTTTTGCTGTGCATGCTCTCTGGTTTTTGTGGCACTGGCATCCCATTCTGTGACTAAAGCAGCCTCTATTTAATAGCATAATAAACATTTGCACTTATTCTCATAGAAATCAGGCCTGATAAAGACACTTTTGCTGTGCATGCTCTCTGGTTTTTGTGGCACTGGCATCCCATTCTGTGACTAAAGCAGCCTCTATTTAATAGCATAATAAACATTTGCACTTATTCTCATAGAAATCAGGCCTGATAAAGACACTTTTGCTGTGCATGCTCTCTGGTTTTTGTGGCACTGGCATCCCATTCTGTGACTAAAGCAGCCTCTATTTAATAGCACAATAAACATTTGCACTTATTCTCATAGAAATCAGGCCTGATAAAGACACTTTTGCTGTGCATGCTCTCTGGTTTTTGTGGCACTGGCATCCCATTCTGTGACTAAAGCAGCCTCTATTTAATAGCATAATAAACATTTGCACTTATTCTCATAGAAATCAGGCCTGATAAAGACACTTTTGCTGTGCATGCTCTCTGGTTTTTGTGGCACTGGCATCCCATTCTGTGACTAAAGCAGCCTCTATTTAATAGCATAATAAACATTTGCACTTATTCTCATAGAAATCAGGCCTGATAAAGACACTTTTGCTGTGCATGCTCTCTGGTTTTTGTGGCACTGGCATCCCATTCTGTGACTAAAGCAGCCTCTATTTAATAGCATAATAAACATTTGCACTTATTCTCATAGAAATCAGGCCTGATAAAGACACTTTTGCTGGCCAAAGCCCTACTGGACCCTGCCAGGTCGATTCCTGCCCGGGGCATCCCATTCTGTGACTACAGCAGCCTCTGTTTAAGACCATATAAGCATTTGCTCTTATCATATTTGAAATTAGCCTGATAAAGACACTTTTGCTGGCCAAAGCCCTACTGGACCCTGCCAGGTCCATTCCTGCCCAGGGCATCCCATTCTGTGACTAAAGCAGCCTCTGTTTAAGACCATATAAGCATTTGCTGTTATTATATTTATATTATAAGACACTTTTGCTGGGCATAGGCTTACTGCTGCCTGCCAGGTGCACTTCTGTTGAGGCATCCCATTCTGTAACATAGCATACCCCTCTTTATTTACACTAAGCAGCTCTCTTATTTACACTAAGCAGGCCTGTTGGAGGCTGAGTGTTACTGCTCACTTTTGGTGTGCATTATATTCTGTTTTATATAGACCCACTGCTGCCTGGGGGTTCTTAAAATATCACCTTCTACCACGCCAGTTAGACTATGTCGGGCAGACAAGTGCCTGGAAGTGAAAAGAGGAGTGGCAGAGGCCAAGATTCCGCAGGCAGAGCTCGCATCAGACTGGGGGCCAGTAGCAGCAGGAGTCACGCTGAGAGACCTAATCTGCCAGTATCTGCTAGCGGTCGGGTCTCCACCAGTAACGCATCTGCCGTGGTAGATTGGCTGACGCGCTCATCAACAACATCATCACAACTTACATCTGAGACCCCCAGTCTAGGGTCGGTAGGTTCCTCTGACACAACCCTGAGTTGGCATGCCCCGAGAGCAGTCCCTGTCCTCCCATTGCCTCTGTCCTACGCCGTTCCCTCCCCCAGCGACGTATCCTATGCTTTGGGTTCAGCTCCACTCTTTAGTGAGGAGGACGATCAGATACAGGAGGACAGTCAGCAGCTACTGCCCAGCCAAGAAATGGAGGTGGCTTCTTTAGCTAGGCAGACAAATAGTGATGTGGACAGTGTCGTGGGTGCTGCGAGCGTTCCAGCTCCTGCGCCAGACACTGTTGACGAATCCACGAACATCAGTGACGTACAGCCACAACCCGGTGATGATGATGATGATGACGATGAAGCCGATCGCACTTGGGAGCCGGGTGATGAAGGGGCTTCATCGTCATCATCAGGAGAAGAGGGGCGCAGGTTGCCCCGGAGTCAGCAGCTGAGGCAGCAAGGTGGTAGCAGTCAGCATGGGGGCACAATTCCAAAGGCTGGAGCCGGCCGGGGCCGGGGCCGGGGTAGAGCACCTGCTGTGCGGCAGTCTACCTTATCGGGAGGTAGTGGAGCAGGGGTTCCTGGAGTTGGCAACAGCAGCAGTGAATCAGTGAGGCCAGGGGGTGGGAAAAGTAGCTACTCGGCAGTGTGGCAGTTTTTCCTGAGGCATCCGCAGGAGGGTAACATGGCCACATGCAAGATATGTAGGCAAAAGGTGAAGCGTGGCCAGGGTCCAAATGTTGGCACCACGGCCCTGCGTCAACATATGATGCGTCACCATAAAACGACCTGGGAGAACCGAGGCTCCCAAGGGGTGGTCCAGTCTGCTTCCTCACCAAGTGAGCTCCCAATTTCTGCCAGCCAAGGCTCCAGCACCTCAGCCGAAGGCAGCTGTGCGTCACACCCATCCTCTGTCGCTCCTGCTCCTCCTCCTCCTCCTCCAAGTCATGCATCCCGCCAGCAATCCATCAGCGAAGCCATGTCCAAGAGACAGCAGTATGCGCCCACTCATCCTACGGCGCAGAAGCTGAATGTGCTCCTGTCCAAGTTGCTGGTGCTGCAGTCGCTCCCTTTTCAGGTGGTGGAATCTGCACCTTTCAGAGAACTGATGGCTTGTGCCGAGCCGAGGTGGAGAGTCCCAAGCCGTCATTTCTTTGCCAAGAAGGCAGTACCAGCGCTGCACACTTTTGTTGAACAGAAGGTGGGCCAGTCCTTGAGCCTGTCGGTGTGTAGCAAAATACATGGCAGCGCCGACATCTGGAGCTGTAACTACGGTCAGGGGCAGTACATGTCGTTTACGGCCCACTGGGTGAATGTGGTCCCTTTGCAGCAGCAACTTGGACAGGTCACGCCGCTTCGGCCTCCGCGCTCTCTGCCCATTGGGCCTGTGACACCGTGCGACTCGGCCTCCTCATCCTCCGCCATCTCCTCACCCTCCACTGTAGGCTCAAGTCTCAGTGCCCCTCCAGTCTACCATGTGTGCAGGGCACGGAGGTGTCACGCAGTGCTTCACATGGTTTGTCTTGGCGAACGGAGTCACACAGGGGAGGAACTGCTTAAATGTATTCATCAGGAAATCCAAACATGGCTTACTCCGAGAAAACTTAAAATGGGAATCATGGTTACCGACAATGGGAAGAACATTTTGTCTGCGCTGCGCCAAGGAAGCCTGACCCATGCCCCCTGCATGGCTCACGTCTTCAATCTGGTTGTCAAGCGGTTTCTGAAGTGTTCCCCCCATCTGCAGGACATCCTAACAACTTCACGGAAACTTTGCATGCACTTCAGCCACTCCTACACCGCCAAACACACCCTTCTTGAGCTACAGCGTCAGAATGGTATCCCCCAACATAGTCTGATTTGCGATGTTTCCACCCGTTGGAATTCCACCCTTCACATGTTGGACCGATTATATGAACAGAGAAAAGCCATCACGGATTTCCTGATGATCCAAGCAGATAGGGGGACTCCCCTGTGTAACTTCAATGTCAACCAGTGGCAGCTCATACGTGACACCTGCCGTTTGCTCAGGCCCTTTGAGGAAGCCACTTTATTTGTCAGTCGGCAGGATTACGGGATGAACGACGTGATTCCACTGCTTCATGTACTACAGCACATGTTGGAAACCATGGCTGGTCAGGGCACTGGAGACATGGCGTTTACATCTTACGGCCACATGAACCCCGTTGGAGCTGAACTGGAGGAGGAGGAGGAGGAAGAGGAGGAGGAGGAGTTGCCCAGCGAAACACAGTTTAGGCTTGGCGAAATGGCTGGTTTATCTAGTCAGCGGACAGGAGAGGAGGAGCAGGAGCAGCCAGAGGAGCTAGAGGTTTTTGAGGAAGGAGAGACAGAGGACCCGGGCACACCGTGGCAGTATGCAGTGGAGATGGAGACAGGTAGTCCATCCGAGTCACTTGCGCAAATGGCACGAAGCATGCTCACATGCTTGCGTAGTGACCCCAGAATTGTTTCCATCTGTCGGCGGGATGACTTCTGGCTGTCCACCTTATTGGACCCTCGCTTCCGGCACAAAATGGGGGCATTTTTTAAACCCACCGAGAGGGAGGACAAACTCAACTACTACAAAGACATTCTACGTAGGCAGTTGGCCGATGCCTATCTGCGCCATGGTCCATACTCTCGCAGGTCTGACTCGAGGGGACCTCTGCGCTCACCTTCCACTGCCATGGCCGCTGGGGGGGTTGGCAGCAGCAGCAGCAGAAGCTCCATCAGCAGCAGCAGCCTCAGTCTTCAGTCGCTAATGAGTAGCTTTCTACACCCGCATAGTGAGGCTACTCATGAGCAGCAGGAAGACCTGGAGCAGGACCTGAACCAGCAGGTCATGTCATACTTTGACATGACCATGCCAACACACCTTGAGGATCCGCTGGACTTCTGGGCAGCCAAACTTGATTTGTGGCCGCAACTAGCAGAGTTTGCCCTGGAAAAGCTGTCCTGCCCGGCAAGTAGCGTGCCATCTGAGCGGGTGTTTAGTGCGGCGGGGGCCATAGTTACGGCGAGGAGAACTCGTCTGTCAACTAAAAATGTGGAGAGACTCACCTTTGTCAAAATGAATCAGGGATGGATCAGCCAGGATTTCCACCCACCAATGCCTGATGCATGCGACTAGATTCAGCATGGTGCCACGTTTTACACTTTACAAATGGTGCAAAACATATTTATGTCTTTAGGCCATTTTTTGGGCTCCTGCTGCTGCTACTGCCAACTTCTGCCAACTCCAGGGTGTGATTCATCCAATTTTTGGGCTCCTGAAGCCAACTCCAGTGTATATTTGGGCTCCTGCTGCTGCTACTGCCAACTTCTGCCAACTCCAGGGTGTGATTCATCCAATTTTTGGGCTCCTGAAGCCAACTCCAGTGTATATTTGGGCTCCTGCTGCTGCTGCTGCTGCCAACTTCTGCCAACTCCAGGGTGTGATTCATCCAATTTTTGGGCTCCTGAAGCCAACTCCAGTGTATATTTGGGCTCCTGCTGCTGCTGCTGCTGCCAACTTCTGCCAACTCCAGGGTGTGATTCATCCAATTTTTGGGCTCCTGAAGCCAACTCCAGTGTATATTTGGGCTCCTGCTGCTGCTACTGTCAACTCCTGCCAACTCCAGGGTGTGATTCATCCAATTTTTGGGCTCCTGAGGCCAACTCCAGTGTATATTTGGGCTCCTGCTGCTGCTACTGTCAACTCCTGCCAACTCCAGGGTGTGATTCATCCAATTTTTGGGCTCCTGAAGCCAACTCCAGTGTATATTTGGGCTCCTGCTGCTGCTGCTGCTGCCAACTTCTGCCAACTCCAGGGTGTGATTCATCCAATTTTTGGGCTCCTGAAGCCAACTCCAGTGTATATTTGGGCTCCTGCTGCTGCTACTGTCAACTCCTGCCAACTCCAGGGTGTGATTCATCCAATTTTTGGGCTCCTGAAGCCAACTCCAGTGTATATTTGGGCTCCTGCTGCTACTACTGCCAACTTCTGCCAACTCCAGGGTGTGATGCATCCAATTTTTGGGCTCCTGAAGCCAACTCCAGTGTATATTTGGGCTCCTGCTGCTGCTACTGTCAACTCCTGCCAACTCCAGGGTGTGATTCATCCAATTTTTGGGCTCCTGAAGCCAACTCCAGTGTATATTTGGGCTCCTGCTGCTGCTACTGCCAACTTCTGCCAACTCCAGGGTGTGATTCATCCAATTTTTGGGCTCCTGAAGCCAACTCCAGTGTATATTTGGGCTCCTGCTGCTGCTACTGTCAACTCCTGCCAACTCCAGGGTGTGATTCATCCAATTTTTGGGCTCCTGAAGCCAACTCCAGTGTATATTTGGGCTCCTGCTGCTACTACTGCCAACTTCTGCCAACTCCAGGGTGTGATTCATCCAATTTTTGGGCTCCTGAAGCCAACTCCAGTGTATATTTGGGCTCCTGCTGCTGCTACTGTCAACTCCTGCCAACTCCAGGGTGTGATTCATCCAATTTTTGGGCTCCTGAAGCCAACTCCAGTGTATATTTGGGCTCCTGCTGCTGCTACTGCCAACTTCTGCCAACTCCAGGGTGTGATTCATCCAATTTTTGGGCTCCTGAAGCCAACTCCAGTGTATATTTGGGCTCCTGCTGCTGCTGCTGCTGCCAACTTCTGCCAACTCCAGGGTGTGATTCATCCAATTTTTGGGCTCCTGAAGCCAACTCCAGTGTATATTTGGGCTCCTGCTGCTGCTGCTGCTGCCAACTTCTGCCAACTCCAGGGTGTGATTCATCCAATTTTTGGGCTCCTGAAGCCAACTCCAGTGTATATTTGGGCTCCTGCTGCTGCTACTGTCAACTCCTGCCAACTCCAGGGTGTGATTCATCCAATTTTTGGGCTCCTGAGGCCAACTCCAGTGTATATTTGGGCTCCTGCTGCTGCTACTGTCAACTCCTGCCAACTCCAGGGTGTGATTCATCCAATTTTTGGGCTCCTGAAGCCAACTCCAGTGTATATTTGGGCTCCTGCTGCTGCTGCTGCTGCCAACTTCTGCCAACTCCAGGGTGTGATTCATCCAATTTTTGGGCTCCTGAAGCCAACTCCAGTGTATATTTGGGCTCCTGCTGCTGCTACTGTCAACTCCTGCCAACTCCAGGGTGTGATTCATCCAATTTTTGGGCTCCTGAAGCCAACTCCAGTGTATATTTGGGCTCCTGCTGCTGCTACTGCCAACTTCTGCCAACTCCAGGGTGTGATTCATCCAATTTTTGGGCTCCTGAAGCCAACTCCAGTGTATATTTGGGCTCCTGCTGCTACTACTGCCAACTTCTGCCAACTCCAGGGTGTGATTCATCCAATTTTTGGGCTCCTGAGGCCAACTCCAGTGTATATTTGGGCTCCTGCTGCTGCTACTGCCAACTTCTGCCAACTCCAGGGTGTGATTCATCCAATTTTTGGGCTCCTGAAGCCAACTCCAGTGTATATTTGGGCTCCTGCTGCTACTACTGCCAACTTCTGCCAACTCCAGGGTGTGATTCATCCAATTTTTGGGCTCCTGAGGCCAACTCCAGTGTATATTTGGGCTCCTGCTGCTGCTGCTGCCAACTTCTGCCAACTCCAGGGTGTGATTCATCCAATTTTTGGGCTCCTGAAGCCAACTCCAGTGTATATTTGGGCTCCTGCTGCTACTACTGTCAACTCCTGCCAACTCCAGGGTGTGATTCATCCAATTTTTGGGCTCCTGAGGCCAACTCCAGTGTATATTTGGGCTCCTGCTGCTGCTGCTGCCAACTTCTGCCAACTCCAGGGTGTGATTCATCCAATTTTTGGGCTCCTGAGGCCAACTCCAGTGTATATTTGGGCTCCTGCTCCTGCTGCTGCCAACTTCTGCCAACTCCAGGGTGTGATTCATCCAATTTTTGGGCTCCTGAAGCCAACTCCAGTGTATATTTGGGCTCCTGCTGCTACTACTGTCAACTCCTGCCAACTCCAGGGTGTGATTCATCCAATTTTTGGGCTCCTGAGGCCAACTCCAGTGTATATTTGGGCTCCTGCTGCTGCTGCTGCCAACTTCTGCCAACTCCAGGGTGTGATTCATCCAATTTTTGGGCTCCTGAGGCCAACTCCAGTGTATATTTGGGCTCCTGCTGCTGCTGCTGCCAACTTCTGCCAACTCCAGGGTGTGATTCATCCAATTTTTGGGCTCCTGAGGCCAACTCCAGTGTATATTTGGGCTCCTGCTCCTGCTGCTGCCAACTTCTGCCAACTCCAGGGTGTGATTCATCCAATTTTTGGGCTCCTGAAGCCAACTCCAGTGTATATTTGGGCTCCTGCTGCTGCTGCCAACTTCTGCCAACTCCAGGGTGTGATTCATCCAATTTTTGGGCTCCTGAGGCCAACTCCAGTGTATATTTGGGCTCCTTCTGCCCCTCATAGTGATGCCACTTCAACTCTCTGCAATTGTGCCGCTCTGCGATTCTATTAGCGATGCCTCTGATCTGCATGTGATATTTCTTCAAAGTATTATTTAACAAACCCAGCACGCATCCTGTGCGTGTTACAGCAAGGCTGAATGGTTTACAACCCTATTGAGGCTGTAGGAGGCTCAGAAATAGCCGTTTTTAATAGCGATTCGTCGCGAATTTATTCGGGTCGAAACGATTTTTGTCGGAAAATTCGGCGAATCAGTCGAATCGAATTTTTCAAAAGTTCGCTCATCTCTAGTGCCAACCAAGACCACTAGATTTTAGAGATTGAGTATAGGATTGGTTGCTGGATAACAGGGTTGAGTGTTGTGGCTACCTCAAGATGTGTCTATTTGTATTCCATGCTCATGTGCATCTCCCAGCTTAGTTATAAATTAGTTTGAGTGGTTTTAGATCAAAATAGTTTTTCTTTGAATATGTTGCTGGTATTTGCAAGTCATATTAACCAGGTGCTATGGTTTAATTTTTTTTTCACTACAAGATAAAATCTAAAGAAAAAAAGGGAAGTGTGTAAAAAATGTCAGACCCAACATCTGAAGTTGCAGAAAGGAATGTGTATGTTGTGCATGAGTGGTACTTATGTTTCTGGACATTCTGGGGAAACCTGTCTGGCAAGTATTTACGAGTAGAGATGGGCAAACCCAAACCGCAAAGTTCAGATTTTACCAAACCTAAACATGGACTTCAGCCACAAGTCCAGGTTCAAGTTTGGCGCTCCGCCCCAACACGGAAAAGCTGGTTGATGGGCTGCTGAGCATCCCATCCTCCCCCTTCTCCTAAGGTTGCAGCAGCAGGCAGCTGCTCTAAGGTCATCTGAGCCCTGATCCTCTACTGTCAGCATCAGCAGAGTGGCTGCAGTGACTTTTTTAAACTGGCTTCAACCAGGGCTACAAAAAGATGCCCTCCGGCTCCCATGAGTTAGGGCACTCCTAGGGCTGGCACTAGAAGTATCCTCACTTATGGGAGCTGGCTGCCAATTTTCTGTAGCCCGGGTTGGGGCCAGTTTAAAATGCAGCTGCCACTGCTCTGCTGTCGCTGACAGAAGAGAATCTCGGCTTAGGTGAGTTATAGCAGCACTTCTGCTGCCCACTCTGCATCCTTCCCCCCCACCAAAGCCACCCCCACAAATTTTGGGTCCCTATTGATTTCAGTGTTCTAAATCATGACAAAACCCACCAGCGGCTTGCCTGGCTTTTCTCCAGAACATCTGAAATTGTGGTGTGAAACCCCCCCCAGTTTTCTCATTAAAACTCACCTTTCCATGCTCCTGTGGTTCCATGAACAAGATTCATTCAGATAGGCTGGGGCGGGAGAGTATGCATTACCGAACTTGCCGAACCTGAAGTTTTGGGGGGTTCACCCATCTCTAATTACAAGATTTATATGAGCTGAGTATACTCAAGGCAGACTTGTAGCCTCGCTGAGTATACTCAAGGCAAACTTGTAGCCTCGCTGAGTATACTCAAGGCAGATTTGTAGCCTCGCTGAGTATACTCAAGGCAGACTTGTAGTCTCGCTGAGTATACTCAAGGCAGACTTGTAGCCTCGCTTAGTATACTCAAAGAAGACTTGTAGCCTCACTGAGTATACTCAAAGAAGACTTGTAGCCTCACTGAGTATACTCAAGGCAGACTTGTAGTCTCACTGAGTATACTCAAAGAAGACTTGTAGCCTCGCTGAGTATACTCAAGGCAAACTTGTAGCCTCGCTGAATATACTCAAGACAGACTTGTAGTCTCGCTGAGTATACTCAAGGCAGACTTGTAGCCTCGCTGAGTATACTCAAGGCAGACTTGTAGCCTCACTGAGTATACTCAAGGCAGACTTGTAGCCTCGCTGAGTATACTCAAAGAAGACTTGAAGCCTCACTGAGTATACTCAAGGCAAACTTGTAGCCTCGCTGAATATACTCAAGACAGACTTGTAGTCTCGCTGAGTATACTCAAGGCAGACTTGTAGCCTCACTGAGTATACTCAAGGCAGACTTGTAGCCTCGCTGAGCATACTCAAAGAAGACTTGTAGCCTCACTGAGTATACTCAGGGCAGACTTGTAGCCTCGCTGAGTATACTCAAGCCAGACTTGTAGCCTCACTGAGTATACTCAAGGCAGACTTTTAGCCTCAGATATCTCCACCAGATAATCATGCCAGATGAATCATGTCTATCCATTGTGCAGTTAAGAGTGACTCTCTTGGTCGAGCACCATATCATATTTGCTGCCTTACAATTTCTCTTTTGTGGCATGTGAAAACGGAAATCGATTGCAAATACGACATTGAGCGCTCTGGACGATCTCAGGAACGATTGTTTTAATGAACAACTGCCCGCAAAATTTTCCGTGCACCAAATGCAAGTCATCCACTTACATGTGATTCTACATTCATTCGTTCACTGAACAATTAATCAATTTATCTGCTTTTGGAAATTGGCTCTTAGTTTACTCACCTGTTCTCACAAGATCAGATCTCAAAAGACCAATGGTAGTCTAGGTATGGAGATTTACTGTAGCATAACATTGATACAATACATGCTTTTAAAGTAAGGGGAATTCCAGCTTTGCGAAAATGTTATCACCATGCACTTCCTCACTTGGAGGCTTTACTATTATGTAATGTTGCTTTACATCATTTTTCAGACAGATGAAGAACAGTTTCACTGCTATTTTCCATCACACAAATTCCAGACTTGACCTGTCCAGCAGGTTGCAACACGTCTATGAGCTGCAGCCTGACAAAGTTCTGCCTTTTGTTAGCATTCTACATACAAAGCTCAAAGCTAGCGATCTCACTAGGAAATAAGACTTGCCCTGGATGTCATTGACTGGGCAATGCAGTATTTAGCATTGCTCAGGTTGCAGTTACTTTGACAGTTAGTAGCATCTCTAAGAAGTGTTGTTTTGAACAGTGAAATGTGTCAGACCTTGGCCTTATACCCATGATATTCTATATAGATCGGCGTTACCATTATTTCAGAGATGCATTCACACATTTTGGAAATCTCTCAAACCCCGTCCTAGATTATAAACAATGATTTAGGGAGAACACCCCACCACCGCTTTACCTGCCCACCACCGGAATTTAGGGGGCCCTCAATGCAGAGTGCAGAAGCAGGAAGTGACTGTACAAATGACTTGTGCCCCATGAGCCATTGGTCGGGTCGGTTCTCAAAATGTCCACAGCTAGAGCTTCAGAAAAATTCTAAGCTGCTGCAAGTACCTTACTCTTGGGGGTGGGAACAAAATTGTGGGGCTCAGGTAGACTTTAGGTAAAACTGCTCAGCCCATCAACCAGCTTTTCTGTGTTTGGGTCGAAACAAGAAGGACCTGTTCAAGTTTGGAACCAGAATTCGCAAAGATCAGTATGAACCTGTACTTTGTGGTTTGGGTTCTCACAACAATACTATACACTATAACAATGCAACAAGGCAGATGATTAAATATATTGTAAGTGTAAATATGGTGGCAGTCGGGGCCTAGAGGTAAGGCAGGTTTGATTTCCAGCCATGGCACATGACTTAAGTGCATTATTTAGGGCAGCCCACTGCTCTTGACAAGTGTTCAGCTTAAGTTACAGCACTTGTCCACTTTACACATGGTCTCCTGCCTTACAGTAAGCCACCACAGGTGCTGGGACAGACTTCCAGGGGATAATGTAGTCAACTTTAAAGAAGGCACAGTATTCCTTTGTCGGCTTCATCACTGGGGGACCTGTCTTTAAAAAAATGGCCATTTATTGCTCCACCTGCCCCAGTGGTGCAAGCAAGCTCCTCCACCCACGTGACAGGGATGCTTTAGCTTAGTTATTGTTTTAGCTTGCACAGCAATTTAACATGGAAGGAATCTGAAAGCTGTGACTGTGCTCCAGTGATGCAGAGAAGCCTATTCCCCTATATCCCATCTATGCTTGTGATCACTGAGGTCACTTGCTGAGAGGAAGATAGTGAGAAATGTTCTTCTTTGTATAAATACCATGGAATTGGTCATTATTATTATTTATGCCTTTTTCTTTGACTGTCAGATTGCCGGATGTCACTGAGGAAGGAACTTTGACGGTATAAAAAGTTCTAAAGTATGGATGAAGCTATAATAGGCAGAGATACTTACCTGCTGCCTGTTACTGGTTCCACAAAGTGTTTGCACCCAACGTTACAAGGGAAGAGCACTGGCATACCTCCTTTATTGAATGGAGCTACAGACACTAATGGTGGAGAATGACTGTTAATTATGTTTAACCCATGCCATAAACTATTTGGGAAAAAAGCAAAAGATAAGGCAGGAATAACAGGAACAGACGAGGCATATGAAGGTGAGCAGTGAGACCAGTGACCTAGAATGCAAACGTAATAGAAAAAGCAACCCCAGGGAGACAAGCAATCCACCCAATGCCCAGGAAACGTGACATGCTATGATGGGCCTCCCTATTTGGACATCCCTATATCTTCAATCTAGCAATAGAGGGCAGGAGTTGTACAAACCTTGGGACTTCTTCCAATGGTGACAGGTCTGAGGGAGGAGAAGACACAAGATGGACAGACAGCAGAATGCCTGGAAACGTGTAGCATTAATTAGCCACAAAACATTCATAAAAGGTGACATAAAAGGCAGGCTGCCAGGAAGAATCAAAAACACAGGACGTTGGTAGTATCTTCGATATGATGGCATGGACTGCCACAACATAATACTTGGCATACAGAGTTAGCGATTAGCAGGGCTTGTGTAGCACATGTATACATGAGGGGTTTAGCTACTCAGACAGGTGGGGAGTGGGTTCTTTGTCATGGGCTTGGGGGGACCTCCTAATGTGGTTCTATCTTCAATAACTCTAATAATACGGAAAAGATACTTACTTTGTTAGCAGGACTTCAGGTACACTTGAATGTTCATAGCAGGTCATATGGGCATAATTCAATAGTTGTTTCATTAGCAGTTTCCATAGCACAGCATTACATCTAGGTGAACTTGTACAGGTGGTGGTCACGCATTCTGGTCCCTTTAGCAGGATGCTGAGGCCTTAGCTTCCTTGGTCAACATCTCTGGCTGAAAGGTTCACCCTTCCTGTGGTCAATTGTTAGGTATGAATGTGGCTCCTCTGCTGTCTCCTGCTCCAGTGACTGCTCCCAGCTGACCCAGCTGGTACCTTCCTCACCCTCGGTTACTACAATAATGAGAAGAGTTCCCTCTAACTAACCCATGATCTTTATTTATAGATTCCAATAGTGCATAAAGAGCGGGAATCCCACAACTCCCCACAACCCCCAGAATAGTGGCACCACTACAATTGTCCAAAATTGTGTAAAGCTTTATAAATACAAATATTTACAATTAGATAGGTTGATACAATTTAAAACCATGTTAAAAGACATATAACAAATTAGAAAAAGAGGGAGGGAGGCACATGGCAACGCTGCTTTCATTAAAAATCCAATCTAACAAATCCATCAGTAAATTCTATCCATGCCTGAGGTCAATAATTATCAATTTCATTGTGCCATTTGTGATAAATGCATAAAATATAAAGTGCTAATGCATACCTAAAAAGATTAACCCTACACCTATGTGTTTATAAATTCCTGCTTGCTATCTAAACTACCCTGCAAAGTGCAATGTAAAGTGCAACTAAAGTAAACCATGCATCATTTTCCAATGAGGACCAACCAGGCAGAGATAAATCAAATAGCAAACATATAGAGCAAAATTATCTCACATGTCCAGAATGGGCTCTCAGCACAGTCCCCCCCACACCTCATCGCGTTCCGCGACGTCACCGCGTCACTTCTTCAGGGCTTCACGCCCATGAAGTACTCATGAGTAAGGGCTGATGCCCGAAAGGCGTAGACGTTAGGAGAAGTTCATGTCTATACCTTTCCAACAAAGGGCGGATTTTTACTGCTCACGTTGTGTTGGATGGCTTCACAAGTTTCTCAGGATTGACATCACATCTGATTGTTGATTGTATAAATGATCTGTTAATTCTCAATTTTTTTCGGGTTTTCCAACAACTGTTTGAGAGACCTCCAGAGTCATAATTCATTCCTTATCCAACAGCCATCATGTGGTGATATAGTGCAACTGCAACACAGAACTAAACTACCGCACTGAAGACCTCTAAAAGTAGTTGTTGACCACTTTCCACCAGTCACACTTGGATAGGATTGGCAGACACAGTGGGATTACCTGCAGCCAGGAGCCATATGTGGCTTGCTGACCCAGCCACCTCCAATAATTGAATGTAGCTCCTGACCATTTCTCCATTCTGAATGGGACTCTTAGGTTTAGAAAGGTATTAGCGGACCCGTGGCTGTTCAGGTTCACTGAGTTCGGATGAACTTGAATGAAAATTTCAGTTTTGGGACCCTTTATCCGAACCTGACCTTAAACCCTTGAACTCAATAGAAATCAATGGGGACCCGATCTTTTGTGGTGTAAAATGGCTGTAAATTGTTATTGTAAGGGCTAGAGGGCTTATTGGCAGCATATGGCTAGGATATGCCAACAATGTGCTATAGCTGCGGGTTCCACCTCTGGGACTCACCAGGGAAACGCCTGTTTACAGAGGGTGAGGAACCAGCACACATGGAAGGATTGCCGGTCAAGGGCAACAACTATACATGTTAACCTCCTGACTCTCACATAAATATGAAAGAAGCGCTCCTGAAAATGTGTTTTTTATTTATTGCAGATCTGGAATGTCTTTTGTTAATAAAGTTGCGTATAACGTGGGTTTTCCACCACATTTAGCCATGAGGGTCAGTACATTTGTGTCTCTCTTTGTGTTCCAGGTGTCACGCAGGCAGGTAGATAGGTGGATGGACAGTTAGGCAGCTAGGTAGGTGAGCAGATGGGTAGGTTGCTGGGCAGTTGGGTAGGTGGGTGGGAATGCAGGTAGGTTTATGGATAAATGGGAAAGTGGCTGGGAAGTCAGGCTATTATGTGACTGGGCAAATAGGTAGGTGGGTAGGTAGGTGGGTGGGGAGGTAGGTAGGTGGGTAAGTAGGTGGGTGGGGAGGTAGGTAGGTGGGCAGTCAGGTGGGTTAGGCAGTCATATAGTATGTGGGCAGCTGGGTAGGTGGATGGTTGGGCAGACGAGTGGGTGACTGGGCAGTAGGATTGGCAGGCAGGTGGCTGGGCTGTCAGGCAGATAAGTTGGCTGGCACGCATATACATTTGTGGGTGGGCTGTGGGGCCTGGCTGGCTCAGGTTCTGGCCAAGCAGGTGGGTGGATAGGCAGGTGGGTGGGACTTGGGCTCTGGCGGCATCTGGGATTGCAGCAGCATCTTGGCGAGCAGGAAACAGCCACGCAGCAGAGGGCCAGGACAAGCAGCAGTATCTTGGCAGAAGGTTAGTGGCCTTGTGTTGGCCTTGCGTTGGCCTTAAGGTGCCTGGTAGGAGGGAGGGGAGCAGTGTCACCTTGGCAGATGGCCATCTGAGTACAGCTGGTACTGACCCCCTATAAGATGTTTCACAGTGAGTACAGCTGGTACTGACCCCCTATTAGATGTTTTACAGTGAGTGCAGCTGGTACTGACCCCCTATTAGATGTTTTACAGTGAGTACAGCTGGTACTGACCCCCTATAAGATGTTTCACAGTGAGTACAGCTGGTACTGACCCCCTATAAGATGTTTCACAGTGAGTACAGCTGGTACTAACCCCCTATAAGATGTTTCACAGTGAGTACAGCTGGTACTGACCCCCTATAAGATGTTTCACAGTGAGTACAGCTGGTACTGATCCCCTATAAGATGTTTCACAGTGAGTACAGCTGGTACTGACACCCCTATAAGATGTTTCACAGTGAGTGCAGCTGGTACTGACCCCCTATTAGATGTTTCACAGTGAGTACAGCTGGTACTGACCCCCAATTAGATGTTTCACAGTGAGTACAGCTGGTACTGACCCCTATAAGATGTTTCACAGTGAGTACAGCTGGTACTGACCCCCTATAAGATGTTCTACAGCGAGTGCAGCTGGTACTGACCCCCTATTAGATGTTTCACAGTGAGTACAGCTGGTACTGACCCCCTATTAGATGTTTTACAGTGAGTACAGCTGGTACTGACCCCCTATTAGATGTTTCACAGTGAGTACAGCTGGTACTGACCCCCTATAAGATGTTTCACAGTGAGTACAGCTGGTACTGACCCCCTATAAGATGTTTCACAGTGAGTGCAGCTGGTACTGACCCCCTATAAGATGTTCTACAGTGAGTGCAGCTGGTACTGACCCCATATAAGATGTTTTACAGTGAGTACAGCTGGTACTGACCCCTATAAGATGTTTTACAGTGAGTGCAGCTGGTACTGACCCCATATAAGATGTTTCACAGTGAGTACAGCTGGTACTGACCCCCTATAAGATGTTTTACAGTGAGTACAGCTGGTACTGACCCCCTATAAGATGTTTCACAGTGAGTACAGCTGGTACTGACCCCCTATAAGATGTTCTACAGTGAGTGCAGCTGGTACTGACCCCCTATAAGATGTTCTACAGTGAGTGCAGCTGGTACTGACCCCCTATAAGATGTTCTACAGTGAGTGCAGCTGGTACTGACCCCCTATAAGATGTTTTACAGTAAGTACAGCTGGTACTGACCCCCTATAAGTTGATTTACAGTGAGTGCAGCTGGTACTGACCCCCTATAAGATGTTTCACAGTGAGTGCAGCTGGTACTGACCCCATATAAGATGTTTCACAGTGAGTACAGCTGGTACTGACCCCCTATAAGATGTTTCACAGTGAGTGCAGCTGGTACTGACCCCCTATAAGATGTTCTACAGTGAGTACAGCTGATACTGACCACCTATAAGATGTTTTACAGTGAGTACAGCTGGTCCTGACCCCCTATAAGATGTTCTACAGTGAGTACAGCTGGTACTGACCCCCTATAAGATGTTCTACAGTGAGTACAGCTGATACTGACCCCCTATAAGATGTTCTACAGTGAGAACAGCTGGTACTGACCACCTATAAGATGTTTCACAGTGAGTACAGCTGGTCCTGACCCCCTATAAGATGTTCTACAGTGAGTACAGCTGGTACTGACCACCTATAAGATGTTCTACAGTGAGTACAGCTGGTACTGACCCCCTATAAGATGTTCTACAGTGAGAACAGCTGGTACTGACCACCTATAAGATGTTCTACAGTGAGTACAGCTGGTACTGACCCCCTATAAGATGTTCTACAGTGAGAACAGCTGGTACTGACCCCCTATAAGATGTTTCACAGTGAGTACAGCTGGTACTGACCCCCTATAAGATGTTCTACAGTGAGAACAGCTGGTACTGACCCCCTATAAGATGTTCTACAGTGAGTACAGCTGATACTGACCCCCTATTAGATGTTCTACAGTGAGTACAGCTGATACTGACCCCCTATAAGATGTTCTACAGTGAGTACAGCTGATACTGACCCCCTATTAGATGTTCTACAGTGAGTACAGCTGATACTGACCCCCTATAAGATGTTCTACAGTGAGTACAGCTGGTACTGACCCCCTATAAGATGTTCTACAGTGAGTACAGCTGATACTGACCCCCTATAAGATGTTCTACAGTGAGTGCAGCTGGTACTGACCCCCTATAAGATGTTCTACAGTGAGTACAGCTGGTACTGACCCCCTATAAGATGTTCTACAGTGAGTACAGCTGGTACTGACCCCCTATAAGATGTTCTACAGTGAGTGCAGCTGGTACTAACCCCATATAAGATGTTTCACAGTGAGTGCAGCTGGTACTGACCACCTATAAGATGTTCTACAGTGAGTACAGCTGGTACTGACCCCCTATAAGATGTTTCATAGTAAGTACAGCTGGTCCTGACCCCCTATAAGATGTTTCACAGTGAATAAAGCTGGTACTGGTATAGGTGACCCCTATAAGATGCTTTTCAGTTGTTGATGGTTGTATAGACCTAACACTGTCCCTAACCTGGAGCTGTGTCTCTCTCTTCACTAGTCATAGCGGGTCACATTGAAGATTCTCTATGTGGGGGATGCAGAAAATCCTCTAAGATGCTTTTCAGTGGTTGCACAGATAGAGGATGTTGCAGGTTTCGGTAGCAGAGTCTGCTATACGCTGCTCTAGGTGCCCGATGTACAGACATAACGCTGTCCCTAACTGGGATCCATGCTAAGTGAGATGATGCTAAGATGCGTGATCCAGCCTGACACGCTTGGCCCCAGGACTTAATGGCACAAAGGTTGTGAACTTACGGGGGGGGGGGATGAACCAGAGGCAAGACTAGGCGATGCCAGGTAAACCGGAGTCATACACAGGTTATCAATCCTCACCAAGGGAGAAGCAAAACAAGGGTCAAAGGTCAAGCCTGGGGGTCAGAGGGTACGCAGCACAAGGGATTAGATTGATACGTAGTCGGAGTTCAGGCAGATGTCGGTCAAGGCAGTGGTCACGGAGTGGTCAGGCAAACTAGTTCAGCAACGATAAGCAATCAGAAAGTCACAAGAACTATAGCACCCAGCAGCATGCTATCGACAGAATGGCAGGAAATAGCTTTATAGGGCTGGAGTGCTGGGCATTGGCTGGACTGCTTAGGGCTCATTGGCCCCTGAAATACCTGAAGGGCTGATAGCCCCGTTATCAATTAGAGCGTTTCACCCACTAGTATGGTTGGGGCTCAATAGCCCTTTAAATTAACTTCTGGCAGGCACGCGGTCTACAGCGTCGCAGGAGGGCATAACTAAGCTTTGCTCGTGCGCATGCATGAGTATGATCAGAGGATCATAGGATGCGGCCGAGAGAGGAGGATGCTGCCCAAGCCAGCGGCTGCCGAGTGAAGGGGATCACGGCAAGCCATCCGAGCCTGCACCATACCAGTAGCCGAATGAGGATGGCGTGGGAGCAGGAGGAAGGGGAGTGCATAGTGACCTTAGGATTGTGCTCCTCATAACATAACTGTGATTTACTTATCAGCATACTGTCTCCAAGTTTCTAAAGTGGGAGCCGATTTCCGGGCCTTTAGTGAAGCACTTAGAATAGTTGACCACAAATCCCAGAATCCATGCAAGGTAACAGAGGAGCTCAACAGAGCTGTGACTTAATCAAGCAGCAGTATGACCTCCCCAGGGAGCCAGTAACCCTTTAGTTATTGGATCACAAGATTGTTATCCAGGAATGAACGCTGCCAGTAGACCTTTAGATTGTTATCCCCTTATCTGAAGTGGCTAAGGCCCTTATTTAACAAGGGATAGCGCCAGGTAGCGAATGGTGAGCGAACGGTCACCGCCACGAGAACGCCGGCTCCCCTCCGCAATCACACATTTATCAAGCCGATCCTGCTTAGCGACTGACAGAGCGCCAGATAGCGAATCATTCATCATTATTCCAGCCTCACCCCACAGCGCCAGCGAGCGACCTTGAACAGCGACAGGTATGACCTCTCGCTACCTGGCGCTCTCCAATGCATTTCAATGGAACAATCTTTAAATATTCTTAATTAATTGTTATTAATATTTTTTTTTTATTTTTTTTTTAAATGTCAAAAATTATGTGACCACTTCTGCAATGTTAGATATTTTATTTAAGGTAAAAAAAAAAATTGTGCAGAATTGATATTACAGGTCTGATATTAATGTATTCATATTACAAAATGTTTTGAAAAACTTTTCTTTTTTTTAATCCAAAAATATAGTTGTTTGGGGGTTAAAAAACTACTTTTAACCCATCGCCGCCAGCGCTCTGGGGTTTAAACAAGCATTTCACAGCGCGAGAATTTTTTGAGCGTGATTTGTTAATGAATATGCTGGGAGCCGTTCGCTATGGCCAGTCGCTGTCATGCGCTCCCATACAGCGCGGAACCTGTCAAATAGCGACTCCTCACCCAATATTCAACATTACGGCAAACCGACTGAGTCGCTATCAACTACAGAAAAACAGCCAAGCACAGCGACTACTAGCGGGCGCTCTGAAAATGCCGCGACTGCCGCTCATCTGTCACTACCTGGCGCTATTAATGAATCGGCCTCTAAATTATAGCACCACTTTGGTTTAGGTTGCTAATATAAACACATTATTGCTATAGAGAACAGTTTTATAACACAGGCTTGCAAACAAATAAAAACGAACAAATATTGACACACAATAATGGAAACTTTACCCTACTGTGCTTTTTTTTTTCTGGCTATGAACATCAATAAAGTGCCGCATACGCTAACTAGATAAACAGTACAAACATTTAGGCGTGGAAAGCAACTCTCCGTTTTTCTAACTGGAAAGGTCTGAAATATGTGATGTATTGTTTACTCAAAATAACAAAGCAATGCGGGGAATAAGGAAATAATGTGAAAGTAACAAGTCATTTACATACCGTCACTCTGGTAGAGACTCATTTGTTAAGATCTGGATGGTCAGTTGAGCTCTCGCCATGTTAGGTGCAGAGCTTGATGAGGGACGGGAGAAATAATCATTTCTCAGAGATGGGAAACAGGATCAAGCAACTCTTCTGCCTGGTGCTGCTGTGCGCTTTTGATGGATGGACCTGTGAGTATATATATATATATATATATATATAGCAGCTTTAAAACTATTTTTCTCTTTGATTTTTGTAAAATGTAAAAAATAAACACAAAAAAGTTGCTGAACTGCAGGCTTTATAAGGGGTTTTTTTTTCGCACACTTGAAATCCTGTGTTTTCGTATGTACTGTAAATGTTAGATAGTGAGATAATATTATTTATTTCATCCATTAGGGATATGTCTTCCTATGATCTCATGACAAGCTTAAAAAATTGACCTTCCATGAATCACACCCCATAATTTATTTATCAAAACGGACCTTCCATGAATCATGCCCCATAATTAACCTATCAAATAGGACCTTCCATAATTCACACCACATAACTTATCTATCAAAACGGACCTTCCATGAATCACACCCCCATAACTTATCTATCAGACCTTCCATGAATCATGAATCATGCCCCATAATTGACCTATCAAATTGGACCTTCCATGAATCACACCCCGTAACTTTTCTATCAAAACGGACCTTCCATGAATCATGCCCCATAACTTATCTATCAAAACGGACCTTCCATGAATCATGCCCCATAATTTATCTATCAAAACGGACCTTCCATGAATCATGCCCCATAATTTATCTATCAAAACAGACCTTCCATGAATCATGCCCCATAACTTATCTATCAAAACAGACCTTCCATGAATCATGCCCCATAACTTATCTATCAAAACAGACCTTTCATGAATCATGCCCCATAATTTATCTATCATAACGGACCTTCCATGAATCATGCCCCATAACTTATCTATCAAATCGGACCTTCCATAAATGACGCCCCATAACTTATCTATCAAAACGGACCTTCCATGAATCATGCCCCATAATTTATCTATAAAAACGGACCTTCCATGAATCATGCCCCATAATTAACCTATCAAATAGGACCTTCCATAATTCACACCACATAACTTATCTATCAAAACGGACCTTCCATGAATCACACCCCCATAACTTATCTATCAGACCTTCCATGAATCATGAATTATGCCCCATAATTAACCTATCAAATTGGACCTTCCATGAATCACACCCCGTAACTTAACTATCAAAACAGACCTTCCATGAATCACACCCCATAACTTTTCTATCAAAATGGACCTTCCATGAATCACGCCCTATAATTTATCTATCAAAACAGACCTTCCATGAATCACACCCCATAATTTATCTATCATAACGGACCTTCCATGAATCACACCCCATAACTTATCTATCAAAACAGACCTTCCATGAATCACCCCCCATAATTTATCTATCAAAACAGACCTTCCATGAATCACCCCCCATAATTTATCTATCAAAACAGACCTTCCATGAATCACACCCCAAAATTTATCTATCATAACGGACGTTCCATGAATCATGCCCCATAACTTATCTATCAAAACAGACCTTCCATGAATCACCCCCCATAATTTATCTATCAAAACGGACCTTCCAGGAATCACACCCCATAATTTATCTATCATAACGGACCTTCCATGAATCACCCGCCATAATTTATCTATCAAAATGGACCTTTCATGAATCATGCCCCATAACTTATCTATCAAAACAGACCTTCCATGAATCACACCCCATAATTTATCTATCATAACGGACCTTCCATGAAACATGCCCCATAATTTATCTATCAAAACAGACCTTCTGTCAGGATTCCCTTACCTGACCCCCGGTCCAGCGTGGTCCTCGCCGTCGCCTCGCTCGGGCGCCGGCCGTGCCGGGCGGCGGCTCGCTCCGGTGCGGGCGCGCCCCCCTCCTCCTCTGCTGCCGGCGTCTCCGGCACTGACACGCGTGCTCGCGCCCATGCGCAAGCACATCCCTTCTATGCCCTCCGGCGGCACTGCGCTCAACGCGGCCGCCGGAGGAAGAGCTGAGTCTGAAGCTCAGCTGTGGGGAACGCCCCTTTTTGTGTCTTGGCCAGTTAGGTTAGTTGCAGACCCTGTCACCCTATGAGGTCTGCGATCCTAGTTGCACCAATCACACTCTCTCCTTCCCTGTACCCAATCATGTCCTGTCCCTATAAAGTCTTTCCCCACCATTCACTCAGTGCCTGTGATAGCGCCTTGTACCCTGCATAGTCTTGTGATACCTTGTTTGATCTCCGTTTCCGACCCTAGCCTGAACCGACTATTCTCGATCTGATCTCTGTTGCCGACCCCTGCCTGAACCGACCATTCTCAATCTGATCTCCGTTGCCGACCTCTGCTTTGTACCTTGACCTCGATCTGCCTCTTCCCTCTGTACCGTTGCGATCTCTGACTCCCCGTGTCAACCTCTGACCTGTCTCTGGACTTCCGCTACACTCGCTCTTAGCCATTGGTTCTTCAGACCTCTAAACCAGTAAGCTCTCATCCTTTGAGCCATTGAAGTCCTGGGGGCAACCCATCCCGGGCAGGCGTATTTTGCGTCCCGGCAAGCGGGGGCTCCTACAGGTGAAGCTGGCTGCGGAGATTGGGGGTTGAGGGCTTACCTAGAGGGCTGGAGTTACCAGAGTGTGACATTATCACAGGCCACGATGGATGACCTGGTACAGCAGGTGCAAGCTACGGCCACGGCGATAAACCAGCTCGCTCAAAGAGTGGCCACTCAGGAGTCTCGTCAGTTACCGGCATCCTCTGTACCACCTCATATTTCTGAACCAAAGATTCCCCTGCCTGAAAAATTTTTGGGAGAACGAGCAAAATTTTCCAATTTTAAGAATGCCTGCGAACTGTATTTCAAGCTGAGACCCATCTCCTCAGGCACTGAGTCCCAACGAGTAGGCCTAGTCATTTCTCTGCTTCAAGGAGACCCGCAGTCCTGGGCCTTTAGTTTACCATCCCATGACTCTGCCCTACAATCCGTTACAGCATTCTTTAGTGCTATGGGCGTTTTATATGCTGATCCTGATCAACAATCTACGGCAGAGAATAGGCTCCGGGCCTTAAGACAAAGACGGAATTCGGCTGAAGATTATAGTGCTGAAATCCGCCGCTGGGCTATCGAATCTAGGTGGAATGATCCCGCTCTGTGTAGTCAGTTCAGGATGGGGCTGTCGGAAAGCATCAAGGATGCTTTGGTCAATTTTCCTCCACCCACAGACCTAGACCAATTAATGCAGGTCTCCGTTAAAATAGACAGGCGTCTTAGAGAGAGGGCTAGGGAGAGAGCCAGGGCTCCCATGTCCTTCAGGTCCTTCCAGAGTCTTAGTTCCCCGACTACCCGTGGGGGAAAATACCTCATCTTCTTCCCAGGAAGAACCCATGCAATTAGGGAGAACCCGGTTATCCCAAGAGGAAAAGCAGCGTAGGCGATCCAAGGGGTTATGCCTATATTGTGGGAACGCGGGACATTTCGCTGGGTCCTGTCCCAACAAGGGGAAGCCGGCGGAAAACTCCCACACCTAGATCAGAGAGAGAGTGCTGGTCTAGGTGAGTCAGTTTGCTACTCTCGCCAAAATAAAATGCCAGTGCCTATTGACCTGTTTTGGGGTTCTTCAAAGCAAACAGTTTCCGCCTTTATCGACAGTGGTGCAGCGGGAAACTTTTTGGATAGGAGTGTGATCTCCATTTTAGGTATCCCTTTAGTTCCTCTTGAAAGATCCCTACAAGTTTTGGCTATTAATGGGAAGGCTATCCAGGGGGGACCTATAAATACCAAGACCCCACCTCTTCGGTTAATTGTTTGCTCTTCCCATTCTGAGTTCTTAGAATTTTTCATCTTCGACTGTCCAGAAACTCCGGTGGTTTTGGGATACCCCTGGTTACAACTCCACAACCCGGTGTTAGATTGGCGGGTTGGGGAGTTGATCAAGTGGAGTGATCATTGCAAAAATCACTGCTTTACTACAGGCCTCAGAAGTGTGCAAGTTTTACCTCAGGGATTACCTCAGCCATATGCAGACTGGGTTGATGTCTTCTCTGAACGTTCTGCTGATACTCTTCCTCCACATCGGTCTTATGACTGCCCTATTGACTTGCTACCTGGCACGATTCCCCCGAGGGGAAAAATCTATAATCTTACTCTGCCCGAAGAGCAAGCAGGGAGTACATCACCGAAAATTTAAGGAAGGGATTTATCCGCCCCTCTACCTCGCCTGCTGGGGCCGGATTCTTTTTTGTAGAGAAAAAAGATGGCGGCTTGAGACCATGCATTGATTATCGAGCCTTGAATAAGATCACTGTAAAGAACCGATACCCCTTGCCCTTGATCGGGGATCTGTTCAATCAAGTCACAGGGTCCCAAATTTTTTCCAAATTGGATTTAAGAGGGGCATACAATCTGATTAGCATCCGGCAGGGGGATGAGTGGAAAACTGCATTTAATGTGAAAGACGGCCATTACGAGTACCTGGTTATGCCTTTTGGACTTTGTAATGCGCCAGCCGTCTTTCAAGATTTTGTTAATGATATATTCAGAGAGTATCTCGGTAGATTTGTGGTCATCTACTTGGATGATATTCTAATTTTTTCTAATTCTTTATTGGAGCACAGACTCCATGTTAAGTTGGTACTGCAAAAATTAAGAGAGAACAACTTATTTGCTAAACTTTCTAAATGCGTGTTTGAAGTCACCACAGTTCCCTTCCTAGGGTATATTATTACCAACCAGGGTTTGGAGATGGACGCGGGGAAAGTTTCGGCGGTTCAGGATTGGGTTCAACCCAAGACCCTAAAAGAATTGCAACGTTTTCTAGGTTTTGCTAATTTTTATCGGCGTTTCATCAAAGGCTTTTCTCATGTTGTAGCACCTCTTACCAACCTTACCCGCAAGGGGGCCTTTACTGCTAACTGGTCTCCCTCTGTCTGTGAGGCCTTCCTGACCTTGAAACGGGCCTTTACTTCGGCACCTGTGTTAATTCATCCAGATATTCATAAAGCCTTCATTATTGAAGCTTCTGAGCTGGGAGTGGGTGCAGTTTTGTCACAATATTCTGGTAACCCTGAGTGTCTTCATCCATGCGCTTATTTTTCACGTAAATTCAGTACCGCGGAACAAAAATTATGATGTCGGTAATAGGGAACTATTAGCTATTAAACTGGCATTTGATGAATGGCGACACTGGTTGGAGGGTTCTTTACACCCTATAACTGTGTATACCGATCACAAAAATCTTGAATACATTGGTTCTGCCAAGAGGCTGAACTCTCGTCAGGCACGTTGGGCATTATTCTTCTTGCGCTTTAATTTTATTATTACTTACAAGCCGGGTGTAAAAAATACTAAAGCTGATGCCCTATCTCGCATGTTTGGTGAATGTAAGGATCGGGGTGATACTGGTGAACCTATTCTACCCACGGGTTGTGTGGTCGGGGCGTTACTTCCTGATCTCTCCAATACCTTGGCGCCGTTTCAAGATGAATCTCCAAGTGAAGTTCCCTTGGGGTGCCAGTTTGTTCTGCCGCACCTGCGTTCGGATGCAATTCGCGAATTTCACGATGCTAAAACTGCTGGTCATTTGGGTAACCGTAAGACGTTTATGCTTGCCCGTCGCCATGTGTGGCGATGTTACTGCCTTTATCGACGCTTGTTCCATTTGTGCGCGAAGTAAAGGGGTTCACAAGGCTCCTAGTGGCGGTTTGGTGCCTCTTGAAGTTCCTGCGGAACCTTGGACTCATATTTCAATGGATTTTGTTGTAGACTTGCCTCTCTCACATGGTAATACTGTAATTTGGGAGGTCGTAGATCGTTTCAGTAAGATGGCACACTTCGTTCCTTTGGCCAAGCTTCCTTAGGCACCTGAGCTTTCGCGGCTGTTTACTTCGCATATTTTTCGTATTCATGGTATTCCGTCCAATATAGTCTCTGATCGGGGTGTTCAATTTACTTCCCGTTTTTGGAAACACTTCTGTTCGCGGTTGGGAATACAGATCTCTCTTTCTTCTGCCTACCATCCCCAGACTAATGGGCAGACGGAAAGAACTAATCAAACTTCGGAACAATACTTAAGGTGTTATGTCTCTGATGCCCAAGAACAATGGGCGGAATTTATTGATTTCGCCGAATTTGCTTACAATAACGCGCCTAGCGAGAGCACTAAGGTATCTCCTTTTTATTGTAACTTAGGGAAAAATCCTAGAGCTTCTTCCCTTTCGGGGTCACCTTCCAATTTGCCGGCATTAGAGGAGTGGCTTCAGGAACGAAAGAATATCTGGACACGCGTTCAGGAGATTCTTAAGACCACTGGCTTGAGGTATAAGAAATTTGCCGATCGCCGCAGATCACAGGAACCTGTTCTTCAAGTAGGCGATCTAGTTTGGGTCTCCACTAAAAATATTGCGCTCCGTCAACCCTCTAGTAAATTGGGTCTGAAATGTATTGGTCCTTTCCCGATTATCAAGAAACTGAATAATGTGTCTTTTAAAATTCAACTCCCGCCGACTATGAAAATTCCTAATTCTTTTCATGTTTCACTGTTAAAACCGGCGAAGAATACTCCTCTTGCGGGTCCTTCGCCTATTCTTGTTGATAATGAGCCCGAGTATGAAGTAAATAAGATCTTGGATTCACGTAAGGTGCGTAATTCTTTACAGTATTTGGTGGACTGGGTTGGCTATGGTCCAGAGGAAAGATGCTGGGTGGCAGCGAGGGATGTTCATGCCAAGGCTCTTGTAAGGAGATTCCATCGGGACAATCCAGGGAAGCCGGGTGAGGGTCCGGAGGCCCCTCGTGAAGGGGGGGTAGTGTCAGGATTCCCTTACCTGACCCCCGGTCCAGCGTGGTCCCCGCAGTCTCCTCCCTCGTGCTCCGGCCGTGCCGGGCGGCGGCTCGCTCCCGTGCAGGCGCGCCCCCCCTCCTCCTCTGCTGCCGGCGTCTCCGCGAGCACATCCCTTCTATGCCCTCCGGCAGCGCTGCGCTCAACGCGGCCGCCGGAGGAAGAGCTGAGTCTGAAGCTCAGCTGTGGAGAACGCCCCTTTTAGTGTCTTGGCCAGTTAGGTTAGTTGCAGACCCTGTCACCCTATGAGGTCTGCGATTCTAGTTGCACCAATCACACTCTCTCCTTCCCTGTACCCAATCATGTCCTGTCCCTATAAAGTATTTCCCCACCATTCACTCAGTGCCTGTGATAGCGCCTTGTACCCTGCATAGTCTTGTGATACCTTGTTTGACCTCCGTTGCCGACCCTAGCCTGAACCGACTATGATCTCCGTTGCCGACCCCTGCCTGAACCGACCATTCTCAATCTGATCTCCGTTGCCGACCTCTGCTTTGTACTTTGACCTCGATCTGCCTCTTCCCTCTGTACCGCTGCGATCTCTGACTCCCCGTGTCAACCTCTGGCCTGTCTCTGGACTTCCGCTACACTCGCTCTTAGCCATTGGTTTTTCAGACCTCTAAACCAGTAAGCTCTCATCCTTTGAGCCATTGAAGTCCTGGGGGCAACCTATCCCGGGCAGGCGTATTTTGCGTCCCGGCAAGCGGGGGCTCCTACAGGTGAAGCTGGCTGCGGAGATTGGGGGTTGAGGGCTTACCTAGAGGGCTGGAGTTACCAGAGCGTGACACCTTCCATGAATCATGCCCCATAACTTATCTATCAAAACAGATCTTCCATGAATCATGCCCAATATTTTATCTATCAAAACATAATATCTAATAATATTTCCTTCAGCATCTCAGTCATTTAGACATCATCAGACCAATACAGAATCTATTCCTTTAAAGCTGGGCATTTGAATAAAATCTTCAATGTATTGGTTATTTAATGTTCAGATGAGTTCTGTCCTTAGTAAATTCAACCTTATAGAAAAATAGAATTTTAGATCTTCTGACAGACTCTTCACGAGCATGCTATGAGATATTACCATAAATAAGCTGTGAAAATGCAAATTACAATTTGTTACTGAAGAATCCATAGACTCAGGGATGCCCCCCAGGGAGGATGGAGTTCCACATAAGATAGGGCGTGAACTGACCCTGAACTTGACCCATTGTCAGGGGGAGGGGGATTTGGATACTTACCCAGGTCCCCTGCAGCAATCCAAGGCAGGTCTTGGTCCTCCATGCTCTAGCAACAAAACCAGGTAGAATCGGTAGAAGGGTTAACAGGGGTGTTCCCTCTTCATTGGGATGCCTCAGTTACACTCCTCGAGGTGCCCTTCTCTAACTGCTTGGCCCCTACCCAGTCCACCTTTCAGGAGCCCCCTCCAACTGGGTTTTCCTTCCTCTGGCCTCTGAAGACTTCCTGGCTCCAGCATTTCATGAGGGGTGCTATTGCACAGCAACTTCCAAGGCCCCCCTAGGGTAGGATATGCTTCAAGGGTGCTTCTGCTTCTTACTTCGTGCACTGGTTTTCTGTCTGTGGACTGCATAAAATGGGCTTTAGCGGCTTTATGCAGTAACACACCGCAATTAATAAGATGCTTGGAGGGCAAGGAAAACTTATTTTGGTTTTACACTTCGCTTGCACAATCCCTTTAACGTTGGTGATCACACTATTGGTGGACATTCAGAGGGTTTCTGTATCCACTATCTAATCTCTAGCCAGTACAAGGTACCACACAACTCATAACTAATATCTATCTGCACAAAAGTTGCCTTCAATTTACATATTGTAGATATAAAGAAGTTTATATTTTTGCTTATAGACTTCCGTTTGTGTATTTTATTCAGATATTGGTGTTTCTTCTTCTGCAACCAAGAACTGCACACAGAGAGGTATGTTCTAACAGGGCACGAGCTTCAACCTCTCCCCATCCATTGCATCATTCCCTTACACCTAGTCATGAAACGTGGCATCACCCATGAGCCTCGGTATTATAGAAACAGCATTTTTATGTATACATTAAGTAGTGCTTACTAACACTGCACACCTGTACATACACGTACAATAGTGATAGAAAGAAATAGTCTAAATAAGGGGTTCCCAACCTTTTTTCCATCAAGTACCACCTCCAATGTTCTAATTATATCTAATACCACCTGGTGATACGTATGGGTTATCAGCCACCAAAACGCACAGAACAGCCATTTAAACTGCAAGAAATTCACAGCCATACAAATGAAACTAAAGGTTACTTACCTTTTGTCCCCAGCAGTGGATCGGTGCTAGTGCAACGTTCAGCAACTCACCTGATCGCTTGATTCGAGCCCGCGCCACGGCTGATGTTTCCCACACTGTTCAGGGACCAAACCAGGGGTTTGGGACTGATGGCAGGTCAGGAGAGCTGGCAAGTCCTCTTCAGGGAGGGGGTGTACTGAGGCCCTCGACTGTATTAAATGGAGAGGGCGTGGCCACACTGCTATGACTGTTGGGGTGGTGGGAGCTGGAACGGAAGTGCTGGTAAATAGAGTTCATGGCTGGGTCAATGTGGGCTCAGATTTAGCAATCAGGTGAGTTGTTGATCACTGGACTAGAAGCGAATAGCTACGGGGACAAATAGTAAGTTCCCTCTTGTTTTTTTTTGGTTTGACTGTTGAATAACTTTAAATAGTTTTTAAATAGCTTTTGTAGCAGTTTTAAAGTATATATTGCGGCAGATCAGGTTGAGGTACAGGTCAGCCACTAGCTCGGAACCCCGTTCTAAATATTTCCATTGTGGGGAACTATCATTAATTTTATTATTCATTCATTTATATATTATTCGCTGATAGCCACCCAATAAAAGCAATAAAACTGAACTTGTGACACTGGGAGGCCGATTCATTAATAGCGACAGGTAGCGACAGATGAGCGCCAGTAGCGCGATTTTCACAGCGCCCGCTAGTATTCGCTGTGCTTGGCCGTTGTTCGCCAGTCGGTGTGCGTTAATGTTGAATACGGGGTTAGGAGTCGCTGTTTGACAGGTTCCGCGCTGTATGGGAGCGCATGACAGCGAATGACCAGAGCGAACGGCTCCCAGCATATTCATTAACAAATCACGCTCAAAAAATTCTCGCTCTGTGAAATGCTTGTTTAAACCCATGAGCGCTGGCGGCGATGGCTTAAAAGTAGTTTTTAACCCCCAAACAACCATATTTTTTGATTAAAAAATTAAACAAGTTTTTCTAAACATTTTGTAATATGAATACATTAATATCAGACCTGTAATATCAATTCTGCACAATTTTTTTTTTTACCTTAAAAAAATATCTAACATTGCCGAAGAGGTCACAGAATTTTTCACATTTAAAAAAAAAAAATAACAATAATATCAATTAATTATGAATATTTAAAGATTGCTCCATTGAAATGCATTGGAGAGCGCCAGGTAGCGAGAGGTCATACCTGGCGCTGTGATGGGATTAGCAGCGGCGCTGTTCGTTGCAGTCCGCTACATGATGAATCCCGCGCTAGCTGACGCTCTCGCCGGCGCTAGCCTCACTTAGCGTGATAAATGCGTGATTGTGTCCGCCGCGTGGCGTTCTGGAGTCGGTAACCGCCGATAGCTGGCGATACATGGCGCTAGTGAGACACTACCTGGTGCTAGCCCTTGATAAATAAGGCCCTAGGTGCCCATAGTGAAAGAATATATATATATATATATATATATATATATATATATACATATATATATATCACACAAAACACATTATATATGTTAAATGTAAAGGTTAAAAATGGAGCGTGTGAGAAAAAGCCTACAATTTCTAGCATTTCCATCAATTCTGGCACAAAACCCTTTTTACCCCCCAAACTGCCCCCCAACCACCCTTTCAGTCAATCAGCTGATCTCAGGTTGCTTATAGACTGGGAAGCGCTCCCGCCCCCAGCCTATTTGAATGGCTTTGCCCAGGAAGAACTTCACCTACTGGGAAGCCAGGGGTGTGGCTGCTAAATGTGAGTTTACCATGCTATCCCAGCTGGCCTGGGAGTATTTTAGACTCCAAGTCCACATCACAAAAGTTTTGGTCCACTTTAAGGCAGTTGAGCATTTAAACCATAGATGCTCAAGGGGCAAGGCACGCAATGGCCTACGTGTGGTTGGGTGTAATTTTAATGGGGATCCACTTTAATACCTGTTCTGTAAGCTCAATGCACAAATATATATATGTTATGTGTTTTATGATGTAAAGTCTTATAGATTATGCTGAACTATGTTTTCGATAACCATTTCTTTTCACAGAGGGAACCTCCTTCACCGTATTAATGGAGCCATACTTCCTCTGGGAGGCTTCCTACTTGAAAAAAGTTTTGGATCGTTTACCAGCCAGATTCACCTGCGTCACTAGACAATATACAGCTGTCATTTTGGACTATGCAGGTAATAGCATTTACAGAGGAGACAATGGAAAACAGTCTTTCCCAACCCACAGCGCGATGTAGACATCACATTGCACTGCCAGCTATCAAAATCGGAATATTAGGCTCATGACTGATTTAGAAATTATCACATCTGATTAAAAGAGAAACAATTAAGATAAATAAATTGCTATTTGGCTTAAATAATGTAACACAATGGAGCTACAGACCCATAAAGCTAGCTGGAAACCTTGCTGTCCTATTTTGTTGAACATGTGTAGCCTAGTAATGTGTTTAAGGCCCCTGTCTAGTCGAGAGCCCCCTTTGGTCCAGCTGTTCAGCCGGGTTGTGTGCGCCCTGTCATCCTTCAGAAAGCAGATGGGATACTCATGGCAGATGTGTTATACGTACTGTAGATTATGACTTGCCTGCTGCCAGGCTACTGGCTGCTTTCCTGAACAACTCCTTTTGTGGCAGAACCGTGACTTCCTCTGTCAGAGAGGGCAGTTACATTTTAGATGAGCAGCAACCTGTGGGAATTTGTGGTGTTTGCCAGTTTCATACCGGGCATCCTAAGCCTGCCAGTGATACTGACTTTTGGAGGTCACCCTATGATTTGAGATGCCCTGTTGCACATTCCCTACCCTGAAGACCCCTGACCAGGCAACCAGGCAGCCGATACCTGAGACTTTCACATTCTATTGCGCGTTCACTGCTCCACCTGATCATTGACAATCTGACCAAATAGGATTGCATATCATTGATGGAGGCCGTCCGTGGCCCTGGGGCCAGCGCTCCTTGTTCCCAGTGCTTGATCTTGAACTAGTGATGTTCCATTTTTCTTCTTCTGAAAAATTCCCTTAATGTCAGAACTATGCTTTCAGGAAGTAACTAGGCACTTTAGTGTTCCTTAATAAATCAGATTGGGTATCTGTGTAGGAGGTCGATTTCTAAACGTCAAGCTTACCCAAGGGCTTGACAATGGACCAATGAGCTTAAAAATACCACCAGGTTGCCAAGCAGCCAAGTGAGAGTACACTAGTAAGGTGGGGAAACTCTCCACAATTAGTAAGGTATGTGTACCACTGGTACGCAAGTTGAGGCTGTACAATAACCTGTACCACAGGGGTTGTCCTCCATCTTTATGGTTGATTTGCTACAAAAGTACAAAGCGGCTATAAAAGGTTATTAAAGCTATCTATGCACAATGGTTATGTGTTACTGTATATGCACTTTAAAGGGTTTCTCTGTGCATCCTATGTAACAGATAACTTAAATGCAAAACCCTGGTAATACCAGAGATGTTTAGAAAATGGAAAAAAGGTGGCATTCAATGAAAAAATGTTGGGAACCCCCTATATCCAAGAGAGTAGCCACTGAGTTATTATTTGTGGATTTGATATGGCCTATACATGAGTCTTTGAGGCCGATTCATTAATAGCGCCAGGTAGCGACAGTTGAGCGACTGTAGCGGCATTTTCATAGCGCCCGCTAGTAGTCGCTGTGCTTGGCCGTTGTTCGGTTGTTGATAGCGACTCAGTCGGTTTCCCGTAATGTTGAATATTGGGTGAGGAGTCGCTATTTGACAGGTTCCGCGCTGTATGGGAGCGCATGATAGCGACTGGCCCTAGCGACCGGCTCCCACCATATTCATTAAAAAATCACGCTCAAAAAATTCTCGTGCTGTGAAATGCATGTTTAAACCCCAGAGCACTGGCGGCGATGGCTTAAAAGTAGTTTTTTAACCCCCAAACAACCATATTTTTGGAAACCAAAAAAAACAAGTTTTTTAAAATAATTTAGTAATATGAATACATTAATATCAGACCTGTAATATCAATTCTGCACAATTTTTTTTTCCTTAAAAAATTATCTAAAATGGCAGAAGTGGTCACAGAATTTTTCACATAAAAAAAAAATAAATAAATAAAAACAATTAATTATGAATATTTAAAGATTGTTCCATTGAAATGCATTGGAGAGCGCCAGGTAGCGAGAGGTCATACCTGTCGCTGTTCAAGGTCGGACGCTGGCGCTGTGGGCTGAGGCTAGAATAATGATGAATGAGTGGCTATATGGCGCTATCTCAGTCGCTAAGCAGGATTGCCTTGATAAATGTGTGATTGTGGTGGGGAGCCGGCGTTCTCGTGGCGGGGCCCGTCATTACCGGCTGCTCACCAGTCGCTACCTGTCGCTCTTCCTTCATAAATAAGGGCCTTTATCTAAGCTCAGAGTTGTGAAGTTTCCTTGAGTTAGCCAGAACACATCCTCACATCCCTGGTCTCTGTGTTGGAGAGCATCTGTTGGAAAGGTGTGAGCACATTTTCCCAGCTTTAGCTTGCAATTGCTGTAAACCTGGGCAATGGGTAGTGCTGCAGATCACTTGATGCCATTTCTGCTGTGAATCATCTGTCTGCTTTTGTGTCTATACCGGCCACAAGTTTGAGGACACCATGGCTGTATTTTCCCATATATAGAGTTTTAGAGTATGTACAGCTAGATAGGTCAAGCTAGTGGTGAGAGGAAGGAAACGTAGGATGAACAGAGCAAGGCGCAGATATAAGAGGAGGAGGGTTGGGGAACCATGCAGGGGAAAAACGTTAGGCAAAGTCCAGGTACAGTCCCACGACAAAAGTTCTTCCCTCATGAAATCTAAAGATCTACCTGTGCTGTGTGAACAGGGAGGGGGGGGGGGTCGAGACAGCTTTTGGAGCAGCAGAGGTAACAGGGCGACGCAGCTACTCCTCGGGCCCACATGTACTGTATATAAACATAATTTCCAGGTTATTGTCTTGTTGTTAAAACTGAGCATTAACAGCCACAGTGTTGTGAACATTTGACGATGGACCTATGTCAACTGGAATGTCTTATAGATTTGCCACAAGGCCAAGAGAGGCAGTCCCTGACTGCAAATCTGTTTATGTGGTCCTGTGAGGAAGAGGTTGAGAAGGTGGTGACTAGAGTCATTCGCAGCTACATCTTCTATGGCATTGGCTGTTCTAATGGGTTTCAAGACAATATAATATAACTTCAAAATACATGTATGTACATGGCAATATTAATGTTCTGATTTATTTTATGGGGTAGTACTGAATTTATTAAATGTGCAAGAAACTGGTGATGCCTGGTGGCCATTGAGTTTGGTTCATTTTACAGGTCCCCAGACAATAGCTCTGTCTGCAAAGAATCGGGGAGGCCGATTCATTAATAGCGCCAGGTAGCGACAGATGAGCGACTGTAGCAGTATTTTCACAGCGCCCGCTAGTAGTCGCTGTGCTTGGCCGTTGTTCGGTTGTTGACAGCGACTCAGTCGGTTTGCGGTAATGTTGAATATTGGGTGAGGAGTCGCTATTTGACAGGTTCCGCGCTGTATGGGAGCGCATGATAGCGACTGGCCATAGCGACCGGCTCCCACCATATTCATTAACAAATCACGCTCAAAAAATTCTCGCGCTGTGAAATGCTTGTTTAAACCCCAGAGCGCTGGCGGCGATGGGTTAAAATTAGTTTTTTAACCCCCAAACAACCATATTTTTTGAAACCAAAAAAGTTTATAAAAACATTTTGTAATATGAATACATTAATATCAGATCTGTAATATCAATTCTGCACAATTTTTTTTTTTTTTTTTTACCTTAAAAAAAATATCTAACATGGCAGAAGTGGTAACAGAAATGTTCACATTAAAAAAAAAAAATTATTAACAATTCATTATGAATATTTAAAGATTGTTCCATTGAAATGCATTGGAGAGCGCCAGGTAGCGAGAGGTCATACCTGTCGCTGTTCAAGGTAGCTCGCTGGCGCTGTGGGGTGAGGCTGGAATAATGATGAATGATTCGCTATCTGGCGCTCTCTCAGTCGCTAAGCAGGATCGGCTTGATAAATGTGTGATTGTGGTGGGGAGCCGGCGTTCTCGTGGCGGTGAGCGTCATTACCGTTCGCTCACCAGTCGCTACCTGGCGCTATCCCTTGTTAAATAAGGGCCTAAAATACTATCAAAATGTGTAATCTCTTTAGGCAGGTATTACTGACGTGATTTCTTTTCATGAAGTGTGCTGATTTTTTTTTTTTTCATGTAACTAGGAGGACAAGATCATGTCCCTGCCCTCAAAAAAAAATCAATATTAACCGAACTATCCTCAAACGATTCACTTTACATTTGAAGCATTAATCAGTGAAATTTACCCAGTACTCCACCATGGTGACCCAGGAAATGGGCTGGATGGTGGCTGCTTTTACAATGTGATGCCCCTAGTTTGTTGCAATGTAATAGCGGGATGCCTCTGACACTTTTTGTCAGGAATGGCCTGAACATGTAAGGTCAGAACTGGCATGAGCAGGGGCTTTAATCCGTCATCGCTCCAAATCCACTGCTCTAAACACTCCCCTGGGTTTTGCAGCTGCCATGTTTTCCATCACCTGGCTTTAACCCTTTAAGTGCCAGCCTACCTGGAGTTTTTGTCACACTCTGTTGCCAGACCATTTTGCACTATTTTGCGCTCCCCATGTTCAAATGTGATTTTTGAAGGGATTTCCAGGGATTTCCCAGGAAAATGATATATTGTTTTTTTCAGCAGAGTCTGGGCTTTAACATGAAATGTCTTGTTTGTCATTTGTTAGGTGTATTCTTAATATTTTTGGGTGAAATATGTGCAAAAAAAAAAAAAAACTAAAAATTTTTACATATTGTAGTTTTTTTTGTAATAAAAAATGTAAGTTTGTCAATGAAATCTTATTGCGTGTGAAAACCCAATTTCCTGCCCAGGAGACACCCCCAAACTGAAACAGCGCTTTAGGGGATTTTCAGATAAAATACAACTATGCTACGCAATATGCGCACCTTGCAGTTTTTCCAGAAAAACAACCCTTTACATTTGAAATACCCCCAACAAACTATATATTCTCTGGAAGTACACACCTCAGGCTTTCTAGGCGTACCAGGCTTGTTGATGTGGCCATAGTTTTCTGGAAGTAATCCCTCAATGGATTCTTTGGTTGCAAAGAGTTTCCCTAAAAAAAGGATAAAAAAGCAGAATCAAAGCCACATTTTCCTAAAAAAACTATATACAAACAAGTAAAAACAAGTTTAATCTGAAAACGCAACAACCTCCGAACAGAACGATACCCAACATGCATAGCTACTGTCAAGGGAAGAGTTACCAAACACCCCAAAGTAAAGCATGTGCGTAACGGTAATTTTACTTGAAAATTTCAGCTCTGCAGACAAAGTGCGCACCTTGCAATTTTTCAACCAAAACAACCCTTTACATTTGGAATATCCCCCATAAACCATATATTCCCTGAAAGTACACACGTTAAGCTTTCTAAGGGTACCCAGCTTGTTCTAGTGGACTCATCTTTCTGGAATTATTACCTCAAAGAATTCTTTGGTTGCGCAGGGTTTCCCTAAAAAATTTATAAAAAAGCTGAATAAAAAACACCTTTTCCTAAAAAATAAATATGCAAACCAGAAAAAACAAGCTAAGTCTGAAAGCGCAAGGTCTCCTGAACAGAACAATACCCAACATGCAGAGGTACTATTAACCCTTTTAATTGCCAGCCTACTTGAGATTTTGTCACCCTCTGTTGACAGGCCATTTTTCCCCATTTTGCGTCATGTTTTGCGCCATGTTTTGCGCCATTTTTGGTGGAACTTTCAGGAAATTTATATATATTTTTTTTTGCAGCAGAGTTTAGGCTTTAACATGAAATGTCTTGTTTGTAAATTTTTTTTTTTTTTACAATATTATTAAGTAAAAAAATAAAAATAAATAAATAAATAAATTTTTTAGAAAATTGACTCCTTTATTTTAAATAAAAAATGTATTTTATTAAGGAAAATCATATTGCATGTGAAAGCCCCATTTCTACCGATTAGAACGGTACCACATATTTATCGGTAGCCCCCCGTTCCTGCCCAGGAGACCCCTCTAACTGAAACAAGTATTTTATAACATTCACAAAAAAAAATACAAATACCATCCACACTACAAAGGGTTAAATCGAGAAAAAAAATGACATAGGGTCCCCCCTCCCAGGGGAGGGAGACCCCATTTTTTTTTTATTTTTAAGGGTTAAAAACCCTTAAAAATAAAAAAAAAAATTGACGTGGGGTCCCCCTTACCCAAAGTAACCAGCCCGGGACCAGCTATGGGGGCTTGTAGGCACAGAGTGGGGGGGCCAGCTTATGTGGCCCCCCCACCCTGCAGCCTACGAGCCCACATAGCCTATGTGGGCCCGGGCTCTTCTGCCCCCCCCGGCCTTTGGGGAGGCAGGTAATGGGGGTGCCGGGGGTTAATGGCAAGCCACCCGCTAGCGCAGGTGGCTTGCCATCCCCCCAGCCTTGTGAACTGGTATAGGGGTCATGGACCCCTTACCAGTTCACAAGGGGTTAAAAGTAAATAATCACACAGACACAAGCAGAGAAAAAAATATTTTATTAATTTTTATTTTTTTTTTACACTGTACTCACCTCCCATCCATCCTGGAGCACTCTGTCCCTCGGCGATCACTGGCTTCTGCTCACTTGCTAGAAGCCTTTTATAGCTGCTGGATGACAGAACACAAAGGGTTAATCAAAAAAAAAATGACATAGGGCCCCCCCTCCCGGGGGGGGCGGACCCCATTTTTTTTTATTTTTAAGGGTTAAAAACCCTTAAAAATAAAAAAAAAAATTGACGTGGGGTCCCCCTTACCCACAGTAACCAGCCCGGGACCAGCTATGGGGGCTTGTAGGCACAGAGTGGGGGGGCCAGCTTTTGTGGCCCCCCCACCCTGCAGCCTACGAGCCCACATAGCCTATGTGGGCCCGGGCTCTTCTGCCCCCCCCTGGCCTTTGGGGAGGCAGGTAATGGGGGTGCCAGGGGTTAATGGCAAGCCACCCGCTAGCGCAGGTGACTTGCCAGACCCCTGAGCCCTGTGAACTGGTATAAGGGGTCACATGGACCCCTTACCAGTTCACAAAGGGTTAACAGTATAAATAAAAAGACACACACAGGTTTTCAAATATGTTTATTTAAAAAAAAAAAACATTTTACCTTTACTCACCTCCGATCTTCAGATGCATTGTCCCGCGGCAATCTGATGCAGGTGACAGCTGGGCAGAGAAGGGGGGAGGCAGGCGATCGGAGGATCGCCTACCTCCCTCCTTCTCCGCCCAGCCGTCACCGGCATCTGAGAGGAGAACTGCCGGGTGCCCCGATGACACCCGGCGGTGACGTCATTAGCCCCGCCCCCGGCGGCTGCTGAAACGGGGGGGGAGCACCCTATTCCGGGCCCTCCCCTGCAGCCGGAGAAGCCCCGATCGGCGATCGGAGCCCCGCTGGCTGAAGAGGAGACCCGGCCGGACCAAACAAGGGGTCAGGTAAGTGACTTTTTTTTAAACTTTTTTTTGTGGGATTGGGGAATGCCAGGCACGTAAAATTTACGTGGCTGGCACTTAAGTGACGGAGAGGCAACCACGTAAATTTTACGTGGCTGGCATTTAAAGGGTTAATCATGCTCTTGTGTTTCCTATAAATACATGTGCCTGGCCCGGCCCTTTGGTCGGATCATTGAATTGTCTCCCTGAGCCTAGCCACGCTATCCAACCCTCTGTACTACTGTCTTGAATCCCATATCGGGGCTCTCACCATCTACCCAGACCTTGTTGAGCTCACGGGCCGTCTTTTTTTCCTGTATTGGGGAGCCTGCTTGTCTATTTCTTGCTGGGCCCTCTTGCATCAAGTATTTAGCTCATGCCCTCTTGTCCTTGTTGGGGCCACAATCCTTCTGTCACGCTCCAGGTACCACAATTAACCACTTGGACAACTCCAGCTCTCTTGGTAAGGACCTCAACCCCCAATCTCCGCAGCCAGCTTCACCTATAGGAGCCCCCGCTTGCCGAGACGCAGAACACGCCTGCTCAGGATCGGTTGCCCCCAGGACTTTATGGCTCAAAGGATGAAACCTTACGGTACAGAGGACTGGAGAGCCCGCGGCTGGAAGTGGAATTGGGTAGCCCGTATATGAGCGTAAGGTGGAAGTCCAAGGACAGGCTGGAGGTTGGTAATAGGAGACCTGAGGAGGCGACAGAACAATAGCGATAGACAGATCGTGGTCTAGGTTCAAGGCAAGGGTCGGCAACAGGAGTGGAGATCGAGGATGGTCAAAGGCAAGCAAGGGTCGGCAACAGGAGTGGAGATCGAGGATGGTCAAAGGCAAGCAAAGGTCGGCAACTGGAGTGGAGATCGAGGATGGTCAAACAGGCAAGGTCGGCAACTGGAATGGAGATCGAGGATGGTCAAACAGGCAAGGTCGGCAACTGGAATGGAGATCGAGGATGGTCAAACAGGCAAGCAAAGGTCGGCAACTGGAGAGATCAATATCGAGGATAAACAACTACTAGGGTCTAGGCGCTATAACAGGCAATGACAACTGACTGGGATAAAGTTATATAGGGAACAGACATGATTGGCCCTGGAGAGTCAGTGTGGTGATTGGTGCAACTAGGAACTCTATACAGATTGGACACCTAGGGCGTACCGCCCAGAACACAAGGCAACTGATTGGCCCAGTGCCAGTGGGGCAGACCCACTAGTGCAGCTGAGGCTTTAATTACAAATTAACCTTCCTCCGGCGGCCGCGCTGAGAGCAGCGCCGCCGGAGGGAATAAACTGAACGTGCTCGCGCACGCGCGCGAGCACGAGAGGCGACGCTGGTGCCGCCGGCTGGGACGGGAGGTGCGTGCGCGCCAGCCTGCACAGAAGCCGCCGCCCGCCGCGGGTGCCGGACAGGTGGCTGCGCAGCGGGAGCGGGTGGCTGAGGACCCGGGACGACGCTGGAACGGGGAACCGGTAAGCGGGTGATGACACCTTCATTGTTTGTGTCATTGTTCATGCAACTGTCTGTGCTGTGTCTGTGCTGGGCCCCAGTCCTCCATGGTCTGTGCTGTGTCTACACCAAGGCCCATGGCCCTCCATTGTCTGTGACGTGTCTGTACTATGCCCACAACCCTAAAATGTCTGTGCTCTGTCAACACCAAGGCCCATGGCCTTCCATTGTCTGAGCAGTGTGCTAGGCCCACAGCCTCTGTTATCTGTGCTACAATGCTTAGGACCCAGACCCCTCATGGTCCACACCGGGGCCCAGATACTCCTCTGTCTGTACTGGGGTCCAGATCCTACATATATCCAGCCAGGCGTGTTTTTTTGCCCGCCCTGATACACTCATACCTGCCACCTCTGGATTTTATTCCTACCAGAAGAATTAACTACAAGCTTGGAGGGAGTTTTAACTGACCCCTTCTCTAATTAGCCAAAGTGTGGATTTTTAATTTTACATCTTAAGTGCAACAATAATCCTAGCTAAAGATTTGCGGAGGGAGAAAATGTTTTTCTTTTTCCATCCGGCCCTATAGTCATGCTACATCTGAAATCATTATAATCTTTTTTTTTTTTTTCATAGAAACTACGGAAATCATCTCTGCTGACAAGGACCAGTTTTCGGAAAGCTTAGAAAAAATCTATTCAGATTACTCTTACTATTTGAATCTTATCCATCACTGCAATCAGACGTTACTCCATGGTTTGAAGAGAGCCCTGGAACTCTCTCCAGAAGAATCTGTCGTTTATGTTTTCACACTTGGCTCTATGATTGACTATAATGACACGCGGCTCCTGTCCGATGTTTTTGCACTATTGAAGGGGAAAAAATTGCAGGTAAAAATGTTCATTAAAAATACAGCTTTATTTAAATAAAATACACGACTCAAAGGGTAACCACAATGTTTTGTCTGCAGGTCTACTTTTTGTTGGATCTATCATACTGTACAGTAAATCCCACTCAGCAACAGATATTTAAAGACATTTCTTTTGTTAGTTACGGAGAATTAATTGACTTTCACTTGGTTGACATGTATCAGGTAAGCGCTTCATAGTATATTCAAAGGCCAAATTTACCAGACCTATACTCCTATATAGATATTAATTATAATAGTTTAATAAGATTAATTAGAATAATACATGTATCATTATGACTAGAGTTGACGGAATTTCCCTGAAATTTGGGTTTCGTCAGAATCACACTTTTAGCGAACATGCTCAAAAATATTAAAAAAACTACCTTTGTCCCTGTACAGTACTGGGCTACGTCCTGCTGTCCCATGCTAGTCTCTGCAGAATCCAGCGGCCCGGTTAGGCTCCTGACATCTCTGATCCCTGCCACAGGGAGGGGCTTTTATGTATAAATAACCCCTCCCTGCAGCTGGAAACTCATATGTCAGAAGCCGGATAAGCTGGAGAAATAGGCTCCTGCAAAACCAGTGAAGCCAGAGAAATTGGCTTTCCCCGATAGCAGCGGTGGACAACATGGGATACAGCGGCTTGGATTACTGCAGAGAGTGTCAGTGGATTAGAGTTACAGTAAGCGTGGGGGAAAAAGGTCAGTATAAAATGTTTCACTTGTGTCAGGTTGTTTTTTATACATTTAACTATTTGTGAACTGGTATAAGGGGTCCTTGAGCCCCCTTTACCAGTTCTCAGGGAAGGAGGGGCTAAAAAGTTACCCACCTCATTACCTGCATCCCCAAAGCCCAGGGGGTGCTGAGGAGCCCACTGCCTGTGAGGGTCATGCAGGCTGATAGCCTTCAGGACCGGGGCCCGGCTACTCCACCTCCACGCCCTGGTCTACCAGTCCCATAACTGGTGCTTGGGCAACAATGCTGTCCGATGTGATTCAGCCCTTTGACCGTATCCCTGGATTCCCTGGAGAATGGGAAGTGCTCCTGCCCCAGTCCAGCTAAATAGCTGTATGCAGGAGCACTCTCCTTGAGTGCCACCAACAGGTCAGGTTTATCAGATCTTCACACAGATACACTGGTGAAGTCATCAGTGCAGCGGTGGGGCAATAAAGCACTGTGATTTTATTTTCTTATGTTTTTTGAGAAAAAAAATGTTTTATAATGATGTTTTCCTTCCTTTTTAAATAATAATTGCACATATTTGCACAGCTAAATATGGTTCTGAGATGCACTAAGAAAAAAAAGCATTCTAAAATCTCATGGTGCTGAATCAGCCCTAATGTGGAGGTTCACAAAACATGACCTGGCGGCGGCTCTCGATCAGATGGCATGCGAACACTGTCCTACAGAGCACTGTTGTTTACAGATTTTAGTTTTTTTTTTATATTCTTAAAGTGCAGTTCCTGTGTAGCAATAATCCCCTCTACCCTGCCCTGTCTCCCTTCCCCAATACTGAGGCAGCAAAACATATTTTTTTTCTTGTGCCCCTCGTTCTGCCTCAGTCACATGGGGAGGGCAGCAAAGTGCGGGGCATTTCTACACTGGACATCTGCCTAACTCACTGAACAAAGATGATCACTTCTAAGAATGTCCTTTCAGAGGCTCGGGTGATTTGTTTAAAGTGGACCAACACCCAGGATTTTGACTTTCCTGGGTTTTGGTCCACTTCGGTGGTACACCCCGATCGGGGGTGCCCCGCTGTGTGAAACCCCCCAGAAAGCCCCGAAAACTCACCTCTCCCCGCTCCCACGTGACCGCTGCAGCCAATCCCCGTCGACGGACAAGCGGGAGGCAGTGACAGACAAGAGAGCGTGCCCGCCGCTGCCTCCCGTGCGTCACTCTTACAGGGCACGCGCCCACGCCAGCCATTCACAAACGGCCGGCGCGGGTGCGCGTCCTGCTAGAGGGACACGCGGGAGGCGGGGGCGGCGCCGCTGGATCGAGGAGCAGGTAGGGATTTAGGGGTGCCCCGCAGTCAGGGGACTGATCGGTCTGGGAATCTTATAGTGGAGGGTGTTGGTCCACTTTAAAAAGAATTAAAAACATTCAAGTGCAAAGCATATTGAAATTGAAACTCACTTCATCAAAAGATGACCGACCCCATCAATGGCGTGGTGATATTTTTTAACCCTTCTTTTTTTTACCATTCCTGTTAGTTTGTGAATGGAAACTGTACTGTACTGTTATATCCCATGAGAACATTTGGAATACATTAAAGAAACAGTTTTAACCAAGACAACTCAGGCAAACAGAAGGTTTATATTTTTATTTGACAACCGGTTGGTGGTAAGAATGTTTTTCTTTTTTTTTTCCTTCTGGTAGCTGATGTACTCAGTGGAGGTTCTTATGTCCAAACCTTTACACCAAACCTCTGAAATGAAAGCAATGAATCTAAAAGTAAATGTTACTAATAGATACACCAAAGACTTAAACGTTTCAACTACCTTCACACATTTACTCATTACAAGAGATTACAGATTCACTTTCAATCTCATTGATCCAAATGGTAAGTACATCCCATTAGATGTTATGTGTGTGATCATGCTGATATGAAACTAAAAGAAAAATGTATAAAAACGTACTAAAACATGCTAAATTGTAGGATTTTTTTTCGCTAGCAACACTGATCGCCACTTGTGCTGCTAAGGAGAGGCGCTGACAGAATCTTTGGTAGAATGCTGCAGAAAAGTTTTTTGCTAACTGGTGTTGCATTTTTCTGTCCGACTTTGGTAAAAGTCATGTATTCTGGGCGCTAATGAAGCAGGCTCCCTGTGTTAAATCCTGTCTCTGCCTTTCAATGCTTCTGGTTGCTTATAGCCATTCCACAGCAGCGTTCTCTACTACAATACCTCGCAATACAGCTCACACACATTTTTCTTTTTCATTTATCTTGCATGATTTGTGGCAAGTATGTATTTTCCAAGAATACACAAAGCACTAATGGTTATATGTGGGTCCCACATATAACCATTAGTGCTTTGTGTATTCTTGGGATGTGTATTAGGTTAACGGGACGCTGTGTTGGTTTACAGCAGTGCTCAGGCAGCTATAGATGAGCGTACTCTCTGCTTTTTATACTTTTTGCAAGTATGTATTTTAACTACTGTTTTTTGGCTTCATTTTAGGTCTGCTTTAGCTGGATACACATAGCTCCTTGCTATTGCAACTGCAGCTATTCAGGGCCACCTTGTGTAACTTACCTGAAAAAAATGATTTAATCATTTGTGCCCACCGGGCAAAGCCAGTCTTCTATACTGTCTGTGGGCATATCTGGGACTTCGGCCACCAGTAACACTTCCTTGGGTGCATTTCCATTCGATGGAGTATGCAGATATTGTGTAACACACAGCAAGCAGGGATTATCCTGGACACCGACTCTGGGCTGTACAGCATCTCCCCTCCTGGCCGGCAAAAAATTGGAAGCGTGCTTTCAGCAAGCCGATGGTTCTTTTAACAATGCATCTGGTCTTGCGAGGAGCTGCATTGTAGTGCACTTCAGCTGCGGTATGTGGGTTCCTTACAGGGGTCATAAGCCACCTCTTTTGCCCATATCCCTTATAAGCTAAATTCAAACACATGCTTAATGTTGCTTGCAACACAAATGCACACCCCTACCTGGTTTGCTGCATTTAGCCTTCACCTTTCCCTACCCCCAAGTTCTGCAGCTCTACTGTTTTAAAGTCTTACAATCTGGAAACGTACTTACCTAGTAGCTGTTCTGGTGGCATTTCTCAAATTTCCTGCACAGAGCAGATTGATGCAATGCATAGGAGTCATGGCAGGACCCCAGAAAGTCAGATCTCACAGCACACAGCCGCATCTCATTATCACACACAATCATCACATTAACGGAATGGAAGCTCTTCCGGTTGCAGTATTGCAGCTCTTGTGCTTGAGGGGGGCAGAAGGGAATATGGGTCCCATCAATGCAGCCAAGTACATTTGCGATTCCTGCCATCCAATATAAAGTCAGCTTTATGTTTTGCACCTCTTCCTCATCGTCAGGAAACCTGATGTGTGGCACATGGTAGACTGGCTAATGCCGCTTAAAGAGGACCAACACCCAGGGGTGATCGGGCCGGAAATCTATAAGATTCCTGGGCCGATCACCTCCCACACCGCGGGACATCCGAGATCGGGATGTCCCGCGGGGTGAAACCCCCCAAAAAGACCTTACCTGATCCGCCACCGCTTCCGCCGCCGCCGCCTCCGGGGGAGGCGCCGGCAGTGGAAGCGGCTTGGACGTTCCTGTGACCCGCTTGGACGTCGGCCGGGATTGGACGGCGCGGTCACGTGGGAGCGGGGAGAGGTGAGTTTTTTGGGGTTTCTGGGGGGTTTCAGGCAGCGGGACACCCCCGATCGGGGTGCCCCGCCGAAGTGGACCAAAACCCAGGATAGTCAAAATCCTGGGTGTTGGTCCACTTTAATACAGCAGCAGTGGCCTGAAATGTGCCTCTCACAAGGATATTTAAGGAGGCACATAGGCGCACTATTCTGGGTATTACATGGCTACAGCCAGTGGTGGGCTCGATTTTGTGGCAGATTTGGTGGTACAATCCCAAAAGCGCACGACAATTCAACCTGAAGCATTTGCAGATTTGCTTTTCACTCAAATCTGCCACAACCAACCGGGTGTTAAACACTCGGTTAGCCTGCAGTTGCGCCACTGGTACTTCCTCACTCTCCTTCTCCTCCTCAGCAGCAGCAGCTACACAACTCATCCACACACCAAAATTGGCTCTGCAATTCATTGATTTTCACTGCAACCACAAATGCACAAACTCAATCACCAGCAAACACACACACATGCACAATGCACACCTCCAATAAACCAGCTAACACACACACACGCTGACACATACAAGTGCAAAACAAATGCAGCTCACCACTAATCCAGAGCATTGTAGAAAAAACCAACAGCCTGAGGAAAGCATGTTTCTTAGGATAGGCCTGGCCAATAGGGGAGATGCTCCACAGCTCAGATAATGTGTTCAAGACAATCCTGTTTTGCAGTGTGCTACACAATCTCTGCTAAGAGTATTTTATTGGTGGTGGACACACACCTTGATTGGATGGACTTTCACATTGAGGCACAACAATTGGTTTAAAGATCGATTGAATGAGTTTTAATGAAGAACTGAATTAAATGCAGTGCAGCTCTGTGCTTTTTTCTACATTTGATGTTGGGACTTATTAGTGAGATTGAAGTTCTGCACGTGGAGCTATATTGATTAAAGTGGACCAACACCCAGGATTTTGACTATCCTGGGTTTTGGTCCACTTCGGCGGGGCACCCCGATCGGGGGTGCCCCGCTGTGTGAAACCCCCCAGAAACCCCAAAAAACTCACCTCTCAACGCTCCCACGTGAGCGCCGCAGCCAATCCCCGCCAACGTCCAGGCGGGGATCAGGAACGTCCATGCCGCTTCCGCCGCCGCCGCCTCCCGCGCGTCACTCTCGGCGCGCGCGCGCCCCCGCCGGCCATTCACAGAGGGCCGGCGCGGGCGCGCGCACGTCTGGAGGGGTGCGCGGGAGGCGGCGGCGGCGGAAGCGGCGGCGGATCAGGTAAGGTGTTTTGGGGGTTTCTGGGGGGTTTCACCCCGCGGGACATCCCGATCTCGGATGTCCCGCGGGGTGGGGGGTGATCGGCCCGGGAATCTTATAGATTTCCGGGCCGATCACCCCTGGGTGTTGGTCCTCTTTAATGATTTTTCATCTGAATCAAATTGTTCTAAAAGTACAGCGCTGTATTATTCACTTGTATTTAATGTGTGATTATTACTTTCCATTTCTAGGAAATGCTCTTGCATTTATGAAATATCCTATGTCCAATGATTATTCATATTATCAATACTGCAGCTCCAACTTCAATACTGATTTCTGCAGTGATTTACATAGAATAAGTTCCCATCTGGTTAAAAATCCAACTTCCGGGACCTGGACTATACATGTTCTTGGAAATGGATTATTTTCAGCTCAAATATTAGGGTTCACAGGCAAGTAAATAACTGCAACGTGGTGTATAAATATAATGTCTTTAAACAATTGTCAGGATACCTATTAAATACAACTGAATATCAAAAATAGAAATAAAAATTAAATAAAGAGCAACTCTGGATTATTTCAACATTATGGGGCCAATTCAGCAAAAACATTTATTTGTGAGAAAACAATGTTTTTTTTTTTATTATTTATTCAGCACAATATTTAGCTGTGCAAATCTAAAAAGAAGTGCAGTGAGGAAGAAAATTAATTTAAAATATAAAATTATATTTTTTTTTTATATTGTTTGAACTTTAATATAATATTTAAATGTTTGTTTCAGTGCTTTCATAATAGTTTTGGGTGAAACATGTAAAAAAAAAAAGAAAAATGTATTTATTTTAAATTTTGATGCATTTTTTTTTGGTACAAAATGTAATATTTTTAAGAAAACCATATTGCGAGTGAAAACCCCATCCGTACCAATTACAACAGTACCACATATGTATTGGTAGACTTACTTTCATGCTCAGAAGACCCCCCCCCCCCCAAGCTGAAAAGAGCACAAATGAAATACAACTGCTATGTGCACTATCAAGAGTTAGACCTTTTGCTTCTTTGTATTTAAAAAAAAAAAATAAGGGTTTAACCCAATCCAGCAAAACCATCCCAGGGCTGGTAGACCAAGGTGCGGAGGCCAATCGGCCAGCCCTTAGCCATGAAGGCTACCAGCAAGCATAGCCCCCACAGTCTCTCCTGCATCTCTAAAGCCCTTGGGGCAGGGGTTATTTCAAGTCACCCGCTTGCTGGTAGGTGACTTGCCAGGCCCCTCCTGCCCTGTGAACTGGTATATGGGTCTCATGGACCCCCAGCCTTGGATTCTGCTAATCACTTCTGGCTTCTGTGTGCCAGCCTTTTATACCTGAAGAGTGAGATGGATCTCAATCCTAGTATAAAATACCCCCTGCAGTGGCCAGCGAGATGCCAGAAACCAGAACACGCAGCAGGGAATGACCTTCTCTGCCACACTGAAGACACAGGATCGGGGATTGGAGGCCTGTCAGGCGAAGAGGGGCTGCATCCAGGATGGAGGTGATTTTTTAATATTTTATTTTGCCGCTAGGGGGAAAATTTCCAGACATGTGAAATTCACACGCTTGCCACTTAACAACTGGAGAAGCACCCATATGAATTTCACGTGCTTGGCAATTAAAGGGTTCATGTTGCATATAGTGCATCCACACATAATATATACAGATTCATATAATAAATAGTGTAAGTATAGATATAACAATTTAACAAATTAACAGTAAATTGATACATAGGTGACAAAGTTCAGGGAGCCATATATTGAGATGTGAGGTAAAACCCTAGAACGGCCTTTCCTCTCTCCTGCTGGGGCTATAACAAACAAGATGAGTCATTCTGAAAAGCATGCCAGCTCCCTGCTGAGAGCTCCATTGTGTTACATTATTTAAGACAAACAACAAATGAATTTATCTAAACTGATTCTATTGTTCGGCTGTGATATTTTTAAAGTGGTCATGAGGGTATTACTGGAATGTACAAAGTGCCTTTCCTCGGAGGATAAGAGAGAGGACTTCTCGCTTATTCACTGAGGAAAGGCATCTTTACTTGAAACTATGGAAATTTCTGTCTCCCTGTCCATTCACATGTTCAAACATAAACTATTCTTCATCTCTGTGATCTGTTTGTCATAAGGTGTTTAACAGATTGGGAACTGATATTCCAAGCTGCATCCCCTGATGCCATCTAATGTTCAGGAAATTGGACGCAACAGATTCATTCTACATATAAAGTCTATCAATTTCCAAGCATGTATCAATTTACTGCTAATGTTAAATAGCTTTTTTGCATAAATCTTCTGGCCTTTGATATGCTGATAGATATATATATATATATATATATATATATATATATATAGTTGTAACGCTGTCTTACACAGCAGGGAGTAGGTTGGCTTTTACATTGTGCATGCCTCTTAACTGGTTGTTACATTGTACAGCAGATGCATTGACTGATTTATCCGATGTAGAGGATGAGGATGACAACCATCCATCTCCTTATCTCTAGTTCCTTTGAATGCAGAGATGCCTCCAGTCTCTAAACATCTGAGTCAGAACCTGCCATGTCGGAGCCTCTGGGTACCAGCTGGTCCCAGAGCCTGCCGAGTGCCAGCCAGTTCCTGTACCTGCCAGGTGTCAGCCTGCGGCACCGGAACCTGATCCAAAGCCTATGGCACCAGAGCCCCATCCCGACTCCAAACCTCTACCAGTGTTTTGTTCAGTTTGTTCTCTGAAGCTTTGCTGATGTCTGAAATTCACTAGCTCTGTCCTGGTTTCAGTAGGCCTCCCTATTTGTTCCCTAGAGGCTGCTGGATTCTGAGTCAAATTTGCCCAGGGTAAGTGCCAGGATCCGGGAGTCCTCGTAGTGGCCCACATTAGGTTTTGTCCGATTTATGTGGTTTATGTGTTTTTGCCTTAGTGTAAGGCTTTTGTTTTGGTTAATAAAGTCTTTATATTTAAGTTGACCTTAGTGTCCAGCTCTATGCTGTAGCCTAATTCTCTATGTGGAGGAGAGCTCTGCTCTGTGGAGCTCCTCTCTCTTACAATGTAATTGCCCTGATCACATGCGTTTCCTAGGTTGGTTATAAAGTGGTCTGAGGGACTACTATTAAAAAGCGGTATTATGCTAGATATCGGGCCTGAAACGCGTCACATTTGGTTCCTGTCTTCAGGGCTCGGGCCACCTTCACATCCATAGAAGCAATCTGTTTTATGGGAATTACATTAAAGGTTATATTTTATGGATACGCTGGATTGAATATTTGGTTTGGATTGTCTACATTGGAGGAGTCTGTGGTCGGGATCTCCCCTGTCCGTGCGGACACTAGGATGGTGAGCTGGCTAATTTTTTCTACCTACTGTGAACCAAGCCAAACAGTAAGGATATCATATTTGGAGTAAACACAGTTGAGGAACCCAGAGGGGTTTATTTTAAGGCACAACACTTTATGCCACCTGGTAAGAGTACCTAAAACAGGTGGTGGGCACGCGGTGGATGTCACCTATAATCTTGAGCACTGATGGACTTTTGATCTGTGAAATTTGGGATAATTGAAAATACCATCACTGATTATAACTCAAAATCAGCCACCACGTGAAAGCCAATTGGACTACACTATATATTTTTGTATATTCAAGGAATGTTGCTATTAGAGTAGTATTGGCTGCTAAAGGGCCATTCTTTAAAAGATTGATTCTTGTTAAATTAATTATATGCTCTGTGTTTTCTTTTGTTTATGGTCTGGGGGACTGCCACTTTTCTTTGTTGTTCCCTTTTGATTTGTTTAACTGTTTAAATAGATTATAAAGACAGATTATAGGATTGGTTGCTAGCTTATAGGGTTGTGTGCTTTAGCTCCTGTTGATCTGAGCATGGCGGTCTTTTCATACAGTATGAAGGCATTTGGCTACTTTGGTTGCATTCTAAAGATCAAAAACACACCCTGCATTTTCTTCTATAGATGCCGATAGCAACTGAATTCGAGAGTTCCGAATATTTAAGCTAATGTAGCCAAACTGCATCCAAACGTAAGCACTATTCAAGCGACATTGATGATAACAAACACACACTAGGACAGTGTAGTAGAAGAATTGGCAGAAAGTGGTGGTGTACAAATGATAGTGGTGGAGGCCTTTGCAGTTCACTTTGCAGTTAGCCAAAGTGTTCTGTGGTCCATCTACACTATTTGAATATATTACATGTGCGTACAATGGGCTGGATTCATGAGAGTTTGCATTTCTACTAAGTATGCAGTTAATGGCTCTTATGTATCTACAGGGCACAATTGCAGGTTTTGGTGGCCCAACCAAAACCTGCCCTGTATGCCACCAACATAGAAACATAGAATGTTGATGGCAGAAGGAGACCATACTGTCCATCTAGTCTGCCCTTATGTATATCCTGTATGTTCTATTTATCCTAGGATAGATGTGTGCTTATCCCAGACATGTTTAAAGTCATTGACTGATGATTTTCCAACTACCTCTGCTGGAAGTGTGTTCCAAGCATCTACTACTCTTTCTGTAAAATAATATTTTCTAACATTGCTCCTGATCTTCCCTCCGACTAGCTTCAGGTTGTGCCTCTTGTTCTATCATTAAGAGGCCGATTCATTAATAGCGCCAAGTAGCGACAGATGAGCGACAGTAGCGGCATTTTCAGAGCGCCCGCTAGTAGTCGCTGTGCTTGGCCGTTGTTCTGTAGTTGATAGCGACTCAGTCGGTTTGCCGTAATGTTGAATATTGGGTGAGGAGTCGCTATTTGACAGGTTCCGCGCTGTATGGGAGCGCATGACAGCGAATGGCCATAGCTAACGGCTCCCAGCATATTCATGAACAAATCACGCTCAAAAAAATCTCGCGCTGTGAAATGCATGTTTAAACCCCAGAGCGCTGGCGGCGATGGGTTAAAAGTAGTTTTTTAACCCCCAAACAACCATATTTTTGGGAGAAAAAAAAAACAACTTTTTCAAAACATTTTGTAATATGAATACATTAAAGTGGACCAACACCCAGGGGTGATCGGCCCGGAAATCTATAAGATTCCCGGGCCGATCACCCCCCACCCCGCGGGACATCCGAGATCGGGATGTCCCGCGGGGTGAAACCCCCCAGAAACCCCAAAAACACCTTACCTGATCCGCCGCCGCCGCCTCCCGCGCACCCCTCCAGACGTGCGCGCGCCCGCGCCGGCCCTCTGTGAATGGCCGGCGGGGGCGCGCGCGCGCCGAGAGTGACGCGCGGGAGGCGGCGGCGGCGGAAGCGGCCTGGACGTTCCTGATCCCCGCCTGGACGTTGGCGGGGATTGGCTGCGGCGCTCACGTGGGAGCGTTGAGAGGTGAGTTTTTTGGGGTTTCTGGGGGGTTTCACACAGCGGGGCACCCCCGATCGGGGTGCCCCGCCGAAGTGGACCAAAACCCAGGATAGTCAAAATCCTGGGTGTTGGTCCACTTTAATATCAGACCTGTAATATCAATTCTGCACAATTTTTTTTTTTTTTTACCTTAAAAAAAATATCTAACATTGCAGAAGTGGTCACAGAATTTTTGACATTTAAAAAAAAAAAAAAAAACATTAATAACAATTTAAATATTAAAGATTGTTCCATTGAAATGCATTGGAAAGCGCCAGGTAGCGAGAGGTCATACCTGTCGCTGTTCAAGGTCGGAAGCTGGCGCTGTGGGCTGAGGCTGGAATAATGATGAATGATTCGCTATCTGGCGCTCTGTCAGTCGCTAAGCAGGATCGGCTTGATAAATGTGTGATTGTGGTGGGGAGCCGGCGTTCTCGTGGCGGTGACCGTCATTACCGTTCGCTCACCATTCGCTACCTGGCGCTATCCCTTGTTAAATAAGGGCCAAAGTCTGGCAAGTCACATGCGGCTGGCGGGTGACTTGCCATTAACCCCTGGCCCCCCAAATTACCTGCCTCCCCAAAGCCCGGGGGGGGGCAAAAGAGCCGTGGCCCTAGGCTATGACGGCTTGTAGCCGCAGGGCCAGGGGCCACTAAAGCTGGCCCCTGCGCCCTGTTCTACAAGCCCCCATAGCTGGTCACAGGCTGGTTACGCTGGGTAGGGGGGACCTCACGCCATTTTTTTTTGACTTTTAAGGGTTTTAACCCTTGATTTTTTTTTTAATTGACCCTTTGTTACCTGTAACCCAGTAGGGGTTAAAAGGCTTCCAGCAGCAGCAGGAGAGCAGAAGCCTAAGTGATTAGTGTGGGACACAGGGATGGATGGGAGGTAAGTATTAAAAAAAAAATTAAAACAATATATTTTTTTAATAAAGTTTTTTTTAAAGTGTGTCTCTGTGTGTGTGTTTTTTTAACTTTTAACCCTTTGTGAACTGGTAAGGGGTCCATGTGACCCCTATACCAGTTCACAGGGCTCGGGGGTCTGGCAAGTCACCTGCGGCTAGTGGGTGACTTGCCATTAACCCAGAGACCCCCCATTACCTGCCTCCCAAAAAAAACCTTAAAATTCCCCCAAGAAATGGTGGACCCCCCCCCCCTGTGAATGGGGACCCCACACCAATTTTTTTTTATTTAACCCTTTATTATGTGGATAGTAGTTGTATTTTATTTGTAAATGTTATAAAGTGCTCTTTTCAGTTTATGGGATCACCTGGACAGGAACGGGGGGCTACCGATACATATGTGGTATCATTGTAATCGGGAGAAATGGGGCTTTCACATGCAATATGGTTTTCTTTAATAAAATAAATGTTTTTGTTTAAAATAAAGGAGACAATTTAAAAAATATATTTTTTTTTATTTTATTTATTTATTTATTTAAAAATGTTAAAAAAAGGAGAAAAAAATCAAACAAGACATTTCATGTTAAAGCCTAAACTCTGCCACAAAAAAAAAATGCCATTTTCTTGTAAATTCCTGCAAAAATCACAGTTAAACATCACGCAAAATGGTGAAAAATTACCTGTCAGCAGAGGGTGACAAAATCTCAAGTAGACTGGCAGTCAAAAGGTTACAGGTACCTATGCATGTTGGGTATTGTTTTGCTCGGGAGACCTTGCGCTTTCAGATTTAGCTTGTTTTTTCTTATTTGCATATTGATATTTTAGGAAAAGGTGTTTTTTATTCTGCTTTTTTATAAAAAATGTTTGTGAAACCCTGTGCAACCTAAGAATTCTTCGAGATATTACTTCCAGAAAGATGAGCCCACTACAACAAGCTGGGTACGCTTAGAAAGCTTAACATGTGTACTTTCAGTGAATATATGGTTTGGTCGGTAAAGGGTCGGTTTGGTAGAAAAAGCACAAGGTGGGCACTTTGTCTGCAGAGCTGAAAATCTGAAGTAAAATTACCGTTACGCACATGCTTTACTTTGGTGTGTTTGGCAACTCTTCCCTTGACAGAACCTATGCATGTTGGGTATCGTTCTGTTTGGGGGATGTTGCTTTTTCAGATTTTCTGTTTTTTTCTGGTTTGCATATAGGTTTTTTTTAGGAAAATGTGGTTTTGATTCTGCTTTTTTATTCATTTTTAGGGAAACCCTGTGCAACCAAAGAATACATTGAGGGATTACTTCCAGAAAACTGCACCCATGTCAACAATCCTGGTACGCCTAGAAAGCTTAAGGTGTGTACTTCTAGGGAATATGTAGTTTGTGGGGGGTATTTCAAATGTAAAGTGTTGTTGTTCTTGAAAAACTACAAGGTGCGCATATTGCATATCACAGTTGTATTTTATCTGAAAATCTCCTAAAGCGCTGTTTCAGTTTGGGGGAGTCTCCTGGGCAGGAAAGGGTGTCTACCAATACATATGTGGTAACGCTGTAACCGGGAGAAATTGGGGTTTCACACGCAATAAGATTTTATTGCCAAACTTACATTTTTTATTACAAAAAAACACTACAAATTGTAAAAAATCGTTTTTTTTTAATTTTTTGCACAATTTTCACCCAAAAATATTGAGAATACACCTAAAAAATGACAAACAAGACATTTCATGTTAAAGCCCAGGCTCCGCTGAAAAAAAACAATATTTCACTTTCCTGGGAAATCCCTTCAAAAATCACAGTTGAACATGGGGAGCGCAAAATAGGGCAAAATAATCTGGCAACAAAGGGTGACAAAAACTCAAGGTAGGCTGGCAGTTAAAGGGTTAAAGGTCTCCATCATGTCCCCTCTCACCCTTCTTTCCTTCAGACTGTACAAATTAAGTGCTTTAAGTCTCTCCTGATAAGTTTAAGTCCTTCCACCATTTTCGTTGCCCGCCTTTGGACACGTTCTATTTGAATAATGTATTTTTGCAGGTAAGGTCTCCAGAACTGCACACAGTATTCTAGCTGTGGCCTCACCAGGGCTCTATACAGCGGCATCACAACCTCCCTCTTCCTACTGGTGATGCCTCGAGCTATGCAGCCAAGCATCCTGCTTGCTTTTCCTTCAGCCTGGCTGCACTGTCCATTCATCTTGCAGTTTTCCTCCGAGGTCCTGGCTAACACAGCGCTGCCCATACGTACTCGGAGCAGGGATTCCTTCTACCCAAGTGCAGGATTTTACATTTAGAGACATTAAACTCTAGTTTCCACAGTTTTGACCTTTTATCCAGTAAAGCTTTATGATTTTCAATGTTGCAGACACCTCAAGGAATATCCACCCTATTACTAACCTTTGTATCATCCGCAAACAGGCAAACATGTCCTACCAAGCCTTCTCCTATGTCACTTACAAACATATTAAAAAGAATGGGGCCCAGGACAGAGCCTTGCGGCACACCACTTGTAACTCGCCTTTGTTCAGATTGCACACCATTAACAACAACACTTTGATACCGACCCTTCAGCCAACTGGAAATCCACTGAACTATCCAGGGATTGAGTCCTACCTTCAATAACTTATCTATGAGCTCCTTATGTGGTACAGTGTCAAAGGCTTTGCTAAAATCCAGATAGGTGATATCCACCTAGATGCGCAGGCAGAGTAATTAGTGCTCAGCCAGAGCTACATAGGCAGCTATATGGAAAAGCATGACCTGTTGGTGGCACTTGAGGAGACACCTATGCTATAGGGAGCAGTAAAGTTATTGATTGGCTCTTACATGCAAAAGTAAAATCACCATTCATAAAACCCTTTTAAAAAACATACTGTATTTGTCTTTGTTTCAGGAAATTGCTCTGATCTGCGGTGCCACCCAAACGCAACATGTGAGGAGTTTGGTGGATACGGGGAGTGCACATGCAAAGAAGGATTTGCAGGAGATGGATTTGTTTGTGATGATATTGATGAGTGTCTGGATTTTTACTCCAACAATTGCTGGTGGTATGGTTCTGGTTCCTGTCTGAACACTATTGGATCTTACACCTGTTACTGTGATAGTGGAACCCGTTATGATGGTCAGTTTGGCTGTGTTGACATTGATGAATGTGCAGACAGTGCTCTCAATAACTGTCATCCTCTGGCCGTATGTACAAATTATTATGAATTTTACACCTGTACATGTCCCTATGGATATTATGGCGATGGAAGATATTGTGAGGTTAATGAGTGTCTACAAGGATCCCCATGTAACTCCAGTGAAGAATGCATTAAGCACAATGGATCATATTCCTGTTTTGACCCATGCTCCAACCACACTGTACTCAATGACCCCTGGCGCAGCACTTCTAACATATTGAACAGTTATGACATGTGGCATTGTGATAGTGTTCTGCAGGGCTGGTATCGATTTAAAAGCGAATATAATCAGCAAATCCCTGAGTACTGTGTCCCACCATACAGCTGTGGGACTCAGGCTCCAGTATGGTTAAATGGCTCACACCCTACGGCCAGTCATGGCATTGCAAACCGCACAGTTTGTGCCCACAGGGATGGAAATTGCTGTTCACAGTCCTATGATATTTCACTGAAGAGGTGTCCTGGAGGATTTTACGTGTATAAACTTCCAAGAACACAAACCTGCCTCTTGGCCTATTGTACAGGTAAGCATCCACATAATCATTTATCTATACAACCCTACAGAGTAAATCTGCTTTTAACTAGTGATAGGCTTGACTTGTACCAGAATCTAGCAACAATAAGTGATAACCACAATACACGCCCTCTGTCTACCATAAACAGTAGGGAGGTGAGGTGTGGATTTCCTTAGCTTAACTGGAGTCATAAAGTGTTGGGTGAACCCCAAAGTCTGGGTTAGGCAAGTTTGGCCCAACTGTCTACCATAAACAGTAGGGAGATGAGGTGTGGATTGCCTTAGCTTAACTGGAGTCATAGAGTGTTGGGTGAACCCCCAAAGTTCAGGTTCGGCAAGTTTGGCCCAACTGTGCATAAAAGTCCCCCTTTGAAATCAATGGGGATTCAAATATTGGGGGGTGACTCTGTCTCTGGGGGCCCTTCGCCCGCCCTGCGCCTCACCCATGCGGAGGGGAGCCACCTATCAAGGGGCCCCCAGAGGCAAAATCGAGGATGAAAGAATAAAAATTGTGATGGGGAGCACAGAGTGAAGCGCTGCTGTACAACTTACCTGAGCCTTGATTTGGTCCCTAGTTGACTATGGTGCTCCTTTCAAATGGTCCATGGCCGGGGCCACAGAAAGATGGCCACTGCTCTCATGAGTGAAGACACTCCTAGTGTCAGCTGGCAGTGCTGGCATTAGGAGTGTCATCACTCATGGGAGCGGTGGACATCTTCCTGCTGCTGCATCCTTTAGGTGAAACCTATCAACCAGCTTTTCCGTGTTCGGGCCGAATGCCAAATTCGACTTCTGGCTGAAGTCCGTGTTTGGGAATCTGAGCTCGCAAAGTTCGGTACGAATGCAAACTTTGCAGTCGGGTTCCCCCAACACTAGTCATAAGGTGTTAGTAGCTGACTTTGATGTTAACACAGCATTGTAACTCACAGGCAATAGACAATAGGGTTTACAGCTCCTCATCAGGACACTATACCAAGAGCTGGGTAAGGTTCACTTTTGAACAGAACTAACACTTCTTACCTCCTCTAAAGTGTCAGTACCGTGTTAGCCATCGATGTAAGCAGGAAATCTAAGGAATGGTAATATCATTTATTGGCTAACTCAATAAGATTGAAAATGCAAAATCTTAAACTGCTTCAAAAGTTTGCATATTCAATCTTATTGAGTTAGCCTGCTTAGCTCCTCCAGATGAAGCCTCATCAGTGTGTCTGTCAAGACTCTACAATAGCTTTTTGATAAAAAAAAATAAAATAAATAATATATTTAAAACATCTGTTCAATTTCCCTCCCCTGTGTCTGCTGCCACCTGATCTTAAACTCATATATTTAAAATTCTTGAAGATCTGTGTCACAGCATCCAGCAGCTCCCGACAGAGGATGTGCACCAAGCCAGTGCACTGTCTACCCTACAGAGTAAATCTGCTTTTAACTAGTGAAAGGCTTGACTTGTACCAGAATCTAGCAACAATAAGTGATAACCGCAATACACGCCCTCTGTCTACCATAAACAGTAGAGAGGTGAGGTGTGGATTGCCTTAGCTTAACTGGAGTCATAAAGTGTTGGGTGAACCCCAAAGTCCAGGTTAGGCAAGTTTGGCCCTACTGTCTACCATAAACAGTAGGGAGCTGAGGTGTGGATTGCCTTAGCTTAACTGGAGTCATAGAGTGTTGGGTGAACCCCCAAAGTTCAGGTTCAGCAAGTTTGGCCCAACTGTGCATAAAAGTCCCCTTTTGAACAGAACTAACACTTCTTACCTCCTCTAAAGTGTCAGTACCGTGTTAGCCATTGATGTAAACAGGAAATCTAAAGAATGGTAATACCATTTATTGGCTAACTCAATAAGATTGAAAATGCAAGCTTTCGAAGAAAAATCTTAAACTGCTTCAAAAGATTGCATATTCAATCTTATTGAGTTAGCCTTCTTACCTCCTCCAGATGAAGCCTCATCAGTGTGTCTGTCAAGACTCTACAATAGCTTTTTGATAAAAAAAAAATAAATAAATAATATATTTAAAACATCTGTTAAATTTCCCTCCCCTGTGTCTGCTGCCACCTGATCTTAAACTCATATATTTAAAATTCTTGAAGATCTGTGTCACAGCATCCAACTGCTCCCGACAGAGGAGTGCACCAAGCCAGTGCACTGTCAAATTGACAAGAGAATTGTCAAAAAACTCTTGGGTGCAAACAACTTGGATTTAGGGGCTCGATATACAAGAAGGGTAAGTATTAAGGGGGTGCTTTACTATGTAAACCCGTTCGCTGCTTGACAGACCGACGAGTAAACCAAACTTACAATACAAACAAAGGTGAACCCGAGGATCAAGCAGACACAGGGATCACAGAAAGGAGCACAACCAATAGAAAATCTATAAAGTTTTTATTGTACAATGATAAAGACACACATTTAAAAGCAACAACAAGACAAATTAAAAAGACACCTGACCCTTCCCTGAATAAGTGTGTATACACCTGTCCTCAATAACTACCCATATAGTATATAGTTTATGCTCATATCCAAGTCTCTCTATGCTCAAAATAATTTTATATAGTTAATTAAACCCTTTTTGTGCCGGCACAAAAGCAAAAAAACATAAACCACAATTATCTAAAAATGTGCAGATATATTAACCCTTACATAATCCATTAAATGTTACTCCAAGGTGGAATGTACGTTGCGCAAATTATGATACAATATTCACTCCCTGAAAAATAATTAAATATATACTCCAGACACTATGACAAAAAACATAACCCAAATAAAGTGACTAGAGATGAGCAAACTTCTTGAAAGTTCGATTCGGGCGATTCGCTGAATTTCCCCAAGAAATTCGGGTTCGCCCGAATCGAACTTTCACGAATCGCTCATCTGAAAAAAAAAATGCCGGCATGGTGGGAGCGGGCAGGCCGGCTACGCTGTCAGCGGGCGGCGGAAGCGGAAGCAAACACTTACCTGCATGGTCGGAGCGTGGAGGCCGGCGCCGCTCTCAGTCGCCCTCTGATGACGCGTCCTCTGATGACAGCTGAGAGCGGCGCCGGCCTCCACGCTCCGACCATGCAGATAAGTGTTTGCTTTTTAAACAAATGCTGGCATGGTGGGAGTGGGCAGGCCGGCTGCGCTGTCAGCGGGCCGGCTTCCGCCGCCCACTGACAGCGTAGCCGGCCTGCCCGCTCCCACCATGCCGGCATTTTTTTTTATATTTCAGGGAAAATTCGATCGGCACGAACCAAAAAAAATTTGGGTTAGTGCCAAATAGAATTTTCCCTGAAATTTTGAGCGAATTCCGGTTTGTCCGAACCGGTTTGCTCATCCCTAAAAGTGACAACAATTTCAGTGCAAAATTTATCTATATACAGTGTGCCCAAAGCAGTTTTTTTGAAACCATACGAGCAAGACATAAGAACACAAAAAGAGAAACAAGCATAAATACAGTAATGCAAAAGAGAGATACTCAGCTGTATAGGCACATAGTGGTCAATCACCGGGCAGGACAGTCAGGGCAGAGGGATGCTCCACCTGCGCTTCGCGGTATAAAGGACCGCTTCTTGCTTGGGTGCCAACCAAACTTACTGCAGCGAACAGCAGTGAACACAGACTTTGCTGTGTCTTGGCCGCAGTTCGACAGCCAAGATGTGCGGTATTTGCTAGCGAACAGGGTGCTCTTGACAGCGGGCAAACTGCAGCGGCCCAATTTGCTGTAACAAAACCAGAAACGGTGCTGGAAATAGTGCTGCTTAGCGCAGCATGAGGTTTGTCTCAGAATGTATATGTTGTGTTTCTAGAGAGTATGGGGTGTTTTTGAGGCCTCCAAAGAATAGTTTAAAAAGAAATCATGTGAAAACCATTTTATTAGATCTCTCAATAACTGTCATCCTCTGGCCGTATGTACAAATTATTATGAATTTTACATCTGTACATGTCCCTATGGATATTATGGCGATGGAATATATTGTGAGGTTAATAGGGTTGATTCAGAGCCCATTTCTCAACATTTTTTTGCGTGAAAATTTCCGCTCTCGTCCATTTTTCCCCCTCGTCTGATTCAGCAGAGCCTTTTTTTCAGCAAGAATTTTTGTGTGAAGAGTTTTCATTTCTGATTGATTTTTCGTTTGGTGGCAAAAGCTCCCAAAAAATGTTGAGAAAGGGGCTCTGAATCAACCCTAATGAGTGTCTACACAGAAACCCATGTAACTCCAGTGAAGAATGCATTAAGCACAACGGATCATATTCCTATTAGTTCATTAATTGGTTTTTATCTGGCCTTCACCCTCAACGTATTAGATGTAAAAATCACATAAACGGCCATTCTCACCGAAAATAACGTTGATTCCTATGGGGTTTCGTCACTAAATGCTGAAGCACTGAAAAGCCGTTCACCATCATTCGCCTGGCGAAGACGAAGTGAGTTAAATACAGCAAACGCAGCTTTGGCCTGATGAATAGGCCCTTTTTAGCATAGTAAATTTGGCAAACTAGAAAGTGGCCGGTGAACGTTTCGTAAATGACACCCTAAATATCCAAACTAGACACGACCAGCTTCAGGGGAGAAAAGCAGAGTATCTTTTTAGTTCGTAAGCCTAGACAAGCTTTTTTTATTAGGACGCTATACTCACCAGTTGTCTTTTCATTTAGAACCTGCTTCTGGCTGCTCGGGAATAGACTGCGCTGCTGATGAAGAATGTAGAAGTGATGACGGTGTTCCTGGATGTCATTGTAGCAAGTCATCGGTCACTAATTATGGTTCTAAAAATATAACAGGTACATAAGAATAATATTCTCTAACTCCTTGCTACAATGAAGATATTGGCCTCGATTCAATAAGGGTAGAAAATAATTCTCATGGTAGTAAAAGATTCAATTCATGAGAAAAAAGCCTGAGAATGTCACTGTTACTGAATCACCAGATAAGAAAACAATGAAAGTCAATGGCACTTTTTACTACTAAGGAAAAGTAGAGAACTTTTTACACTGTAGTAAAAGCTGCCATTGACTTTCATTGTCTTTTTTTCTGGTGATTCAATAACAGTGACATTCTCAGGCTTTTTTTTTTTAATCTTTTACTACCATGAGAATTTTTTTGTACCTTTATTGAATCAAGGCCATAGTGCTGCTTCTAATTTACTAATTTTCTAAGTTACTTTTATTTTCTTCCTTCTTGAATTTCTTTTTTCCTGTGCTGTGAACTTGTCCATAGTAGTTTATCCATTTCATGATGTGGTCATAGCTTTCATGAACAAGTGTCAATGTGCAGATGTGAACTTTGGGGTTTATTTATCAAGGGCTAGCGCCAGGTAGTGTCTGACGAGCGCTAGGTACCGCCAGCTAACGGCGGCTACCGACTCAAGTACGCCCGGCGGCGGTCACAATGACGCATTTATCACGCTAAACGAGGCTAGCGCCGGCGAGAGCGTCAGCTAGCGCGGGATTCATCATGTAGCCGACTGCAACGAACAGCGCCGCTGATAATCCCATCACAGCGACAGGTATGACCTGGCGCTCCCTGGCGTTGTCCAATGCATTTCAATGGAGCAATCTTTAAATAATCATAATTAATTGCTTTTTTTATTTATTTATAATTTTTTTTTAATGTCAAAAATTCTGTGACCACTTCTGCAATGTTAGGATTTTTTTTTAAGTTAAAAAAAAAAAAAAAAAATGTGCAGAATTGATATTACAGGTCTGATATTCATGTATTCATATTACAAAATGTTTAGAAAAACTTGTATAATTTTTACATAAAAAAAAAAAAAGTTGTTTGGGGGTTAAAAACTACTTTACACACATCGCCGCCAGCGGTCTGGGGTTTAAACAAGGAATTCACAGCGCGAGAAATTTTTGAGCGTGATTTGTTAATGAATCTGCAGCAAGCCGTTCGCTCTGGCCATTCGCTGTCAGGCGCACCCATACAACGCGGAACCTGTGAAACAGCGACCCCTAACCCCGTATTCAACATTACCGCACACCGACTGAGTCGCTGTCAACAAGCAAACCCCGGCCAAGCACAGCGAATACTAGCTGGCGCTGTGAAAATCACGCTACTGGCGCTCATCTGTCGCTACCTGGCGCTATTAATGAATCGGCCTCCCAGTATGCACATATAGACATTTCAGAGTCAATTCAGCATCGGGGGAGACCGTATCTTCCCACAGTTTCTGGTGTGAGAACCTACTTTCTGTGTCTTGTGTTATTCAGCAGGCACCTTTTTACATGTGAAAGCACCTTTATTCTCATGTTAAAGCAGACCTTCACCCTGAATTAGAGCCTATGTTATATGCCCCCCCCCCCTGTACATACAGATTGATCACATGAAAAATCATCCTACCTGCATCTACTGACTGTGCCGCTCTTTGTTCAGGGATTGCTGTCCCTTCCCTGACCCCAGCTCTGCTCTGGGTCTATAACCTGCCCCCTGCACTTTAAGATAGGCTCTTATTCAAGGGCGCGCGCGCGTGACCGTGACGTATGGCCGCAGCCTGAGACGGCTCCGCGCGATCGGGAGGCCCTGCCACATATACACAGCCCGAGCACCAACCTGGTTCGACTCTCTAGCTGGGTGAGAGCCTGGAGATCACCTGGGGCGAGATGAGCGCAGCTCCAAGCAAAAAGAAAGCTCACAAAGAGACGAGGAAGTCGGCGGTCCCCGGATCCAAGATGGCGGCCGCAACAAGCTCACACACTGAGAACGGTGGGGGAGGAACGCATGAGAAACCAGGCGGAGAGGAGTCTGAGAGGGTGAGTGGCGATGAACTTTCTTTAGACTCTACTGATAGCTGGCCACACCGCACCTCTGCCCCTGACAACCCACAGCAGCCCTATTTTGACACCCAACCTTTATTATCTCAGCTCCGGTCCATCGTCAGAGAGGAAGTTACTGCTGTTACATCTAAACACACAGAGACTCTCCTCAAAGAGATAAGAGATATAGGGGGCCGTACTGACGCCCTGGAATCTCGTATGGACGATGTTACAAGCGTCCTAGAAGACCATAAAAATATGCTGGATCAGCTTCAGGAGGAAGTAGCTTCCCTCAACTCCCAAAATGAGGAGTTGGAGAACAGGAACAGGAGGTCAAACCTCAGATTCCGAGGGCTTCCAGAAACCATGGAGGACACAGAGGGCACCATAACAGCTATATTACAGGAGCTTGTCCCCGAACTCCCAGCAGACAGGTTGGAGTTAGACAGGGCGCACAGGGCACTGACCAAACGACCAGTGGATGGCCCGCCACGTGACATAATCGTCCGCTTCCACCATTACCAGACTAAGGAAGCAGTCCTGAAAGCTTCAAGGGAAAAAGCCCCCCTCACTTTCCAGAACCAGGGATATCAGATCTATGCGGACCTGTCTCAAATCACCATTCAAAAAAGGCGAGCCTTTCGTCCCTATCTCCAATCCCTGCAATCCCAGGGGATCCGTTACAGATGGGGATTCCCCTTTAAATTGTCTTTTATGCATCAAGGCAGAACAGTGCAGGTCTCCACTCCACTGGAGCTGATAGAAAGGTTTAAGGCTCTTGACATGAAACTCCCTGAACCTGACGCTGTAGTTTCCTCGCTTCCCACCACACCGAGGACCCCTAAACCAGGTTACAGAAACCTCCAGCAAATCACGCCCTCCCCGAAGCAAAAATCACAATCAAGGCACACTCCAGCCATGAAGCGCCTGCTTTCACAGGTGTTCCATCCTATAACGAAAGGCTGAAAAGGCAGCACCAGGCCTTACCTCCATGCCCCTTTCCCTACACCTCTGCTTCTACCTGATATCGGCGGCCCATTTCCCTTCCTCTTGGGACTTTGGACATTCTAAGAAAGATGGACGGTATGAACCTCAAGGAGATGAAGCTTATTTTACCTTCAGAATACCAAGACCCCTGATAGTCGCTAGACCGGCGCAGACTCTGCACAGTAACCAATGTTCAGCAATCGGTCTGAGGACCTATTTTGGAGATTCCTTTTTTTTTTATCTCCCTGAATAGTTCGTCGGTTCTTGCTCTATTACAAGTATTAATAAGTTTAGTAATATCTGTTGCATTTATAAGCCTACCTTAACCATATATTTTTCTTACAGTTCAATAACTATGCTTGCTTTATCTGTAATCAGTTACTTAGCTAGCAAACTGCATGTTCCAAATGCTCCCATTTAATAATAACATTAATCATGTTAATGTTGTCGTGCCGCCCCCCCTGTTGGCCGAGGTGGGTATCTATGAGGCTTACGCTGACCATAAAGTCGGTTATAGAAGCCTATGCCTAATGCTTCCCATGGGCCCAGCCGGCCCCACATGAGTGGTGTGTGTAACGAGTACCACTCTCTGACAAGGGGGGCCCCCGCTTCGGCCTAAGGGGAGAAGGCAGATAGACTATGTCCCTCCTCCTTAGTGAATGGTCTGATGACTAGTTTTTGAAGACTCTTTTATTTTTATTATCTCCCTAATCAACCCGGTGGTTTTTGCTTTTCTATAAGTATTAATATGTTAATATCTGTTGCATCTCTATGCTTATCATGCCCATATAGTTTTCCTACAGCTCACCAACTATGTTTGCTTCATCTGCCATCAGTCACTTAGTTAGCAGACAGCATATTCCAAATGCACCCATTAAATATTAACATTACTCTCGTTATGTGTTGTCATACTGCCCCCTGCTGGTCGAGGTAGGTACCTCTGAGACGCATGCAGACCATGAAGCCTGTTATGGCAGCTTACTTTTGGAGACTCCCATGAACCTAACTGGCTTCGCTCAGGGTTGTGTGTGACAGACACCACACTCTGACAAAAGGGGTCCCTGCTTCGGCCTGAGAGGGGATGGCAGATGATATAGATGCCTAGAGAACGACCATCAGCAGGACATTTTTTCATTATCTGCCGTTTGATTTGGCTCCCCATACTTGATAAGTTGTAGAACTCCTACATGTTTAGCTGTCCTAGTTCTATACCAGTAGGGCCTCCCGATCCTCTGCTGGTACGCCCCCCCCCCCCCCGAGGATAAGGACACTTCTCCCAACCCCTCGGTGTTCGGTTCGCACAGTTGTCTTGCGGACAATATATGCACTGTACATGCTCATTATATTTTGTGTTTTGTCTCCCCTCTGTCATCTTTACTATATCTCACCTTTTCCCCCTCTTCTTCCCCCCCCCTCCTCCCTCTTCCTTCCCCATCCCCCCCCCCCTCCCCCCCACCAGAGACTCCAGCGAGGCCGATGGAAAGCCACTTCAGATATATTTTTTTTGACTAGATATGAGTAAACCGATAAATATAGTATCTCTTAATGTCCAAGGGCTGAACTCACCAAACAAAAGATCTAGAGCCTTTACCTTCTTCAACACTATCCATGCAGATGTGGTTTGTTTACAAGAGACCCACTATACCCCCTCCTCTACTCCGAAGCTTTTGCATTTTAAATATCCCCTTTTTTTTCAAGCAGTTTGCCAGAGTAAAAAAAAGGGAGTTCTTATCGCCTTCAGAAGGGGCATCCCTTTTACATGTACCAAGCAAATTGCAGACCCAGATGGAAGGTATCTTTTATTACAAGGCACAATACAAGATAACGAGGTAACCTTTCTTAACTACTATGCTCCAAATGACAAACAGACACCCTTCTTGTCGCAAATGTGCGCCCTCTTGAAAGCTCAAGGTAGAGGCACCCTATTCATGTGTGGGGATTCCAACCTGACACTCCAGCCAAATTTGGATAGGTCCCTCCCCCCGAATGCTCACACAATCCAAGATAGTAAGAGGTTCTCTGACATGATAATCCACACTGGTCTGATTGATCCTTGGAGAGATAAATATCCAAACAGAAAAGATTTTACTCACTACTCTGCCCCACACAAAGTATCAGCCAGAATTGACCATATATTTACACAACCTTCACTACTCCCACAAATTGAATTAGCCAAAATCTATCCGATCCCCTGGTCGGACCATGACTTAGTGGCCATTTCCTGTAGAACCCTAACCTCTAAACCTAACTCCCCATCATGGACACTTAATGATTCTCTGTTGTCATCCACGAGATTAGTAGAAGATGCTAATAGAGAAGCCTCTGAATACTTCAAAATAAATGAATCCCAGACCTCCCCACCAACCATGATCTGGGGAGCATTTAAATCGGTTATCAGGGGACATTTTATTGCTCTAGCCTCAAAGAAAAGGAAGGAAAGGGCAGCTTTAGAAAAAACACTACAGGCACAATATGATAAAGATGTTCAAACCTTTAAGGCAGCTCCCAGTGCCAAACATCTCCGCCAGATGGAATCCACTAGGACTAAATTAAACTTACTGCAGACTAACCAAGCAGAATGGCGTTATAAAAGGGCCCGTCATAGGTACTATACATCAGCGAACAAGACAGGAACACTCTTAGCGACTCAACTTAAATGTCAGGACTCCTATGTTACACCAGTGAAACTCAAAACTAGACTAGGCACTGTAACCAGTAACCCACAAGCGGTGGTATCTGAATTTTCAGCAGGCCTTTCAGACTTATATAAAGCTCCACCCCCTTTATCTGTCCAGCAGGCCCAACACTTTTTTGAGGATATTAAAATACCGGAGCTCTCAAAAACCCAGAGGGATAGTGTAGATGAAGATATCACCACAGAAGAGGTTTTAAAGGCAATTAAGACCCTGAAAAACAGTAAAAGGCCCGGACCTGACGGATTCACCGCTTTATTTTACAAAAAGTTGGCCCCAATAGTAGCCCCGAGGCTAGCTAAGTTATTTAATTACATAAAAGATGGAAACCCCATGGACCCAGAAATGTTGCAAGCCTCGATAGTAATGATACCTAAACCGGACAAAGACCATCAGTTATGGACAAATTACAGACCTATTTCACTTCTAAATATTGATCTGAAACTCCTAACAAAGATCTTGGCCAATAGAATAAATCAATTTTTAGGTGACATTATTCACAGAGACCAAGTGGGATTTGTCCCCAGAAGGCAGGCAGGGGATGGAGTCAGAAGAATCATGCAACTTCTTCATAAAGCCAGAACCCAGGACATTGAGGCTATGCTCCTCTCCTTGGATGTGGAGAAAGCTTTTGACTCCATCTCCTGGCAGTATCTCCAGTTCACTCTGGAGAGATGGGGATTTGGTCCGGGCCTCATGTCATGGATCTCAGCCTTATATTCTAGGCCGACTGCCTGTGTTAGGTACTCAGGATTTACATCACCCAATTTTCCTATCCAGAGAGGCACAAGGCAGGGGTGCCCATTATCCCCTATCCTATTTGTTTTAGCTCTAGAACCTTTGGCGCAGAAGATCAGGCAGAACTCCTCAATTAAAGGTATTTTTATGGGGTCTCAAGACCACAAAATATCTCTCTTTGCCGACGACATGATGTTGCTGATGTCATCCCCGCATATTTCAGCCCCCAATGCCTTCAAGGTTTTTGATAAATTTAATCAAATATCTGGCCTTAAACTGAATGCGTCCAAGTCTATGGCTCTGGATGTATCACTAGCTAGCCAGACCAAACACTTGCTCATGCAAAACTTCACCTGGCAATGGACTCAGAGGCTGCCATATTTGGGGATCAAGCTTACAGCAAATCTTAGTGACCTATACAAAGCAAATTACCCCGGAGCCCTTAAAGCTTTAGATTCTTTATTACACTCCTGGCAATTTATTAGGCTCTCGTGGCTAGGTCGCATAGCGGCCCTTAAGATGACTGTTCTCCCTAAAATATTATACTTCTTCAGAGTTCTGCCCATCTCTGTCCCTAAGTCCACTCTTAATATACTACAACAGAAATTTATGACATTTATCTGGAATAAAACCAAACCTAGGATTAGCAAGGCTACCTTGTTCTGTAAAAAAGAAAAAGGAGGCTTGTCATTTCCATCAATTCATAAATACTATATCGCAGCCCAGATAGCCCCCTTAGTCTTGCTTCACACACCAAGCTATAAACCCCATTGGGTGTTAAATGACTCGGTGAGTTGCGATCCAATCTCTCCTGCTGCTTTACTATGGATCCCTGGGGCCTTGAGGCCAAAGTCTCTTCCTCCGATTCTGGCATTCTCCCTGTCAATATGGGACAGAGTCAAAGGAGTCTTTTCTTCTCCTCATCTGCCGGCCTCCCCCCTGCTGGGAAATCCACTATTCCCCCCAGGTATCTCACACTCCGCAAACTTTAAATGGTGGGCTCAAAACAACTATAGCTTAATAGAAAATTTTTGTACCCCAAAAGGTATGAAGAGCCCTCAAGATTTTGGATCGAGAGGAGAGAGACCCCCAACTGAAATATTTCGGTTCCTCCAGATTCAACATTTTATTAAGACCCTTCTGAAGAAAGCCCCTCCCCCGTACCGTCCTACCGAATTTGAGAATAGATGTATTAAAGACCACTTTGGGACTGGCCTGATCACATATCTCTACGATGTGTTAGTGACCCAGTCTCCTACATTTAAGCATAATTATATGATTGCCTGGGAAAAAGAACTCGGCATCAATAAAGATGAAGAGGGATGGCGGAGAATATGGGAACAGACGAAAAGAGCTTCCTGTAACACAATGGTACTTGAGAATGCGTACAAGGTGTTATTTAGATGGTATTATACCCCAGACAGAATCCATAAATTCTCCCCTACCACCCCGCCACAATGCTTTAGAGGATGTATGGAGGTAGGAACAATGGCCCATATATGGTGGAATTGCCCCATAGCAAAAGCGACCTGGGATAAAACACATAGACTGTTGTCAGATGTTCTACATACCACCAGTAGAGGGGACATATGGGAAACACTCATGCTACATAAACCTAACACAATGAACAATTCTGAATGGAAACTAGCTCAATATTTTTTCGCTGCAGTTAAAACCACCATAGCTAGAAATTGGAAGTCTCCAAATATACCTTGGTTTGAAGTATATAGCAAAATATTAGACACAATGAGTAATGAAAAAATGACAGCTATTAAAAATGATGAATATGATAAATTCCTTAAGATTTGGTCCCCTTGGATAGATTACATTGAACTTGCCCGTAACCAATCAGACCCGATACATTCAGTTTAAGAGCCCTATCACCAGAATACCATGTACAGATGTTCTCCCCTGAGCTACTTATATTGGTTTGTAACTCTAGCGTTATATGTTCTAACTTTTGCAAACTATGTAAAATTATCTATGTACCAATGCAATGCTTACACAGATACCGCTGTATCCTATGACTTCTGAAAATTTAATAAAAACTTTTGAAAAGATAGGCTCTTATTCAGGGTGAAGGTCCGGATTAATGTGAGCAATCTATATGTACAGGGTGTGGGAAATATATAAGATAAACTCTTATTCAGAGTGAACGACGGCTTTAACATAAGGAGGTTGTGATCATTTTAGCACTAGGTGGCAGCAGGTTTCATATAGGTGTACACAGATAGGCGCTACACTATATGGAAGCATGCTGTAGCACCCATACAAACTGTACTTATCCTAATGGAAATGCACGGTCACTGATGCATATATAGAGACTATACTTCCACCACAGTGTCAGATATCTGTGACTGACATATAAAGACATCAATTGTTTCTATACTGTTTACCCCAGGGCCTTACATTTGTTCTTATAAACAGTTAGGCACTATACTGATTGGAGACAGACTTTTTTTTCCAAGATTTACAAATGTTTCTGCTGTATATATTTCAAAATAACACACGATACTTTTTTGGACAAAAAATCTTGGGCCCTTATTTATGAAGGAATAGCGACAGGTAGCGACTGGTGAGCGACCGGTAATGACGGGCCCCGCCACGAGAACGCCGGCTCCCCACCACAATCACACATTTATCAAGCCAATCCTGCTTAGCGACTGAGATAGCGCCATATAGCGACTCATTCATCATTATTCCAGCCTCAGCCCACAGCGCCAGCGTCCGACCTTGAACAGCGACAGGTATGACCTCTCGCTACCTGGCGCTCTCCAATGCATTTCAATGGAACAATCTTTAAATATTCATAATTAATTGTTATTAATGTTTTTTTTTTTTTTTTGTTAATGTGAAAAATTATGTGACCACTTCTGCCATGGTTTAAGGTAAAAAAAAATATATTAAAAAAAATTTTTACAGAATTGATATTACAGGTCTGATATTATTGTATTCATATTACTAAATTATTTAAAATATTTTTTTTTTTTTTGGTTTCCAAAAATATGGTTGTTTGGGGGTTAAAAAACTACTTTTAACCCATCGCCGCCAGCGCTCTGGGGTTTAAACAAGCATTTCACAGCGCGAGAATTTTTTGAGCGTGATTTTTTGATGAATATGGTGGAAGCCGGTCGCTCTGACCAGTCGCTATCATGCGCTCCCATACAGCGCGGAACCTGTCAAATAGCGACTCCTCACCTTGTATTCCACTTTACGCCACACCGACTGAGTCGCTGTCAACAACCGAACAACGGGCAAGCACAGCGACTACTAGCGGGCACGGTGAAAATACTGCTACAGTCGCTCAACTGTCGCTGCCTGCCGCTATTAATGAATCGGCCTCCCCAGCTGTAGGTTGGGAATTTCATGGATTTTAGGTGAGAAGCAAAAATTCACACATGGCTTGAAAACACTTGAATGCCTATCATACATCCTTGTGCACAAGAGTAGCTATGTCGCCAGTGCAAGTGTTCTCGCATGCTAGTTGACGCACAAGTCAAGTTTATTTACAACTCACGCTAAATTGACTCTTCCATCTTACACAAATGTGTATCTTTTAAAAGGATCTATATTTCAATTAATATGAGCTCAGTTAAAAGGACCAAAGTGTGATGTCAATGTAGGTTGGAATAGAGGTTAGAACGTTCTGGACATAAAACAGCACAGGTTCAGTTAAAACGTTTCTGTACAACATGCGGCACCTTTGGAAAGTCACAGGACTCATCCACACCCCATAAATATCTGCTGGCAAGTTGCTTTGTTCTGATTCTGTAAGATTTCTAGGAGGAATCACATCGGGACACCTTCTATAAATTGTAATTAACACCTTAAAGCGGTCCTTCACTCTGAATAAGAGCCTATCTTATATGTTTCCCACACGCTGTACATACAGATTGCTCACATTTATCCGGACCTTCACTCTGAATAAGAGCCTATCTTATATGTTTCCCCCACGCTGTACATACAGATTGCCCATATTAATCCGGACCTTCACTCTGAATAAGAGCCTATCTTATATGTTTCCCACACCCTGTACATACAGATTGCTCAGATTAATCCGGACCTTCACCCTGAATAAGAGCCTATCTTATATGTTTCCCTCCTGTACATACAGATTGCTAACATTAATCCGGATCTTCACCCTGAATAAGAGCCTATCTTATATGTTTCCCCCCTGTACATACAGATTGCCCACATTAATCCTGACCTTCACCCTGAATAAGAGCCTATCTTATATGTTTCCCACACCCTGTACATACAGATTGCCCACATTGATCTGGACCTTCACTCTGAATAAGAGTCTATCTTATATGTTTCCCACACCCTGTACATACAGATTGCCCATATTAATCCGGACCTTCACCCTGAATAAGAGCCTATCTTATATGTTTCCCACACCCTGTACATACAGATTGCCCACATTGATCCGGACCTTCACTCTGAATAAGAGTCTATCTTATATGTTTCCCACACCCTGTACATACAGATTGCCCACATTGATCCGGACCTTCACTCTGAATAAGAGTCTATCTTATATGTTTCCCACACCCTGTACATACAGATTGCCCACATTGATCCGGACCTTCACTCTGAATAAGAGTCTATCTTATATGTTTCCCACACCCTGTACATACAGATTGCCCACATTGATCCGGACCCTCACTCTGAATAAGAGCCTATCTTATATGTTTCCCACACCCTGTACATACAGATTGCTCACATTAATCCGGACCTTCACCCTGAATAAGAGCCTATCTTATATGTTTCCCACACCCTGTACATACAGATTGCCCACATTGATCCGGACCTTCACTCTGAATAAGAGTCTATCTTATATGTTTCCCACACCCTGTACATACAGATTGCCCACATTAATCCGGACCTTCACCCTGAATAAGAGCCTATCTTATATGTTTCCCACACCCTGTACATACAGATTGCCCACATTGATCCGGACCTTCACTCTGAATAAGAGTCTATCTTATATGTTTCCCACACCCTGTACATACAGATTGCTCACATTAATCCGGACCTTCACCCTGAATAAGAGCCTATCTTATATGTTTCCCACACCCTGTACATACAGATTGCCCACATTGATCCGGACCTTCACTCTGAATAAGAGCCTATCTTATATGTTTCCCACACCCTGTACATACAGATTGCTCACATTGATCCGGACCTTCACTCTGCATAAGAGCCTATCTTATATGTTTCCCACACCCTGTACATACAGATTGCCCACATTAAAAATCATCCTACCTGCACCTACTGTATGTTATGAGCCTTTAAACATCCAAGATGGCGGCTTATGGAGCATCAGGCAGCCTGCAAACAGGAAGTGCCTTCTGACTGTGCCTCTCTGCATTCTGGGATTGCTGACCTTTTCCTGATCCCAGCTCTGCTCTGCCTGAGCAAAGCACAGCTATAACCCGCCCCCCTGTACTTTAGCCTGCTCTCCTCTGCTCAGTAAGTGTGATGCTTCTGAGTCAAGATGGCAGCGCCCGTATCCTAAAGCCCTGAACAGAGTTGCAGCCCAGTGGGGGAAAGAATAATAAGTAAGTGACTAAAAACTTAAAATATATTAACTTCTGGTCAGAGATAGGAGGGACTGGGAGGAGATATGGACTGGAATAAATAGGTGCTCTATCAATGTCACGACCTTAGAGGCAGCATATAAGATGCTCACCAGGTGGTACCTGGTGCCCGCGCGCATAGCCAAGGCGGTCCCGGGCTATCCCGCTCACTGTTTTAGAGGTTGTTCTGTGGAAGGTTCTGTCCTGCATATATGGTGGGAGTGCCCGAAGGTTAAGAGATTCTGGTCACGAGTTTTTGGTCTCCTGAGTACTCTTCTACAAACCCACATATGCCAGGACCCTTGGGTGGCATTGTTGCAGGTGAAACCGGAGGGTGTCAATAGAGCCCAGCATGCCCTGCTTACCCAACTTATGCTAGCAGCTAAGTTAACGATTGCCAGTTCCTGGAAGAAGCCGGGAATCCCTTTCCAGGCAGTAAAGGACAGGCTTAATGGCATCTTGATTAATGAGAAATTGACTAGCATCCTGAGGGATTCGCACGCTAAATTCATCAAAGTATGGAAGCCTTGGGTGGACTATGCCTACCCGGAAGTGTGTAATGCTTTGCTACAATGAGCAACGATCTGGCTCCTCTCTCTTCTCTCTTTTCTCTTTCCTCTTTCTTTTCTTTATCTCCTTTACCTTCCTCTTCCCTTATTGTCTTAGGCCACCCTACCTCAGTCGTCCTCCCCCCCCCCCCGTACCCCCCTTATCCCTCATCCTTCTCCCCGCCCGGCTTAGCGCTTAGCAATGTTTGGTTTTGGACCTCTGCACGCACTGGGTTTCAGGCGGGGGGTCAGGATCCATCGCAGCGACTGCTAATTGAGCTAAGCCTTCGGGCCGACGCGTTGGCAACAAATAAACGGCTAAGTTGTGCAGATGCATATATCATGTTGGACATACTAACTGATCTTCTGTCTTGCTTTACTATGTACCTGTTCAAGACTTGAATATCTATCTGTTGTACAATAACTGTGTGCCATTGTCATTTGACATCTTTGTAACAAGTTAAAAAAAAAACTTAGAAAAATTCTAATAAAAAGATTGAAACAAAAAAATATATTAACTTTAGATGCTGGGGAATCGTTTTTAAGGGTCTGGGCTTTTCAATAAATCATGGTGAAGGTCCGGTTTAAGGTTCCTGAACTTATGTTGTTTATGGTAAACAGAGGATTTAAACTGGTGTGCAGACAAGGAGACGCCCCCAGTGTGCGTGGAAAGACCCTTATTATTAGGGTAAGGTGTGGGAAGGGGTTCTTGGACTGGACCATGCTGTAACAGAGAACTTCCCTGGCTCAGGGAGCAGGAGATGAGAAGGTTCTCACTGAGGTCACACTGATGAGTCTAGGTCCACGTGAAGGCACCAAAAATGGCAGCCAACGCCAGGAGTTCTCTTTTTCCAGGATCCTGTAAATCAAGTTCCTACACAACCTGAACCCTATGTTGTATCTCACCGGTCTCACCCTCCGAGATTTCATCTCAGCATGGCTTTACTCCCCTCAGAGCCATGGGAAGCACATCACGCTAGGCCTTCTTTGCCATCCCTTCCCAACGGGGGGGCTGCTCTGTCTGGAGATCCAAGGTTTCTCTCCCGGTGAGCTGGCTGCCACGCTCTCTTTAGCATACCCTCAATACACTCAGGCCCTTATTTATGAAGGAATAGCGACAGGTAGCGACTGGTGAGCGACCGGTAATGACGGGCCCCGCCACGAGAACGCCGGCTCCCCACCACAATCACACATTTATCAAGCCAATCCTGCTTAGCCATATAGCGCCATATAGCGACTCATTCATCATTATTCCAGCCTCAGCCCACAGCACCAGCGTCCGACCTTGAACAGCGACAGGTATGACCTCTCGCTACCTGGTGCTCTCCAATGCATTTCAATGGAGCAATCTTTATATATTCATAATTAATTGCTATTAATTTTTTTTTTTTTTTTTTAAATGTCAAATATTCTGTGACCACTTCTGCAATGTTAGATATTTTTTTTAAGGTAAAAAAAAAATAAAAAAATTGTGCAGCATTGATATTACAGGTCTGATATTAATGTATTCATATTACTAAATTATTTAAAAAATTTTTTGGGGGGGGTTCCAAAAATATGGTGGTTTGGGGGTTAAAAAAATACTTTTAACACATCGCCTCCAGCGCTCTGGGGTTTAAACATGCATTTCACTGCGCGAGAATTTTTTGAGCGTGATTTTTTGATGAATATGGTGGGAGCTGGTCGCTCTGACCAGTCGCTATCATGCGCTCCCATACAGCGCGGAACCTGTCAAATAGCGACTCCTCACCCAATATTCAACATTACTGCACACCGACTGAGTCGCTATCAACAACCGAACAATGGCCAAGCACAGCGACTACTAGCGGGCGCTGTGAAAATACTGCTACAGTCGCTCAACTGTCGCTACCTGGCGCTATTAATGAATCGGCCTCCCCATGGCTCACAAACCCCTTTTGCCTCTGTCGGCTCTCTGTCTCCATCCATTCTTTTGGCTCTGTGTCCTACAGCCAGCCTGAGTCTATTTATAGGCTCAGATGAACAACTTATTCAGCCCTATTTTCCCTCGTTTGTTCAGAGGGCTCCAGGACTAACTTTTATGTTTCCACTTATTTCCTGTTTTTCTGAACTTAACATAATTTCTTATCCTATGTTGCCATCAAGTGGCCAAACCATGTAACTACACTCACAACTAAGAGGCTGATTTATTAATAGCGACATGTAGCGACAGTTGAGCGACTGTAGCGGTATTTTCACAGCACCCGCTAGGAGTCGCTGTGCTTGGCCTTTGTTCGGTTGTTGATAGCGACTCAGTCGGTGTGGCGTAATGTTGAATACAACGTTACAAGACGCTATTTGACAGGTTCCGCGATGTATGGGAGCGCATGATAGCGACTGGTCAGAGCGACCGGCTTCCACCATATTCATCAAAAAATCACGCTCAAAAAATTCAAATGCATGTTTAAACCCCAGAGCGCTGGCGGCGATGTGTTAAAAGTAGATTTTTAACCCTCAAACCACCATATTTTTGGAAACCAAAAAAAAAAAAATATTTTAAATAATTTAGTAATATGAATACATTAATATCAGACCTGTAATATCAATTCTGTACATTTTTTTTCCCTTAAAAATGTATCTAAAATGGCAGAAGTGGTCACAGAATTTTTCACATTTAAAAAAAAAAAAAAAAAAAAAAAACATTTAATTATTAATATTTAAAGATTGTTCCATTGAAATGCATTGGAGAGCGCCAGGTAGCGAGAGGTCATACCTGTCGCTGTTCAAGGTCGGACGCTGGCGCTGTGGGCTGAGGCTGCAATAATGATGAATGATTCGCTATCTGGCGCTCTCTCAGTCGCTAAGCAGGATCGGCTTGATAAATGTGTGATTGTGGTGGGGAGCCGGCGTTCTCGTGGCGGGGCCCGTCATTACCGGCCGCTCACCAGTCGCTAACTGGCGCTATTCCTTCATAAATAAGGGCCTAAAACTATCTGTTACAGGTGCTAAACTAAAAGATATTTATTGCTAGAGGTGCCTGCACAAATCATTCCCAATGGTAAAGCCAGTGTAATGACTAGCTACATTTTTCTAAGAAAACAGAACAAGTCCAGTTGATTTAATTTAATTTATACAAGATATTTAGACAACTGTCATATTTTATACAAGGGAGATAAATGGGGTTTATATATGGGCACTCTCACTACAAGTATAGAAATTTCATTGCAAATTTTATTGAAAGTGCTATATACAAAAATTTAAAAACACATATATGACACAAACATACAAGACTAATTAAAAATTAAAGGATACCTGGGGTCTACTCAGTATTTAGTAAATGACATATGTGAATCTTAATAAAAATAGGTAAAGTGCGATGTGCATGGGTATATGTTGCCCCCTAATGTTGAAATAGTCAAATAACAGGGAATAAAGAGAATTTTTGCAGGGACAAGTAAACTGATAGATAATAAATCTCACTTTTGCTCATATGCGAAGAACTAATTGATAAAATTAATTAGGATGTGTAACCAAACAATTATAATTAGAGTTGAAAGGGTCAGCGAGACCCGAAAAATATCTAAGAGGCCGATTCATCAATAGCGCCAGGTAGCGACAGATGAGCGCCAGTAGCGTGATTTTCTCAGCGCCAGCTAGTATTCGCTGTGCTTGGCCGGGGTTAGCTTGTTGACAGCGACTCAGTCGGTGTGCGGTAATGTTGAATACGGGCTGGGGGGTCGCTGTTTCACAGGTCCAGCGTTGTATGTGAGCGCCTGACAACGAATGGCCAGAGCGAACGGCTAGCTTCATATTCATTAAAAAATGACGCTCCGAATTTGCTGGCGCTGTCCATTCCTTGTTTAAACCCCAGTGCGCTGGCGGCGATGGGTGTTAACTAGTTTTTAACCCCTAAACAACCATATTTTTTTATTGTAACGTTATACATGTTTTTGGAAACATTTTGTAATATGAATATATTAATATCAGACCTGTAAGATCATTTCTGCACAAATTATTTTTTTTATTTTTTTTAACTTTAAAAAAAAAAAACGAACATTGCAGAAGTGGTCTCAGAATTTTTGACATTAAAAAAAAAAAAAAAAAAATAATACCAATTAATTATGATTAATTAAACATTGCTCCATTGAAATACATTGGACATCGCCAGGGAGCGACAGGTCATACCTGGCGCTGTGAAGGAATTTGCAGCAGCGCTGTTCGTTCCAGGCGGCTTCATGATGAATGCCGCGCTAGACGTCGCTCTCGCCGGCGCTAGCCTCATTTTGCTTGATAAATGCGTCATTGTGACCGCCGCCGGGCGTACTTGAGTCGGTAGTCGCCGTTAGCTGCCGCTACCTGGCGCTCGACAGACACTACCTGGCGCTATCTCTTGATGAATAAGGGCCTAAGTGAAGAAAAGTGCTAAGTGCAACTAGTGTATCAATTATATTAAAAAAAGAATGCAAAACAAAACTAATTTGAGATTATAGGACAATAAAGTGCTTAAGTGCTACATAAATTTAAACAAATGCATGTAATAGAGAAATATATTAATAAAAGCAATAAAGTGCTTAAGTGCTATATAAGTTTGAACCAATACATATAATAAGAAAATATTTTATACAAACTTTCTTCTGTTTAGCTTACGGCCAACCACAAGTCAGCTGCGGACTGGACCACATACGAGTCACCTTTAGCAAATGTCTGCTGGAGCAGCTGGGCTATAACACCTCCTCCATCTATCTAGGGAACGATTCCTGCAGAGGAGTCATTGATAGAAGAGATAGAAATTACATTGTTCTCATGACGAGGCCTCAGAATGGTTCTTGTGGAGCCAAGATGTGGGTAGGTACATGTCCACCTCCGCTAAATAGGTTTCATGTCAGATAGTCCTTTACAGAGTTCCTGCATCAGAAGGTGCCACTAAACTTAAAGTGGACCAACACCCACAGCTGATCGGCCCGGGAATCTATAAGAATCGGGGGCCGATCAGCTCCCTGCCTGCGGGGCACCCCGATCACCCGCTGTGTGAAACCCCCCAGGACGCCCGCAAATCCTACCTGTTCCTCGTTCCAACGGCACATGCGCGGGTCGCCGCCTCTCGTGCATCCCTCTAGCAGGGCGCGCACCTTTCACAAGCGGCGGGCGCGGGTGCGCGCCCTGCTAGAGGGACGCGCGAGAGGCAGCGGCAGCCGCTCTCACCTTGTCCGTCGATTGGTGGAGCGAGTCACGTGGGAGCGGGGTCAGGTGAGTTTTTGGGGCTTTCTGGGGGGTTTCACACAGCGGGGCACCCCTCATCGATAGTGAAAATCCTGGGTGTTGGTCCACTTTAAAGTGGACCAACACCCTCCTTGATCGGCCCAGGAATCTAGATAATTTCCGGGCCGATCCAATCCCTCCCTGCGGGGAATCCAACATCGGGATGCCTCGCTGTGTGAAACCCCCCAGGACGCCCTATTCACCTTACCTGCATCCCGATCCAATGGCGCTTACGCGGGCCGCGGCCGCATCTCTCGCTTCTCTCTAGCAGGGCGCGTGCCCATGCCTGCCATTTCCCTCCTGCTAGAGGGAAGCGTGAGATGCGGCAGCCAGCGTGCTAGGAGCTGCTGTGGTTGGACGCCGCTTGGACGCGTATACCACAGCGGCTCCGAGCGCGCTGATTGGACGAGCAACCGTGCATGCGCCGTAGGAGCGGGTTGAGGTGAGTTTTATCGGGCGTTCTTGGGGCGTTCTCCCAATCGAGGTGCCCCACAGAAGTGGACCAAAACCCAGGATAGTGAAAATTCTGGATGTTGGTCCACTTTAAAGGGTAAGTCCACTTTTTTTAAAGTGTATATTTTTGTGCTCGAGGTTATAAGCTAATCTAGTAATTTTCCTATGTTAGAAAATGTGCGCTTTATGGAAGCAGTTTACACTGCCTGCAATCTGCTGCTACTGGCAACGTACAGCAAAGAGGTGAGTCCTGTACACACAGAACACTGCTGCTATGGCCACTGCTGAGGTGAGGGAGCTCACTCAACCTTACACATGCCCAGAAGCAGTGTGCTGTGCAACTATTTTGCCTAAAGCAACAGATTGCAGATAGCGAAAACTGCTTCCACAAAACATACATTTGCTAACATATAAAAAGAAAAAAACGAAATCTGCTCATTAGAAAAAAAAAACTAAATCTGCTCATCACTGTTAAGACACACACAAATATACACTTTTAAAAATGTAATTGAAAGAGGACTTACTCTTTAAGCAGATTTTAAAGCAGATGTTTTTTTGTGGGGGCATCTGAGTTGGGAGAAAAGCAAAGTAAATGGGAGGGGGGGGGGGTTGGAGGGCCAGACATAAAGGTAAATATATAAAATATATAAATGTAGTTGCAAAACTGTATGTTAACCATCAGAGGGAGACAAACAAATGTATTGGTGTTATACTGTCCATAACATAAACTTGGAGGCCGATTCATCAATAGCGCCAGGTAGCGCCAGATGAGCGACTGTAGCGTGATTTTTTCAGCGCCAGCCAGTATTCGCTGTGCTTGGCCGGCGTTAGCTTGATGACAGCGACTCAGTCGGTGTGCGGTAATGTTGAATACGGGCTGGGGGGTCGCTGTTTCACAGGTTCAGCGTTGTATGTGAGCGCCTGACAACGAATGGCCAGAGCGAACGGCTAGCTTCATATTCATTAACAAATCACGCTCCGAATGTGCTGTCGCTGTCCATTCCTTGTTTAAACCCCAGAGCGCTGGCGCCGATCTGTATTAACTAGTTTTTAACCCCTAAACAACCATGTTTTTTGAATGTAACATTATACATGTTTTTAGAATCATTTTGTAATATGAATACATTAATCTCAGACCTGTTAGATCAATTCTGCACAAATTTTTTTTTAATTTTTTTTTTACTTAAAAATAAATCCTAACATTGCAGAAGTGGTCTCCGATTTTTGACATTAAAAAAAAAAAAAAAATGAATACCAATTAATTATGATTAATTATAGATTGCTCCATTGAAATGCATTGGACATCGCCAGGGAGCGACAGCTCATACCTGGCGCTGTGAGGGAATTTGCAGCGGCGCTGTTCGGTCCAGGCGGCTTCATGATGAATGCCGCGCTAGCCGTCGCTCTCGCCGGCGCTAGCCTCATTTTGCTTGATAAATGCAGCATTGTGACCACCGCCGGGCGTACTTGAGTCGGTAGTCGCCGTTAGCTGCCGCTACCTGGCGCTCGTCAGACACTACCTGGCGCTATCGCTTGATGAATAAGGGCATTGGTCAAATTAGGGATGTGGGTGGGTGTTACCGTATTTTTCGCTCTAAAAGACGCACCTGCATCTAGGGTTTAGAGGAGGAAAATAAGAAAAACATATTCTGACCTAAATAGTGTGCTAAAATACACCCTTAACACCCCATAGCAGGCAGTATCCATAATACCCTCCCTATCACCCCATTACAGGCAGCGTGCATAATACCCTCCCTGTCACCATGTTATAGACAGTAGCCTCGATTCAGAGAGACACAAAAAAACTTCCGTTTTCGTGCCGATCTGTTTTTTTTTGTGAAATGTTTCCGTTCTCGCATGACTGTACGAGCGATTCTATGCATGCATTGAAAACCTTCTGTAAAGTTTCCGTCTGTTCGTACGGCAGATTACGAATACGAGGATGTAATTTTCCATCGAGACTCTTCCGTTTCATTTTCACATGTTACAACGTAGGCTTTTGTTTTTGCCCTTTTCCCATCGTATCCTCCAACGAATCCTTTACGTTTCCCGTTAGTTTCTGTTTCCCTTTTCTAATAAATATTCGTCCAGACGGAAATCCTTACCATCTTGCGCCTGCGCACTACAAACTTAACTAATTAAAGTGCTCGCCTACATATTTGCCACCCTCACTTCTACTACAATGTTTAGCTAAATCACTTAGCACTATCCTCCATCTTCCCTTTTGGACCCTTAAAGCTCACCTAAACCACTTCTCGGTCATGTGAATATTCATCTTTAAATATTTCTGGGCCCATTAGTTTTGTGTTAATGTATTTTGTAAATGAAATGACACTGTAACATTTTTTTGGGATGCCATCATAACATATAAAATGTATCAAAATTTTGAAAATTTTACATTTTTACAACTATAAAAAACAAAATACATAGCAATGGCAGGCCACAGAACATTACTCTTCATCTGTGGTCCCCAACGAGTCGCGCAGCTCCTGCATCTCGCCCACCAACTGAAGGACCCTGACACTCAGTTGTGCCACTCTGGCACGTGTGGTCCCTGGTAAAAAACGTAAATTAAAATATTGGTATAACCTTGTTGGGGTCATACTGCAGTGCCCCCCCCCCCCCCGTATGGTCCAAACACCTAAATCTGGACTTCAAACGCCAGAGGACCCTCGCCACCACGGCCCGGGTTTTGCATAGTGCCCGATTAGAGAACCCCTGGCCCACATTCTGCAGGCAAAGAACGGGCATCAGGAGCAAGGGCGAGTGGCACATCTTGCAGTTCCTGAAACCAAATATAAAATAATTACACAAAGCAAAGGTAACCAACTAAAACTCCTACCACAAATTAAGATTCAAGTTCAACAATCCAAATATAATTCACAAAGGACATAAGTCTAAAAAAATATAGCAATTATATGGATGTGTGGGAAAATAAATGTTTACATGCTAAGGACTAATTTAGGTCAGCATTAAAATGCATCTATAAGGCATACATGAAATGTATTGATTCAGGTATGCATTGCTATACAATTTATGGCCTCGGCCATGCTGATACATGCAATGCCTTGGTGCTAAAGGCGCGCAGACTCCTCCACATAGCCGCAAAACATGTTCAACAATAGCAATCCGAGCCCTCAGAGGTCTCGTAAGTGGATCGGAAATGAAACGGATTTATAGGGTGGAGATCCGTCGGAAATCAGACAGAAACCATCCCAGCAACGGAAGTTATCTGAACGAACGGAAGATTTCCGTTTTGTTTGGAAATGTTCCGATTTGCTTCCGTTCATCGAAAGAGCATATACACATTTTCCCAAACGTTTGTGCGAGTAGAAAATGGACGAAAAAAAGCAAAAAAAAAAGACTAACACCCACCAAAACTTTCACAGACAGCTACGGGAGTCCGGACGAATGTGTCTTTGAATCGAGGCTAGTGTGCAGAATCCCCCATAATCACCCCATTACAGGCAGCATGCAAAATACCCTCCCAATCACCGCATTACAGACCATGTTCAGAATCCCTCATGATCACCATATTACAGGCAGCATGCAGACTACCCTCCCTGTCACCCCATTACAGACAGTATGCAGAATCTCCCATAATCACCCTATTACAGGCAGCATGCAGAATACCCTCACAATCACCCTACTGCACACAGTGTGCAGAATCCCCCATAGTCATCCCATAACAGACAGTGTGCAGAATTCCCCCCAATCACCCCATTACAGACAGTGTGCAGAATTCCCCCCAATCACCCCATTACAGACAGTGTGCAGAATTCCCCCCAATCACCCCATTACAGACAGTGTGCAGATTCACCCCAATCCCCCCATTACAGACAGTGTGCAGATTCACCCCAATCACCCCATTACAGACAGTGTGCAGATTCACCCCAATCACCCCATTACAGACAGTGTTCAGTGTAGCCAAAACAGATTGTTCTTATTAATACAGACAAAGAGGCCGATTCATCAATAGCGCCAGGTAGCGACAGATGAGCGACTGTAGCGTGATTTTTTCAGCGCCAGCCAGTATTCGCTGTGCTTGGCCGGCATTAGCTTGATGACAGCGACTCAGTCGGTGTGCGGTAATGTTGAATACGGGCTGGGGGGTCGCTGTTTCACAGGTCCAGCGTTGTATGTGAGCGCCTGACAACGAATGGCCAGAGCGAACGGCTAGCTTCATATTCATCAAAAAATCACGCTCCGAATGTGCTGTCGCTTTCCATTCCTTGTTTAAACCCCAGAGCGCTGGCGGCGATCTGTATTAACTAGTTTTTAACCCCTAAACAACCATATTTTTTGAATGTAACATTATACATGTTTTTAGAATCATTTTGTTATATGAATACATTAATCTCAGACCTGTTAGATCAATTCTGCACATTTTTTTTTTTTTTTACTTAAAAATAAATCCTAACATTGCAGAAGTGTTCTCCGATTTTTTGACATTAAAAAAATTTAAAAAAAAATTATTACCAATTAATCATGAATAATTATAGATTGCTCCATTGAAATGCATTGGACATCGCCAGGGAGCGACAGCTCATACCTGGCGCTGTGAGGGAATTTGCAGCGGCGCTGTTCGGTCCAGGCGGCTTCATGATGAATGCCGCGCTAGCCGTCGCTCTCGCCGGCGCTAGCCTCATTTTGCTTGATAAATGCATCATTGTGACCGCCGCCGGGCGTACTTGAGTCGGTAGTCGCCGTTAGCTGCCGCTACCTGGCACTCGTCGGACACTACCTGGCGCTATCGCTTGATGAATAAGGGCCAAAGTATTTTAATGATGAATACACTATCATCAGCTGTAACACACCTAAAATATAAGGTTAAATCAATCAGAGGATTGCCCTCAAGCCTATTTGTCTCCAGCAAAATGTTTCTATATTGCAGAATGTATCCACTGTCAATGTGAAAAAAAGTGTAGCCAATCAGTAATAATACTAATACTATTAAAAAAGAGTAAGTAAAACAATATACACAAGTAGCAAATATTCTGTGTGGATTATAAACAAGAGACTGCCTGAAAGGTGTTTATAAGGGGCTAACATTATACACAACAAACATACTTTGAGGATGTGAGCTCCTCGGCACATTTACGCCTGACTAGATGAGTATCTACGTTTGAATGTTTTTCTTTTGAACATGAACTTTATTTGTGATCCTCAAAGTATGTTGTGTACACATTTCAGGCAGTCTCCTTGTTTATTATAAGCACAGGCTATTAGCTACATTTCTATATTTATATACGGTGTTCACACCGATAGTGGATACATTCCGCAACATTGATACATATTGCAATTCCCTAAATTATTTTAATCTTGTATTTTATCTATCTTCAAGCTGATGATAGTGTATTAATTATTAAAATAAATTAATATTATTTGGGACCAATCTGTTTTTAGCTACACTATTTGTTTAATTCACACCATAAGACGCCCTAACACCTCCCCCCAACTTGGGGAGAAAAGGTGCGTCTTATAGAGTGAAAATACGTAAAAGCACAGTAAATTTAAAAATAAAAAAAATCTATGGCCCTTATTTATGAAGGGATAGCGACAGGTAGCGACTGGTGAGCGGCCGGTAATGACGGGCCCCGCCACGAGAACGCCGGCTCGCCACCACAATCACACATTTATCAAGCCGATCCTGCTTAGCGACTGAGATAGCGCCATATAGCAACTCATTCATCATTATTCCAGCCTCAGCCCACAGCGCCAGCGTCCGATCTTGAACAACAACAGGTATGACCTCTCGCTACCTGGCGCTCTCCAATGCATTTCAATGGAACAATCTTTAAATATTCATAATTAATTGTTATTAATGTTTTTTTTTTTTTTTTTTTTTTTTTATGTGAAAAATTCTGTGACCACTTCTGCCACGTTAGATAATTTTTTTAAGGTAAAAAAAAAAAAAAAAAAAAAAAACAATTGTGCAGAATTGATATTACAGGTCTGATATTATTGTATTCATATTACTAAATTCTTAAAAAAAAAATATTTTTGGTTTCCAAAAATATGGTGGTTTGGAGGTTAAAAAACTACTTTTAACCCATCGCCGCCAGCGCTCTGGGGTTTAAACATGCATTTCACAGCGCGAGAATATTTTGAGCGTGATTTTTTGATGAATATGGTGGGAGCCGGTCGCTCTGACCAGTCGCTATCATGCGCTCCCATACAGCGTGGAACCTGTCAAATAGCGACTCGTCACACCGTATTCAACATTACTGCACACCGACTCAGTCGCTATCAACAACCGAACAACGGCCAAGCACAGCGACTACTAGCGGGCGCTCTGAAAATACTGCTACAGTCGCTCAACTGTCGCTACCTGCCGCTATTAATGAATCGGCCTCCCCGTATCCTCAGGGGTGCAGACCTGATTCATCATAGTGGTGGAGTCGCTGAAAACACATTTCTATCAGGTCCCTGGCACACATATGAGCTCCCACCACTGAATGCTAGCATGAAATGAATGGAAGCAGTTGTCCTATTTTTGTTTATAGTGCCGAGTTGGCTCTGTGGCATACTCAACACTGCAATCATTAAATCGACCTTTTATTTTTCATTACTGTAGAAAAAAATCATTGCCCCCCCTACCATCCAGATTACAAGCCCCGTGCCCCAGTTATTCGGGATTGTTCACGTTAAGCTCTGGTTCCCAGCCAGTCGGTTAGGCTGGAACAGCAATACAGCTAGACAATACAGTCAGCAGTGTGTTGTTCCTTTTAAATTAGCCAACTCTATTGCGCTGAGATGGTGGGCCTCAGGGGGTCTCCCTTCACTATATATATACAGTATATAGAGTATAATTATTTTTAGCTTGACAGACACTTAGGCCCTTATTTAACAAGGGATAGCGCCAGGTAGCGAATGGTGAGCGACCGGTAATGACGGGCACCGCCGCGAGAACGCCGGCTCCCCTCCGCAATCACACATTTATCAAGCCGATCCTGCTTAGCGACTGAGATAGCGCCATATAGCGACTCATTCATCATTATTCCAGCCTCAGCCCACAGCGCCAGCGTCCGACCTTGAACAGCGACAGGTATGACCTCTCGCTACCTGGCGCTCTCCAATGCATTTCAATGGAGCAATCTTTAAATATTCATCAACTAATTGTTCAATCATTCAACTAATTGTTATTAAATTTTTTTTTTTTTTTTTTTTTTTAATGTGAAAAATTCTGTGACCACTTCTGCCATGTTAGATATTTTTTGTAAGGTAAAAAAAAATAAAAAAAAAAATTTGTGCAGAATTGATATTACAGGTCTGATATTAATGTATTCATATTACAAAATGTTTTCCAAAAACATGGTTGTTTGGGGGTTAAAAAAAGGACTTTTAACCAATCGCCGCCAGCGCTCTGGGGTTTAAACAAGCATTTCACAGCGCGAGGATTTTTTGAGCGTGATTTGTTAATGAATATGCTGGGAGCCGTTCGCTATGGCCATTTGCTGTCATGCGCTCCCATACAGCGCGGAACCTGTCAAACAGCGACTCCTAACCCCGTATTCAACATTACGGCACACCGACTGAGTCGCTGTTAACAACCGAACAACGGCCGAGCACAGCGAATACTAGCGTGCGCTGTGAAAATAACGCTACTGGCGCTCATCTGTCGCTACCGGGCGCTAGTAATGAATCGGCCTCACAGTATATATAGTATAACTATTTTTAGCTTGACAGACACTGGCAGGCTGATTCTTTAATAGCGCCAGGTAGCGACAGATGAGCGACTGTAGCGTTATTTTCACAGCGCCTGCTAGTATTCGCTGTGCTTGGCCGTTGTTCGGCTGTTGACAGCGACTCAGTCGGTGTGCAGTAATGTTGAATACGGGGTTAGGAGTCGCTGTTTGACAGGTTCCGCGCTGCAAGGGAGCGCATGACAGCGAACGGCCATAGCGAACGGCTCCCAGCATATTTATTAACAAATCACGCTCCAAAAATTCTCGCGTTGTGAAATGCTTGTTTAAACCCCAGAGCGCTGGCGGCGATGGGTTAAAAGTAGTTTTTTAACCCCCAAACAACCTTATTTTTTGGAAAAAAAAATTAACAAGTTTTTATAAACATTTTGTAATATGAATACATTAATATCAGTCCTGTAATATCAATTCTGCACAATTTTTTTTTTTTTTTTTACCTTAAAAAAAATATCTAACATTGCAGAAGTGGTCACAGAATGTTTGCCATTTAAAAAAAAAAAAATATTATCAATTAATTATGAATATTTAAAGATTGCTCCATTGAAATGCATTGGAGAGCGCCAGGTAGCGAGAGGTCATACCTGGCGCTGTGATGGGATTAGCAGCGGCGCTGTTCGTTGAAGTCTGCTACATGATGAATCCAGCGCTAGTTGACGCTCTCGCCGGCGCTAGCCTCATTTAGCGTGATAAATGCGTGATTGTGTTCGCAGCCTGGCGTTCTGGAGTCGGTAGCCGCCGATAGCTGGCGCTACCTGGCGCTAGTGAGACACTACCTGGCGCTATCCCTTGATAGATAAGGCCCTTAGAACGGATTCAGAATTGATAATCATAGAACATGTGGACAAAAGTGGGATTCAACTTTACAATATGTTTTCTTTTTTTAGAATGATGGAAGTTATATCATAAACCAAATCACTGTGTACCTAGCAAGACGGGGGGAGGAAGTACTTGTTGGAGATGAGCAGTCTATTAATGTCACTTGCTCTTATCCACTGAAAATTAACCTTTTATCTACAATGAATCCACTCACCACGTAAGTGACTTTCTCTTGGTGTATGTATTGGCAAAATAGGCAAAATAAGATATAAATCATTAGCGCTATTAAGTCTGGGCAGCCCTGGCTGAGTCTTAAGCACTCCAGGGCTGACTGCAGATCTTCCCCTGGGGCATCCCGAATCGTGATGACTTGCTGTGTAACCCCTCGGGTCTCCACAAAGCTCAAGTTTTTGCTGGCTCCCACGGCAAAGTAAACAATTGTGGGCGCATCCCTAGCATCTCTGGGTAGAGGCACGCTCCTGTGCGCAATCATTCAGATAGGCTGTGGGTTGGGAGCATGCCCAAATCTAAAGGGAACTGTTGCCGAGCTCTGAGTCTGAACAGAGTGGTATTGCCGATCATTAATATACACAACATATGGCCATGTTAGATAAGAGCCTGCGTATGCACCGTAGGACTGGGGAAAGGTACATTTTATTTTGGGGGTTCTAGGGTTTCACATAGCATGGCATCCCAAATTGGGATTCCCCTGGGGCAAAAAAAACAAAACCCAGGATAAGTGAAAATCCAGAGTTTTGTTCCACTTTAAATGAAAAATGGTTAACTAAAGGAAAATAGGTGATTTCCTAGATTGGAAAGTATTTACACTGCACCCAACACAAGGAATAATAGAATTATCCATTTAAGTGGACCAAAACCCAGGATAGTCAATATTTTTGACTATGGAAAAAAGAGAAGTTCAGTGCTCTCTGGTAAACTCAGCTGCGGCGGGTGCAGAGACCGGGGCAACCCCCGCCCCATAAACGTGAGAAAAAGAAGGGCTAGATGGTCAGCACTCCTAAAATATAACTTTTAATGGCTTCCTCATAAAAAATACTAGTACGAAAACAGCGGTCAAATTGATAAAACCAAATCCCAACAGCAGTGTCTAACGCGTTTCGGACAGCGTGTGGTCCTTAATCATAGCTAAATTGATAAAGATATATTTTTGACTATCCTGGGTTTTTGGTCCTGTGTGAAACCACCCTAGATCACCGCAGCCAACTCACCTCGTCTAAACACAGCGCGTCTAAAAGCAGCGGCTCTGACGGCCACATCCTCCGCTGTGAGGGGCCAGCGTGGGTACGCTCCCTGTTGAAGGGAGGCGGAGCATGTCAGAGCCGCTTATCTTAGATGCGCTGTGGGACTGGGAAGAGGTGAGTTGGCTGTGGCATCCTGGGGGGTTTCATGCAGCTGGGCACCCTCGATAGGGGTGCCCCGGGGAAAGGACTAAAACCCAGGATAGTCAAAAATATTGACTATCCTGGATTTTGGTCCACTTTAATCCTTGCAGTGGGTGGAGCTGATTGTGAAGATTGTAACCCCAGAACGCTGGCGGCGATGGGTTAAAAGTCGTTTTTTGACCCCCAAACAACCATATTTTCAAAAAAAAAAAAAACAAGTTTTTCTAAACATTTTGTAATATGAATACATTAATATCAGACCTGTAATATCAATTCTGCACAATTTTTTATTTTTATTTTTTTTTTTACCTTAAAAAAAATATCTAACATTGCAGAAGTGGTCACAGAATTTTTGACATTTAAAATAAAAAAGAAAATTAATATCAATTAATTATGAATATTTAAAGATTGCTCCATTGAAATGCATTGGAGAGCGCCAGGTAGCGAGAGGTCATACCTGGCGCTGTTCAAGGTCGCTCGCTGGCGCTGTGTGGTGAGGCTGGAATAATGATAAATGAGTCGCTATCTGGCGCTCTGTCAGTCGCTAAGCAGGATCGGCTTGATAAGTGTGTGATTGCGGTGGGGAGCCGGCGTTCTCGTGGCGGTGACCGTCATCTTGATCATCTAATGCCGATAATATCAGCTGAGGGAGATCAAATGGGATCCAAGGCCATTTGGGAGTATGAATAAAAGGGGGGTGGGAATAGCTCAATCACTATTATTTATACAAATTTATTATTAGTCAGGGCCTGGGAACTCCGCCCAATGTTAACCCTCGCATCATCCAACTATCAAGCAACAAACATGTCTAGCTATGTGGAAAGACAGAGATTTGGTTGCATATATCTGCAGATACATGTGGAAGCCACACTGCCCCGGCAAGGCACTCTGTATTTAGTGTGGTCCCTACTCTTAATTTTGAGTCCCCAAAGTTGGGACATGCAATGCAGACAAATATTTGAGAGCTACTCACCTGGGAAGCAGCCAGCCTCCCTTTAGAACACTTCACAGGGAGAAATCCATATTGACTGAATTCCTCCCTGCTTGTGCTTATGGCATTTCAAAATGAATAAAAGGGGGGTGGGAATAGCTCAGCATCAGCTGAGGGAGATCAAATGGGATCCAAGGCTATTTGGGAGTATGCTGTTGGGTTCAGATCTGATAGCTCCAATTTAGCCTGCAGGATTGAGCCAGCAGGCGACGGGTAAATGTAATTTTTTCAGTTCTAATGTCTTGTTTTTTTTTTAATTGTGGTATTATATGTTGCAGCACTGTGCCCATGAATGTTGTAAGTTATACACTCACGATGGGTCTCTTTCAAGATTCACGCTACACTATTCCATTCACTGGTTCAGAAGTGAGAATTAACTCAGCTGCCATGTTGTACGTTAGCGTAACTGCCAGTAGGGTTACTGGTTCATCACCATTTGTGCTCATCATGAAAAATTGCTACGCAACTCCAACAGTGGATGACTATGGAATCAAATATGACATCATAAGGGATCAGTAAGTATTCATTTTATATATATATATATATATATATATATATATATATATAGAGAGAGAGAGAGAGAGAGAGAGAGAGATTTTTTTGCACTATAAGATGCACCTGTCCATAAAACCCACCTAGGCTTTGGAGGAGGAAAAAATTCCCAAAAAATATTCTTAACCAAATGGTGTGCTAAATCCCCCCCCCCAGAATAGGACATGGCAGAATCCCCCAAATAACCCTTAAAACCAGTAGTGTGGCAGATTCCATTCATCCCCAAAAAAACAAGCAGAATCCCCTCCCCATATAACAGGCAGCTTGCAAAATACCCCCATAACAGGGTAGTGTGACAGACCCCCCCCCATCCCCAGAAACAGTGCACAGAATTCCCCCATAATGTTCCATCCCCCCAAAAAGCAGCATGCAGAATCCTCCTCCCATATAATAGACAGCATGCAGAAACCCCCATAACAGGGTAGTGTGGCAGATCCCCCCCAACCCAATGCCCCTGAATCAAGTTAGTTAGAAAAGAAAAACCTCATACCTGCACCGAGATCCAGAAGCCGCCACTCTCCGCAGCCAGAACTCGACGTTGCATCAAAGACATTGGTGTGCCGCTCTGTGCACTGTCATTGATGCATCAGCACAAGCTGGCTGTGGATTGTGGGGAAGGTATGACATGTTTTTTAAACTAAAAGGATAAGCGGTGGATGGGGATTGGGGGGGGGGGGTTATTTGCAGCCCTCACCATCGCCCTATGAGACACATGGGCATTTCCCCCCAGCTTTTGCTGCTGGAATATATGTGTGTCGTATGGGCCAAAAATACTATATATATATACATACTGTATAGGGGATTTGTTTCCAGATGCAATAAGAGATACCTATTCATGCTGGAAATGTTCAGTTTTTCTTCATCATGGAAAAATAAATCAGATTTCCACCTTGCCTTGAAGCTATGTCAGGTTAAATTAAAACTGTAAATGAAGAGCCAAGTGCACTCTCAGGTTTCATACAAATGACAACGATTTCCTTTTGGACTGGTTAGAAACAGATACTCACCTGATGCTGGTCTATCACTGCCAGATATAGATGCAGAATTCTTCAGAAGAATATCTAAATCACAGAAGAGAGATTTTATACATTGTTATAGCAGACTTGTGGCTGTTATACAATGTATCACAGCAGGGTGGTTCATGTGTTACAATTGTGAGATCAGCCACAGCCTGGCTGTTACAATGTTGTACACAACAAGGAGCTGTCTGGCATTATATAATGTAAAATCATGGTTCATCTCAGTTTGTTACATTGTACAGCTAGAGGGTAAGAGGCAACAACACCCGTTTTACCAACTTTCAAGACAAAATTTAGGACCTTAATAGTTTTGTGATGTATATAAAATGGCAGTCTGAGGTGCTAGGCTAAACTGACCATTTTTACGCAAGCCTCCAAGTTCAACAGCTTAAACCAGTTTGTGATTGATGGGCGTGGTGGGAGATTGGTTTAGGGGTATGGCTTATTAATGGGCTATTGCATAATAAATATTCTATGTTACTCATGCTTGTAAGTAGGAGCCCCTTACTTCAATCACTCCGAGAAAAGTTGGTCCATAAGAGATGGATTGGATGGTAATTAAGCCAATGCCCAGCCAATCCATGCATTCCATTACCGTCATTCTTTCAAAGAGGCAGAGCAATTGTAAACCACCCAGAAATCTTTCAGTCGATCGTACAGTCTTCCCCAAAATGTCAGCAAAGTGTGACATTCAGGTGTCCTAAGGGGTTTCTGGGGGGCCTCAGCGTGGGGCTGTCCCACTGAAAGAGGGATATATGATCCGTTTATGCTAGGCTGGTAATTTTAGGCCAAAGAGATTGTAAAAATATTATTGGTAACAGATTCCTAGGGCTAGACATACATAAGCTAGACATACTGAAAATTCCATGGCCGCATTACTGTATGTTATACAGTGCAATAAAAAAACATGACCGATACAAATTCATGACAAACAGAGCAGACCAGGATTGAGACTGAAAGCTAGGTAGACAGGAAGTCTAAGGAAGTAGTTAAAGGCTGAAAGTGTGTGGAAAGCATCAAGCTGAACCAGTGCCGAGGGATGTAGTTGTAAAAATGGAGCTATATTATTGGCTCTTTCTGATTTCCTTCTAATGTATCGATTACTAATTGTTATTCTAAACCAACCCATAAGGCAGGGATGTAACTTGGGGGGGGGGGGCTTTTGTGCTAGGCTGCTCATTCTCAAGGGGGCAGCAGATCAATGGGGTGCCAAAGGGGAGCCTGAGAACAGGTGGGAGGTGCCATTTCGAATCTTTGCCAGAAGGCCTAGCCACTCCTTTGCATAAGGTGATAATATCAATGCTGGTCTGATCATTGTATTTCAGATGCCCCAACAAAAATGATCCGACTATCTCCGTGCAGGAAAATGGAGTTTCCCTTAAAGGTCGTTTTTCTATACAAATGTTCAGATTTGTGGCCAGCAATCAAGTCTATTTACACTGTCAGGTGGGCTTGTGTGACCCCTTCGATTCGGACTGCTCAGCTGTGAGTAATATAGTTTCTTACATGTGCAATATTCTTTTTTTATAAATCACGATGACTAATGTGCCTGTGTCCATTTTAAAGGAGATCTTCAGACTTTTACATTTTTCCCACCCTTCCATTCAGCCCTACCAATGGCCCTGGTTATAATTAAGGAGACTCCAATGCCAACAGAGTAGTCCTCTGCACATGCCTAGTTTCACTGGTTATCTATCAGTCAAGTAGCATGGCTTAATCCAGCAGTTTGCATCCTCCAGGATGCATGTACACTGTTTATGCTGCCAAACATATCCATAGAGTTAAAACGGTGGGCCCAAACGGTAATCACTAATTAGAAACTGTGGAGTCACCTGTATCCACTAAACGGCGCGTGCCTTCCGCAAGAGCAGAAGGGTCCCCGGCAGGGAGACGCAGTACAACTGCATTGAAGGTCAAGGCAGCAGACTTGCAGTTTTTCAGGGCTCTGTTGGCATCAAAGAAAGCACATAGGCATCTGCGGCTGCCCTGCTACCACTGGGGACTATTATTTTTATTCCTGGTTGGTTCCACTGATCCTGCCCTGATTGCCCACCCTGGATAGCAGCTACTGCAAAACTGCAAAAAAATGGGAGGGGTTGCAAAGAGCCGCCATCCTTTATTCTGTGTATGCCAACCTGCGGGAAGAAGCATCAAAGGCCCAGTCCAGCCAGCCTGGCCAGCCAGCAAGAAAAAAAAGTGGAAGATCGTTGGTCCCTGGACCAAAGGTTAGGCTGAGGCTGGGATTGTGTTACATTTACTACTCGATAACGAGTGACCTTGAATCATTTCGATATACTGTCCCTGAAGGGTGGGCCTAATTATTTTTTCTGCTGGGCCTAAGATATTCTAGTTTTACTAGTTATTCTAGTCTAGTTTTTCTACACCTATTATTTCTTCGGAAGTAATAAAATAACATAACAAGTATAAAATTCAACTTTAGGAGAGTTAAAGGCAATACACTTCTTCACTTATGGAGGGCATTACAAACATAAAGTTAAAATAAGATTAAAAAATACACCAGTCCTTTTAAGCAGTGATACTTTTACAGGGAAACTATTGTTTGCATGCCAGCTCTATACATTGCAATGATTGTAGCAATCCCTGCTCATGACATGTTCAGAGATTTCGTAGAATGATATCTCATTTTTATATTTGCAGCACTGTCCTTTAATGAGGGCATCACCGTCCATTAAACATATCCAGAATATGAGAATAGGACCCATAAGAAACACAGGTAACTGTATATTATTTATTGGAACCTATATGATCATTTATTGTCCTTGATACATGTGAAAGTAACCTCCAGTCATCTCGCATCCCCCAAGAATTCCAACTTGGAATGGTAGCTGTGGTTGCCCAGTAATGTGCATGTTGACAAGGCTAATAGGCTGCTCACATGTCATTTTGAGCCAAAAGGATGTCCTCCAGGTGTGAACTTGTATATTATTTTTACATTTTTTTTGTTATGTTAGCAAATGTGTGTGAAATTCATTTTATAAGTTGTTTCGCCAATACTGGTTATCTATCTGTATTAGTGACAGCTGTAAAAATCACAAACAGCCATTCTCACCAAAAATAACACGGATTCCTATGGGGTTCCCCACTAAAAGCTGGTGCACTGAAAATCCATTCGCCAGCATTAGCTCAGCAAAAACTAAGGGACTTAAATACAGCAAACACAGCCTTTGTCTGGTGAATAGGCCATTATTTACATAGTAAATGCGGAAAACTTGTGAGAGCACAGCGAATGGTCAGCCAATGGCCTGCGAACGCTTAGTAATTCACTCCCTAAATAGATGAATACACTAATTGCTGTCTATAATTTCTGTGTCCAAAAATAATATCAATGAATCTACTCTGTACTGTATATACTGGGCCAAAGAAATTCAGGGTATATTATATCTCATATATATAAGATAAATATGTATAACAATGCTGTTGGTGTTACAACTTGAAACACCTATAAACAATAGTCATACCCCTTAAACTGGACCAACACCTATTTTTTCTTTAACGGGTGTTGGTCCCGCAGACAGCTATTCAAAACATGCTGGGGAGGGGCATCCAGAATGCCGGACTCCCTTGCAAATAATCCGCCAGGACGCCCGATATCCTTACCTTTACAACTAGCCAGCACTGGGAAAGGAGCCCCGCGATGGGCCACCGGCACACATATGGGCCATGGTTGTGTCCTCGACACCAGCCACTGGAACACCCTGTCCACGACCTGCCCCCATGACCACCCATCGGCCAATCGCAGGGCTCCGTTCCCTCTGCTGGCTCATAGTAAAGGTGAGGATATTGGGTGTTCTGGGGGGTTATGTGCGAAGGGACTCCAGCATTCTGGATGCCTCTTTGAGCTTGTTTTGAGTAGCTGTCTGTGGGTCCAACATCGGAAAAAATGGGTGCTGGTCAAGTTTAAATTTTCCACATTTTTCAATACAGCCACCAACTTAACGCACAAGGGCTGTTTCCTCCACCTTGTCACCCTTGCTTGTGCTCCAGCAATGTTCTCCTGGGCATGTGTAGCTCGCCGGGAGAATGGGTTATTCTGTGGGCACGCGTTCCTCAGGCAGCAATGTGACCACAGTCCCTTTATCATCAGTTACTAGAAATAGTAAAACACTGTCCTGCAACACATGCTCTGACCACCAAGGCCAGATAATAGGCTGGACACAAGGGGAGCGTGTCACTGGGCCTCCCCCATTTGCCCTATGGTTAGGGGTTGGAGGTTGCTATGGTTGGTGGTATTGTAAATTTGCAGCACCGCCGATTGGGCCGGTCTGCCACCGATCGACATGCCATTGCAAGGGTATAAACCTAAGGTTCTCCCCTTTCCAATAACACCAGAGGGTCATTATCCCCCCTAGGTCTAAATATCCGGTACACTGGACACTGTAAAAAGTAACTGGACATTTGCTTTAGGGGAAAAATAATTACTGTATCAGGGGTCTTCACCAGATTTTCTGCCCAATGGCCTCCACCACACTTAATCCGGCCCTGCGGACCACAGTCTCATTCCCACTGTACCCCTAGTTGCAGCACTGGGGAGGGGGCTGTGCAGGAGATACCTGAATATTACATAATCTATGAGATGGCAAAACCTATAAATCACACATTGCACAAGATAAATCAATATAAAATAATGATGTGTTTTTATTTCTTTTCAGGTTTCTCTGTACTATCAGCAAAGCTTTTCATCGCCACCGTTGTTTTCCTGGTGCTGCTGTAGCAGCATGCGCACTGATTTCTATAGAAGAAAAAGACATATAATGGCAGTAATGTGTGTACTCATGTGATGGGTGCCTCCACTACGCACTTGAAATTTAAAGGGTAGGTCCACTTTCGACTGAAAGTGTATATTTTTGTGTGCCAAAATAATGTCTTAAAATAGCTAAATTGTTTCTGATGTTAGCAAATGTGTTTTATAGAAGCCGTTTTCACTACCTGCCATCAGTTGCTTTGGCAATGTGCACCAAGCGCAGACGTGGCTTACGATGCAATAGAACATATTGCAGATAGTGAAAACTGCTACCATACATTTGCTAACATAAGAAAAAAAAAAAAAAAAACAAAACAGATCAGCACCTTTAAGACATCCTTTTAGCAAAAAAAAATACACTTTCAAAAATTCCATTGAAAGTGGACTTAACTATTTATGCTGCCCCGTTATGACCCCGCCTTCCACCCAAAAAAAATGCTGTCCTTTTTTGTCTAAGCAACCCCTCTCCACATTCCACCTGGTAGTTTAAAAACACTGGTGGGTGCTACCTGCAGCCATATTCTTCCTGTCCTCATGTCCCAGCCCCCTCTGCCACCATGGCCCAATGCCCCCAAACATGCTTTAACGTTAATTTCCAGTCTTCTACCTCACCTAGCGTGAAAACTTGGAGGCCCTGTGGAAGTGACTTTTCTTCTATACCAACTTTATATTTCTCCTAATCCTAACCTCTAGCATTGGATTACTCTACACTCCAATTTTCTCATACACTATGTATCTAATTCTTGAACTAGGAGTCTCTCCAAGTGGTATCTTGGAATGGAATGGGTGTCTCGGTAGGAGGCCCCCAACACAAGGAGTTTCTTAGGCTTATCTCAACTCCAACCTGTTTCTGTATACTCACTAGTTTTACTTCATTTCTTAAGATCAAGACCCCCCTTTCCCCCTTATCTGGATTTTTTGATTGGAATGGCCTGAATGCTTCTAGAAAAAAACCCTAAGCTGATTCTTAACCTTGGTTTTATTTTGACCCACTTGGGTTTAGGTCCACTTTAGGTCCACTTCACAGGGGTATCCAGATTTCAGATGTTCCTCTTGGTGAAACCTGCAGTACTTATTTTATAATTATTATTGCAATAATATCTTACCTTCCTTCTTGCTTTCAAAGTGCATGGGTGGGCCTCTGCCAATGATGATGGCTTGAAGTTGATGTCCAAACCTCCCCTCTCACCTAGCTTCTCAGTGAAATGTTGAAGGTCCTGAAGAAGGGAATTTACTCATATACTACTAACAGCCTCTATCAAGTGGTGCCATGAATTGAAATGGCTGCCAGGGCAGGAGGCCCATGGAACAAGAAGTTTTCTATGCTTCTGTTCGTAGAGGATTATACACAACTCTTCCATCGTCCTGTTTATTCAGCAACAACCAGGAACGTAAACGTGAACAGGATACATCAGCAACGCTAATCAACATGGCGCAAAGAAAACACAGCTCATTTCTCTTATCAGGTTAAACACACTATGCATACAGCCACGTGGTCTGCCTAAGACTTGCTGGTTTTCTTTTAATCTACCTTTACCAACATTCTAACAAGCAGACAGTCATATACAGGATGTAGTAGCTGCATTAAAGCTATTCCAACACCCCACTCAACATCTATGTATCTTGTTGTTCCATTGCGGTTCTGAATTCCTCACTGGGCTCTTGACAGTGGCTTTGTCATGCTTTTGGCTATGATCTTTTTAGGCTCACAATAAACAAACTCAATTATCCCACGTGCCACTAAACCATGCAGGCAGGCATGTTTTACATCAATGTGCTTAGTCCTTGCACTGATCTTCTCACTGCTGACAAGTTTATTGCATCCTTGGTTGTCCTCATAAATAACGGTTGGTTTACCAAAATCTTCCATAAGTTCAACCAGATTACTTCTTAACTTGTATGAGCAGCAGACATGTACCCTGCTTCTGTTGAGGATAATGCAACTGACACCTGTTTTCTGCTGGACCGAGAAACTGAAGTTTCTTCTAACTTGAACAAGTAACCACTTGTTCATTTCCGATCACTTGAATATCCAGACCAATCTGCCTTTGAGTTTCTTTAAGATATTGTAGCTCTTTGAATTCTAGTCTCTAGAAGGCTTGCTTACATGTCTACAAAGAATTCCAGCTGAGGCTGTGATTTCTCGGCGAGTACAAAAGTGCCCCCACTGCTTGTCTGCAACTCTCATTGCTAGCAGATCTTTTTCTCCTTCTAACTTCATGTAGGATGGATCCATTGGCATTGACGCACCTTTGGCTTCTAACATTCCAAACTGGTTGGCAGTGAAAAGATTTTTGAACTTTGGTTGAGAAGAAAAATCTTATCTACCTGTCTCTGAATTTGGATTCCTAAATAATATGTCACATTTCCAAGGTCTTTAATGTCAAAGTGCTGATTGAGAACTTGAATAAAGGGAGGTGGGAGCAGCTCAATCACTATTATTTATACAAAATTATTATTATTATTATTATTATTCAGGGCCTGGGAACTAACTTACCGCCCAGTTTAACCCTCTCATCATCTAAATATCAAGCAACAAACATGTCTAGCTATGTGGAAAGACAGAGATTTGGTTGCATATATCTGCAGATACATGTGGAAGCCACACTGCCCCGACAAGGCACTCTGTGTTTAGTGTGGTCCCTACTCTTAATTCTGAGTCCCCAAAGTTGGGACATGCAATGCAGACAAATATTTGAGAGCTACTCACCTGGGAAGCTGCCAGCCTCCCTTCAGAACACTTCACAGGGAGAAATCCATATTGACTGATTGAGAACTTCACCTAGTTTTGCATTTTTTCAGAGGTTATCCAGACTTCAGTGCTTTCCTTTTAAGTATTTGTGACTGTTCTTTCTGCTTTGGTTGAATAACTAGCAAAACTTCATTAAATTTGAATGATGCAGAGTTATCATTAATCTCTGCTGATTGTGAGTGTGTTGGTCTCTGGATACAGGATTCTGTATCCCTTTAGAGTTTTGCTATAGTTAACCAGGACCCCTTGCTTTCAAGACTGGGAACATATAAAAAATCCTTTACTGGGATCTTTCTGGTTTGCAATGGGGAAACGGGACAGTGGATCTAACCATTCTGCACAACTTCTGAAGTCATATAGTGACCTTTCGCTAAGATAACTCTTTATGATTTGCATTCATCAAGGTTAGAGAAGAAGTCTTTGTTTGTCATATGGCTTGTGGCACCTGAGTCTATACACCATACACTCCTTGCAACTATGCCTGTGTTTACAAAAAACGCAGCTTGGACATTAGCTTCGATATATTCAGAAGTATCAGATTCCTTCACAGCAGACTTAACCCTTTGTTGACTTTTCTGCTTTCGAAGATTTCCAGACTTTACAATCTGCCTTGAGATGGCCAGGCTTTTTACACAAAAACATTTACGAGTTTCCTTTAGATAGCACTTAGTTTTAGAGAAACCCTGTGTCTGTAATGCTATTCCTGCTCTGCATTTATTAATTTTGCTTAGAGACTCTGCTTTTCTCTTGTACTCATCAACAAGTTTGCCTTTAACATACTCTAGTCTGGCCAGGTATCTAGTGCAGTGACAAATGTGTCATAACTTGCTGGAAACAGTGCAGCAATATGAACATCTTTCATTTCGTCCCCAATACCTCTGAGGCATTCCACAATCTTTAGGGTGTCTCTTATATAGTCCTGCATATTCTGTCTCTCACTTAGCTTAGACTGATAAAGTGAGAGATAGAGCTTACTGCTGAGGTTTGACCTTGCATGCACTTTATGTAACTCATCCCACATCTCCTTTGCAGTTGCACCCTTGCATATATGCACAATCTGATTATCATCTATGCTGAGGGAGAAAGGGCTCTGTGTTTTCTGATCCTTTTCTAGTCAATCATCCGGTAATGGCTTAGGCATAGGTTTCTAAGTAAATTTCCACGTGCCTTCTCTTATCAATAGCATCTTGACCTTGAATTTCCGGGACTGGTAGTTCTGGTTAGTCAGGCATAGCACTGTGAATTGCCGTTAGTATACGTTTTCTTTGTTTCTCGTGCCTCTCTGATTCACTGTCGCTCTGGGAAAATCCTCCGCTGGGCTATTCCAGCTCTGGGCTATTTCAGCTCTGGGCCCATAACCTGTTGGCAGTGGATTGTACACGACTCCTTCAGCTACTCCTTCCTACTTCCAGCGTGCTGTTTAGTTAGCAACATCAGGAATATAATCATCAACAGGATACATCAGCAGCACATCACAACATGGCGCAAAGGAAACAGCTCCTTTCTGACAGCAGGTTAAACACGCTCTGCATACCCAATAGTTTATCTTTCCTTTCCTGGAATTGGGACCCCTCCATGTGGTTCCATGTGATTCCTTATATTTGAATGGCTGCCTAACAGGGAGGATCCTATGTATGGCTGGATGAAAGACATGATGCTTGTCCTCCTATATTTTAAGAAAAGATGGATGACTTTGTTGGTAAGCAATGGAGATTTTAAGAAGCACTTGTGCGTATTGACAGTCTTAGATATTTACAGGGACTCCAGCGCTAAAAATGACAGATGAGCTAGATGAGAAGAGGCAGACTTGACTTGGTATGCGCAGAGTGTGCAGCAGGAAGCTGTAACTTACCTGGCCCCCTCGATCCCCTTCCTAGTCAGCATTTGGAATTGGCTACAGCCAGGGATACAGAAAGATGGCAGCTGTCTCCCATAAGTGAAGACTATTCTAGTGCCAGCTGGCAGTCCTGGCTCTAGGAGTGTCCTCACTTATGGGAGCCGGCAGCCATCTTTCTGTAGCCTCGGCTGGGGTTGATTTCAAATGCTGCCGCCGCAGCCACCACCACTAACCAAAAATAGGATCACGTGACCCGGTAGGTTACAGCAGCACTTCCTGTTGTTCAGGCCGGACTCTGAACTTGAACACTGAAGCCTGTGTTCGGTATGAACCCAAATTTTGCGGTTCGGGTTCAGCCATCATTAAAGCTGATCCTTAATCCTGGTTTTTGAAAGCCTCTACTCTTTATTCTGCTAATGCTGGAAATGCAGCTGTTTTGTTCCTGACATGTTCCCTATTTCTGTAGGATCCCCACCACAACTCCAATTCCTAGTACCTAGTAAATAAAGCTCTAAATCAACATATATGGCCTAATTCCAAAAGAATGGCTAAAGTAACAGGAGGTTATTGTTTTTAGGGCCTTCTAATCATATGTATAGATACTATAGTTACATTTCATTGGAATTTTTTGGGAATATCTACCTTTTGTATGTATTGTACTTTTGTATGTATTTTATGTTTGTTTATGTAATATATATATATTTATGTTTTGAATGTGCATATTTGTAGTTAACTTATGCAATTAATAAAAATATTTAAACTTAAAACAGTGATACATTTCATTTGACTGGTGACAAATTCTAAGCTGGGCCAAAAGTCTAAAAAGACGGCAAGTATCATCCCAAGAACCCACAGCAGTCAACGGCCCTAAATCTTATGGGAACACTTCAAAATGTCAAGAGGGCATTGTGCTAACTATAGAAAAAATGGCAAAGTGAAAACTGTAACCCAGCTTCTCACATCTCTTTTTATTAAAGTAATATTAAGGGCAAAGGTAATTGTTACACCATTGTGCCGGGCTACATGCGACACTGTCCTTAAATTGAATAACAAATTAAGGTTTACAGTTCACCTCATGATTTCTCTTTTGAAGCAAGTGGGCATGGCATCTGTGATGCTGCATAATAATCAGCATAATGGGCGGGGTCTGTAAGATTCCCAAAACTTGCTTCAAACACCCTGGCTGTGCTTTTCCCCTCTCCCCCTATTGCTAGGCATCATTGGAGGATAGACCAACACTCCCAAATGCATTTGCGCGCACCCCTTAACACACATACGCATACTCCCAAATGCGTTTGCGTAAACATGCATGGGCACACTGGCAAAGTGTATGTGCTCACTCCCAAAGTGCATGTCCGCAATCCCAATAGCATGTGTGCATTCCCAAAGCGCATGAGCATAGTCCCAGTTGTGTTGGTGCGCACTCCCAAAACATACATGTGCGCACTCCCAAAGTGCATGTGCACACTATCAAAGCACATTAGCTCACTCCCTAAACATGCATGTGCGCACTCCCAAAGCCCATGCATACTCCCAAAGTGCATGCACACTCCCAAAGCACATGCGGGCACTCCCAAAGTGCATGCGCTCACTCAAAAAGTGCATGTGCGCACTTCCAAAGTGCATGAGTGCACTCCTCTTTTGCACCCACCGCTCTCATCTTCTGCAGCCACTCCAGAATTTAGCTGCCGCAGGGTGAGATCGTCTGCAGATTTTGGGAGCTGCTGCAGAATGTGATGCAGAAAAGAAAAACAGAGGCAGCCGCAAAGGGTTAGTGCAGCAGGTGCAGAACAGAGGCAGGTCACAGTGCCGTTGAGAGTAGGTTCGGCAGCTGGGAGTTTGAGTACAGGCTGTTTTGCGCCTGTCAGGGTGACAGCGGCGCCGATCGCCACACTTAGCAGCATAGGCGAGTGATGCATGTTTAGGAGAATGGAGAGGAGGTGGGATTTAGAGGTAAGGTACTTGAAAGAAGATGCTAGAGCACCATTCAAGACTTCTTTACAGAGGGGAGGAGTGTTTTGCGTCTTAGTCCTGAGCGTTGATTGGTGGACCATATGGGTGGGGACAGAGCGACACCTGAGTTTCCTCACTCAGGAGGCAGAGATGAGTGGAAGGGCAGCACTGGGGCCACACTTTGCAAGGTAAGCTACAGATTTTTTTTAAGTTTTGCCTTGTCAATCACTCTTAGAGGCCGATTCATTAATAGCGGCAGGTAGCGACAGTTGAGCGACTGTAGCGGCATTTTCAGAGCGCCCGCTAGTAGTCGCTGTGCTTGGCCGTTGTTCGGTAGTTGATAGCGACTCAGTCGGTTTGCAGTAATGTTGAATATTGGGTGAGGAGTCGCTATTTGACAGGTTCCGCGCTGTATGGGAGCGCATGATAGCGACTGGCCCTAGCGACCGGCTCCCACCATATTCATTAAAAAATCACGCTCAAAAAATTCTTGCGCTGTAAAATGCATGTTTAAACCCCAGAGCGCTGGCGGCGATGGGTTAAAAGTAGTTTTTTAACCCCCAAACCACCATATTTTTGGAAACCAAAAAAAACAAGTTTTTTAAATAATTTAGTAATATGAATACATAAATATCAGACCTGTAATATCAATTCTGTACATTTTTTTTTTTTTTTTTACCTTAAAAAAATTATCTAAAATGGCAGAAGTGGTCGCAGAATTTTTCACATTTAATAAAAAATAAAATAAAATAATAATAATAACAATTCATTATTAATATTTAAAGATTGTTCCATTGAAATGCATTGGAGAGCGCCAGGTAGCGAGAGGTCATACCTGTCGCTGTTCAAGGTCGGACGCTGGCGCTGTGGGCTGAGGCTGGAATAATGATGAATGAGTCGCTATATGGCGCTATCTCAGTCGCTAAGCAGGATTGGCTTGATAAATGTGTGATTGTGGTGGGGAGCCGGCGTTCTTGTGGCGGGGCCTGTCATTACCGGCCGCTCACCAGTCGCTACCTGTCGCTATTCCTTCATAAATAAGGGCCTAAGTCTAATATTAGAAATACTTTATTTAGTATCAATGTATTTTTTCAAATATCAGTATTGTCTCAGTCATCTCAGTTAATGCTCTTGATATTTAATGAAAAGCAGAAATTACTTGTGAAACAAATGAACCAGGTTTCTATAGGTTAATTATAATTTTGAATACAAGATAAAATTTAATGAAAAAAACCTAAGCTCAGATATATAGAGATAGGCGGGTTCCTAATGAACTTTGAGAGTTCGGGTTCCCAGGCAGAAGTCTGTGTTCGAGTTGAACATGAACAAGCTGATTGATGAGCAGCCCATCAACCAGCTTCACCTAAGGTTGCAGCAGCAGGAAGTTACAGTAATTCACCTGAGCCCTGATCCTCTACCTGTCAGCGTGGCGGAGCGGCATTTCAAATTGACTCCTAGAGCTGGCAATAAAAGTGTCCTCACAAGCCAGCGGCCATCTCTCTGTAGCCCCGGTTAGGGCCAGATTGAAACGCAGCCACTCTGCTTCCACTGACAGGAAGAGGATCGGGACTCAGGTGAGTTTATGCAGCATGCCTCACCTCCACAGCCACTCCCAAATGTTCGGGTCTCCAATGATTTCAATGGGGACCGGATTCAGGTTCACAAACCCGAACATTAATTTAAAGTTAAGTCGAACTTGCCGAACACGGGCGTTTGGGGGGGGGGGGGCATCTCTACTGATAAAGCAAAGAAATTGATCTGTGCCAGAGGAAAGACAGCAGGCAGTGGTGAGCCACCAATCCCATTCATTAAGGACTACTATATTGTCATTAATTAGGGCTAGCAAAGAATCCTTAACTGTCAGGAAAGTGAGAAAGTGAAGATATACTACAATATGTTTTCAGGATAAGTATAATTAAGGTAAGCTTTTTGGGAAAAGTATTCATAAATAAATAAATAATGCATAGGTTGGGGGGTTGGGTGACTTGCTCAAGAGTAGGGATGAGCGAATCGGTTCTAACGAACCTGAATTCGCTCCGAATTTCAGGGAAAATTCGATTCAGCACGAACCCGAATTTTTAGTGGTTCGTGCTGACCGAATTTTCCCTGAAATTTAAAAAAAAAAAATGCCGGCATGGTGGTAGAGGGGAGACCGGCTACGCTGTCAGCGGGCGGTGGAAGCCGGCTTCCGCCGCCCGCTGACAGTGCAGCCGACCTCCCCGCTCCCACCAGAGATGAGCGAGTCGCTAAAGTTCGATTCGGACGAACACGAATTTCTTTGAGAAATTCGGCGAATCGCCCGAATCGAATTTATGAGAAGTTCGCTCATCTCTACTCAAGAGCACTTCAGTCATGTCCCAGGGCCGGGACCCAAACCTGCCACCCTCCGGTGACAAGTCCGCTCCCTTACCTCTAGGCCACAACTGCCCATCTTCATCAGACATGGTATCATGCTTTATTGATCTTTGTTATATCATTTTAACCCAGGTTCCCACATCTCTTTTTATTGAGCTTGACTAAAACCAAGAACACTTACAATTCTTTTCATTGAATGTTAATGTAATTGTTCAACATTATAATTTTCAAATTTAGTTAACTTTAGCTATATTCTGTTTTTTTTTTTTCTTCTTCAAAATAAAATATAAGGCAAAGAAAGCAAACATGTGCAAGTGTCAGACCTGACATCGGATTACGCAAAAAATGAATGGTTTGTGTACACAGTGCAGGATGAGTATTTATGTGTAGTGAACATTTAGGGAGAAAAACCTGTCTGGTGAAGATTATGGTGCTCGAGTTCCCAAGCATTGAACCTGCTGAATACACGCAGAGCAGCGCCTTTATGACAGTTAATACCTTCCGCCCACAGTACCGGTTACCTTTCACCTTTTCTCAAAAGCTCAGCCCTCCCAATACTAAATGTGATCTGGGTCTGGATAACAAGAGTAAAATAATAAGAGTTTTGACTTACATCATCTTACTTAGCTAAAGCTTCATAACCGTTTGTCCTCTCCGATTATAATTTTTGAACCAGTCTTTCTTTATAGAATATTTTATCCTTCCCCTAATATATTGTTTGCAAAACGTGAAGACCAACGCTCTGTGCAAAAGGAGAGACAGCAAGTGGACTATATACTATATATACTATATACTACTGTATATTGGCAGCAATAGAAATGAGAAAAGAAATCAGTATTGTAATGACTTCAGTAGGACAAAGAACTTTGGCTGCAGAATCACAGGACCAGGACACCGGACTTGGTGGACAAATCTGTGTACAGCGAGATACTAGACTCACAGGACTCAGAAAGACCTAGAACCTGGTGGACAATCTGGATAAAACAGGATAGGAGACTCACAGGACACAACGCTTGGTGAGAGAAAACACTATTTTCAAGTTTTCGAGTCAGGACACACAGCCAGGACTGGATTTGGTGCGATTGAGGCCCCCCTGGTAGAGACAAGCGACGGACAACCACAGCGGCTCTGAGCACACTGGAGGCCGCATCTCGCGCCTCCCTCTAACAGGGAGCACGTCCGCGCCGCCCATTCACAAACGGCCGGCGTGGGTGCGCGCCCTGCTAGAGAGAAGCGCGAGATGCGGCCGCGGCTCTCGCATGCGCCATTGGAACGGGGATAAGGTAAGGTTTCTGGGCGTCCTGCGGGGTTTCACACAGCGTGGCATCCTGATTTTGGATGCTCCGCGGGGAAGGATCTGATCGGCCCGGGAATCTTATAGATTTCCGGGCTGATCCCCCCTGGGTGTTGGTCCACTTTAATCCCGTCCTGCGCAGAGTTTTCATAATTCATTAGGATAAGGCTATGGCTTGATACAAGGAGAGAGGCACTGAGGAATCGGTTGGGCACCAGCTGCACCGATAGCTGTCCAGTCTTGGGAGTATTAGAGAGACTCAGAAGCCAATTGCTTGCTGCTTAGATTTTCCACATCTTTGGCACATCTGGAAATACAGTGCATTTTCAATAGAGGTAATCCCTTGCTCCATGCTGGATTATCATTTCAGGCTAAAAGTGCTAAAGGTGCCAACATCTTCTCATCTTGCGGCCATCAGTATTTGATTGGGGAAACCAAATCTCATGATGTCTTTGCTGTGAATAGTAAGTCAGCACTAATAGGTATGCACAGCTCACACAATAAATATACTCAGGGTGCTAGCCCTAGGGACACAGTTCTATGCACACTTCTCTAAATCAGTAAGGCTCCAGGGCTAGCCCTCCACAAAGTCCTCACAGATCCGGCTGCAAACCGCTTCATAATGCAATTCATGTATTTATTCATCAAAAACTAATACATTCATTTTATATACAGCAAGACAACACATAACACATTAAAAAACATAGGGATAGCGCCAGGTAGTGTCTCACTAGCGCCAGGTAGCGCCAGCTATCGGCGGCTACCGACTCCAGAACGCCAGGCTGCGAACACAATCACGCATTTATCACGCTAAATGAGGCTAGCGCCGGCGAGAGCGTCAGCTAGCGCGGGATTCATCATGTTGCAGACTTCAGCGAACAGCGCCGCTGCTAATCCCATCACAGCACCAGGTATGACCTCTCGCTACCTGGCGCTCTCCAATGCATTTCAATGGAGAAATCATTAAATATTCATAATTAATTGATATTAATGTTTTTTTTTTTTTTTTTTAAATGTCAAAAATTCTGTGACCACTTCTGCAATGTTAGATATTTTTTTTAAGGTAATAAAAATAATAAAAAAAAATTTGTGCAGAATTGATATTACAGGTCTGATATTAATGTATTCATATTACAAAATGTTTTGAAAAACATGTTTATTTTTTTTTACCAAAAATATCGTTGTTTGGGGGTTAAAAGACTACTTTTAACCCATCGCCGCCAGCGCTCTGGGGTTTAAATAAGCATTTCACCGCGCGAGAATTTTTTGAGCGTGATTTGTTAATGAATATGCTGGGAGCCGTTCGCTATGGCCATTCGCTGTCATGCGCTCCCATACAGCGCGGAACCTGTCAAACAGCGACTCCTAACCCCGTATTCAACATTACTGCACACCGACTGAGTCGCTGTCAACAACCGAATAACGGCCAAGCACAGCGAATACTAGCGGGCGCTGTGAAAATCACGCTACTGTCGCTCATCTGTCGCTACCTGGCGCTATTAATAAATCGGCCTCCCATATTTAAAAAACCAAGTGGGGAGGAACTCCAGGGCTAAAATACATAAAGACACTCAATGCTCTAGTGTCAAAAAATAACCCACTAAATTTAAATATCCATAGTATATACTCACATCAACCAATAGATATACATTGACGTGTTTCTGGACAAGTTGCTATGTGCTAGTGCAATTATCAATATCCTAAAATCTATAGAAAATAATAAATCAGTGCTGTTCCATATGGATTAACAGTATATATATAATGTGCAATTTAAAAGAGTAAAGTGCCCTCAATAGTGCAAAAAGTGCTGAAGTGCCTAAGTGCAACCATGCATTAACCTATAAAGTGCCACTACTCGTCTCCAAAAACGTCAGAGATACACATCAGGAATACAATATATCATCATAAATCTAATAATCTACAATACAGAAGACAGCCCAATTCCTTCCCACTTACCTTCTCACCTACGCGCTTCGTGGTCCTGAACCACTTCACAAGGGTGACGGTATCTACTCAGCCAGCCTGCTTTTAAATGGTGTGTGGCGTGCTCTGGCCGGATGCGGCGCGGCGCCCTCATTCTCCCTCACTTCCGCCCCTCTCAATACACTCTCAACCCACATCACAGTATGGGCAGAAGTGACGTCCCCGCGCCTACCCCGCCCCACCCCCGCCACCCACACACCCACCTACTCATCATCAATGGGACCTGATCTAATTGCTGCTACTGCACCAAAGCCGCACATCGTGCAGCCGCCCAACAGAAGTCGCGGCGCCCGTCCATCCAACGCAACTCCCATCAAGCGCCGCACCATGTTCTAGCCTCCCTAATAAAGGACATCGTGCCATCGGCCCCATGAATAGTAAGATCCGGAACTAGAGAAAACGTATTTTCTGAAAATGTTGAAGAAGAATGTGAAGAATAAGGAAATAGTGTAAGCACGTGGCTCGAAGGCATTCGGGGCCAGTCCCTTTGTAAACAGTCATTATAAAGGGAACCAGCAAAGCTGATGTGATATTTGAGGTCAGGTTGTGTTGGGTGAGGTGTGTTGGTTAAGGAATAGGGAAGAAATAAGAGCTCTGAGATGAGAAACAAGATCCACCACCTCTGCTTTCTGGTGTTACTGTGTGCTTCTGATGGATGGTCGCGTGAGTATATTCTGCAGTTTATTTTTGCTCCATTTTAGATTGAAGCCTTGAGAAAGGGGCCGGGTAGCCCCGAAACGTAGGCAGGTTATGCGATCAGGGTTCTCTCTGTTTTGGTAATGTCTTGTGGCTTCCACATGTATCTGCAGATATATGCAACCAAATCTCTGTCTTTCCACATAGCTAGACATGTTTGTTGCTTGATATTTAGTTGATGAGAGGGTTAAACTGGGCGGTAAATTAGTTCCCAGGCCCTGAATAATAATAATAATTTTGTATAAATAATAGTGACTGAGCTGCTCCCACCCCCCTTTGTTCTTATATCATCTATTGACTATGATATACGTCATGATTCAATTATACTGTGTTATTGACTGCATATTCTAATTCAGTTTTACACTTTGCGTCTCTGGAATGATGTCCTATGCAGTACGGGGAGGCCGATTCATTAATAGCGCCAGGTAGCGACAGATGAGCGACTGTAGCGTGATTTTTTCAGCGCCAGCCAGTATTCGCTGTGCTTGGCCGGCATTAGCTTGATGACAGCGACTCAGTCGGTGTGAGGTAATGTTGAATACGGGCTGGGGGGTCGCTGTTTCACAGGTCCAGCGTTGTATGTGAGCGCCTGACAACGAATGGCCAGAGCGAACGGCTAGCTTCATATTCATCAACAAATCACGCTCCGAATGTGCTGTCGCTGTCCATTCCTTGTTTAAACCCCAGAGTGCTGGCGGCGATGTGTATTAACTAGTTTTTAACCCCTAAACAACCATATTTTTTGAATGTAACATTATACATGTTTTTAGAATCATTTTGTTATATGAATACATTAATCTCAGACCTGTTAGATCAATTCTGCACATATTTTTTTTAATTTTTTTTTTTACTTAAAAATAAATCCTAACATTGCAGAAGTGTTCTCCGATTTTTTGACATAAAAAAAAAAAAAAAAAAAAAATTAATACCAATTAATTATGATTAATTATAGATTGCTCCATTGAAATGCATTGGACATCGCCAGGGAGCGACAGCTCATACCTGGCGCTGTGAGGGAATTTGCCGCGGCGCTGTTCGGTCCAGGCGGCTTCATGATGAATGCCGCGCTAGCCGTCGCTCTCACCGGCGCTAGCCTCATTTTGCTTGATAAATGCGTCATTGTGACCGCCGCCGGGCGTACTTGAGTCGGTAGTCGCCGTTAGCTGCCGCTACCTGGCGCTCGTCAGACACTACCTGGCGCTATCGCTTGATGAATAAGGGCATTAGACCAGAAACGTGTTATTGCTTTGACTGCATATATATGCTTTGTTATCCTTAACTTGTGATTACTCAGTTATACTTATTTAACACTCCCCAGGACCGATCTGTTAACCACCTCCTTGCCTTTATTGGGTAACTATCTCTCATACTTCAGTATTTCTCTAGCATGATATCCTATTAGACTAATCTCCATTCTTTCAATTGAGGTGGTCAACGATCCTGGAGACTGGATATACTATACAATGTGAATCTTCGCTGTATCCTTTTTTCACTTATGGAATACTGTATTATTTTGTCATATATATTGAAATACATTTTTAATTGCAAACTAATTACTTTGTGTGGTGTGAGTTAGTCCAACTTCCTCCTTATATGGTTTATTGAGGTGTTTTTTGGGGGAGCACCTCAGGACTTCTTGCACCCCATAGATACAGTTAATCTACATATGGTGTGCCTGACCTAACCATTTGGTTTAACTTGACTGTCACAAGCAGGAGCCATGTGCTTAATTTAGGCCCTTATTTAACAAGGGATAGCGCCAGGTAGCGACTGGTGAGCGAACGGTAATGACGCTCACCGCCACGAGAACGCCGGCTCCCCACCACAATCACACATTTATGAAGCCAATCCTGCTTAGCGACTGAGAGAGCGCCAGATAGCGACTAATTCATCATTATTCCAGCCTCACCCCACAGCGCCAGCGAGCGACCTTGAACAGCGACAGGTATGACCTCTCGCTACCTGGCGCTCTCCAATGCATTTCAATGGAACAATCTTTAATTAATCATAAATGTTATTAATTTTTTTTTTTTTTTTATGTGAAAAATACTGTGACCACTTCTGCAATGTTAGATATTTTATTTAAGGTAAAAAAAATAAATAAAAAAAAATTAGTGCAGAATTGATATTACAGGTCTGATATTAATGTATTCATATTACAAAATGTTTTTAAAAACTTGTTTTTTTTGGTTTCCAAAAATATGGTTGTTTGGGGGTTAAAAAACTACTTTCAACCCATCGCCGCCAGCGCTCTGGGGTTTAAACATGCATTTCACAGCGCAAGAATTTTTTGAGCGTGATTTGTTAATGAATATGGTGGGAGCCGGTCGCTATGGCCATTCGCTATCATGCGCTCCCATACAGCGCGGAACCTGTCAAATAGCGACTCCTCACCCAATATTCAACATTACCGCACACCGACTGAGCCGCTGTCAACAACCGAACAACGGCCAAGCACAGCGACTACTAGCGGGCGCTGTGAAAATACTGCTACAGTCGCTCATCTGTCGCTACCTGGCGCTATTAATGAATCGACCTCCCCGTTATTTTTTCACTCAACTGAAACTTCGGGTTTTATTCATCAAGGGATAGCGACAGGTAGTGCCTTGTAAGCGACAGGTAGCGGCAGGTGAACGCCGGCCAAGGCATGCAATTCCACATTTATGAAGGTAATTCTGGTGAGCGACTGGAACAACGCCATGTAGCGTCCGATTCATCATTACCCAAAGCTCAGCGTAGAGTGCCGGCACTGAAGCTTAAAGAGCGCCAGGTATTACCCGTCGCTACCTGTCGCTCTCCCATACATTTCAATGTGGACGTTACCTTCTTTCTCTTTAAACAGGGTTTTTTTTTTTTTTTTTCATTGTGTGACCTCTCCTGGCCTATTTGAATACATTTTTGAAAACTTTTTTGATTTTTAAAATTGAAATGCTGAATTGTCATTAAAGGTCTGGCACTAAAGTGTTCATGTCACAATGTAATAATGTCATTCCATATGTTTTCGCTTTGTTACTGGTGGATATGTGTTCAAAAACGGACTTTAATCGCACAGCCTCCGGTGCTCTGGTCTACAGCGACACAATTTTGAGCACCGGCGCTGTGTGAGGCTGTATTTTTGATGAATATGGTTTGAGTTGCTCACATTGACCAGTCGCTACCGTTCGCTTCCAGATAGCTCTGTACTGGTGTTATAGCAACTCACACATCAAATTCATCAATGCCGGCAATGTTACTGCAGCGACTGAGGCGCTCTGTAATAGTGACTTACAGCCGATCAGAGCGACCACTAGCGGTTGCTCTTAGCGCTGCTGTACAGATGCTCATCTGCTGTTACCTGGCGCTAGTAATGAATCAGCCTGCCCGAATTCCCGAATTGGTACATTAAATTGTTCGTGCGGCTGTATCATTCATGCCTTCATATGATCTCATGATGCAAAAAAAAAAAATCATTAACCCTTTAAGTGGCAGCCTACTTAGAATTTTTGTCACCCTCTTTTTCTCAGGCCATTTTTCACTATTTTGCGCTACACATGTTCAACTGTGATTTTTGGAAGGGATTTCCAGGGATTTCCCAGGAAAATTAAATATTTTTTTTTTTTTCAGCTGGGCTTTAACATGTAATGTCTTTTTTGTCATTTTATAAGCTTATTCTTAATATTTTGGGTTGAAATATGTACAAATTTCTAGTGTTTCTTTGTAATACAAAATGTTTTTCAATAAAATCTTATTGCATGTAAAAACCCTATTTCTCCCGGTTACAACGGTACCACATACGTTTTGGTAGACACCCTTTCCTGCCCATAAGACTCCCCCAAACTGAAACTTTATGAGTTTTCAGATAAAATACAACTGCTATGTACACTTTGCAGTTTTTTAAAAAAGACAACCCTTTACATTTGAACCCCCCCCCCCCCCCCAACAAAACTTTATTCTCTGAAAGTACTCATCTCAGGCTTTCTAGGTGTACCAGGATTGTTGATGTGGTTGCAGTTTTCTGGAAGTAATCCCTCAATTAGTTCTTTGGGTGCACAGGGTTTTCCTAAAAAAAAATAAAAAAGCAGAATCAAAGCCCCACTTTCCTTAAAAAAACAATATAAAAACAAGTAAAAAAACTGTTAAATCTGAAAAAGGTCTCCCCAACAGAACAATACCCAACATGCATAGGTACTGCCAAGGGTTGTCATACACCCCAATGTAAAGCATGTGCTTAAAGTGGACCAACACCCATGGCTGATCGGCCCGGGAATCTATCGGCAGGGCATCCGAAATCGGGATGCCTCGCTGTGTGAAACCCCCCCAGAACGCCCACAAACCTTACTTTCTCTCTGTTCCAGCGGCGCATGCTCGGGCCGCGGTCGCCTCTCGCGAGGCCTCCAGCGTGCTCAGAGCTGCTGTGGTTGTCCGTCGCTTGTCCGTCCATACCACAGCGGCTCTGAGCGCTCTCGTAGGAGCGGGGTGAGGTGAGTTTTTTTGGGCGTTCTGGGGGGTTTCACACAGCGGGGCCCGATCGGGGTGCCCCACAGAAGTAGACCAAAACCCAGGATAGTGAAAAACCTGGGTGTTGGTCCACTTTAAGGGTAATTTTACTTGAAAATTTCAGCTCTGCAGACAAAGTGCGCATCTTGCAATTTTTCAACCAAAACAACCCTTTACATTTGGAATATCCCCCACAAACAATATATTCCCTGGAAGTACATGTGTTATGATTTCTAGGGGTACCGAGTTTGTTGTAGTGGCTTCATCTTTCTGGAAGTATTCCCTAGAATAATTCTTTGGTTGCACAGGGTTTCCCCCCCAAAAACATTTATAAAAAAGCAGAATAAAAAAACATATTCGTAAAATATCAATATGCAAACAAGAAAAAACAATCTAAATCTAAAAGCACAGCCTACTTTTTAACTGCCAGCCTACTTGATATTTTGTCACCCTCTGTTGACAGGTTAAAGTGCCCCTTTATCAGTGGGGCATGCCCCGACACACATACTGCAGCTGGAAGCCCAGGAAATGACAGAGGCATTTATTTTTGCCTTTACTTACAGCTATTGAGGGTCAGGCTACTGCAGAGCTGTTTTCTTTGGCCTTGCAAACCCTACTGATCACTGAGGGTTACATGGGGCAGTAGAATAGGACAAGGAGATGAGGACGTAGGTAAGTATCTGTGCCTGATATTGGGCTTCCAGCTGTGCAAGAGAACCCCCCCCCCCTTTCCTCTTCTCCAACAAATCATTGGTGGAGTTAGAGCGGATATCTCCAGATATTAAATGAAATATGCCGACTAGGGATGAGCGAATCGGTTCTAACGAACCTGAATTCGCTCCGAATTTCAGGGAAAATTCGATTCAGCACGAACCCGAATTTTTAGTGGTTCGTGCTGACCGAATTTTCCCTGAAATTAAAAAAAAAAAATGCCGGCATGGTGGGAGCGGGGAGACCCACTGACAGCGCAGCCGGCCTCCCCGCTCCCACCATGCCGACATTTTTTTATTTCAGCAAACACTTACCGGCATGGTGGGAGCGAGGAGACCGGCTGCGCTGTCAGCTGTCATCAGAGGACGCGTCATCAGAGGAAGCCGGCTTCCTCTGATGACGCGTCCTCTGATGTCAGCTGACAGTGCAGCCGGCCTCCTCGCTCCCACCAGAGATGAGCGATTCGCCAAAGTTCGATTCGGACAAACCCGAATTTCTTTGAGAAATTCGACGAATCGCCCAAATCGATTTTTTGAGAAGTTCGCTCATCTCTAATGCCGACCTTCAACCCTGAAATTCATGCAGAGTTCCCACCAGAGATCACAGAAATCAAAGCAGACCAAAAGATGAAATACATTTTTGATCCACTTAGAATGTGTCCTAGGGGGAAGCCTGATTAGGGACGCCCCACCGTGTAAATCCCTAGGGAACTCCGCCATGCGGCATACTCACCTACTTCCAGGATTTAGAGGTGATCATATGTGGCATCAAGCAGAGTGCTCTGCCTTCACCACATTGTTCCTCCAGTTCCAAGGCTAACAGAGAGCCCTGGCCTCACCCTAAGGGCAAATCTAACCAACCAGACACTTTGAAGGAGTCAGGGGCAGCCAATGGTAAAGGGGCTGAATGGCCAGCCAATCATTTAGTGACATCTGCTAGCCAAACAGCACACAGGTTCAAGATCTCAGCCAAACGTTGGGGAGAAGGAAGAAATTTGCAGGGTGATTTCATAGTTTGACAGGGTGAAGGGGGTTGAAAACCGAGTGACTCCCTTATAAAATGGGTGACTTGGCATCTCTGGTTTTATTTGTTCCCTTCTTCATCTGCTTTTTTTGTTATTTCTTTACTCTATTCTGTCTCTTTCAGTTCATTTTCTTTGATTGTGTCTTTTTTTAACTTGCTTTATTCTCCATCCTTTTGTATTTGTGCCTTCCAGTTGCTGTCTCCTTCCCACCCCACCCTGTTGGTTCCTGGTGCTAAATGACAGTCGGGGGGCACTCAAATTGCTGGTGCGCCCCCTGCACATAACCCCCCAGGATGACCGTAACTCCTAACCTCAGTCCACCAACTGGAATCCAGCACAGCGATTGGTCACCCGGTGCTTATGGGTAGCGAGGGCCGCCATAGTTCAGCTCACCGGAATGTCCTACCCAGGGCTGGCTGCAGCTTTGTGGTGGCCCTTGGGCAAGAAAGTCTTAGTAGGCCCCAAAGTAGTGAGTCACATGATGTCACCTTTTAGTTCCGCCATCACAAATGGGGCATCTCCTACTGTTGATCACCCCCAGTCCTTGTCAATTGTCACCTGGTTCTCGCCACCTTCTGAGCTTCCATCAATTGCCCTCCATTTGCTGGCCATGAGCAGGTCTGCACACAGCACCCGGCATTCGGTGGTTCAGGTCCACTGTAAAATAATACCATGACCAAGTGTGAGCCTGAGTGGGTCTCTGAAGATGCCAGGGCCCTGGCAGTTGCCCAGGTTTGTCCTGTGCTGGCGCCGCCCCTGGCCCCGGCGGTCATCGGTGGACCGAGGTTAGGGTAAGGTTTATGGGCATTCCGGGGGGTTTGGCAGCATTCTGGATGCCCCCCTCCAGACTGTCATTTAGCAGCAGGGACCAACTCCCACGCTCCCCCAGTTCCTCATTTATGAATCACTCTATTTCCTCCACTACGTATATATCCTTCTTCTGCTTCCCCCCCATCTACCTTTTTTGTGGGCACTCTATCTCTCTTCCACTCTTTTGTGCTGCCTTTTCATACTACACCCTTCTATTTTACCCACATTTACTGTACTATCTTCTATCTTCTTTATCTATCTGCTCCTCTGACTTCCTCAATGTTCCTTCCTCTCAATCTTTGTTCCACTACTCCCTTTATCATCTCCATCCCTCTTCATACCCCCCCCCCCCCAGACAGGGGTGGACTGGCCATAGGAGAATTCCTGGTGGACGCACTGCTTTGATGCCAGTTTGGCTACTACTTTTAAACCCCCACTAGGGCCGGATTAAGTGTGGTGGAGGCCCCTGGGCACAAAATCTGGTGGAGGCCCCAGATACAGTATAAAATAATAGTCCAGCCAAGTAACTGATTGGTGGTTGTCTGGCACCCGCCTACTTACTGGAACGTCAGATTGAGTCCCTTGTGCCCCCCTTGTGCGGGTGCGTGCTGCTCGGGAACTCCTGCTTTGCCATTCTGGGCGGGGGGATAGGGTAGTCCAACACTGTAGCGTTGCTGGCGGCAGCTTTGCTGCTCTAGACCCAGTTTGGCTGCAGGTTTGCAAAAACAAAGGCTTGCACAGGCACAGGGGGCTCATTACTGCTGATAGCTTTGTTGCCAACCCCTCGACTCGTCAGACCAAAGACTGAATAGCCTACTGGACCAGACCAAAACCCAAAGGTTGGTGGAGGCCCCCTTTGCAGGGCAAGTGGTCGAGGCCCCGGGGCTAGAGCCCCTTGCGCCCCTCTCATAATCTGGCCCTGACCCCCAACCTCTCTAGTCTCCCCCTAGCCCCCTGTGTCTGGGCTCGCTGTACCCCTATAGCCAGGGAACACCAGCATATTTCCATACCATACCCATCTCAGCCATGTTATCTGCCTCTACAATACTAAAGATTTGGTACCATTGGATTAATAGTAGTAATATCCTCCCTGTCAATGAGCCTCAGCATTGTGTTTGGGGGCTCAGCAGCCACACGCCCCCCTTCCATCCACTCTTTAACCCCCATGTTGCTCTGTTGAGGAGTAGAGGGGTGTCTTTCTACAGTTCACCTCAGGCAGCAGAGAAGCTAGGTTCAGCCCCCCCCCACCCATTTCTATTCTTCTCCTTCACCTTTTTTTCCTGATTTTTATTTCCACATTATATAAATGGTAGGTAATGGCACACAATGTGTAATCTAATATGGTGGCAGAATGGTGGGGTGCAGAGAATCCTCCAAAAACACCTCCATAGACCAAATGATAGGAGAATGAATTAATGCGTACTACACACAAGTTATAAGTTGCAATTTAAAGTGGACCAACACCCACCCCTGATCGGCCCGGGAATCTATAAGATTCCCGGGCCGATCAGCTCCCTCCCCGCGGGGCATCCGAAATCGGGATCGCAGGCAGAAGTGAAACTGGCCACCGGGTGTACTAGCGTACTACCCGGTGCTTACAGACAGTGGCGCGGAGCGAGGCAGGTATTGTGTATAAGACATATACATATTCAGACTACAGTAAGACAAAAAAAGCATACATTGTATACGTTCAAAAACTGCCAGGAATATCCAGTCTCCAGGATCGTAGACCACCTCCAATAAAGTAATATTAGTAAGTACGCTTAGTGCTATATACAGTTAGAAGACTATGTGAACTACAGGTAATTACCCAGATATCCTATAAGGGGTTACTAGATCGAGGAGTATTGCTTAGATACAGCTGACCAGTAACAAGCTAAGGAGAATGCAGCATAAGCATACAGATATATGTACATAACAATTCTGGCCACAGTATATATGTAATCACAGGAATATCATTCCAGAAAGGCAAAATTAGCACATACAGTGTATTGTAATCATCATAATAGTATCAATAAATCAGACTGAGGCCCTTATTCATGAAGGGATAGCGTCAGGTAGCGCCTGGTTAATGAGAGGTAGCGACAGGTAGCGACTGGTGAACGCCGGACACGGCACGCAATTACTCATTTATCAAGCAGAATCTGTTTAGCGACTGGGATAGCGCCATGTAGCGTCTAATTCATCATTTTCACAGCCTCAGCGAACAGCGCCGGCGTTCAGCCTTGCACAGCGTCAGGTATGACCTCTCGCTACCTGTCGCTCTGCCATACATTTCAATGGACGATCCTTTTCTTCTCTTTTTTTTTTCGAAAAAATCACAAATAATTATGTGACCTCTCCTGGCATTGAAATAGCAGTTTTTTTTCATAATTTTTTTTCATGTTTTATATATTTCTTCAGAAATGACATTACAGCTCTGCCATTAAAGTGTTCATGTTACAATGTTGCTACAATGTAATTCCATATGTTTTCACTTTCTAAATAGTTGATAGATGCTGAAAAACAGACTTTAATCACACCGCCTCCTGTGCTCTGGGCTTCAGAGAAGCATTTTTCAGCGCCAGAGATTTGTGAGGCTGTTTTTTTGCTGAATATGGTGTGAGTCGCTCGCTATGAGCAGTCGCTTAAATGCGCTCTCATACAGCGTTGTACTGGTCAAATAGCGACTCCTCACAATGTATTCAACATTACTGAACAGCGACTGAGGGGTTTATTTATCAAGGGCTAGCGCCAGGTAGTGTCTGACGAGCGCCAGGTACCGCCAGCTAACGGCGGCTACCGACTCAAGTACGCCCGGCGGCGGTCACAATGACGCATTTATCACGCTAAATGAGGCTAGCGCCGGCGAGAGCGTCGGCTAGCGCGGGATTCATCATGTAGCCGACTGCAACGAACAGCGCCGCTGCTAATCCCATCACAGCGCCAGGTACGACCTCTCGCTACCTGGCGCTCTCCAATGCATTTCAATGGAGCAATCTTTAAATATTCATAATTTAGTGATATGTTTTTTTTTTTTTTTTTATTTAACTGTCAAAAATTCTGTGACCACTTCTGCAATGTTAGATATTTTTTTTAAGGTAAAAAAAAAAAAAAAAAAAATTTGTGCAGAATTGATATTACAGGTCTGATATTAATGTATTCATATTACAAAATGTTTAGAAAAACTTGTTTAATTTTTTAAATCAAAAAATAAGGTTGTTTGGGGGTTAAAAACTACTTTTAACCCATCGCCGCCAGCGCTCTGGGGTTTAAACAAGCATTTCACAGCGCGAGAATTTTTTGAGCGTGATTTGTTAATGAATATGCTGGGAGCCGTTCGCTCTGGCCATTCGCTGTCAGGCGCACCCATACAGCGCGGAACCTGTGAAACAGTGACTCCTAACCCCGTATTCAACATTACCGCACACCGACTGAGTCGCTGTCAACAAGCGAACAACGGCCAAGCACAGCGACTACTAGCGGGCGCTGTGAAAATCACGCTACTGGCGCTCATCTGTCGCTACCTGGCGCTATTAATGAATCGGCCTCCCCGTCGCAATAAAGTAGCGATTCACGGCTGAGCACAGTGACTACTAGCAGGCGCTCTGAAAATGCCCGCTACAGACGCTCATCTGTCGCTACCTGGCGTTAGTGATGAATCAGCCTGCCAGAGGGTTGCAGAGCACTATTTAGCTCTGTATTAAGGTTCATTCTAATTGCTTATTCATTCTTTTTGGCACTTTGTTATGTGTTGCATTGAAGGCGGTCTTATCACCAATAGCACTTGGCCATTTACAGGGATTAAGGGGTAATTGTCCCCTTCCCTTATCCCCCTTTGTTTTGTTTTGTTTATTTTTTTTGGGGGGGGGGGAGAATTTACCTTGGAAGTTACAATTTTGGGATTTATGCAACCGTAAGGCATACCCCCCAACTGTCCCGATTTGGGCGGGACAATCCCGCTTTGGGGCCCTTGTCCCGTTGCCCCGCAGGGCCCCAACATGTCCCGGAATCCTGTAAACTCGCCGGCGAGTATGGCGGCGGCCGGGACACCGGGCAGGAGGTTGCAGCTCTCTGTGCGGCGTAAGAGCTGGAAGGAAGAGAAAGGGGCGGTGCCGGGGCAGCTGCAGGGGGTTGGGGGCGGAGTTAGATCGGGCAGTGAGGCTGTTTGCTGGCTCGCTGAACTGTTAACGGGGGTGGGGGGGGCGGGCGGTATGCTGGTTTGGGGATACGTACCGCATGCAGGGGTGAAGGCAGCCGACATTGCTGGAGCTGGAGAGCGTGGCCGGGGCGTGACGGGGCGTGGCCGGGGCGTGACGGGGGTGTGGCCGGGGTGTGACGGGGGTGTGGCCGGGGCGTGACGGGGGTGTGGTCGGGGCGTGACTGGGGGTGTGGCCGGGGGCATGGCTTGTCCCGCTTTCACGTTTTCAGAAGTTGGGAGGTATGCGTAAGGAATTGTGCAATATTGAGTCTTGCAATATATTTAATAGCTGTGCCATTTATATGTCCGTGTGTCTAGCATCAATTTTAAATGTTTTTAATTGTTTGTAATTCTGATGTTGTTTGTTTGCATGCGCTTACATAAGAAAGGGAATTTTAGTTATAACTAATGCTGGAGTGCGACAAATGTTTTCAAAAGAGGGACACTTTGGACTGATCTGGCAGTCCTTACTTTTGTCTATAGGGGTTTTGTTCTGCTTTTCTCTGATCAGAGAATCTAGCAGGGTGGCAGCTTCCCCACTATATTGTTCTCCCATTGGAGGAAAACCTTTGTAGGCCTCCTCTTTTGTACATTAGAGTCCATGCATTGCCTCCCTGTTCTCCCCACCTGATATACAGGTAATGGGGAGGCTGATTCATCATTAGCGCCAGGTAGCGACAGATCAGCGTCTGTAGCAGGCATTTCAGAGCGCCCGCTAGTAGTCACTGTGCTCAGCTGTGGGTCGCTACTATAGCGACTAGGAGGCCGATTCATTAATAGCGCCAGGTAGCGACAGATGAGCGACTGTAGCGTGATTTTTTCAGCGCCAGCCAGTATTCGCTGTGCTTGGCCGGCGTTTGCTTGATGACAGCGACTCAGTCGGTGTGCGGTAATGTTGAATACGGGCTTAGGGGTCGCTGTTTCACAGGTCCAGCGTTGTATGTGAGCGCCTGACAACGAATGGCCAGAGCGAACGGCTAGCTTCATATTCATTAACAAATCACGCTCCGAATGTGCTGTCGCTGTCCATTCCTTGTTTAAACCCCAGAGCGCTGGCGGCGATGTGTATTAACTAGTTTTTAACCCCTAAACAACCATATTTTTCGATTGTAACATTATACATGTTTTTAGAATCATTTTGTAATATGAATACATTAATCTCAGACCTGTTAGATCAATTCTGCACAAATTTTTTTAAATTTTTTTTTCTACTTAAAAATAAATCCTAACATTGCAGAAGTGGTCTCCGATTTTTTTACATTAAAAAAAAAAAAAAAAAAAAAATTAATACCAATTAATTATGAATAATTATAGATTGCTCCATTGAAATGCATTGGACATCGCCTGGGAGCGACAGCTCATACCTGGCGCTGTGAGGGAATTTGCAGCGGCGCCGTTCGGTCCCGGACGCTCTCGCCGGTGCTAGCCTCATTTAGCTTGATAAATGCGTCATTGTGACCGCTGCCGGGCGTACTTGAGTCGGTAGTCGCCGTTAGCTGCTGCTACCTGGCGCCCGTCAGACACTACCTGGCGCTATCGCTTGATGAATAAGGGCATCAGTTGCTGTTCAGTAATGTTAAATACATTGTGAGGAGTCGCTATTTGACCAGTACAGCGCTGTATGGGAGCGCATGTTAGCGACTGCTCATAGCGACCGACTCCCACCATATTCAGCAAAAAAACAGCCTCACAAATCTCTGGCGCTGAAAATTACTTCTCTGAAGCCCAGAGCGCTGGAGGCGGTGTGATTAAAGTCTGTTTTTCAGCATCTATCCACTAGTAACAAAGCGAAAACATATGGAATTACATTGTAAAAACATTGTAACATGAACACTTTAATGGTAGAGCTGTAATGTCATTTCTGAAGAAATATATAAAAAATAAAAAATGTGTGAAAAAACTGCTTCTTCAATGCCAGGAGAGGTCACAGAATTATTTGAGATTTTTTGGAAAAAAAAAACAACAATAAAAACACAGTTTAAAGAGAAGAAAAGGTTCGTCCATTGAAATGTATGGGAGAGCGACAGGTAGTGAGAGGTCATACCTGGTGCTGTGCAAGGCTGAACGCCGGCGCTGTTCGCTGAGGCTGTGAAAATGATGAATCAGACGCTACATGGCGCTATCCCAGTCGCTAAACAGATTCTGCTTGATAAATGTGTAATTGCATGCCGTGTTCGGCGTTCACCAGTCGCTACCTCTCATTAACCAGCCGCTACCTGACGCTATCCCTTCATGAATAAGGCCCTACATTTCTTATGGTACTGGGGGGGGGCATCTTTCTATAAGTTGCCTCAGGCAACAAGGAAGCTAGATTTTTTTAATCAACTATTTATTCCCCTTAGTCGGTAAGAACTTTGATTCTTCAGATAATCCCTCACAAACATTATTGTGTTCCAAAAAGTTGATGTGAAGTTAATAACTGTTAAAATGTTTGGCTGTTTCTGTTTTTTTCTTCTCTTTAGAGAACACGGACTTTCCACTTACCGGTAAGTGTTAGGCTTATGGGTGTTTTTCTTATATTTTGCTTCTTCTAGTTGGTACCACCCCCACCACCACCTCACCCAATGGGTGCCGTAATTACTGGCAGGTGAGGAGCTTATGGAGGCCAGGCGAGCGGTTGAGGAGAAGGGGGCGGAAGAGAGTGCAGCAGCAGGAAGCAGCGTTTCAACTTACCTTAGAGCCGTGATACGTCCATCGGCGCTGGTGTTCTGCTGTCAAGTGTCCTTACTAGGGATGAGCGAATCGGTTCTAACGAACCTGAATTCGCTCCGAATTTCAGGGAAAATTCGATTGAGCACAAACCCAAATTTTTAGCTGTTCGTGCTGACCGAATTTTCCGTGAAATAAAAGAAAAAAAATGCTGGCATGGTGGGAGCCGGGAGACCGGCTGCGATGTCAGCTGTCATCAGAGGATGCGTCATCAGAGGAAGCCGGCTTCCGCCGCCCGCTGACAGCGCAGCCGGCCTCCCCGCTCCCACCAGAGATGAGCGATTCGTTAAAGTTCGATTCGGACGAACCCGAATTTCTTTGAGAAGTTCGCTCATCTCTAGTCCTTACTTACCGAGATGGCCATTTTTCTGAAGTCCCTGCCATGACCATTTTGACAGCAGTACACCGACCATCGATGGACAGATCCCGGGGAAGAGATAAGTTGTACAGCAGCTTCCTGCTGCTGCGCACTTTAGGTTAAGCTGGTTGATGCTTTTCCTGGTTCAGGTTGACCGCCGAACTCAGGCACAGACTTCTGGCTGATTTCCGTGTTTGGGAACCCGAACTCGCTCAACAGTCAACACTAATCACAAAGCCATTTTCTCAAAAGCTTATCTTAGCTTGGCTATCTACCATCGTGATGCAACTACTGTTACCTTAAAGTGGACCAACACCCAGGATTTTCACTATCCTGGGTTTTGGTCCACTTCCGCGGGGCACCCCGATCGCCCCGCTGCATGAAACCCCCTTGATTGCCCTAAATAACTCACTTCACCCCGCTCCTACACGAGCACTCGTCCAATCAGAGCGCTCAGAGCCGCTGTGGTATGTACGGACAAGCGACGGACAACCACAGTGGCTCTGAGCGCGCTGGAGGGCGTGTCTCGCGCTTCTTTCTAACAGGGAGCGTGCCCGCGCCGGCCATTCACAAACGGCCGCCCTGCTAGAGGGAAGCGCGAGATGCGGCCTGCGCATGCGCCGTTGGAACGGGGATAAGGTAAGGTTTCTGGGTGTCCTGGGGGGTTACACCCTGCGGGGCATCCCGATTTCGGAATCGTATAGATCTCCGGGCCGATCCCCCCTGGGTGTTGGTCCACCTTAATATTAAACACACTCAATATAAATGTTATCTATATGATCTTTTTTATAGCATTTTAAAACAGGTCCACCCAACATCTTATTATTCAGTTCGATTAATATTAGTTATTATTTCAATGTTGAGGTACATTCAATGTTGACTATACATGCCATGCTTTTTCCTTTTTGAAAACACTAGCAAACGCTATATTGCAAGAGTCATTTTAAATGAATGCCTCCCCTAATGTTCATCGGGTCCTCTGTAATTAAGGTGGCGGGGCTTAGGCCCTCATTTAACAAGGGATAGCGCCAGGTAGCGACTGGTGAGCGAACGGTAATGACGGTCACCGCCACGAGAACGCCGGCTCCCCTCCGCAATCACACATTTATCAAGCCGATCCTGCTTAGCGACTGAGATAGCGCCATATAGCGACTCATTCATCATTATTCCAGCCTCACCCCACAGCGCCAGCGAGCGACCTTGAACAGCGACAGGTATGACCTCTCGCTACCTGGCGCTCTCCAATGCATTTCAATGGAGCAATCTTTAAATATTCGTAATTAATTGTTATTAATGTTTTGTTTTTTTTTTTTTGTTTTTTTTAAATGTCAAAAATTCTGTGACCACTTCTGCAATGTTAGATATTTTTTTATGGTAAAAAAAAAAAAAAAAAATTGTGCAGAATTGATATTACAGGTCTGATATTAATGTATTCATATTACTAAATGTTTTTAAAAACTTGTTTTTTTTGGTTTCCAAAAATATGGTTGTTTGGGGGTTAAGAAACTACTTTTAACACATCGCCGCCAGCGCTCTGGGGTTTAAACAAGCATTTCACAGCGCAAGAATTTTTTGAGCGTGATTTGTTAATGAATATGGTGGGAGCCGTTCACTATGGCCATTCGCTATCATGCGCTCCCATACAGCGCAGAACCTGTCAAATAGCGAATCATCACCCCGTATCAACAACCGAACAACGGCCAAGCACAGCGACTACTAGCGGGCGCTGTGAAAATACCGCTACAGTCGCTCAACTGTCGCTACCTGGCGCTATTAATAAATCAGCCTCTTAGTGATGCAAGGAACGATTTGGATTAAGCTAGGATGGATTCTAGCCTATCAGTAACAGCAACCTGACATGCGCCCCAGGATTCAATTTGTGGTCAGGATTGGGGGAGAGGAGCTGGAGGTCCTTTTCCTTTCAGTGACCAGAGCAAAGAAACACAGTGGGACTGACATTACAATAGGTAATGCTTCCAGGCAAATTATTTCATAGTTTGACGGCCGAGAACAGAACCTTCGACCCTCCACTCACAAGGCTGCTTCCCTACCTCTGGGCTATGACGGACTGGAGTGGGGCGGTAAAGGGAGAAGGACAGGAAGTTTAAGGAAGGGATGTAGTTGTAAAAATGTAGCTACATACTCGCATGTTTTATTACTGAATATTCATGTACTTTTTTCAAGTTCAATATAGTTGAATTTCAATTAGTGCTCTCGCTATGTGATGAGCAGCACAAAACAATGGGGATCCCACACACCCCCCAAAAAAAACCCTGAAAAAGTGGCACCACTATATTTACAAAAAATATACACCTTTATTAATACATATATATACAAGATTATTCAAGACACATTAAAATACCTTAAAACACACAAACACAATGATATCCTGAGAGGGCTAAGAGAGGGGAAAGGAATGGAGGGTACCTAAAGATGGAAAATACAATGCTGTCTAACATAGATAATACATCAATATATACATGAATTAGAGGCCGATTCATTAATAGCGCCAGGTAGCGACAGATGAGCGACTGTAGCGTGATTTTTTCAGCGCCAGCCAGTATTCGCTGTGCTTGGCCGGCGTTTGCTTGATGACAGCGACTCAGTCGGTGTGCGGTAATGTTGAATACGGGCTGGGGGGTCGCTGTTTCACAGGTTCAGCGTTGTATGTGAGCGCCTGACAACGAATGGCCAGAGCGAACGGCTAGCTTCATATTCATCAAAAAATCACGCTCCGAATGTGCTGTCGCTGTCCATTCCTTGTTTAAACCCCAGAGCGCTGGCGGCGATCTGTATTAACTAGTTTTTAACCCCTAAACAACCATATTTTTTGAATGTAACATTATACATGTTTTTAGAATCATTTTGTAATATGAATACATTAATCTCAGACCTGTTAGATCAATTCTGCACAAATTTTGTTAAACATTTTTTTTTAATTAAAAATAAATCCTAACATTGCAGAAGTGGTCTCCGAATTTTTGACATTAAAAAAAAAAAAAAAAAAAAATTAATACCAATTAATTATGATTAATTATAGATTGCTCCATTGAAATGCATTGGACATCGCCAGGGAGCGACAGCTCATACCTGGCGCTGTGAGGGAATTTGCAGCGGCGCTGTTCGGTCCAGGCGGCTTCATGATGAATCCCGCGCTAGCCGTCGCTCTCGCCGGCGCTAGCCTCATTTTGCTTGATAAATGCGTCATTGTGACCGCCGCCGGGCGTACTTGAGTCGGTAGTCGCCGTTAGCTGCCGCTACCTGGCGCTCGTCAGACACTACCTGGCGCTAGCCCGTGATAAATAAGGGCCTTAGTGTCTGTATCCAGGCTGGTAATCTACCCCACTATAAATATATCCAAAAATATACACAATCCCTAAGACAACTATACTTGGGCCCTTATTTAACAAGGGATAGCGCCAGGTAGCGACTGGTGAGCGAACGGTAATGACGCTCACCGCCACGAGAACGCCGGCTCCCCACCACAATCACACATTTATCAAGCCGATCTTGCTTAGCGACTGAGAGAGCACCAGATAGCGAATCATTCATCATTATTCCAGCCTCACCCCACAGCGCCAGCGAGCGACCTTGAACAGCGACAGGTATGACCTCTCGCTACCTGCCGCTCTCCAATGCATTTAAATGGAGCAATCTTTAAATATTCATAATTAATTGTTATGGATGTTTTGTTTTGTTTTTTTAAATGTCAAAAATTCTGTGACCACTTCTGCCATGTTAGATTTTTTTTTTTATGGTAAAAAAATAAAAAAAAAAAAATGTGTGCAGAATTGATATTACAGGTCTGATATTAATGTATTCATATTACTAAATTATTTAAAAAACGTGTTTTTTTTTTTTTCCAAAAATATGGTTGTTTTGGGGTTAAAAAACTACTTTTAACCCATCGCCGCCAGCGCTCTGGGGTTTAAACAAGCATTTCACAGCGCGAGAATTTTTGGAGCGTGATTTGTTAATGAATATGGTGGGAGCCGTTCGCTATGGCCATTCGGTAACATGCGCTCCCATACAGCGCGGAACCTGTCAAATAGCGACTCCTAACCCCGTATTCAACATTACCGCACACCGACTGAGTCGCTATCAACAACCGAACAACGGCCAAGCACAGCGACTACTAGCGGGCGCTGTGAAAATACTGCTACAGTCGCTCATCTGTCGCTACCTGGCGCTATTAATGAATCGGCCTCTAAGAAAATAACCTTTTAATAAATCCTAGTGCCTTACTAAAAATGATGCACCTATCCTCTACCAATCTATCATGAAAATGCAAACCTAATAAGATAAAGTGCAATGTGCTGTGCAAACCTAATGAAAAAATCTAAACCTATCTATAAACTGTGCAAACCTATGCTCGCAGCCGGGCAATTAAACTATACTATATAAAATGTTAAATCTAAAGGACCAGCCGGTTGAAGACAAACAGACACAACAACATACCGTGTTTCCCCGATAGTAAGACACCGTCTTACTTTCTTTTTATCCCTAAAAGCCCCACTATGTCTTACTTTCGGGGTATGTCTTATATTAAAAAAAAATTTTTTGTTTTAACCATAAAATTTACATTTATTATCATGACCTGGGGGGTTTCACACAGTGGGGCATCCCGATTTTAGATGCCCCAGGGGGGAGGGAATGGATCAGCCCGGGAGTCTTATAGATTCCTGGGCCGATCCAGCTGGGTTTTGGTCCACTTTAAAAAAAAAATCAACTGGATGGGTGAGCCCCCCTTGGTCCAATGTCAAGATCAGACCCCTAATCCCCATTCATGCAAACGCACACACTCACACAGACACACACTCTCTCACACACATACTGTAGACACAAACACACACTCACAGAGGCACACACACTCACAGAGGCACACACACTCACAGTCACACACACAGACAGACAGTCACAGACACACACACTCACCGGAACATCTGAGACGCGGCTGCTGCGGGTGGCAGAGCCTCCGAGGCGGGGTGGGCTGCGGGCGCCGGAGCTACGTTGCCTGGGCGGAAGAGGCAGGGCTGGGATCCTCCGAGGCGGGGAGGGGGGGCTGTGGGCTCCGAAGCTGCCTCACTAGGGCAGAAGGGGCGGGGCCGGGATTATCAGAGGAGAGTGTGCGGGCGCCGGAGCTATCGAGCCCGGGGGGGGGGGGCGAGGGGAAGTGCCGCCGGAGCCGCCTGGGCTGCTTTCATGGACAGCCGCCCTACTGCCAGCTGATGGCCCTGGGTAAGACATATGTCTTACTTTCGGGGTACGGCTTATATCAGCCGACCCCTCTGAAACCCCCGATAAGTCTTACTATAGGGGGTGTCATACTATCGGGGAAACACGGTATAACAAGTGTCTCACGGATCCACAGTAACCTGCAGCACGGTCCCCCCAAACAGAACCCCTCGCCGCCCGCCTCGACGCCGACGCGTTGCGTGACGTCACCGCGTCACTTCTTCAGGGCGTGCAAAGAATGAGGGGAGAGTGCCCATATATATTCAACTTCAATCGCTCCCACGCACCGTCACCGGTGTGGGGGTAACGCCGCGCACTCCGGCCGGAAGCGCGCCGGCGGCCTCCAAACAGACACGTGATCGCCAAAACGGTCACATGATCTGGTCCAGGAAGTGAGGCGTCTGGCACGCCTGTGTGATGAGCAGCAGAAATGGTTTTTAAAGGAATCAGGTTCTATAGGTTATTTGTATTTGCAAAAAAAAAAAAATACAATGTGTTCCTAGGGCAGGAAGAGCATTTATGTTTTCTGGACATTTGGGTGTAAGGTGCTCAATCGTTGACAGTACAGAATATACACAGGGCAGATTCGTAGTGTTTTTATGGCAGATAATCCTGCCCGCTGAGTACCGCTAAGAGGCCTATTCTAAATAGCTCCTCCCTCCCAATTCCAAGCATGATCTGGGTCCGGATACTCGGAATACAATCTTTCATTTTTTTAATTTTAAATACCTAACAAGGTTTTATTGAACATCGGACTACACCAGAAATATGCCCCCCTTCCCCTGCTGGTGGTGTACGGACCAACCAGCAACTGTAAGCCACCTTTGGATGAACTGTGTACACATTGAAAAGCTTTGGGAAGAAGTAATACATCTATCAAACTTGGAAGGGATTACTATTTCTCTTAATCCGGACCTTCACCATGATTTAATGAAAAGCCCAAACTCTTAAAAACGGTTCCCCAGCATCTAAAATTAATATATTTTACGTTTTTAGTCACTAACTTATTATTCTTTTCCCCACTGGGCTGCAACTCTGTTCAGGACTCTAAGATACGGGCGCCGCCAGCTTGACTAAGAAGCATCCCACTTACTGAGGAGAGGAGAGTGGGATAAGGTACAGGGGGGCGGGTTATAGCTGTGCTTTGCTCAGACAGAGCAGAGCTGGGGTCAGGTAAAGGTCAGCAATCCCAGAATGCAGAGCAGCACAGTCAGGAGGCACTTCCTATTTGCAGGCTGCCTGATAAGATGGCGGCTTCCATAAGCCGCCATCTTGGATGTTTAAAGGCTCATAACATGCAGTAGATGCAGGTAGGATGATTTTTAATGTGAGCAATCTGTATGTACAGGGTGTGGGAAACATATAAGATAGGCTCTTATTCAGGGGGAAGGTCAGGATTAATGTGGGCAATCTGTATGTACGGGGTGTGGGAAACATATAAGATAGGCTCTTATTCAGGCTGAAGGTCCGGATTAATGTGGGCAATCTGTATGTACAGGGTGTGGGAAACATATAAGATAGGCTCTTATTCAGGGTGAAGGTTCGGATTAATGTGGACAATCTGTATGTACAGGGTGTGGGAAACATATAAGATAGGCTCTTATTCAGGGTGAAGGTCCGGATTAATGTGGGCAATCTGTATGTACAGGGTGTGGGAAACATATAAGATAGGCTCTTATTCAGGGTGAAGGTCCGGATTAATGTGGGCAATCTGTATGTACAGGGTGTGGGAAACATATAAGATAGGCTCTTATTCAGGGGGAAAGTCCGCTTTAACACCGATAAAATATTGCTAACGCCACAAGCGACAGACCAAGAGCAGGCAAAACACGTCTTATAATAAACGGCACCAAGCTATTCATTAGCCACTATTGGGGAAAAGCGAGCCCTCCTACTCTTAGACCCTGGAAGACTATGAGGCCGATTTATTAATAGCGGCAGGTAGCGGCAGTTGAGCGACTGTAGCGGTATTTTCACAGCGCCCGCTAGTAGTCGCTGTGCTTGGCCATTGTTCGGTTGTTGACAGCGACTCAGTCGGTGTGCAGTAATGTTGAATACGGGGTTAGGAGTCGCTATTTGACAGGTTCCGCAATGTAAAGGTGCGCATGATAGCGACTGGTCAGAGCGACCGGCTCCCACCATATTCATCAAAAAATCACGCTCAAAAAATTCAAGCGCTGTGAAATGCATGTTTAAACCCCAGAGCGCTGGCGGCGATGGGTTAAAAGTCGTTTTTTAACCCCCAAACCACCATATTTTTGGGAACCAAAAAAAAAAAATATTTTTAAATAATTTAGTAATATGAATACATTAATATCAGACCTGTAATATCAATTCTGCACAATTTTTTTTTTTTTTTTACCTTAAAAAAATTATCTAACATGGCAGAAGTGGTCACAGAATTTTTCACATAAAAAAAAAAAAAAACATTAATAACAATTAATTATGAATATTTAAAGATTATTCCATTGAAATGCATTGGAGCGCGCCAGGTAGCGAGAGGTCATACCTGTCGCTGTTCAAGGTCGGACGCTGGCGCTGTGGGCTGAGGCTGGAATAATGATGAATGAGTCGCTATCTGGCGCTCTGTCAGTCGCTAAGCAGGATTGGCTTGATAAATGTGTGATTGTGGTGGGGAGCCGGCGTTCTCGTGGCGGGGCCCGTCATTACCGGCCGCTCACCAGTCGCTACCTGTCGCTATTCCATCATAAATAAGGGCCAAAATCACCCTAAGGAGACCATGCCGCTGTACCGACCAGACCAGAGTATCCTCCAAACAATGAATGTTATTAAAGCAGAACAAAACCCAGGATTTTGACTTTTACGGGTTTTGTTCTGTATCCCTGGGGAATCCCAATTTGGGACACAGACATGACACAACTTTTTCATGGCCCTAATTACAAGTTTGCAGAGCAACAGGAAAGTCCATAAAATGCATACAAAAACAATCCTGAAGAGCCCAGGGATCCCGTGGAACATGCACCAGACCCTAAAATTAAAAAACAATGTATATAAAAATGTTAAAATAATTACAACCATCCCAGCCCATTGCAATGTATGAGATTAGGCCACACAGTGCAGGGTGAGCGCCTGGTCTTTTCTGGACACTACCTGGCACTTGATAAATACACCTTTTGCATTGGGACCTGATACTCACCTGACGCTCATCTGGCACTACGTGGCCTTAAAAGTCTTAAAGGAGCCACAGCACTCAACCATGTTAGCTTGCAGACCAACCTAAAATCTGTCTCTAAATCTGGTTAAAAACAGAAGTCTCGGTCACACACATCTGCAGAAGTGCTGCACCACCAAGCGCCAAGGTGCCTCTGTGGGGTGCAGTCCTAACGCTAATCTCTGAGAGCCCCATTTGGGACATACAATGCAATAGATAAATTGGGAGCAGGCTTACCTGAGGTTGCCCTAAAACCTAGAGTACAGCCCATGGGGTGGAAGGGTCAAAGACCTCGCAGTAGAGCCTGGACCCCACACCCCATGTGCTCGATTGGTCTGCAAGCTAACAGGGTTGAGAGCTGTGGCTCCTTTAAGACTTTTGTATCCTAATTGCCCTGCTCATGTGCACCTCCCAGGTTAGTTATAAAATAATCTGAGCGGCTGCCGCCCCTCCTTTGTTTCTTTTGAATTTGTGCAAGCACATGAGGTGGGGGTTTAGGTTGTACTTCAAGGCCTTTGACCCTTCCACCCCATGGGCTGCACTCGAGGTTATAGGGCAACCTCAGGTAAGCCTGCTCCTAAATTATCTATTGCATTGTATGTCCCATAGGGGGCTCTCAGAGATTAGAGTTAGGACTGCACCCCACAGAGGCACCTTGGCGCTTGGTGGTGCAGCACTTCTGCAGATGTGTGTGACCGAGTGTCTGTTTTTAACCAGATTTAGAGACAGATTGTAGGTTTGTCTGCAAGCTAACAGGGTTGAGTGCTGCGGCTCCTTTAAGACTTTTGTATCGCCCTGCTAACGTGCACCTCCCAGGTTAGTTATAAAATGGTCTGAGCAGCTGCCACCCCTCCTTTACTACGTGGCCGTAGCCTTTCTTAAATAAGCCCCTAAGTTCTAGGAAAGGTGTTATAGATTTTTAAAATAGATGTTTATTGATTTCTGTTTGTATTTTTTCTCTTCAGAGAGCACCACTTTTCCAACTACTGGTAAGTGTTTGGCCTTTATGACTGACATTTTCTTTCCTCTAAAACTGGGTTTCCCTGGGTTTTCCTGGAGTACCTTCACTAATTCAGGCTCTCTCGGGAGGGTGAAGGTCCTTTACTGTCTCAACGAGAAGAGAGGAGCTTTCCTGGAATGGAAAGTATTTGCACAGCACCCAATACAAGGACGGATAGCATTACCCATCTATCCTTCAGAAGACAGAACTATGCAAATCATCTCTTTATGTCTCTGTGCCATCCAAGGCCCTTAGAAATGCCAAGGGTGCAATGCCAAGGATTAGCTTTAAATTTACACATCCAAACACATCCAACTAGTGGACACATGTTTCGAGCTTTAGGCTCTCTCTGTCCCAACAAGACAAGCTCTTCTGCCAGCAATGCCGTTATCCCAAGATGCTTCACTTCTGTACTCCTGTAATGTGCCACCAGACACATCCTACTAGAGCAGTCCCTTATTTATGCCCCCCACACTTTCGCTAGAGTACCATCAGAGGGGAGCTTGAGTACCACCAGTGGTACTAGTATCACTGGTTGTGAATCCCTGCTCTAGAACACTAAGGATAAATGTAAAGCTCAGGGAGCCATATATTTTGAAATGTAAAAGCGGAACAAAACCCAGCAGTGGCCAGCCTAGAATCTAAAAGATTCCAGGGCCGGCCGCTGGCTTTCCCTGGCCCCGCTGTGGGAACCCACCCCCCAGGGCGTTGCTAAACACTTACCTTTCCCTGCTCCAACAGCGTATGTGCGGGCTCCCGTTCAATCTGAGCCGATTGCTCAGATGACATGATTTGGCAAATGGCTCTGATTGTTGACAATGGGGAGCATGCGCACCTGCATCCCCGTTGTTGTGTGAGCGTTCTGGCCCCAGCCATTTAGATAGGCAGGGACGGGATCACGCGTCTGCCAGACATGAGGGGCATACGGGAGCATACTCTTGGCATTCATCCCAATCAGATCAACTTGACGAAATCATCACAGCAAGAGGCTCTGATTGGAATCTGCGCATGTGCAGTTGGACCGGAGCAGATTGGACGATTTGGGGGGTTTCACACATACGGGATGCCCCAGGGAAGCAGGATGAAAGCCAGCAAAGTAAACAAACCTGAGTTTTGCTCTGCTTTAATATCTTGGGATGAGCTATCTCTCTCTTCTGCTGTGACTGTAACAAACACGATGAGTCATTCTGAAAAGCCTGGCAGCTCCCTGTTGAGAGCTCCATTGTGTTACATTGTTACAGCCAAGGAGCAATGTATTTATCTTAACTGTTTCAATTGTAACCAGCTGTAATACTTTCTAAAGCAGTCATGAACCTTTTATTGGAATTTAGATAGCTTACAGTATAACATGATGCGTGCATCGCTCAGTGGGATGGAAAGACCCTCTCAAAAATTGTCCCCAGTGAATGTAATGGCAATTGAATACAAAATAATGCAATGTCATATGTACCCATGCACGGTTCTAGTCAGGGCCGAACTAAGTGTGGTGGAGGCTCCTGGGCACAAAATCTGGTGAAGGCCCCAGATACCACTGGCACGGTCCAGGAACAGAGGCTCTGATTAATGACGCACCGAAAGTCACAATTTGGGGACAGAATCTGTCTCCATCGAGGTGTAATGACTAGTTGGAGTATTTCATATGTTTTGCACTTATTGCCAAAAATCTGGTAAGCACATATCTGAGAGGTGGAGGGCCTGTGTGGAATCATTGGATGCGCATGCACCATGGGATACTGTTCATGCATGTAAAAAAGAAAAATATTTTTGCTCTGTGCCTTTACTGCATTATAGCTGAGTAATTCAATGCTCAGAAGAACTTGCAGGACCCAAACTTTGGCCCGTCCCTATTCCTGGCATTTGGCCCATATCAAAATTGATTTATATCCACATATTGTGGATATGAATGTGTTAATCATGTTGCTAATATATGTGCATATGTTTCAGATGTTGGTGTTACTTTTTCTTCGACTACTGCACCCATTAAATGCATACACAGAGGTAAGTCCCTGGCAGTCGTTATGAATTAGTGGTGTAGTTTCTGGGTTATTTACATCACCCATCACCTTCAATATTACAGCAATAACCTGTGTGTATATGTAAAGCTTTTACATACGCATGTGTGTACTAAGGTTTCTTAATCCTGAATTTGGTGAAAATTGAATTTCCAATGATATGCTGTTTAAGGACCCAGTACCTAAATCCTTGAAAGGCATCATTTATGTACAATTACCATCTGGCATCCTGTAGACTTTTACAGAATAGAGAAAATAACCCCCCTGAGAGGTTATGACTAGTATTGAGAGAAACCCTAGAAGTTCTGGTTCGGCAAGTTTGGCCAAACTTTGAACAAAAGTTAGGTACGGGAACCCAAACTTGACCCGAACCCTATTGAAGTCAATGAGGACACGAAGTATGAAGGGTGATTCTGCCTCTGGGGACCCCTTGACAGACTGGCCACCCTCCTTCCGTCTGTCTGTCAAGGGGCCCCAGAGCCAGGATCAGACTAGCACTTTCAAAAACAAAAATTGTGTCGTTGGGCAGGTGGTGGTGGTGAGTGAGGGGTGCGTTTCAACCTAATGCAGTGCGCAGCACATAGGGAGAGGCTGTACACTTAACTGAGTTGGCGATTGGGGTTTGGGAACCCGAACTCACAGAGTTCGGTGCGAACCTGAACTTTGTGGTTTGGGTTCACCCAACACTAGGTATGACAAGAAAGAAAAGCTGGTCATATCCTGAAACACACGTCATTTCACAATATAACAAGCAATGAGAAAGGCTAAGGACTTGTGTTGAGTGATTTTGGATTCAGTTTAAGGCTAGAGCAGACCAGAATTCATGAGACCCATGCCCAGATTCTAAAAGACATTCTAAAAGATTCTAAAGGATTTTTGAAGCATAGATGGCCAATCTATGGCTGCTCACACATCAGAATTCTTCCTCCATTTTGTAATTGTACACATGCTCGGTGTGATGGGCTGCCCCAGTTGCGGCACCATGGCGCAGTAAGTCGGGCATGTATAATAATAGGTGGGCACCAGAGATCCGGTTAGGGCTGCTTTTGATATAGGGCGGGGTTTTCCACGATGCTACAAGTCTGGCCCCTTTACTTATACTCATGGCTAGGTATAATTGTGGGTCTCAAGATGGTAATTGTCATATTGCGACTGGGTGGGGATCTGATGGAAGGTGATGGACTTGTGTGAGGCAGCAATGCCCAACAAGGACATCAGATTCGACCTGGTGGCCAGCATCCAACACCAACTCTTATCTACACTTGTCTACCCCACAAGGGAGGACAAGCTGGAAATGTTCCTGTTGTGCAACCTGGGAATGTGACACTAAACTGCTAGACAGGGACTACAGGCTATTAATAATCAGAGGCAGATGCCAAAGGTTTGTGGTCAAAAGTTCAAGAGACAGGCAGCAAAGATTAGTGATCAAAGTCTAGGAGAAAAGGTCAGGAGGGCAGCCAGAAAAGGTTTGTAATTTGGCAGGGTTGAGGTCCAAAGGTCAAAATAAAGACAGGTTCTCAGGAATACAACTAGATTAATTACAATGGCCTTCCAGGCCATCTTGGCACTTAACTTCCTATGTATAGGCCTGAGCACTCTGATCCATGCATTGTGCATGAAATTTTGATCATGTGCAGGTATCCAATCTATTCTGCTAAAGTAGACCGAACTAGAGACTAAAAGACACTAATTTGGGTTAAATTCTTACTTTAGGGCATCCCAGTTTGAGATAAACCACTGTGTTAGGCCCCTGGTTTCCCTGTATGCTCACCTCAATCTGACAGTGCATGCACGGGCATCTGGTGGCATCCTGGCTCTGTACGCTTGCTGTGCTCAGCAAAGGTAAATGTCTACTGGCGGGCATGGCTAAGCTTAGCTGCAGCCATGGGACTGAGGATGGAGTTTATAGAGAAATGAAGGGGATTCACACTGTCGGCATTCCCAATCAGGGGGTCCCTAAAGAAATCTCTTAAAGAGGGCCAACTCATTTTGTTGTGTTGTGGTCTACTTTAAAAGTCTGTTGTTGGTATTCAAATAAAGCTTTTCATGAGGATGATAGTGAGCATCTATCATTCAGCCTGCTTAACATATCTTAATAAGGCCATGAACACTCTTCTTTCTGCTCGGCCTCTCATGCTAGGATGAGTCATCAGTAGAGGTGAGTGAACCAGTTTGGAAAAATCGATTTGGCATGAATCTGAATTTCTTTGCGATTTTTGGGGATTTGTACCAATATAAAATGTTTTCCTTGAAATAGGTAAAATAAATAGAAAAAAAACTCACCTATGGCCTCGCTCTATCATCCTACATGGGTGTCCCATGCTGTGCTCTGTTCTGCGCATAGAGCACTTACCGCTGAATATAAGGCAGTCACACCGGCAGGTGCCCACCATCATCTGCACCCTATGCTTCCGGCATACCCGACAAGGAGGTGGAGGAATACCAGCTAATTGGGTTACCAGTTCACCAGAGATCCGGTTAGGGCTGCTTTTGATATAAGGCAGCTGGGTTGGGATCTGATGGAAGGTGATGGACTTGTGTGAGGCCACAACAGATGGGCCCAACAAGGACATCAGATTCGACCTGGTGCCCAGCATCCAACACCAACTCTTATCTTCACTTGACTACCGCACAAGGGAAGATAGGCTGCCCACCATCATCTGCTCTCTATGCTTCCAGCATACCAGGCAAGGAGGTGGAGGAATACCATCTAATTGGGTTACCAGTTCACCAGAGATCCGGTTAGGGCTGCTTTTGATATAAGGCAGGGTTTTCCACAATGCTACAGGTCTGGCCCCATATCGCGGCTGGGTAGGGATCTGATGGAAGGGGATGGACTTGTGTGAGGCCACGATGCCCAACAAGGACATCAGATTCGACCTGGTGCCCAGCATCCAACACCAACTCTTATCTTTACTTGACTACCGCACAAGGGAAGATAGGCTGCCCACCATCATCTGCTCCCTATGCTTCTGGCCTACCAGGCAAGGAGGTGGGGGAATACCATCTAATTGGGTTACCAGTTCACCAGAGATCCGGTTAGGGCTGCTTTTGATATAAGGCAGGGTTTTCCACGATGCTACAGGTCTGGCCCCATATCGCGGCTGGGAAGGGATTTGATGGAAGGGGATGGACTTGTGTGAGGCCACGATGCCCAACAAGGACATCAGATTTGACCTGGTGCCCAGCATCCAACGCCAACTCTTATCTTCACTTGACTACTGCACAAGGGAAGATAGGCTGCCAACCATCATCTGCTCCCTATGCTTCCGGCATACCAGGCAAGGAGGTGGAGGAATACCAGCTAATTGGGTTACCAGTTCACCAGAGATCCGGTTAGGGCTGCTTTTGATATAAGGCAGGGTTTTCCATGATGCTACAGGTCCGGCCCCATATCGCGGCTGGGTTGGGATCTGATGGATGGTGATGGACTTGTGTGAGGCCACAACAGACAGGCCCAACAAGGACATCAGATTCGACCTGGTGCCCAGCATCCAACACCGACTCTTATCTTCACTTGACTACTGCACAAGGGAAGATAGGCTGCCCACCATCATCTGCTCCCTATGCTTCTGGCATACCAGGCAAGGAGGTAGAGGAATACCAGCTAATTGGGTTAGAGGGGGTGTGGCATACCGCATCATGATCATGCTGCCATGCACCGGGTCACCCCACATAGAGACAGAATAGCTTCTATGTGCACAGCAAGGACCCGCCCCACCACTCAGCACAGGTGATTGTATGAGGGTCCATCACTCAATCAGCATGCCCATCGACAACGTACAGCCACAATGGGACCCGGGGCAGATACAATCCCAATTGGCCAGTCTTCCCCTTCCTCTTTAGAGGTTATGGCGGCATCGTACGAGCCGGACGATGGGGTGCACCATCCAGCTTGAATGCCTCTTGGGACATTATATTCTGGGGTAAGTGCACGATGCACATAGGGAGGGGCAGCATAAAATGGCTGCTCTGGATGATAGAGCGGGACATCTCTAATCATCAATGCTGATGCATACCCAAATGTATCTCTATAGGGGACTGTGAATTCATACAGGGGATCTTGTAAATTTAGTCAGCAGAAAGGGAGACGTCCTCTGAATGAAAGATGCCGCGCCACCCCTGGCAGCCAACATGGGGTTAGCTAAAAGAAGGCTAATTTAACCCTTTACCTGCAATATCCCTTTAAAGTGGACCAAATCCTAGGGTTTTGACTATCTCGGGTTTTGGTTCTTGCTTCGGGGCACCCCGATTTGGATACCCTGATGTGTGAAACCTCCCCAGGTCACCCAGTAAACTCACCTTTCTCTGTTCCTATGGCTCTCGACCAATCAGCATGCTTGGCTGCACTTGTCAAAATCGTCTGAGACTCAGCAAAGTGTATAGTTCAGAAGAGCCGCTTCCCTCTAATAGACAGGCCATTCACAAATGCCTAGCATGGACGTGGGCCCTGCCAAAGGTATAGCTGAAGATGGCCGTGACTTGCACATGCCGCATTGGATTTGGGAGAAGGTGAACTTTACAGGGGACTCGGGATGGGGGTGGGGGTTCACACAGCAGGGCATCCCCAATCTGGATGCCACAGGGCCATTTTTGGTCCACTTTAAGTGTCTGCTTTACCGCATAAGGTTCATACCATCCACATGAGTCATATAGGGCCTTATTCATGAAAGGATAGCGACAAGAAGTGCCTGTACAGCGGCAGGTGAACGCCGGACACGGCAGCAATTACACATTTATGAAGCCGAATCTGGTGAGTGACTAGAACAACGCCATGCAGCATCCGATTCATCATTATCCCAGGCCCAGCGTACAGCGCCGGCGTTCAGCCTTGCAGAGCTACCTCTCGCTACCTGGCGCTCTCCCATACATTTCTATGGACGATCCTTAAATCCCTTTCCTGATCCCAATTTTTTTTTTCCCTAAAAAAAAACACAAACCTTCTGACATGTTTTCTGGGCAAGAAATTTACAAAAAAAGTAAAGCGGACAGTACCGGTTCCTTTTAAGAAAGGATAACAAGTAGTATAATGCGGTGTGCCCACTTCTCTTGCCAAGAAAAATGCAAGCGCACAACATACACAAAATTGGGGTTCCCACACTCCCCTAAATCCTGCCAAGCAAACAAGAAGTGGCACTACCTTCCAATATATTTAATAAAAATAATTTATTAAGAGATCACATATAGCCACAAAAACACATAATAAAAATACATTTAAGACAACATCACATTAACACTATAGACACCGGGGGGCGCCAGAGAACCATGCAGGAATTATTAATATTGCAAACCAGTGCTGATTCTAGATTCTACCATAATAGCTACTATTGCTACACTCATCTAAACAGAACATATTATATACAATAATGTGCCAAATGTGCAAATCACAATCTTATATACAAATAATAAAGTGCTCATTGTCGTCCTGAGGAAGTAACGGGCTCGCGTTACGACACGCGTTGGCGGGCATATTGACGGGGGGAGGCCCAGTTGGTCTGTATTTCCATTTATTACTTACTTACTTATATGTCTCTTTTTTCACTCCGGCTGGTCCTTATAATATAATAATGATATAAATAGATTTTGAGCTGGGCCTCCCCCCGTCAATATGCCCGCCAACGCGTGTCGTAACGTGAGCCCGTTACTTCCTCAGGACGACAATGAGCACTTTATTATTTGTATTTAAGATTGCGATTTGCACATTTGGCACATTATTGTATATAATATGTTCTGTTTAGATGAGTGTAGGAATAGTAGCTATTATGGTAGAATCTAGAATCAGCACTGGTTTGCAATATTAATAATTCCTGTATGGTTCTCTGGCGCCCCCCGGTGTCTATAGTGTTAATGTGATGTTGTCTTAAAATGAATTTTTATTATGTGTTTTTGTGGCTATATGTGATCTCTTAATAAATTATTTTTATTAAATATATTGGAAGGTAGTGCCACTTCTTGTTTGCTTGGCAGGATTTAGGGGAGTGTGGGAACCCCAATTTTGTGTATGTTTTCTGGGCAAAAAAATGCCATTTTTGAATTATTTTTGGATTAATAATATTTATATGCAGAATTGTCGTTACATGTCTGGTATTAAAGTGTTCATGTTACAATGTGATAACAATGTCATTCCATATGTTTTCGCTCTGTTACTAGTGGATACATGTTCAAAATCAGACTTTAATCAAATAGCCTCTGGGCTATGGGCTACACTGACCCGATTTTGAGAGCTTTTTATGGTGAATGTGTAGTGAGTCAGTCGCACTGAGCTGGCGCTACCCTTCGCTCCGATACAGGGTAGTACTGCGACTCACACATCGTATTCATCGGCCATCGACAAAGGCGCTCTGAAACAACGATCCACGGCCGAGCACAGCGACTACCAGCGGTCGCTCCGAAATCCTCGCTACAGGCGCTCATCCGTCGCTACCTGGCGCTAGTAACAAATCAGCCTGTCCGTAAATCTTTATAATGAAAGTCTATTATGGAATGCTGACACTTGTTCTTTTTTTTTTTTTGTGTGTCAATAGAGGGAACCTCCTTTAGTGTATTATTGGATGTCCCCTTCCCCTTGTGGGATTACTTCTACAGCTATAGAAAAGTTTTGGATCACCTATCAGCCCGATTCCCTTGTGTGACAAGACAGTACACGTCCATTATTCTGCACTATGCAGGTAATTAGCATTTATTTCTATACGAGCTGCATTCATTGTTTGTAAATGTGTTTAATTATCACTCTCCTTCTTTACATATAATAATAATTAGTGATGGGCAAACTTTGCTAGTTCGGGTTCCCAATCCTGAACACGCTGGTTAATGGGCTTTGAAATCGGCCCCAGCCTGGGCTACAGAAAGATGGCCGCCGCCTCCCGTGAGTGAGGACGCTTCTAGTTCCAGCACTGCCAGCAGGCGCCAGAAGTGTCGTAGAGACAAATTTAGTTCAGCAAACCGCGCACCATGAAAAAATGGAAACTCTTGTTAAAGCAGACCTTCACCCTGAATAAGAGCCTATCTTGTATGTTTCCCACACCCTGTACATACAGATTGCTCACATTAATCCGGACCTTCACCCTGAATAAGAACCTATCTTGTATGTTTCCCACACCCTGTACATACAGATTGCTCACATTAACTCGGACCTTCACCCTGAATAAGAGCCTATCTTGTATGTTTCCCACACCCTGTACATACAGATTGCTCACATTAATCCGGACCTTCACCCTGAATAAGAACCTATCTTGTATGTTTCCCACACCCTGTACATACAGATTGCTCACATTAATCCGGACCTTCACCCTGAATAAGAGCCTATCTTGTATGTTTCCCACACCCTGTACATACAGATTGCTCACATTAATCCGGACCTTCACCCTGAATAAGAGCCTATCTTGTATGTTTCCCACACCCTGTACATACAGATTGCTCACATTAATCCGGACCTTCACCCTGAATAAGAGCCTATCTTATATGTTTCCCCCACCCTATAAAATCATCCTACCTGTATATACTACATGTTATGAGCCTTTAAGCATCCAAGATGGCGGCTCATGGAACATCAGTCAGCCTGCAAACAGGAAGTGTCTTCTGACTGTGCCGCTCTGCATTTTGGGATTGCTGAGCTTTCCCTGACACCCTCTCCTCTCCTCAGTAAGTGTGATGCTTCTGAATCAAGATGGCGGCACCCGTATCCTAGAGTCCTGAACAGAGTTGCAGCCCAGTGGAGGAAAGAATAATAAGCAAGCGACTAAAAACTTAAAATATATTAATTTTAGATGCTGGGGAATCGTTTTATAAGGGTTTGGGCTTTTTATTAAATCATGGTGAAGGTCCGGTTTAATGGGTGCATATGTCTTTTCTATAAGGTCAATTCCCCAAAAGATTCAACATCATCCTAACAAAATAAAGTTGAAAGAATGCAAAACTAACTACAGAGGTTGTAAATTGCGATTGAATATGTGTATTAATATATGCGCATAAATATACAGCACATTATTTACAATATAGGCCCTTATTTATGAAGGGATAGCGACAGGTAGCGACTGGTGAGCGGCCGGTAATGACGGGCCCCGCCACGAGAACGCCGGCTCCCCACCACAATCACACATTTATCAAGCCAATCCTGCTTAGCGACTGAGATAGCGCCATATAGCGACTCATTCATCATTATTCCATCCTCAGCCCACAGCGCCAGCGTCCGACCTTGAACAGCGACAGGTATGACCTCTCGCTACCTGGCGCTCTCCAATGCATTTCAATGGAGCAATCTTTAAATATTCATAATTAAATGTTTAATGTTTAAATGGAAAAAAAAATAAAATAAAAATTGTACAGAATTGATATTACAGGTCTGATATTAATGTATTCCTATTACTAAATTATTTAAAATACTTTTTTTTTTTTGGTTTCCAAAAATATGGTGGTTTGGGGGTTAAATAACTACTTTTAACCCATCGCCGCCAGCGCTCTGGGGTTTAAACAAGCATTTCACAGCGCGAGAATTTTTGAGCATGATTTTTTGATGAATATGGTGGAAGCCGGTCGCTCTGACCAGTCGCTATCATGCGCTCCCATACAGCGCGGAACCTGTCAAATAGCGACTCGTCACCTTGTATTCAACATTACGCCACACCGACTGAGTCGCTATCAACAACCGAACAACGGCCAAGCACAGCGACTACTAGCGGCCGCTGTGAAAATACCGCTACAGTCGCTCAGCTGTCGCTACCTGCCGCTATTAATGAATCGGCCTCCCCGTCTCCTTGTATAATTGGAGAGAAAGGTCGTCCAATAGATCAAAAAGCTTAAATACAGATAACCGTACATTCAGAAGTCCTCTGCTGATAGAATGATTGCAATATAGATAAGAGCCACACGTCAAATCGCTCTCACAGGCTAGAATGGGGATAATGCACTGCTGCATCCCCCGCAATGCTATGGGCAACAACGAGAGCCTCCTGCTGAATGACATAGGCCCTTATTTAAGAAGGGATAGCGTCAGGTAGCGCCTGGTTAATGACAGGTAGCGACTGGTGAACGCCGGACACGGCAGCAACTACACATTTATCAAGCAGAATCTGTTTACAGACTGCGATAGCGCCATGTAGCGTCTGATTCATCATTATCACAGCCTCAGCGAACAGCGCCGGTGTTCAGCCTTGCACAGCGCCAGGTATGACCTCTCGCTACCTGTCGCTCTCCCATACATTTCAATGGACGATCCTTTTCTTCTCTTTAAACTTTTTTTTTTTTAAATCACAAATAATTCTGTGACCTCTCCTGACATTGAATAAGCAGTTTTTTCACAATTTTTTCATGTTTTATATATTTCCTCAGACATTCCCCTGACATTACAGGTCTGCCATTAAAGTGTTCATGTTACAATGTTGTTACAATGTAATTCCATATGTTTTCGCTTTGTTACTAGTGGATAGATGCTGAAAAACAGACTTTAAACACACCGCCTCCTGCGCTCTGGGCTTCAAACAAATGTTTTTCAGCGCCAGAGATTTGTGAGGCTGTTTTTTTGCTGAATATGGTGTGAGTCGGTCGCTATGAGCAGTCGCTAACATGCGCTACCATACAGCGCTGTACTGGTCAAATAGCGACTCCTCACAATGTATTCAACATTTTTGAACAGCAACTGAGTCACTATAAAGTAGCGACCCACGGCCGAGCACAACGACTACTAGCGGGCGCTCTGAAAATGCCGCTACAGACGCTCATCTGTCGCTACCTGCCGCTAATAATGAATCAACCTGCCCGTCACATGAATCGGGATGCCCCTGGGGAAAAGCCAGCAGCCAGTCCATGGCCAGACCACATGGGTTTTGTTCTGTTTTCACACAGTGGAGGATCCCAGTCCGGGATGCCCCAGGGAGAGGTAACCGGCCAGCCCTGGAGTCTCATTGGGATGCCTCGTTGTGTGACACCCCCAGAACAACGCTATTCACTCACCTCTTCCATGTTTCAACAGTGCATGCGTGGGCTCTCATCCAATGAGAGCTGTCTGTCTTGACTATGTCATTTGGCGGGTGGTTCTCATTGGACGAGAGCCCGCACATGCGCAATTGGAGCAGGGAGAGGTGAGTTTTTATGGGCGCCTGGAGAGGTGTCACACAGTGGGGGATCCCAATTCGGGGAAAAGACAGCGGCTGGCCTTGAAATCTTTTAGATTCCATACTGGCCGCTGCTGGGTTTTGTTCCACTTTAATCAGGGTTCCATCATCTAAACCATAGCCAGAGTGCTCAGTGCTTAAAGGAGCACTATCGCGAACATTTGCATTATAAAAAAAAAAAAATTAAATAGCAACACAATAGCTTCTAACACGTGTATAAATAATGTGGTGATACAAAAGAAAAAACATGTATGCCTTACTTTTAAATTGTAAAATGAAAATGGCTCAGTCCATTTGCTGAATGGGGGATCTGCTGTTTTTTATTCAGTGAGGTGATTGAGAGCTGCCACATTTAGGCCACTGGTCTCCTAGCAACAGGCACAGCTTCAGCTTTCTTCCCAGGGCAGCAATGTACACGGCAGTAACAGCTCTGTGTGTGTGTGTGAGGTGCGGCTTCTGTGATGAGACCACCAGGTGACTCAATATATATATATAACATTTCTACTAAATAAACTGACTGAAAAAAATCTACTTTGAATGACTGTGCAGGTATATATACATATGTATTAAAGTGGACCAAAATCCACCCTAGAGTCTATGAGGCATACTTGCTCCATATTTGGGATGCCCCGCTGTGTCAAATCCCCCAGGTCGCCCGAAAACTCACCTTCTTTCCCGATCCAGCGGCGCATGCGAGAGCAGCGGCTGCATCCTCGCTATGCTTTTAGCAGGGCGTGTGCCAGCACCAGGCATTTGTGAATGTTCAGCACGGGCAACCCTGGTAAAGGGTAGCAGGGGATGCGGCAGACAGCGTGCTCTGATCCGCTCGCCTTAGACAAAGGGGCGGGAGCGAATCCGAGGGCGCTGACTGGATGAGAGGCTGTAGGGCAGAGAAAGGGTGAGATTGGGCAACCTGGGGGGATTTCACACAGCGGGGCATTCCGATCAGGGTGCCCGGGGGGTAAGGAACAAAACCCAGGACAGTCAAAATCCTGGGTTTTTGGTCCACTTTAAAGTTTAAAAGAATCCAGTGCTGGCCACTGGCCTTCCCTTGACCGCATCGCAATACGGGATGCCCCACTATGTGAAACACTGCCCGGGTTGCCGCAATACTCACCTTTTCCCTGGCTCCCATGGTGATGTAAATAGCTGCAGCCGCATCCTCAGCATCTCCGGGATGAGGCACGCTCCCATGGATAGCCATTCAGAGAGGCTGGGTGCCCAGGGATCCTGCCGCTCCAGGTTCTCGTTGCCAAACTCTGGGTGCGATTGGATGACAGCCTGTGCACGCCCAATGGGACAGAGAAAGGTATATTTTGACAGCTGAACTGGTGGGGGGGGGGGGGCTCACCTAGTTGGGATGCCCCCGGGGCAAGAAAAAGACTGGGGACAGTGAATGGTTTTTTTTCTGCTTGAAACACACAAAGCTGTAAAAGAGAAAAAATGGGAATCGGAAAAATACTACAGACAGCAGCAGAGGGAAAAAGAAAGAAAAATTGGCTAAATAATTAATCTGTAGAGCAACAAAAACAAGATAAAAATAGAAAAATCCAATTGTAGAAAACAATTCTGGACTGGACTCGAACCTTAGACTTTCTGTACCATATTCAAATGCTCTACCTGATGAGCCATTCAGCCTGCTAAGAATGACTACACTTTGCTACCACCTGCTCACCTCACCTGTTTGCTGGCGCCCCACAGGCAGGCACACAGTCTTGTCCTATAGGGATGGCAGCCAACGCAAAGCCAGCCCTAGTTAAAAGAAGCCAGCGCTTAAGTAAATGGTAAAAACATATCCAACAGACACAGAGAGAGATACACAGACAGACGGAGAGAGACTCACACAGACACACACACACAGACAGGCGTTCTAACACCAGTACAGCGCTGCAGGGAGCAAACAGCAGCGACTGCTCAGTGCGACCGACTCTCAGCGACTCACACCATATTCATCAAAAATCCACACTCACAGAATGCTGGCGCTCAAAATTGGGACGCTGTAGCCCATAGCGCCAGACGCTGCATGATTAAAGTCAGTTTTATAACTTATATCCACTAGTAACCAAGCTAAAGCACATGTAATGACATTGTTATAACACTGTGAAACTTTAATACCAGACATGTAATGACAATTCTGCATAAAAATATAAAAAAATCCAAAAAGTTTTCAAAAAATGACTTTTAATAGGCCAGGGGAGGTCACACAATGATTTCGTTAAAAAAAAAAAAAAAAATAAATAAAAACAAAACCCTGTTTAAAGAGAAGAACAGTAACGTCCATTGATATGTATTGGAGAGCGACAGGTAGCGAAAGGTAATACCTCTGGAAGCCAGAGCGCCGCCGGGATCCGCTGAGCCATCTGTGATGATGAATCGGACGCTACATGGTGCTGTTAGAATCGCTCACCGGAATTGCTTTGATAAATGTGGTTTTGCGTACAGCGCCCGGCGTTCACCGTTCACTTTGAGTAACTACAAGGAGCTACCTGCCGCCATCCCTTCATGAATAACCTCCTTAGTGGTTTGCCTTGTGTTTTTTTTATTATTTATCGATTACATTTAATTCTTTAATGTAAACAAATGAAAAGGTTGGAAATTAATGGAATGTTCAGGTCCATTTTACATAGTTATGGTTAAATAAAAGACATTTTTTTCAGATGAAAGCTAATAGTAAAAGTTAGAGGCCGATTCATTAATAGCGCCAGGTAGCGACAGATGAGCGACTGTAGCGGTATTTTCACAGCGCCCGCTAGTATTCGCTGTGCTTGGCCATTGTTCGGTTGTTGATAGCGACTCAGTCGGTGTGCAGTAATGTTGAATATTGGGTGAGGAGTCGCTATTTGACAGGTTCCGCGCTGTATGGGAGCGCATGATAGCGAATGGCCATAGCGAACGGCTCCCAGCATATTCATTAACAAATCACGCTCCAAAAATTCTCGCGCTGTGAAATGCATTTTTAAACCCCAGAGCGCTGGCGGCGATGTGTTAAAAGTAGTTTTTTAACCCCCAAACAACCATATTTTTGGAAACAAAAAAAAACAAGTTTTAAAAACATTTTGTAATATGAATACATTAATATCAGACCTGTAATATCAATTCTGCACAAAGTTTTTTTTTTTTTACCTAAAAAAATATCTAACATTGCAGAAGTGGTCACAGAATTTTTGCCAGTTAAAAAAAAAAAAAAAAAAAAAACATTAATAACAATGAATTATGAATATTTAAAGATTGTTCCATTGAAATGCATTGGAGAGCGCCAGGGAGCGTGAGGTCATACCTGTCGCTGTTCAAGGTCGCTCGCTGGCGCTGTGGGGTGAGGCTGGAATAATGATGAATGAGTCGCTATATGGCGCTATCTCAGTCGCTAAGCAGGATTGGCTTGATAAATATGTGATTGTGGTGGGGAGCCGGCGTTCTTGTGGCGGTGCCCGTCATTACCGTTCGCTCACCAGTCGCTACCTGGCGCTATCCCTTGTTAAATAAGGGCCTTAATGTTATTTTCTTCATCTAAACCTTTGAAGCCATCAGCTGTTGAAGCTGTTATAAGGAGTGAGCACCCTCTTGTCTTTAGAAATGACTTTACATGAAATAGTGTTTTGCTATATGTTTTGTATTGGCCATTTATATATTTATACAAGTTATGCGGAGGCTGATTCACTACTAACGCCAGGTATCGGCAGATGAGCGTCTGTATAGCGGCGCTTAGAGCGACCACTAGTAGACGCTGTAAACATGTATCGGGCGCTGTAACCGAGCGCCTCAGTCGCTGTAGTAAACTGGCCGCCATTGATGAATGAGATGTGTGTTGGGCGTTCTAACACCAGTACGGCATTGCAGGAAGCGAACGGCAGCGACTGCTCAGTGCGAACGACTCTCAGCGACTCACAGAACGTCTGTGCTCAAAATTGGGGCGCTGTAGCCCAGAGCGCCAGACGCTGTGTGATTAAAGTCTGTTTCTGAACACATATCCATCAGTAACAAACATGGAATGACATTGTTATAACATTGTGACATTAACACTTTAGTGATAGAACTGTAATGACAATTCTGCATAAAAATATAAAAAATCAAAAAAGTTTTCAAAAAATGCCTATTAATAGGCCAGGAGACGTCACACAATGATTTAAATTTTTTTTTTTTTTAAAGAAAACCCTGTTTAAAGAGAAGAAAAGTAACTTTTTTTTAAATGTATGAGAAAGCGACAGGTAGCGACAGGTAATAGCAATACTAAAAGGACACACACAGCGTCTGCGCTCTGGATCTGGTCGCTTAGCATAGAGCGCCAGACGCTGTGTGATTAAAGTCTGTTTTTGAACACATATCCACCTGTAACAAAGCGAAAACACATTGAATGATATTGTTATAACACTGACATTAACACATTAATGCCAGATCTGTAATGACAATTCTGCTTAAAAATATAAAAAGTCAAAAAAGTTTTCAAAAATGACTCTTTCTAGGCCAGGAGAGGTCACACAATTATTTGAGAAAAAAAAAAGGAAAAACAAAAAACCCTGTTTAAACAGAAGAAAAGTAACATCCATTGAAATGTATGGGAGAGCGACAGGTAGCGACAGGTAATACCAGGCTCTGGAAGGCATGACTGGGCTAGCGTTCCATATGCCCTGCGTCATACACCTCCCACCACCAAAATAACAAGTCCGGACCACCATGTCATTGGAAAGATTAAATTTAATCGGCCACAGCCCAACATATATAAACAAAATGTACAAGCAGAAAAGAGTCCCCCCTATTGTTCCGGGTCTGAGAAGCCTAGGATCCCAAAGAATGATGGGAAGGGGAGGGAATAAAATTAACATCCCGACCCCCCACCAAGCGGGAGCCAACATAAACTCGGCCGCATACCTCCTAGGCCAGGGAGCTTAATCGGGCTAACCGCCAGTGACCAAAACATCCCCTTCCCTACCAGAACCCCAACCATCCGAAATTCTTTAACCAAAATTGTCCTGGCCGGTTTCCACGGAAACAGCCGCATACCCTACCCATGGAAATGCTACCTCAGACCCGAAACCCGAGAGGAGACCCGCCAAAGCCAGGCAGCGCTGAAAACTTAGCGCAGCTTGGCCCGCCACAACTCCACCGCCATATCGATCCGCTCCTTCAATGACATGTTAAACAAGTCGTTCCCCATGTCATTCAAGTGGACCACATCGGATCGATAGAACCCCCTCATCCCCTCCACCTCGATGTGGTGCACGCTCAAACCCCCGTTCAGCCTGACAAACCTCGCTATCGCCTTGTTGACCTTAACCCGAACCTTCTCGATGGTCAACAAATCTCTAGCGTGCCGCCAGGCAAAACGGGGGACAATCTGAGACCACACCAACACCACCCCCGAAAAAACAACAAGTCCTGCGTTATGGACTTGATCAGGTGCCGCATCGGCAACTTCCCTAAATCATTCCCCCCTGCATGAATGACCAAAACCCCCGGTGGTCCCTTCCTTGCGGCCACACTCAGTGTGTGCTCCCGCATGTCCTCCCAGCACAGGCCTCTCACACCGACCCAGCTGAACCGCGCACGATCCTCCGGTATGCCCAGTTGCATCCCATTCCTCTGAAGCGCCGCTCGCTGAGCCGACCAGTAAATAAATGAATGTCCGACGATCACGACCGAGCACGCCAATTCTAAAACAAAAAATAAGGAAAGGGGAGGGGAAGGAGGTAGGAAGATGGTATAGCCCGATCCACACAATCACCTGTACTACCGATCAATACTGTCCGGCCGAATATACCGCCGAAACTGCGCCGACTCCCACCTCCCCAGCCTCTTTATAATATCATCCGGCAGCCCCAGCCTAGCCGGCTCTGTTGCGGCCCCATTTCGAAATGAGTGGGTACCATGCTCGCCGCTTGCAAGCCCCATTTCCCCAAGACACTTCCTAAAAACTGCCAAAAACTGGAACCGTGATAGGAAGGAACCATCCTCATGCATGAGCAGTGGACCGTTCCCACTCGGCCTGACCTCCAGGAACTCCTCGACGGCGGCAGCAGGGCATGAATTACAGTGCCACAACCTACCCAAAAAGATACTGACCCCCGCCCCCTTTGATTCGTCTTTGACTTTCTTATGCGTATCACCACCCCTTCATCCGACATCACCATATCATCAAAACCCAATCCCCCAGGTACCCGCTTGTTAAGGCTCACCCCTCAGGGCTCCCAAAAATGCCAGCAAAATGCCGCCCTAAACAATCTCACCTCAAAACCTGACGCGCAAACCTTGGGCAAAACACTGATTATCCCACCCAACAAACCCCACGAGATTGGCCTTCTGCTACCAGCCGTCCTGTGCTCTTTCCACCAACCCTTCAGTGCCTGGCATACCCAACCCTGCAGTCGGCACAAGAACGCCAAAGCCGGCATCTTTTTGTCAACCGAAGCCGGGGTCTTGCCTCCTCCTGCCAACAACTCGCTCACATACCAAAATAACAAGCCTTGCCTATCTTCCTCCGTTGCAGGCACCCCGAACTCCTCCACCAAGGCCCACCACTGCTGCCACGTCTTTACATACGACCCCGAAGTAGATGGTGCAACCGACTTTTTTATTAAGCCAAACCGGCGTCTTACAGGATCTCCAGCTGCAAACCGGGGCACGGCTCACCATTTTCCACCCCGGGCACATGCGCCGCCCTGCACCAAACGTTATCCTGCAGACAACCCAACACCAGCTGCCTGAGCAGCACCACGACCGGTAAGGAAGACGAAGTCTGTGTGTTAACTGCCGCAACCACCGACATATTGTCTGACCGAAAACACACCGCCTTGTTCCTCAGCACCTCTCCCAATAGGGTCACCGCCACCACCAGTGGGAACAATTCCAGAAAGGCCAAATTCCTAATAAGAGCCGATTCCATCCATCGCCCTGGCCAGGGGCCTGCACACCATCTCCCCCCCAGGTAGGCCCCAAAACCGACCGAGCCCGCCGCATCTGTGAAGAGCTCAAGCTCCTCATTCGCCCTCACCGGTTTCAGCCAGTACGCCAGGCCGTCAAAGGACTCCAGGAAAGTGATCCACATCCTGATGTCCTCCTTCATTGCCGCCGTCAACCTGATGAAGTGATGCGGCTCCCGAACCCCCGCCGTCGCTAGTGATAGACGCCTGGTAACCCGTCCCATAGGCAAAACCGGGTACGCAAAGTTCAACTTCCCGAGCACTGACTGAAGCTGCACTAACCTGAACTTTTTTACCCCCAGGGCCCCCTCCAACCCCCCAACCAAATCGTCAATTTAATCCCTCGGAAGCCTACATACCCCTTTAACTGTATCGATCTCGATCCCCAGGAATTTTATCACGGTTGCCAGACCTTCCGTTTTGTTGTGCGCCACAGGCACCCCAAAAGCCCCAAACACACTTTGCATGGTTGCCAACAACAAATCGCATATCCTAGTGCCTGCCGGTCCAACGCACAAAAAATCGTCCAAGTAGTGGGTGACGGACCCCATGACCGCTCTCTCCTTTACCACCCACTCCTGGAACGAGCTAAAGGCCTCAAAATACGCACATGAAATTGAGCACCCCATTCTCCCAATCCACGTAATACCCTCCCTCGAAAAAACACCCTAAAAGATACAAGCTATCCGGATGCACTGGCAGCAGCCGAAATGCGGATTTGATGTCGGTTTTTGCCATTAATGCCCCGGGGCCTGCTTCCCTTACCATATCCAGAGCGAAGTCAAACGACGTATAAGACACCGATGACAGCTCTTTGTCTATACCGTCATTCACCGATGCGCCCCTCAGGAAAGACACGGAAAGCTCATGGTGTATGAGCCAAAATTTGCCTCGCTCCTTCTTGGGCACAACCCTCAATGAGGAATGAATGGGCCCACCATCCGCCACAAGGAAACTTCCTTCCCCAACTTTTACCTTAGCACCTCTGGCTGCTCCCGTGCCGATTTCAGGTTTTTAAGCGAGCGCACCTTGGGAGGCGCTGCACATGGAATCCTAAAACCCAAATCGAAACCGTCTGCCAGTAAACGAGCCACCCCTTGATCAGGATACTTATTTAACCAGGGGCGCATCTCCGCCCTCTCACCGAGGATACCCCTTTTTCCAGGACCATCAGCCCCCCTGCGGCCCTCCCCGACCCTTCTTAAAACATCTCCCAACTGAGTGACTCCCACCGCAGCCCAAACATTCGTACGTGGGCCCCCATCTGCAGAAGAAGACATTGTATGCCCAGCACAAACCCCGTCTGGCTGCCTCCGCCACTCCCGACCCCCATTGAAGGAACCCCCGGCAGCTGGGTACCGGGCGGCAGTGTTCCGGATTTCTTTCTCCTATGACGCTGGCAAGTATAGAAACTGCCTGCAGCCAATTCCCGAAAGTTCTCGGGATCAACCGAAAGCGCCTCCTATCCTCATCCTCCTCCTTCCGGTACTCCTTCCCCTTCTCCCAGCCCTCAATCCCGAAACGTTCCAAGGGCAGTAACGTGAAGATGTCCACGTACTCCCTTTGCCATATCTTTTCTCCAGTGGCCCCTTGAAACACACATAGGTGTGCCCCTTGGCTAAATCCGATATCGGTAGGGACCTATCGCCTCCCCCTGTCCCCAGGTCTTCCACATCTTCTTCCTCCCTGCTAGCTGCCCCCGCTGAGCGCTGTTCCAAGCCCTGAGTCGCCACGCCCGACTGGCCCAGCGACCCGCATCCCCACGCCAACGCCGTTCCTGGTGCCGCCGCCACGCTGCCGGAAGATGATGGCGGCCCGCTGACGCCAGCTGCCACGAACCGGCCACTTGCCCGGCTGCTATCTTCCAACCGCCATCCTGGTGCCTCGCCCACCGTGCCACCCGAAACCGGATCCTGGTCGACCACCACCTGCGGGGAAAAAAGGAGAGGCAAGCAGCTGGTACTGGCTGGGAAACCGAGTTCCCGGCCACATGCGTGCACGTCCGCAGTGCCTGGACCTAATTGCGAGTGGGCGGGGGAAGACGCCATGTGCACCAGCTCGCCAGGCTGGGGGCCGCCAAGTCAAAGGGCCAAAGGGGGGCATCCCACGGTGCCAGGGGGAAGGGCGGCAGCAGAGGTGCAATAAGCCCTGAAAAGGGGCCGTGGGGGAGCTAGGAAGATGCTCCCGTGGGGGGGGGGGGCTGCTCTATAGTAGAAGGGGGGGTTGGTGCGGGGTGCCCAGCCACCGTGTGTGGTGGGAGGGTGGGTGACGTGTGCTGTTTGGGGGCCCCCGCAGGCGTCGAGGGGGGACGCCGGGGGGCCCCACTGCCAGACCTGGAGGCGTTATCACTGCCCCCAGGTCCGCACTTCGCTCTGCTCAGAGTGGAGCTTTGACCCCCATGGAGGAACCCAGTGTGAGCATTACTTGGGGGAGGGGCCCCCCTCTGCCGGCTTGTACTCGGGGAGGGCGCGGAATGCCGCCCACTGGGGTCGTTGTGCAGTGAGCGCGAGGCGCTCCGACGCTCGGGCCGCGGACACCCAGCAGAGGAGGAACCAGGCAGCGAAGGCAGATGGGCCGCTGCCGCCTCTCCCCACCCGGCACCGATGCGGCCTGCGGCAGACCTCCGGCCAGAGCCCCGAGGTAGGTGCTGCACTGAGGAGGGGGGAGTGGGGGGGGAGCCCAGCCTTTCAGGGGAAGAAAAGGGGCTGAGCCGGGCATTTCCTCCGGGGTTGGGCAGGGGGGTGGCGGCGAGGTGGACTGGGCAGGAATTAAGCTTCCTACCCTGTCCTCACCTCGCCGCACTGCTTCCCTGCAGATCTCTTTTAAGAGGGCCTCCATACTACTTATCTGGTTGGATGAGCGTCAGTCAGACTGCTCATCCATCCACGCCGGGGGTCAAAGAGGAAGGAGAAGGGGCCGGACGTCCCCTTTATACTTCCCCTCCCTCCTGAGGTCACTTCCCCCAGTGACCACTTCCACATGGCTGGTCTGCCTCCGGACAGGAACGCAGGCCAGTCATGTGGACTGCCCTCCTTAAAGGGACTTTCTGAGCGCTGGCGATATACACTGAGCCGTCTGTGATGAAGAATCGGTCGCTACGTGTCGCTGTTGGAGTCGCTCACCGGAATCGCTTTGATAAATTTGGTATTGCGTACAGCGCCCGGCGTTCACTGTTCGCTACCTGCCGCTACAAGTCATTAGCTGGCGCTATGGTTTGATGAATAAACCCCTATGTTTCTTTTCCCCTGCTTGTGACCTCTATAGAGGTTTAAAATCTGAACTTTTTTTCTCTTTTAGAAACACATGAAATTTCTGCGGACGCGGATGAGTTTCTGGATAGTCTGATAACAAATGACCAGTATTACTCTGACTATTACGAACATGTTCAGCACTGCAATCAGTCGTTACTCTATGGTTTGAAGAGAGCCTTGGAAATCTCTCCAGCGGAATCTGTCATGTGTGTTTTCACGTCCGGCTCCATGACCGACTACAATGACACCCAGCTTCTGTCCGATGTGTATACATTACTGAAACAGAAGAAGTCACAGGTGTTTTTTATATTGTATTTAACATTCAGTTTTATCTTTATATATCGGACATCACATGTAATCACGCTATTTTGCTCATCTCTTTTTGTTTGTTACAGGTCTTATTCCTGTTACGTAAAGGGTTATGTAATATAAATTCCGCCCAGCAACAAATATTAAAAGATATATCATTTCTTAGTTATGGAGAAATAATCAATTTCCAGTATGTTGATATAGGTCAGGTAAGATCTTTATTGTAGAATATATATTACAAAATATTGAATTGTCTGAATAGACTTTGGAGCTAGTTCCATCACCCCCCCCCCCCCCCGCCATGAATTTACCAATGGCTTAGAACGGTTAAATTGATCAGAATTTTGCACTGGGTAAAGTTATCACCCAAATAAAGCTGAAAATGCCTTTTATGCGCTATAGCCTGGGTCCACATAAAGCAGCTTTCAGCCCCTACACAATGGTGGTTATTCATCAAGGGATAGTGCCAGGTAGTGCCTCGTAGTGGCAGGCAGCGTCTGGTGAACGCCGAGCGCTGTACACGAAACCACATTTATGAAGACGATTCTGGTGAGCGACTGTAACAGCGCCATGTAGCGTCACATGTATTATTACAGGCAGGTCAGTGTATAGCGCCTCTAACAGCGTCATGTAGTGTCACATGTATTATTACAGGCAGGTCAGTGTATAGCGCCTCTAACAGCGCCATGTAGCGTCACATGTATTATTACAGGCAGGTCAGTGTATAGCGCCTCTAACAGCGCCATGTAGCGTCACATGTATTATTACAGGCAGGTCAGTGTATAGCGCCTCTAACAGCGTCATGCAGTGTCACATGTATTATTACAGGCAGGTCAGTGTATAGCGCCTCTAACAGCGCCATGTAGCGTCACATGTATTATTACAGGCAGGTCAGTGTATAGCGCCTCTAACAGCGCCATGTAGTGTCACATGTATTATTACAGGCAGGTCAGTGTATAGCGCCTCTAACAGCGCCATGTAGCGTCACATGTATTATTACAGGCAGGTCAGTGTATAGCGCCTCTAACAGCGTCATGTAGTGTCACATGTATTATTACAGGCAGGTCAGTGTATAGTGCCTCTAACAGCGCCATGTAGCGCCACATGTATTATTACAGGCGGCTCAGTGTATAGCGCCTCTAACAGCGCCATGTAGCGCCACATGTATTATTACAGGCGGCTCAGTGTATAGCGCCTCTAACAGCGTCATGTAGTGTCACATGTATTATTACAGGCAGGTCAGTGTATAGTGCCTCTAACAGCGCCATGTAGCGCCACATGTATTATTACAGGCGGCTCAGTGTATAGCGCCTCTAACAGCGTCATGTAGTGTCACATGTATTATTACAGGCAGGTCAGTGTATAGCGCCTCTAACAGCGCCATGTAGCGTCACATGTATTATTACAGGCAGGTCAGTGTATAGCGCCTCTAACAGCGCCATGTAGCGTCACATGTATTATTACAGGCAGGTCAGTGTATAGCGCCTCTAACAGCGGCATGTAGTGTCACATGTATTATTACAGGCAGGTCAGTGTATAGCGCCTCTAACAGCGCCATGTAGTGTCACATGTATTATTACAGGCAGGTCAGTGTATAGCGCCTCTAACAGCGCCATGTAGCGCCACATGTATTATTACAGGCGGCTCAGTGTATAGCGCCTCTAACAGCGTCATGTAGTGTCACATGTATTATTACAGGCAGGTCAGTGTATAGCGCCTCTAACAGCGCCATGTAGCGTCACATGTATTATTACAGGCAGGTCAGTGTATAGCGCCTCTAACAGCGCCATGTAGCGTCACATGTATTATTACAGGCAGGTCAGTGTATAGCGCCTCTAACAGCGGCATGTAGTGTCACATGTATTATTACAGGCAGGTCAGTGTATAGCGCCTCTAACAGCGCCATGTAGCGTCACATGTATTATTACAGGCAGGTCAGTGTATAGCGCCTCTAACAGCGCCATGTAGTGTCACATGTATTATTACAGGCAGGTCAGTGTATAGCGCCTCTAACAGCGCCATGTAGCGTCACATGTATTATTACAGGCAGGTCAGTGTATAGCGCCTCTAACAGCGCCATGTAGCGTCACATGTATTATTACAGGCAGATCAGTGTATAGCGCCTCTAACAGCGCCATGTAGTGTCACATGTATTATTACAGGCAGGTCAGTGTATAGCGCCTCTAACAGCGCCATGTAGTGTCACATGTATTATTACAGGCAGGTCAGTGTATAGCACCTCTAACAGCGCCATGTAGCGTCACATGTATTATTACAGGCAGGTCAGTGTATAGCGCCTCTAACAGCGCCATGTAGTGTCACATGTATTATTACAGGAAGGTCAGTGTATAGCGCCTCTAACAGCGCCATGTAGCGTCACATGTATTATTACAGGCAGGTCAGTGTATAGCGCCTCTAACAGCGCCATGTAGCGTCACATGTATTATTACAGGCAGGTCAGTGTATAGCACCTCTAACAGCGCCATGTAGTGTCACATGTATTATTACAGGCAGGTCAGTGTATAGCGCCTCTAACAGCGTCATGTAGTGTCACATGTATTATTACAGGCAGGTCAGTGTATAGCGCCTCTAACAGCGCCATGTAGTGTCACATGTATTATTACAGGCAGGTCAGTGTATAGCGCCTCTAACAGCGCCATGTAGCGTCACATGTATTATTACAGGCAGGTCAGTGTATAGCGCCTCTAACAGCGTCATGTAGCGTCACATGTATTATTACAGGCAGGTCAGTGTATAGCGCCTCTAACAGCGCCATGTAGTGTCACATGTATTATTACAGGCAGGTCAGTGTATAGCGCCTCTAACAGCGCCATGTAGCGTCACATGTATTATTACAGGCGGCTCAACGTTTAGTGTCGGCGCTCTAGCTTCCAGAGCTCCTGGTATTACCTGTCGCTCTCCCATACATTTTGTTTTTAATTTTTTTTTTCTCTCAAATCATTGTGTGACGTCTCCTGGCCTAGAAAGAGTCATTTTTGAAAACCTTTTTGACTTTTTATATTTTTATGCAGAATTGTCATTACAGGTCTGGCACTAAAGTGTTAATGTCACAATGTTACAACAATGTCATTCCATGTGTTTTCGCTTTGTCACCGGTGGATATGTGTTCAAAAAAAGACTTTAATTACACAGCGTCTGGCACTCTATGCTACAGCGCCCAGATCCAGAGCGCCAACGCTGTGTGTGTGTCTGTTTTTATGTTGAATATGGTGTGAGTCATTGAGTCGGTCGCACTGAGCTGCCGCTACCTTTTGCTCGCAGCAACGCTGTACTGGTGTTAGAGCGCCCAACATATATCTCATTCATCAATGCCGGCCAGGTTACAACAGCGAATGAGACGCTCTGTTACAGCGCCCGATAGCCGATCACAGCTTATACTAGCGGTCGCTCTTAGCGCCTCTGTACAGACGCTACGTGATGCTAGTAGTGAATCAGCCTCTAAATGTAAAAAGAAATGAAAGCATATATAACAATGTTAATATCAAACTTTAATATCAAATGATAATATGTTAATATCAAAAGATGATGATCTTCTAGGGACTGTAACAGCCCATAAAAGCCTTAGTAACAATAACCCAAATATAGTTGTATTCAGCATAAACTATAAACAACATTCTCTAGCTGGGAGGGCAAAAACACTAAGGCCCTTATTTAACAAGGGATAGCGCCAGGTAGCGACTGGTGAGCGAACGGTAATGACGATCACCGCCACGAGAACGCCGGCTCCCCTCCGCAATCACACATTTATCAAGCCGATCCTGCTTAGCGACTGAGATAGCGCCAGATAGCGAATCATTCATAATTATTCCAGCCTCACCCCACAGCGCCAGCGAGTGACCTTGAACAGCGACAGGTATGACCTCTCGCTACCTGGCGCTCTCCAATGCATTTCAATGGAACAATCTTTAAATATTAATAATTAATTGTTATTAATGTTTTTTTTTATTTTTTAAATGTCAAAAATTCTGTGACCACTTCTGCAATGTTAGATATTTTTTTTAAGGTTAAAAAAAAAAAATGTGCAGAATTGATGTTACAGGTCTGATATTAATGTATTCATATTACTAAATGTTTATAAAAACATTTTTTTTTGTTTCCAAAAATATGGTGGTTTGGGGGTTAAAAAACTACTTTTAACCCATCGCCGCCAGCGCTCTGGGGTTTAAACATGCATTTCACAGCGCGATAATTTTTTGAGCGTGATTTGTTAATGAATATGGTGGGAGCCGGTCGCTATGGCCGTTCGCTGTCATGCGCTCCCATACAGCGCGGAACCTGTCAAACAGCGACTCCTCACCCAATATTCAACATTACTGCACACCGACTGAGTCGCTATCAGCTACCGAACAACGGCCAAGCACAGCGACTACTAGCGGGCGCTGTGAAAATACCGCTACAGTCGCTCATCTGTCGCTACCTGGCGCTATTACTGAATCGGCCTCCCCGTTTGAAGATGTTTTTGGGATTTTGCATAAGCTTTTGACAAGTCCCTCAAAGACGCTTATTGGGGAAATTGAGGACTTCGTGTGTTAGGAAATAAAGTTTGTAAAAAGACTAAAAACTGGTTGTAGGAGCGTGTGCAGGAGTTATGGTTAATGATCCCTACTCTGAATGGTCCCTGGTTGTAAGCATTGTACCCCAGGGTTCAGTGCTGGGCCCACTATTATTGAACTTGTTTATAAATTATATAGAAGGTGGCGTAGAATACTTGAGATCCACTAGTTGGCGCTAAGAGCGACTGCTAGTGGTTGCTCTGATAGGCCGTGAGTCACTACTGCAGAGCGCCTCAAGTCGCTGGCCGGCATTGATGAATGTGTGTGAGTCGCTATAGCACCAGTACAGTGCTAAATGGGAGCTAATGGTAGCGACTGGTCAGTGAGAGCCACGCAAACCATATTCATAAAAAAAACAGCCTCACACAGCACCGGCGCTCAAAATTGTGTTGCTGTAGCCCAAAACGCCAGAAGCTGTGCGGTGAAAGTCAGTTTTTGAACACATATCCACTAGTAACAAAGCGAAACCATATGGAATGACATTGTTGTAACATTGTGACATTAACATTTTAATACCAGACCTGTAATGATAATTCTGCATAAAAATCAAAAAATTTAAAAAAGTTTTCAAAAATGTATTTAAATAGGCCAGGAGAGGTCATACAATGATTTGATAAAAACAAAAAGTATAAAATATAAGAAAACCCTGTTTAAAGAGAAGAAAATTAACGTCCATTGAAATGTATGGGAGAGCATCAGGTAGCGACAGGTAATAACAGGCGCTCTGAAAGCCAGAGTGCCGCCGGGATCCGCTGAGCCGTCTGTGATGATGAATCGGTCGCTGCGTGTCGCTGTTAGAGGCGCTCACCAGATTCGCTTTCTGACCGGCGTTCACCTGGCGCTACCTGCCGCTACCTGTCACTTACAAGGCGCTACCTGTCCCTATCCCTTGATGAATAAAGCCCTAAGAGTTAATAATTTCATTCCACAAAGTGCATATAACATGTGTGTGTGTGCTTTTTTCCTGTAATGGACTTTAAAGTGGACCAACACCCAGGATTTTGACTATCCTGGGTTTTGGTCCACTTCGGTGTCTGAAACCCCCCCGAAAGCCCAGAAACATTCACCTCACCACGCTCCCATGTGACCGCTCCAGCCAATCACAGCGCTCAGAGCCGCTTTGGTATGCGCGTCCAAGGCCGCTTGGACACGCATAGCAGCTCAGCGGCTCTGAGCGCTGGAGGCCGCATCTCGCGCTTCCCTCTAACAGGGAGCGTGCCTGCGCCGGCCATTCACAAACGGCTGGCGCGGGTGCGCGCCTTGCTAGAGGGAAGGGCGAGACGCGGCCGTGTGGGCCTCCTGGGGGGTTCCATCCGAAATCAGGATGTCCCGCGGGGAGGGATCTGATCGGTCCGGGAATCTTATAGATTCCCGGGCCGATCCCCCCTGGGTGTTGGTCCACTTTAAAGAAAATAACTTACCTACAATGTGAAGGCTTATTTATTTATTTATTTAACCAACTTTTATGTTCTAGCCCTAATTTTTATCTTTTCTTATTTTTTTTAAGTTGGTGCACTCGTTGACGTTGCTTTTGTCTAAACCTCTCAACCACACTAATAAAATACACACCCTGGACATAAAACAAAACACTACTGATAAATACACTGAAGTGTTTCATCTTTCAACTTCCTTCACACATTTACTCATCACAGGAGATTTCAGATTCCCTCTCAATCTTACTGATCCGAGTGGTAAGTTCATCACTGTAGACTTATCCATAAGAATGCTTTCTTGAATTTCAAAAGATTTAGGGAATGAGGGAAGTCTACCTTCAAGGCAGACTCTCTTTTTCTCTTATAGCAGAGGTCCCCAACCATTCTCACCTTAAAGTGGATCAACACCCAGGATTTTCACTATCCTGGGTTTTGGTCCACTTCGGTGGGGCACCCCGATTGGGGGTGCCCCGCTGTGTGAAACCCCCCAGAACGCCCGAAAAACACTCACCTCACCACGCTCCTACGCGGGCGCTCGTCCAATCAGAGCGCTCAGAGCCGCTGTGGTATGCACGTAAAAGGGGCGTCCAACCACACAGGCTCTGAGCACAGGAGGCCGTGGCTCGCGCTTCCCTCTAACAGGGAGCGCGCCGGCCATTCACAAACGGCCGTCCTGCTAGAGGAAAGCGCGAGACGCGGCCGCCCCACACATGCGCCGTTGGAACGGGGTTAAGGTAAGGTTTCTGGGCTTCCTGGGGGTTTCACCCCGCGGGACATCCCGATTTCACATGCCCCGCGCGAAGGGATCTGATCGGCCCGGGAATCTTATAGATTCCCGGGCCAATCCCCCCTGATTGTTGATCCACTTTAAGGGCCACTTTACCAGCACTAAGAGATGGTCGTGAGCCACATCCCGAATAAAGAGACTCAGGACTTTCATGTCTGTTCACAATCATTGCGTATGTATGTGATGCTATTATCCTTACAGTGTGTGCAAATCCCCCTCAATCCCAGCCTCATTCATCTAGTGGCTACACACTGCACACCTAGGCAGGGCATTTAACTGATGCGGAGCAGGCAGCTGCTGGACCACCATTCAGGTTTACTGCCATTCATTGACATGCATAACTAGGAAATGTGATTGGCTGGTTGCTCATGCATGCATTGTGGGATCGTGGCCTAGGTCTGAAGTGGAAAATTAGATATTATATTCAGAATTTTATGAGCTGCCTGAATGCCATGTCTCACATCTCCAGTGTTTAGGGGGGTTTTCACCCCTCCCTCCTCATAGGTTTAAACCATTACCAAGAATGGAATGTTGTGTCTGCTTGATGAGAAACAGATGTTCTTCATGTCCGAGCTATACCTTCCACATATGTTTCTGTGTATGTTTGAAATAGCCAATCGAATGCTGACATGTGTCAACCCATCCAATCCGGATGGTCATTTAAGATTCTTTGTCTGAAACTGTATTTAAGCAACTCCGAGTAACTGTTGTATTGGGCATTCGAGGAATATCGGCCCCCGGTTAACCGAATAAATATTGCATTTCCTGAAGACATTTTGCTTCTGAATATATTTTTTCACAACAGGTCCCCTGAGCCAGCCTGTGCTGAAATAACACCAAAATAGAACGTTTGGGTATGAACAGCTTTTATAGAATCAATGTTGAAAAACGGAGGGTTCTGGCAGAGTGGGGGGGGGGCAGAAAATCCAAAACGATACAAAGAGAGTGGGGCCCTAGACTAACCCCAAACCCCCTATTCTACTACCGCACACCAAAAATTATACTAGCAAATTCATAAAATGTGTATTAATTTAATAAATCCTTCTTAAAAAATACAGACAAAACACAGAAGAGTCATTAAAAACATATAGACGAATATAACACTGGAGAGGTATTCCCTACCAATGGCTCTAATTCCACATCAATAGTAATAAATAGAGATGAGCGAACTTCTAAAAAATTCGATTCGGGCGATTCAGTGAATTTCTCAAAGAAATTTGGGTTCGTCCGAATCGAACTTTAGCAAATCGCTCATCTCTGGTGGGAGCGGGGAGGCCGGCTGCGCTGTCAGCTGTCATCAGAGGACGCGTCATCAGAGGAAGCCGGCTTTCTCTGATGACTCGTCCTCTGATAACAGCTGACAGCGCAGCCGGCCTCCCCACTCCCACCATGCTGGCATTTTTTTTTTTTATTTCAGGGAAAATTCGGTCAGCATGAACCACTAAAAGTTCGGGTTCGTGCTGAATCGAATTTTCCCTGAAATTCGGAGCGAATTCAGGTTCGTTAGAACCGATTCGCTCATCCCTAGTAATAAAGCATGCAGATCTAAAACAATCTGTTCGGAATGCGAGGGCGTTTAAAGAAAGTGCAGTGTGCAAAAGAAATTCTAAAGTGCCAAGACACTGGAAATATTCCTACCAAAGTGTCGGGGAGGCCGATTCATTAATAGCGCCAGGTAGCGCCAGATGAGCGACTGTAGCGTGATTTTTTCAGCGCCAGCCAGTATTCGCTGTGCTTGGCCGGGGTTTGCTTGATGACAGCGACTCAGTCGGTGTGCGGTAATGTTGAATACGGGCTTAGGGGTCGCTGTTTCACAGGTTCAGCGTTGTATGTGAGCGCCTGACAACGAATGGCCAGAGCGAACGGCTAGCTTCATATTCATTAACAAATCATGCTCCGAATGTGCTGTCGCTGTCCATTCCTTGTTTAAACCCCAGAGCGCTGGCGGCGATGGGTGTTAACTAGTTTTTAACCCCTAAACAACCATATTTTTTGATTGTAACATTATACATGTTTTTAGAATCATTTTGTAATATGAATACATTAATCTCAGACCTGTTAGATCAATTCTGCACATATTTTTTTTAATTTTTTTTTTAACTTAAAAATAAATCCTAACATTGCAGAAGTGGTCTCCGAATTTTTGACATTAAAAAAAAAAAAAATTAATACCAATTAATTATGATTAATTATAGATTGCTCCATTGAAATGCATTGGACATCGCCAGGGAGCGACGGCTCATACCTGGCGCTGTGAAGGAATTTGCAGCGGCGCTGTTCGGTCCAGGCGGCTTCATGATGAATGCCGCGCTAGCCGTCGCTCTCGCCGGCGCTAGCCTCATTTTGCTTGATAAATGCGTCATTGTGACCGCCGCCGGGCGTACTTGAGTCGGTAGTCGCCGTTAGCTGCCGCTACCTGCCGCTCGTCAGACACTACCTGGCGCTAGCCCGTGATAAATAAGGGCCTAAGTGAATCAGTGCCATTGATAATCCTAAATGTATATCCAAGAAGCGTTCAGTATAAAGAACAATGTGCAAAAAAATATTACCAACAACGTGACGCCATTTCAGCATTCAGCATTCATTCCCGCAGACAATATATTGAAATTACATCACCAATAGATAAGCTGAGCCCAGGGTCCTCTCACAGCAGCTGACCACCGACGCGTTGCGTGGCCAAATGCCACTTCGCCAGGGTGAATAATGTGCTGAAATAACAGCTTATAGCTTTCCCAGCTCTTCTGATGTATGCAGATGCTTTAACCCATCATGCAACGCTTTGGCCAGTAACTGCTCTTCTTTTCACCTAACTCACAGTCAACAACTGCATTGCGTTTGCATTTTTCCAGGGTTCCTCCCCACTGGTAGAGCAATTGGAGGCAATATTGCACATGTCCAGTTCAGTGTTGGGGCATTAAATTGTAAGATCTTTTAAAGGAGACAGAAAGTGATACAAATGATTACATATGTTCTGTAAATCACTGCAAAAATGTAAAAAATATTGGCGTGTGGGCCAATAGCTTGTAAGATCCATTGTTGTAGAGAATTTGAATAGCCAACTGTTTTTGTTCTGTTAAATATGCCAGAGCTAACTGAATGTTAAATAATATTAATAATAGTCAGCTGACACAATCAGGGGCTCCTATCCTGGGGCCCCCACTACTTGTTGCTCTTTAAGGTAAGCATATTTTACCTAGAAAATGTCAGGTTGCTTTGGGAAATTTGTAGCTGGTGTGGGAGGAACTGAGTAGAACCACACATCAGCCGTGTCTTAGGCCCTTATTCATGAAGGGATAGCGTCAGGTAGTGGCTGGTTAATGAGAGGTAGCGACAGGTAGCGACTGGTGAACGCCGGACACGGCACGCAATTACACATTTATCAAGCAGAATCTGTTTAGCGACTGGGATAGCGCCATGTAGCGTCTGATTCATCATTTTCACAGCCTCAGCGAACAGCACCGGCGTTCAGCCTTGCACAGCGCCAGGTATGACCTCTCGCTACCTGTCGCTCTCCCATACATTTCAATGGACGATACTTTTCTTCTCTTTAAACGGGTTTTTTTTTTTCAAAAAAACGCCAAAAATTATGTGACCTCTTCTGGCATTGAAAATGCAAATTATTCATTTTTTATATATTTCTTCAGAAATGACATTACAGCTCTGCCATTAAAGTGTTCATGTTACAATGTTGTTACAATGTAATTCCATATGTTTTCGCTTTGTTACTAGTGGATAGATGCTGAAAAACAGACTTTAATCACACCGCCTCCTGCGCTCTGGGCTTCAGAGAAGCATTTTTCTGCGCCAGAGTTGTGTGAGGCTGTTTTTTTGCTGAATATGTTGTGAGTCGGTCGCTACGAGCAGTCGCTAACATGCGCTCCCATACAGCGCTGTACTGGTCAAATAGCGACTCGTCACAATGTATTCAACATTACTTCACAGTGACTGAGTCGCTATAAACTAGTGACTCACGGCCGAGCACAGCGACTACTAGCGGGCGCTCTGAAAATGCCTGCTACAGACGCTCATCTGTCGCTACCTGGCGCTAATGATGAATCAGCCTGCCCGTATTAAGTAACAAACAGGTCTAAAAGGTAAAAAAATAAAGTTAATTGCAATAGATATATGCAAGACCAGGGCACTGACATCCCATGAGCATGCAAAACTATTGAGGCTAATGGTGCCTTCAATAGAGACAATGATTTTCAACCCAGTTTTCACAACAAACTGTTGCAACTGACTATAATGGCCATTTGGTCCAGATATGTGCATTCACCGGGCAGGAATGTCGAACTCTAAATGTCTAGAAATCTGTCAGGTATGTGCCCCTGTGGTGAATCAGGACATCAATAATACACTGGGGAGGGGTCATATTTCACCACCATTACAATGGGGTTTTGGCAGAGGTGGATGGGTGCAGTCTTTCTGTGTTTGGGTCATTTTCCAGATCCAGTAAGAAAATGGCAGAGGCACAAATCATTTTTGGTATACCCACTCCCTAATAGAACACCAATTTTATATTTTTTAAAACATGGTAAAATGTATTAATTGTTTAAAAACATCTATAAACTTATAATCAGGTAAGTCCATAATGAATAACCAGAGGCAACCAAAGTTCCGAATTAGCCTCGAAGTTATGGACGTTATATTTGAAGCATCTTAGCCTATTTTTCAGGAGTGTAAAATGAAAGCCTGCAAACGTTCATATGAAGGTCCATATGGTTACATAGTTACATAGTTACATAGTTACGGGGAGGCCGATTCATAAATTGCGCCAGGTAGCGACAGATGAGCGACAGTAGCGTTTTTTTCACAGCGCCCGCTAGTATTCGCTGTGCTTGGCCGTTGTTCGGTTGTTGACAGTGACTCAGTCGGTGTGCGGTAATGTTGAATACGGGGTTAGGAGTCGCTGTTTGACAGGTTCCGCGCTGTATGGGAGCGCATGACAGCGAATGGCCATAGCGAACGGCTCCCAGCATATTCATTAACAAATCACGCCCAAAAAATTATCGCGCTGTAAAATGCATGTTTAAACCCCAGAGCGCTGGTGGCGATGGGTTAAAAGTAGTTTTTTAACCCCCAACCAACCATATTTTTGAAAAAAAAAAACAAGTTTTTCAAAACATTTTGTAATATGAATACATTAATATCAGACCTGTAATATCAATTCTGCACAATTTTTTTTTTTTGTTTTTTTACCTTAAAAAAATATCTAACATTGCAGAAGTGGTCACAGAATTTTTGACATTTAAAAAAAAAAAAAAAAAATACATTAATAGCAATTAATTATGAAGATTTAAAGATTGCTCCATTGAAATGCATTGGAGAGCGCCAGGTAGCGAGAGGTCATACCTGTCGCTGTTCAAGGTCGCTCGCTGGCGCTGTGGGGTGAGGCTGGAATAATGATGAATGCTTCGCTATCTGGCGCTCTGTCAGTCGCTAAGCAGGATTGGCTTGATAAATGTGTGATTGCGGAGGGGAGCCGGTGTTCTCGTGGTGGTGACCGTCATTACCGTTCGCTCACCTGGCGCTATCCCTTGTTAAATAAGGGCCATAGTTAATACGGTTAAAAAAAGACATATGTCCATCACGTGCAACCAAGGGTGTTGGGGTAGGGGAAGTTATTTTTTATTTTATTTTATAGGTGGAAGTTATTTATTTTATTTTTTGTTTTTTTACTGATAACCGCTAATATTAACTGTTAATGTTATTTTCTTCTAAATAAGCATCTATTCCTTTTTTTGAAGTTGTCAGCGGTTGATGCTGTAACAAGCTTCTGTGGGAGGCTATTCCATAGATTTATAGTTCTTATGGTAAAAAACGATTGTCGCCTCTGGAGACTAAATTTCTTTTTTTCCAATCGAAGGCAGTGCCCCCTTGCCCTTAGAGAGGATTTTACCTGAAATAGTGTTCTCCCATATTTTTTGTATGGGCCGTACAAGTTAAGCATTTATATAAGCTAATCATGGTCATGCAGATTATTCATGGGCCCTTATTTAACAAGGTATGGCGCCAGGTAGCGAATGGTGAGCGAACGGTAATGACACTCACCGCCACGAGAACGCCGGCTCCCCTCCGCAATCACACATTTATCAAGCCGATCCTGCTTAGCGACTGACAGAGCGCCAGATAGCGAATCATTCATCATTATTCCAGCCTCACCCCACAGCACCAGCGAGCGACCTTGAACAGCGACAGGTATGACCTCTCGCTACCTGGCGCTCTCCAATGCATTTCAATGGAGCAATCTTTAAATATTCTTAATTAATTGCTATTAATGTTTTTTTTTTTTTTTTTTTTTTTAAATGGCAGAAATTCTGTGACCACTTCTGCAATGTTAGATATTTTTTTTAAGGTAAAAAACAAAAAAAAAAAAATTGTGCAGAATTGATATTACAGGTCTGATATTAATGTATTCATATTACAAAATGTTTGTAAAAAACATGTTTTTTTTTTTTTTTCCAAAAATAAGGTTGTTTGGGGGTTAAAAAACTACTTTTAACCCATCGCCGCCAGCGCTCTGGGGTTTAAACATGCATTTCACAGCGCGAGAATTTTTTGAGCGTGACTTGTTAATGAATATGCTGGGAGCCGTTCGCTATGGCCATTCGCTGTCATGCGCTCCCATACAGCGCGGAACCTGTCAAACAGCGACTCCTAACCCTGTATTCAACATTACCGCACACCGACTGAGTCGCTGTCAACAGCCGAACAACGGCCAAGCACAGCGAATACTAGCGTGCGCTGTGAAAATAACGCTACTGTCGCTCATCTGTCGCCACCTGGCGCTATTAATGAATCGGCCTCATAGTTACAGATGGGCGAACCCGAACCGCAAAGTTCAGGTTTGTACTAAACTGCAAGTTCAGGTTCCCAAACCCGAACACAAACTTCAGCCAGAAGTCCGTGTTCGAGTTTGACTTCCAGCCCCAACACAGAAAAGCTAGTTAATAGGCTATTGAGCAGCTCATCAGCCCACTTCACCTAAGGATGCATTTATCTCAGCCTAAAATTCTCAGCGGCGGTGAAGCAGCAACAGCGCTAGAATTTTGCCCCAGCTGGGGCTACAAAAAGATGGCCACCTGCTCCCATGAGTGAGGACACTTCTAGAAAACTAGAAGTGCCCTCACTTATGTGAGCCCTTGGGCATCTTTCTGTAGACCAGCTGGGGCCAAATTCAAACGCCGCTGTGGATCGTGGGCTGAGTTACAGCAACACACTCACGGATGCACACTCTGTGCCCCAGCCACCCCCCAGCATTTGGGTCCCCATGGATTTCAATGTGCACCAGTTTTGGGTTCAGGTCCTCGAACGTCTAGCTCTATTCATAGTTACATAGATAATACAGTAGAATAAATCATCTGGGTCAACTTAGAGACAGGGTTGAGGAAAGTTTTTTTTATTATTTACATATAACCGCTAACAGTAACAGATAACGCAGTCCCACACTCATTTTCTAACTAAGGTGTGTGAGATGGCAACGGGAGCGCATCCAGATTGCTGCAGCCCCCCACACAATGACCCCCTCACCCCCCTGAAATCCCTACTGATCCTTGGCCAATATGAGGTCCTGCGATTGGCCGCCAGCCTTGATTGACTGCCGAGAAAGTGACCCCGGCCCATGTGACCGCTGGCAGGTCATCAGGGAGGGATCACTAATACACAGTAGATGGTCCGCACTTCTCTTCAGTAAAACTTTGCCTTTAATAGATTATTTAAAAACATCTCCTTGATATACATAAGCCAATCTAAAAGCAGTGACAGACAAGGTCCTGGAAATCACATGTGTTGCATAGATGACTTACGCGTTTCAGACCCCAGTCTTTAATCATAGTAACATAGTATCCGAAACGCGTAAGTCACCTATGCAACACATGTGATTTCCAAGATCTTGTCAGTCACTGCTTTTAGATTGGCTTATGTATATCAAGGAGATGTTTTAAATACTCTATTAAAAGCAAAGTTTTACTGAAGAGAAGTGCAGACCATCTACTGTGTGTTAGTGTTCCCTAGTGGGCTTGGGACTACCCAAGGTCGAGCACCCTCGAAAGGAGCAGGAGAGCAGATATTCTTGTATGTATTCATCAGGGAGGATGCTTTTATACAACAGAGGCAGAGTATGTGTGGAACGCCTTCCTTGTCACTATTTAAGTTACTGGATTCACCGGAATATCCCCCTCCATGTCCCTCCCCTTCAGTGATGGTGCCCCTGCACCCCTGGTAAATCACTGGACCTGTGCTGGAGGTCATGGGAACCACTCGGTCCTAGACTACTAGCCCCTAAGCTTGGTGCACCAGTTTAGTAATCCATGGATAATTTGACCTGGATCTTGCCTCTATTTGATATGGGATGAACCAGACTGAACGGGCAAGATCTAGCATTGGCCGGATCCTGGTGCCATCACTATAAGTAATGTGTTGTAATGCCGTCTTTTATTTTCTCTTTATAGGCAACATCCTGGAATTTAAAAAAACGCCAATTTTTTACAGTTATGTTAATGACCTGTTCTACTGTGGCCCATTCCTGAATTCTGACTTCTGCTATGATTTACACGCAATAAGTTCCTATCTGGTTAAAAATCCAGCTTCAGGAACCTGGACTATAAGTGCTCTCGGAAATAAAGCATATTATGCCTTGATATTGGGATTTTCAGGTAAGTGAACTCATAAGGTGTTCTCTAAAAAAAAAATCCTTGATTGTCAGCTAATCACAACTGAACACCGACAAGGTTATCCAAATAACCAAATAAATATCTGATATACATAGGGAGGCCCGGGAGTATTCCCAATGGGTTGCAATGCTTTGAGACTGGCTGGAGTTCCACATTCGATGGACTTTTTGAAAGTGTAATTTTTTTTACGCTTGGGATGTACTCGAGGTGCTGAGCCGATCTAGTGTTTTTTAATTTTTTTTCTAGGTTATCAAATGTGTATTTTATGGAGGCATTTTTCACTACCTGCAGTTGGTCTGCACTTGGTGTACATTGCCAATAGTAACAGAGGAAAACTGCTTCCATAAAACACACCTTTGCTAGCATCTGAAAAAAATTAAATACATGTTAGATTAGCCATCATTTTGCCACACATAAATATACACTTTCAAAAATTCGAATGAAAGTGGTCCTGCCCTTAAGGACCACCCCCTACCTTCCTGGTCTCCCCCAATCCCCCTGTCCCCATCCCCAGCCAAGACACGCCAGCCCATGTTCTGTTCTTAAACCGGACCTTCACCATGATTTAATGAAAAGCCCAAACTCTTAAAAAACGGTTCCCCAGCATCTAAAATTAATATATTTTATGTTTTTAGTCACTTACTTATTATTCTTTCCCCCACTGGGCTGCAACTCTGTTCAGGAATTTAGGATACGGGCGCCGCCATCTTGACTCAGAAGCATCACACTTACTGAGGAGAGGACAGTGGGATAAGGTACATGGGGGTGGGGTAATAGCTGTGCTTTGCTCAGACAGAGCAGAGCTGGGGTCAGGTAAGGGTCAGCAGTCCCAGAATGCAGAGCAGCACAGTCAGGAGGCACTTCCTGTTTGCAGGCTGCCTGATAAGATGGCGGCTTCCATAAGCCGCCATCTTGGATGTTTAAAGGCTCATAACATGCAGTAGATGCAGGTAGGATGATTTTTAATGTGGCCAATCTGTATGTACAGGGTGTGGGAAACATATAAGATAGACTCTTATTCAGGGTAAAGGTCCGCTTTAATGTAAAAGCCTCTGTCTCGTGTTATCTTCCCCAGTTAAAGCTTTGGCGACATTAATTGAAGTACTAATTAAAAAGTGAAAAAAAAACACGCTATGTATTTTAGTGTTGATTATAATACTTCTTACAATATTATTTTGGTTGCTCAACGTGTGATAATTCCTCTCGCTGTGTTGCCAAAGGTCCGCCCTGCCGTCGTCAATTACAGGCAGTGTGCAGGCATCCCAATTACAGGCAGTGTACTGGCATCCCCAATACAGGCAGTGTGCGAGCATCCCAATTACAGGCAGTGTGCGGGAATCCCAATTACAGGCAGTGTGCGGGAATCCCAATTACAGGCAGTGTGCAGGCATCCCATTTACAGGCAGTGTGTGAGCATCCGAATTACAGGCAGTGTGTGAGCATCCCAATTACAGGCAGTGTGTGGGAATCCCAATTACAGGCAGTGTGAGGGAATTCCAATTACAGGCAGTGTGCGGGCATCCCAATTACAGGCAGTGTGTGAGCATCCCAATTACAGGCAGTGTGCGGGAATCCCAATTACAGGCAGTGTGCAGGCATCCCGATTACAGGCAGTGTGCGAGCATCCCAATTACAGGCAGTGTGCGGGCATCCCCATTTACAGGCAGTGTGCGGGCATCCCAATTACAGACCTCGCAGACCTCAGCATCTACACCGCAGTCTTCATCCTGGGTCGCTGGGTCACTGTCTGGCTCCTCTTTTTCTGGCGAGGGGTGTGTGTATTTTGTGCTTACTGACAATTTAAAAATAAGCAGCAGCATAGGGAGCCCATATATTGGTTTAAAGACACACCCTGGATTTGGTGGGAGCATTAGGAGCCCATATATTGCCTGAAAGACACACCCAGGAGTTGGCAGCAGCAGCAGCAGCATTAGGAGCCCATATATTGCCTGAAAAACACACCCAGGAGTTGGCAGCAGCAGCAGCATTAGGAGCCCATATATTGCCTGAAAAACACACCCAGGAGTTGGCAGCAGCAGCAGCATTAGGAGCCCATATATTGCCTGAAAGACACACCCAGGAGTTGGCAGCAGCAGCAGCATTAGGAGCCCATATGTTGCCCGAAAGACACACCCAGGAGTTGGAAGCAGCAGAAGGAGCTACCATGCATCAGCTACTCACATACATCAGCTATTGGTGGGTGGAAATCCTGACTGATCCATGCCTGTTTCATCTTCACAAAGGTGAGTCTCTCCACATTTTTCGTGGACAGATGAGTTCTCCTTGGTGTTACTATGGCCCCCGCAGCACTAAAGACCCGCTCAGACAGCACACTACTGGCCGGGCAGGACAACTTTCCCAGGGCAAACTCTGCCAGTTGCGGCCACAAGGCAAGTTTGGCTGCCCGAAGTCCAGCGGATCCTTAAGGTGTGTTGGCATGGTCATTTCAAGGTATGACACAACCTGCTGGTTCAGGCCCTGCTCCAGGTCTTCCTGCTGCTCATGAGTAGCCTCACTATGCGGGTGCAGAAAACTACTCTTTAGCGACTGAAGACTGAGGCTGCTGCTGATGGAGCTGCTGCTGCTGCTCCTGCCACCCCCCCAGCAGCCATGGCAGTGGAAGGTGAGCGCAGAGGCCCCCCCGAGTCAGACCTGCGAGAGTATGGACCATGGCGCAGATAGGCATCGGCCAACTGACTACTTAGAATGTCTTTGTTGTAGGTCAGTTTGTCCGCCCTCTCAGTGGGTGAAAAAAAAGCCCCCATTTTGTGCCGGTAGCGAGGGTCCAATAAGGTGGAGAGCCAGAAGTCATCCCGCTGAAAAATGGAAACAATTCTGCAGTAACTACGCAAGCACGTGAGCATGCATCGTGCCATTTGTGCAAGTGACTCGGACTACCTGTCTCCATCTCCACTGCATACTGCCACGGTGTGTCTGGGTCCTCTGTCTCGCCTTCCTTGCAACCCTCTAGCTCCTCTGGATGCTCCTGCTCCTCCTCTCCTGTCAGATGACTAGATAAACTGCCCATTTCGCCAAAACTAAACTGTGCTTCACTGTGTTCCTCCTCCTCCTCCTCAACTCCCACGGGGTTTATGTGGCCGTGAAATGTATGTTGCCCTGACCAGCCATGGTTTCCAACATGTGTTGTATTACATGAAGCAGCGGAATCATGTCGTTCATCCTGTAATCCTGGCGACTGACAAATAAAGTGGCTTCCTCAAAGGGCCTGAGCAAGCGGCAGGTGTCACGTATGAGCCGCCACTGATTTACATTAAAGTTACACAGGGGAGTCCCCCTATCTGCTTGGATCATCAAGAAATCATTGATGGCTATTCTCTGTTCGTATAGTCGATCTAACATATGTAGGGTGGAATTCCAATGGGTGGAAACATCGCAAATCAGACTATGTTGGGGGATACCGTTCTGGAGCTGTAGCTCAAGAAGGGTGTGCTTGGCGGTGTAGGAGTGGCTGAAGTGCATACAAAGTTTCCTTCCCATTGTTAGGATGTCTTGCAGATGGGGGAAGACTTCAGAAAACGCTTGACAACTGTCGCAGCACAGACAAGATGTTACTCCCATTGTCAGTCACCATGGTTCCCATTTGCAGTTTTCATGGAGTGAGCCATGATTTGATTTCTTGATGAATGAATTTCAGGAGCTCCTCCCCTGTGTGACTCCGTTCGCCAAGGCAAACCATGTGAAGCACAGCGTGACGCTGCCATGCCCTACACACATGGCAGGCTGAAGGGGCATTGAGAATTGACCGTACAGTGGAGGCTGAGGAGACAGCGGAGGATGAGGAGGCAGAGTCGCACACTGTGACAGGCAAAACGGCTTGGGAGCATGGAGGCCGAATCAGTGTGACCTGTCCAAGTTGCTGTGCAGGAACCACATTCACCCAGTGGGCCGTAAAGGACATGAATTGTCCCTGACCGTAGTTACAGCTCCAGATGTCGGCGCTGTCATGCACTTTGGTGCACACCGCAGGCTCCAGGACTGGCCAACCTTCTGCTCAACAAATTTGTGCAGGGCTGGTACTGCCTTCTTTGAAAAGAAATGATGGCTTGGGACTCTCCACCTCGGCTCGGCACTAGACATCAGCTCTCTGAAAGGTGCAGAGTCCACCATCTGAAAAGGGAGGGACTGCAGCACCAGCAACTTGGACAGGAGCACATTTAGCTTCTGCGCCGTAGGATGAGTGGGCGCATACTGTTGTCTCTTAGACATGGCTTAGCTGATGGATTGCTGGCGGGATGATTGACTTTTAGTAGGAGGAGCAGGAGCATCTGGAGCAGCAGAGGATGGGTATGACGCACAGCTACCTTCGGCTGAGGTGCTGGAGCCTTGGCTGGCAGAAATTGGGAGGGGTGTGGCACTGGCTGACGCAGCAGGCTGAACCCCCACTTCGGAGCCTTGGTTCTCCCAGGCCGCTTTATGGTGACGCTGCATGTGTTGCCACAGGGCCGTGGTACCAACATTGGGGCCCTGGCCACGATTCACCTTCTGTCTACACATCTTGCATGTGGCCAGGTTACCCTCCTGCGGATGCTTGATGAAAAACTGCCACACTGCCGAGTAGCTAATTTTCCCACCAACAGTCCGCACTAGTTCACTGCTACTACTGCCAACTCCAAGAACCCCTGCTCCACTACCTCCCGGGAAGACAGCCTGCCATGCAGCAGGTGGTCTACCCTGCCCCCGGCCACGTGTGGCTCCAGACATCCCAATTCTGCCCCCACGCTGACGTCGCTGATGTCCTCCTCGGTTTCCACAACAGCGTGTGCTGTAGGAGATGGAACGCTCACCACACCACCTCCCACGCCACTCTCCTCCTCTGCCTAGCGGAAGAAGCGGCAGATGTCTCCTCCATTTTTTGGCTGGGCAGTAGCTGCTGACTGTCCTCTAACACATCGTCCTCACTGAATAGTTAAGCTGAGCCCAAAGCATGAGATACGTTGGCTGGAGGGGGGGGCATTGGACAGAGGCAATGGAAGGACAGGGACTGCTCCCGGGCCATGCCAACTTAGGGTTGTGTCCGAGGAACCTACCGACTGTTGACTGGGGGTGTCAGATGTCACCTGTGATGAGATGGTTGACTGCGTTAACCAATCGATGACGGCAGATGCGTTGCTGGTCGAGACACGACCGCAAGCAGATACCAGGAGATCAGGCCTCTCACCGCGACTCCAGCTGCCACTCACCCCTAGTCTGCTGCGACCTCTGCCTGATGAATCTAGTCCTCTCCTCGGTGCACATCCTGGCTCATCTCTGCCTGACATTTTTACTGCGTTTTAGGAGGGGAAAACAATACACTACACTACACCTAGAACAGTATTTTTGTAACAGCAGGTGTGTAGAAAAGTTAGATCAAAATAGGCAGACACTGTAGCTAAAAGTTAGATGGTCTTACACAGGATGCCCCTGGTCAGAGTTAAATGCACCACAGGCAGTTTTAAAATGTGTTTTTTGTTCAAAATGTAAAATAGGTAAAGATGCAGGTACTCTTAAAAGCTAAGTGCTAGTGTTTGGGATGGCCGCCCGGTGAAAGGCAATGGCTGCTTTAAACTTGAAAACCAGACTTTTTTTTTCAAAAGGCAAAAGGTAAGTAGCCAGGTACTCTTAAAAGATAAGTGGTAGCACTGACAATGGCCCCAGTGAAAGGCAATGGGTGCTTTAAACTTGAAAACCAGACTTTTTTTAACAAAAGGCAAAAGGTAAGTAGCCAGGTACTCCTAAAAGATAAGTGGTAGCACTGACAATGGCCCCCAGTGAAAGGCAATGGGTGCTTTAAACTTGAAAACCAGACTTTTTTTTACAAAAGGCTAATATTTGGGATGCCCCCCGGTGAAAGGCACTGGCTGCTGGGAATTTGACAATGTGATTTTCTTTACAAAATGCAACCGGTTAGCAGATAGATACTCTTCAAATATTTATGCTATTATTTGGGATCCCCCCCCCCCCCCCCGGCGAAAGGCAAAAGTTGCTTAAAAAGTGACTTTCTTTACAAAATGCACAATGTTAATAGACAGGTACTCTTGAAATATTTATGCTAGTATTTGGGATGCCCCCCACGGCGAAAGGCAAAGGTTGCTTAAAAAGTGACTTTCTTTCTTTACCCGCATCCTAGAGTACTGAACAGAGTTGCAGAGTTTTGAGGGGTTTGGGCTTTTCATTATATGAAGGTCCGATTTAAGGGCTTAGAACATTTGTGAGTGATGGATTGATTAGAGGAGTGCATTCCAGAGAAGTGGAGAGGCACAGGAGAAATTGGGAGTACGGAGGGAGATGACCAGGGAGGATGTCAGGAGGATGTCAAAGGCAGAGTAGAGGTTGCGTCTGTGTTGGTATTGCTGGATTAGAGGTGAAATTTAGGGAGGGGGTCTGGCTGGAGAGAGAGCTTTGAGGTCAGTGTTAAAAGTTTGAACTGGGCTATTTGAGAAACAGGTAACCAGTGGAGGGACTGACAGAAGGGAATTGGCACTGGAAAAGAAAGAGGAGAGGTGGATGAGTTGAGCAGCAGAGTTCAGAATAAATCGGAGGGGTGCCAGTTTTTTACTTGGTAAACCACAAAGGAGGGTGTTGCAGTAGTCAAGTCAGGATATGACCAGGACCCGCACTAACATTTTAGTGGGTTAAAATCTAGACGCAGCCTCCGCTCTGCTGCTGACCTTTTCCTGTCCTCCACCCTGGTAACCTCCTCTCATGCCCGCCTTCAGGACTTCTCACATGCAAATACAATCTTCTGGAATGCCCTCCCCCACCCAATCCACCAATCCACAACCCTCAAAACCTCCAAAGGTGCCCTTAAAACTCATCTATTCAGACAAGCATATAATCTGGTTTAATCAATTTTCTAAAGGGCACAAAGCTCAATACTGACTGTGTGTGATCCTTCCCCCTCGTCTTCACCCCTCATCCTTTATACTGTAAACTGGCAAGGGCAGGGCTCTCTCTTCTATTGTATCTTGTATTCAGAATATCCATTGTAAACTCTGTAACACTGCATCTGAAATAGTCTGTATGTTTCTATCCTGTCTGTAATTACTACTTTGTACAGCACTACCGAAGATGATGGCGCTATATAAATAAACATTAATAATAATAATAATAATAACACAGCATCCTGTTTAAAAACTGTGCATCTGCAGCAGTCAATGTGTCCTCTTCTCCATTGGAAACCAATCTAACTAAAATACCTTACTCGCCAGGGGCCAAATAGGTACTGCGGGTGACTGGAGACAAAAAAGGGTTCTACTTTTTAAAAGTGGACATTAGGTTATTTTCATTATTTTAAATAATTTGTATATACATAATAGTAAACATTTACAGAAAATCAAATGCTAATGAACAACTGCTGATTTTTTTTTACTTTTCTTATATTTTGCAGAAATGGACCAATCAGGTGAGTGTAAGAAAACAAATGTATTATCATTTTCCTCATTTTTATTCATACACTTTTCTTAATTTTTATTTCATATCATTAATTGGTTCTCTAAACAAAGTAATGTCTTTTTTGTGACCCGGCTGAAAACAGGGGTCAATAAAAGATTACAAACATCTCTGCACAGTAAGCAGTAACGCTGTATATAATAAGGGACAGCAGCTTCACAGTTAATAAGCAGAAGCTGTGGAAGTGACATCACAGCAAGAGGCCCAATGCAGTCTGGGAAAACAGAGATGATAACTATCTTTGCTACTTCCTACAGCCAGTAGCAGTTGTGGAGTGTAAGAGTCCAGTACAGTACAGTGCAGTGTGTAGTGAGTGCATCGGAGTTAGAGTTATAATGCATGTCAGTTAGCCCAGCGAGTGCAGAGCTTAGTGAAGCAACCAGAGAGAGAGAGAACGTGGAACTGAGAGCACCTTTTGGGGAAGTTATTACACACAGAGAAAGTAAAGCAGAAGATTGTGGCAAGCCAATAAACAGGACAATTTTTATATTATATATAAAAAAAATGTATACACAATCTCCTATGAGCACAATGTGCTCATAAATCTTCTCTTCCTGTGCGTTTAATCCATCACCCAGTATCACACACTATGGCCTCGATTCAATAAAGGTAGAAAAAAATTCTCATGGTAGTCAAAAATTCAATTAATTAGAAAAAAGCCTGAGAATGTCACTGTTACTGAATCACTAGATAAAAAGACAATGACAAAGACAATGAAAGTCAATGGCAGCCTTTACTACAGTGTAGAAAGGAGTAAACAGTTCTCTACTTTTCATAGTAGTAAAAAAGTACCATTGACTTTCATTGTCTTCCTATCTGGTGATTCAGTAACAGTGACATTCTCAGGCTTTTTTCTAATTAATTGAATTTTTTACTACCATGATAATTTTTTTCTACCTTTATTGAATCGAGGCCTATGTACCGGATGTGGTAGTTAAGAGCCTTTAAATCCGCCGGTTTCTTTATATCTTTATATCCAATAGGAATTAATTGGATTAAAATATCTCCAGTTTAATTGAATTTAATGTAAGATAAAACAATAAAAGCATACATAGCGTAGTTGCAAAAAAGGCATACATAAATATGTATATATCTCCGCGGGACCAGTTATGTTGCAATCTTCTCCATTCACCACGTGAAATCAATAAAATGCTTTCAGTGTTTTATCCACCACCTACTACTTCATAAAACGTACCAGATGTAAATAAATATCAATCCTTTAGAAATCCAATCTTGATTTCCTTATAATCACTATCCTCGAATCCAAATATGTATTAAGATTCCATATGTCTGATCATTTCTCATTAATGGTCGACCAATATATATTTTAAAATGCTTAGCGAGTGAGATAGCGCCATATAGCGACTCATTCATCATTATTCCAGCCTCAGCCCACAGCGCCAGTGTCCGACCTTGAACAGCGAGAGGTATGACCTCTCGCTACTTGGTGCTCTCCAATGCATTTCAATGGAACAATCTTTAAATATTAATAATTAATTGTTATTAATGTTTTTTTTTTTTTTTTTTTTTTTTTAAATGTGAAAAATTCTGTGACCACTTCTGCAATGTTAGATATTTTTTTTAAGGTTAAAAAAAAAAAAAAATTGTGCAGAATTGATATAACAGGTCTGATATTAATGTATTCATATTACTAAATTCTTTAAATTTTTTTTTTTTTTTGGTTTCAAAAAATATGGTGGTTTGGGGGTTAAAAAACTACTTTTAACACATCGCCACCAGCGCTCTGGGGTTTAAACATGCATTTCACAGCGCTTGAATTTTTTGAGTGTGATTTTTTGATGAATATGGTGGGAGCCGGTCGCTCTGACCAGTCGCTATCATGCGCAACCATACATCGCGTAACCTGTCAAATAGCGACTCGTCACCTTGTATTCAACATTAATGCACACCGACTGAGTCGCTATCAACAACCGAACAACGGCCAAGCACAGCGACTACTAGCGGGCGCTGTGAAAATACCGCTACAGTCGCTCAACTGTCGCTACCTGCCACTATTAATGAATCGGCCTCATTGCGTAATCCTATAAGTACTGATCTTGTGCGCAATATTAAAATAACTCTTACCAGATTGTAAGCCTAATCATGCATTGCATCAAAATGCTTGTTAAAACCGTAGAATGGAAGTTTCCCTCCTTTCTGTTTCCTCCAACGCATCTCGCGTCTCTAACAGCAAACTGTGTACACCGCCGAGTCCCAGGCCTCTGGACTCGGCAACCGTCGGCTGCTTTCGGGGGTCACGTCATCGGCAATAGGGCGGAGCCTATTGCCGATCACGTGACCCTCGAAAGCAGCCAATTTGTTTAGAGCTCTTGTGACAAGCTCTGTCTTTTCTCCTTGCGCAATGGACATATAACAAAATTGCTAGTTTAAGAGTTATTTAATAGGTAGTGAGCGCGGATTTACAGACATTTTGTCTTTGTTCTATCATACATAGCGTAATACTGTTATAAGTGATTCTCAGCTAGTATGCGCTTTAATACACTGCTTACCAAAGATGTTCTTGTTCACAGCACATAAGTCATGTTTGTCCTAATCTTGACAAAAGGGTAGAGGGCGCGCTAACATATATATAAAAATATTAAAAGCTTTTTTTCTCTCAAGGTTTTTTCTCTTAAGGTAAACGCGTCCACCACACTGGAGATGAATAGCTACAGTCACATTAGCTACAGACAGTCAATTCACATATGCATAAAATACATTTTATACACAATCTCCGTGGGACTTCTATAAAAATTCAGTATATGCCACCAACAACGTACTCATAAATCTTCTTCTTACGGTAAACAGGACAGCGTGTGAGAGAATCAATGTGGAATAGGGAGAATCAGGAGCAGTACAGTGAAGACCATCAGATAGATACGGGCAGGCTGATTCATCACTAACGTCAAGTAGTGACAGATGAGCGTCTGTAGCAGGCATTTCAGAGCGCCCGCTAGTAGTCGCTGTGCTCGGCCGTGGGTCGCTAGTTCATAGCGACTCAGTCGCTGTGCTGCAACGATGAATACATTGTGGGGAGTCGCTATATAACCAGTACAGCGCTGTATGGGAGCGCATGTTAGCGACTGGTCTGTGCGACCGACTCACAACGTATTCAGCAAAAAAAAAGGCTCAAACACCTCCGGCGCTCAAAAATGCTTTGCTGTAGCCCAGAGCGCCGGAGGCTGTGTGATTAAAGGCTGTTTTTTTTAACATGTATCCACCAGTAACAAAATTAAAACATATGGAATTACATTGTAATAATTTTGTGACATGAACACATTAATGCCAGACCTGTAATTTCAATTCTGTATAAAAATATAAGATTCAAAAAAAAAAAAAAAATTGCTTTTTCAAGGCCAGGAGAGATCCCAACATTGAGTATAAAAAAAATAAACAAATAAAACAAAAACCCTGTTTAAAGAGAAATAAAAGAACGTCCATTGAAATGTATGGGAGAGCGACAGGTAATACATGGCGCTCTTCAAGGCTGAACGCCGGCACTGTACGCTGAGGCTGGGATAATGATGAATCGGACGCTACATGGCGTTATCCCAGTCGCTCAACAGATTCTGCTTGATAAATGTGTAATTGCTGCCGTGTCCGGCGTTCACCTGCCGCTACCTGTCGCTGTCTGTCGCTACCTTTAATTTTCAAGGCGCTACCTGACGCTATCCCTTTATGAATAAAGGCCCAAGGGTTATATAGTCCCAGCCCCTAGTGAGGCCCTGGATGCAGAGACTGTCATTGTTTAATACTGAAGTGGCTGAACAGAAAGTTGTTGTGTGGAATAAAGTTGCAGAGATTATTGAACTTACTGTAAGTGTGTACTTACTACATAGGCCCCAATTCAAGTTTCCTCACAAATATGTGAACAGTATATCAATATAAACTACAACGGTCCCAGTAAACAGCAAAATGGGAGGCCCCAGGAGGCACCAAATGTTCCTCAATAATCAATCCTCCAAAGTCACATCAATACAACCATTTTTAATTCATTAGTATGTTAAAAAAAGACTACAAACATGTACATAAACTCACAGACATATACATAAACTCAGTACAATCACAATCTTAAAAAACATTTATACACACACCCGGTCACAGCAAGGAACCCTCATAACAATTACCAAAGTTCATACCATATATACATAATCAAATAATTTTCTTGCTACCTACCAATAAATGTCCTGTGTCTAATCTGAAGTGCTAGTGCAACTTCTCAAGTGCACTTGCGTTGCAAAAGGTTTCTTTACAAATCTGTGAACAATACCCGTACGCCGCTCAGTCCTGTTAGTGGCGTGTGCGCAACACTTTATACAGCATAAATCCTCCCATCATGAAAGTTAGCCACAAAGCCGCACAGACACAACTGTTATGGATCAGCATCAGGCCTGTCAGATGACACCACAGTCATTATTTACAGATGCTGCATTTTTCATCGTAAGTGCTCCATCACAGCTCTGTGATGGAGAAATCACTCAAACAGCGCAAAAAGTTTTAGGCTGCTTTGCACTGTTTACATTTTTTTTTCTCAGTAGCTATTTTAGTTTCAATAGGGTTGAATCATTAATTATTTTTTTTCAAATATAGTTTTTATTGAAATAAAAACATAGTTAAGCAGCGTAGGACTACAGTCAGAATAATTTGCATACTGCGCAAAGGGACATATCAGAGCACCAATAAATAGCTAGTGTACAAAAGTAAATGACCATCGTAAACAGAACACTGACAGTTATTATCCGTGGAGATAGAAAGTACACTTCACAAGCATCATCTAAAAAAAAAAAAAAGAGTTTAGAGAAAAAACAAAATGAAAAGTGTAAAGTAGAAGGAAAGAAAGGGAGAAAGGGGGAGAAAAGGAGAAGGATGAAGGGTGGGTTCCGAGCCTCCACTCGTAGCATGGGGGAAAAAACAAGACAGGCTTCTAAATTGTAAGGAGAACACAGTTGAGACCTCCCGGATGAAAGTGAGTAATCCAGCCTTCCCAGGTGGATAGGAAGGGGGCCAAATACCCTTTTATGGTGGCCGCCATTTCCTCAAACAGCATGGCCTCATTAACCCGGTAAATAAGGCTGCCCCGGGGAATGACTGGTTTCTTCCACGACTGGGCAATAGTCCATTTGGCTGCCGTAGTGATGTGTTTTATGAGATCAAACTGGGCTCCTGAGCACTCAGGGGGTTTCAGGTTAAGAAGGGACAACTGGGGGGTTATGTCGGGCTTTAGACCGGTGGCCTTATTAATAAGATAGAGGACTTGGATCCAAAATTGTTTCACTACCCTGCACTCCCACCAAGTATGCAAGTAAGTAGCGGGGAGCCCGCAGCCTCTGAAGCAGTCCCGCGGATAGGAGGGGCAGAATTTGTGAATTCTTTCCGGAACGAGGTACCATGGTGTTGACCTCCTGGGCACCGACGTTTAGATAACCTGCGAAAGAGTGTCTCCAGACTGCCCTCCAATCCCCGACAGATAGGGCTAAATTAAGGTATTCGCTCCATTTTGTCACATGTTTCAGAGGTCTCACCGCCTCTACTTCAGATAGCATTTTGTATCCTTTACCCATGGGCTGGCACACTCTTTCAAATGCCGTGTGGGGAGGGAGTGGGGCGCCTAATTTACATTTAGATCGTCCATAGCTGAAAATTTGTAAGAAGCGGAGAAATTCCTTCCCTGGGATGCCACAGGAGGATCTCAGATCTGCAAAGGATAACAAGCCTTGCCGCGAAAAGAGGTTTTGGATTCTGGTCAGATTCTGTGTTTTCCACCACTCAAAAGCCGCAGGTTCCAAAAAACCTGGGGCATATTCCGGATTGCCCAAAAAAGAGAGTGGTGGGCAATGCGGCGAGGCAAGGTTCCCCCGCTTCTTATTAGCCCTTCAGATTCTAATTGAATGATTAAGTACGGGATTGGAGATATTCCTACAGACCGCGGGAAGGAGCCATAGCAAATTAGAGATAGAGATTGGGGAACAATACGACTCCTCAATGTCCACCCACAGAGGTCTATCGCTACCCCCGTGCAGGACTGCCAGTTGGGCAATTTGACAGGCGCTGTAATAACGCATGAGATTGGGGACTCCTAAGCGCCCTTTCTGCTTAACTCTGTAAAGCGTTCCCCGGTCAACACGTGGTCTGCTACCCCCCCCCCCCAGATGAATTTATTAAGATCAGATTGGAGGTGTTTCAGAGCAGAGGCTGGGACGGAGATCGGCAGCACACGAAAGAGATAAAGTAATTTGGGTAGCCACGCCATTTTCACTGCAACAATCCTACCAAGCCAAGAGAGATTTAATTTAGCCCAATTACAAAGTAGGGACCTCAGGGTTTTGAACATATTAGGGTAATTTGCCCCGTAGAAAGAGCTATAATCGGATGCCAACTGAATCCCTAAATATTTAATATGCTTGGCCGGCCAATGAAAATCAAAGGAGGCCTTGACAGTACTCAGCACTCTATCTGGTAGGGAAACATTAAGGGCCTGGGACTTGACAGAATTAATTTGCAGGCCCGAAAGCCTCGAAAAGGCATCAAGATTTTTGAAAAGGTTCGGGAGAGATATAACCGGGTCTTTGATCACCATTAGGATATCATCAGCAAACAGAGATATCTTATGCTCGTAACCCCCCACCTCAATGCCAGCAATACCACTGTTGGCCTGAATAAGTCTGGAGAGAGGTTCAATAGCTAAAGCAAAGAGGAGGGGGGAGAGGGGACAGCCCTGTCTTGTGCCCCTACCCAGAATTAATCGTTTAGAGGAATACCCCGAGTACCTGACATACGCCCCCGGGTTGGCATAAAGGGAGGAAATCCAATTCTGGAAATACGGACCCAAGACCCATTTTTTGAGGGTGAAGTGTAAATAATCCCACGCCACGGTGTGGAACGCTTTGCGCACGTCAAGCGCCAACAACATAGAATGGTAGCCTTTCATCTTGGAGCGATACATGAGGTTTGCGATTTTCCTAATGTTGTCACCTGCCTGATGCTGGGGCATGAAACCCACCTGTTCCTTGAAAATTAACACATTAATAAACCCGTTGAGCTGAGCGGCCAGTATCTTCGCCAGAATTTTAACATCAACATTCAGCAGAGAGATAGGCCTATAATTAGACCATACTGTGTCATCAGTGTTGGCTTTGGGAATCATACTCACAGCTGCTGTGAGAGAGTCAGAACTCCAAGTGGCTCCCTCCCACAGAGCGTTAAAGGCTATCGTCAAATGTGTGGCCAATATCTGGCTAAACTTTTTATAATAGAGCTTTGTGAAGCCGTCAGGTCCTGGCTGCTTACCCACCTTGATGATGATGATATGGCCTCCTGAACCTCATTTGTCTCAACGGGCCTATCAATGTGCTCCTTGGCGCCTGGGGGAAGAGGGGGCAAATTAAGTTGGCCAAACAGTTCCTCTGCTTTTCTTTTATTTAAGCTTGATTTGGGTTTATATAACCCCTCTAGGTGTTTGGAGAAGGTATTTACAACCTTTGCTGGGTTGCTAGACAGGAGGCCTTCTGTTGTCCTAATGCACCGGTTTGGGTCTTAGTACGATCCCCCTAAGTCTTTTGGCAAGAGGAGTGTTGGGCTTATTGCTCGTACAGTACCAATGGAACATGGATTTGTTCCATTGGCGGGCAGCCTCGCCAGATAGACACATATTGAGCTGGCTAGCCGTCTGATTAAGGCGGATCCTATTCTGTTTGGAGGGCCGGTTTTTAAAGTCGGTTGAGACCAATTGGTACATGTCAGTTAGCTCCAGGAGTTTTTCTTTATAGATCGCTTTACGTCTGGCAGATTCCTGCATCAATAGCCCTCTGATCACAACCTTGTGTGCCTCCCAGAGAGTGACATTAGAGCTCACTGAGCCTTTGTTAAGCCGAAAAAACTCTTGGATCCCCATGCGAACCCGCTCAAGAAGGGCCTCATCGGCCAACATTGGCTCATATAATTTCCAAGACTTCTGGGAACTTCTCTGGGTGAGGGCCAAAAGGTCAACTGAGACCAGGTTGTGATCGGACCAGGCTATTGGGATAATGTGCGCTTGAGAAAGCTGGGGGAGGGAGGATTGCTGCATGAAGACATGGTCGATCCTAGTAGATACCTTGTGGGGACAGGAGTAGTGGGTAAAATCCCGTTTGGATGGATTGTACTCCCTCCAAGCGTCGATCAGGTGGCACTGACCTAATAATGCCTGAAATACTTTCCCAGAGGATCTATTCTTGGCCACGGGAGAAGATCTATCGTCCGGTTGCCTATCAAGAGTAGAGTGTAGAGTCTGGTTAGAGTCTCCAGCTACAATAAGAAACCCTTTCTCTACTTGATGAAGTTTCTTAAAGAACTCCTCCAGGAATGCATTTTGGTTTTGATTTGTGGCATAATAGGTTGCAATCGTTATTGAATCTGGATCGAACCCACTAGGATTAGGTATCTACCCAGGGAATTGTGTACCGCATGCCCCAGGGAGAAGGAAGTCGAACGATTGAAAGCGATTAAGACTCCCCGCTGCTTGGTGCATGCAGAGGCTGAATAAAACAAAGGGTAGTCAGTACTGAGAAAGTTAGGGGTACCGTTTTTGGTATAGTGCGTTTCTTGGAGACAAACAATGTCAGCGTGAAGTGACCTCATTTGCCTGAAGGCTTTTACTCTCTTCTGGGGGGCGTTCAGACCCTGCACATTCAGGGAGACTAATCTAACCGCCATTGTCCCATATTCTTAGAACCATCTCGCGTGGAGGTTCAGGAACCCAGGAGAGGGAGAAAGAAGAGCAGGGAGAGAATAAAAGGGAAACAAAGAGAACAATACAGAATATAAACATCTCACAAAGAAGGAGAAAACACCTTCCAAACTGTAGGTTCCCGTCAAGGCGGCGTAATATTCCGCCTCTTAGGGAATAATGTATCAAAGAGACGGGGTTACGAATGGGAGAACCCGTCGCTAAGACAGCAAACCACTTTCCCCTCAAGGGGGCAAGATTTCAGTGCTTCTGTTCCCTCTGGAAAACCAGTGAGAAGGGGAGCCGGGAGTGAGCGTGCGGCCGACACATGAGTGCCTGACCCCAAAATATAAACGTACATTGACATTAGACCAGAGCGTTTCAAACATCATATGGGACATTGCAAAAAGTAGCACTAGGAGGAGGTGAAACACGTGAAGTCGACAGGCTTATTCAACATTAAGCATTAAAGTAACCAAACTAACATTGTAACAAACTTTAAAGATGCAAAGGAAAGAGGTGGGGACACTTATCCGCCACAGCATGAAACATATATAACATATATGATCCCCGTACCAGATACACGGCAAACCCGGGAAAAAGTCCTTCCAGCCGCAACCTGAGGAAGGTGAGGGGTAAGACCCCTAGAAGAAAATACACTGGGTTACCCCTCAACCCTCCCCCGCCGCCGGCTTACCAAATCTATGGATCAGGGCTGCCGAAGAATTTCCTGGCATCAGAGAGCTTCTCCATGGTTCACGCTTTTTCTTAGAAGCTGGCATAAAGGAGAACGCTCTTTTCTTCTGAGGAGGGGCAACTTGGGCAGCGCTGTGAGGCTGGAGGTTCACAGAGGCGAGCACCCGATCAAGTTCCTAAGATGAAGAGGCCTCAAAGTGAGAGTCCTTATATGAGAAAGAAATCTTAAAGGGGAATCCCCATTTATATCTGATCCCATGAGACTGTAGAATTTGCTGAGCTGGTTTCATTGCATGTCTTCTCGCTATGGTCTGGTGTGCAAAGTCCGCATAAAGTTGATACGAGAAGCTCTGGAATTTCAAGATGTTCTGTCCGCGTGCCGCAGCCATTAGCTGCTCTTTAGTGCAGAAGAAATGCAATTCAACCAGGACATCTCGTGGAAGACCGTCAGCCCTTTTCTTCTGCAGGGCCCTATGTATTCGATCGAATTCCAGTCTCTCAATTGGAAGTGACGGAGCAAGCTCCTGAAACAAAGACGATTGAAGGTCTAAGACAGATTCCGGAACACCTCTAATCCTAATATTGGCTCGTCTGGATCTATTTTCGACATCCTCAAGCTTGTGGAGTAAGACCAGGTTTTCCTTGAGCAGTATCTCCATATCATCTATCAGCGTGGACATGTCAGCTGTCTGGGTTGATGCTTGATGTTCTAGGTCCCCAACTCTTTGACCCAGCTCCCTAATATCCGCCGAAAGGGTATTGGTGATCCGTGTTGTGATGCTTAACGTCCACTTTTCCAGCGCCCTTTCCAGCATTGCTTCGTATCTGTCAAGGGGGGGGGGGGGTGAGACTTGGGAGGCGAACCATGAAGTGACTCATCCATCCAGGATTCATCCTCTGGAAGGAGATCAGACGTAATGTGGGGGTCGGTCTGGGATACAATAGGATCCGACATCCTGGGGCGCTCTGGTTGCCTCGTAGCTATAGATATCAGCTAAGCGACGTAAAGAAGGAACAAACAATGTGGACTATATGGGGGGCAGGCTTCCACACCTGGGTCCGGACTAGTCACCCAGCTCCAAAGATCCAGAAATCCCCGCATGCAGAACAACGGCGCTGGCCCTTTAAGATCTTTCCACAATGAAGTGTGATCAGCACGGCACAGGGGTCTTCTTTAACTTCAGCCTCCCCCTTATTAGGCTGGGGGCTTCAGAGGCTAGGCTGGGATCGCGCCAAGTGCACAGGATAGCCAATTGACTCAGGGGACCGGAAAGCTGTGCCGGAGTGTTGCACACTTCTGAGGACGAGGGTCCTCTAATGCTTCAGCCACTTCTTATTAAACTGGGGGCTTCTGTGGTGAGGCAGGGAGAGCCCCGATGGCACAGAGCGGCCAAATGACCCAGGGGCCAGATAAGCTGCACTGGTCCTTTAAGGCTTTTGTGCAGTACTGAGCACAAGGGTGCTCTTATATAAATGGCCACTCCTTAATATACTGAGAGCTTCAGATGCGGGGCAGGGAGCCCCAGGTATAGGGTAGGGCTGGTGGGCGGGAGATCCACACAAGCAGGAGCGCAGCATGAGCCAGAGAGCTGCGTCCTGTGAAGACAAGATGGCGTAGCCGACTCCTCGGCTTCTCCTCCCCCCCGGCGGGACCGCAACTCACAGATGCCAATCAGCTGGATCTTCGGGGGAAATAGTCCCCTGCTGCCTCCGACCCTCTAGGACCAGAAATCGCCAGGCCACGCTAAGGAGACAGGTCAGAACACTCGGCGGTCTGCGGAGCTGCGGGGCTAAGCGTCCATAGCAGCTCCACGCGCATGCGCACCTTGCACTGTTTACATTTTAATAGCAGGATTGGGGATGCAATACATAGAAATGGCTTACTGTTGATTTTGCTAAAAGTTTGATCCAAGCATCTACTACTCTTTTAATAAAAGAGTAAGCTGGGATCAGGGCACCACTGCACGATGTGTTGTTTAATTTTGTTACAATCGATCATTGGTGGCTCAGTGGCCAGAATTGTGCCCCCAGACCCTTGATTTACTTATCAGCATGCTGTTTCCAATTTTATTAGATTCCTGTGGCTCTGTGTTGCTAAAGTGGGAGTGGTTTTCCTGGCCTTGAGTGTAATTGCTTAGTATAGTTTTCTTGGTCCTTAGCATAGCTTCTGACTACAAAACCCATAATCCTTCAACTGTAAGAGTTGAGCTCATCAGCAAATCAAGCAGCAGTAATGACATCCCCAGGTGAGAACGCTGTCATTAAGTCATTAGCCACTGGAACACAAGACTGTGATCCCCTCATCTAAAATAGCTGAATTTGAGCAAAATGAGTTGCCCCAGGTAGTCGTATAATTTGCAAGTCTGAGTCAAGGGTCAGGAAGTCTCTGCCAGGTACAGAGGAGGTATAGACAGGAAATTGATTTTTTTTGTTTTACACTGAAGAGTATAATAAGAATCTTCTGAAATGTATCACTTGTTTGATCACATGATTTGAGCACAATTTAAAAGTAAAATCCACAATGTTATAAAGTTGCATAGATCGGGCATTGGTTTTTAAGATGATGCACATGACAGAATTTGAGAATTGGAAAGGTAAAACATTAATATTAAAAATATAAGGTAGTATATAGCGACAAAATATTTTTTACACTTTGTTTTTCCTTATTTCTCTACTTTTTTTCAGTTTTTTCAATGTATTTTTCATATTTTATTTGATTGCATGTGTTTTTATTTTATGTCATCTCTTTTTTTTTGTTATAATAATCAAGACTGTGAATTTGAACTTGGGTCTTTACATTCACCCAATAGGACGCACTGACATCCCCCCCACACACCTTTGGGGAGAAATAAGTGCATCTTATAGGGTGGAAATACAGTACTAAAAGTAAGAAGTTATTTGAAGTTTGTGTGGGGTTACAAAAAAAAGATAATGCAGAAAATAGAATGGTTTACCAATTAGAATTAATAATTCAAGAACAAGCCTCATTTCAGTTGGAATGGCGTTTATGGAAATATTACAGATAGTGCAACAAGCCAGGGATTGTTAGCATCTTAGATCAAGATAGATTAGATGAGAACAATAATTACAAATGTTAAAACCCCAGAGGGAAACAGGACTTTAGAAACTATTATGAGCAAATCTATGAGAAGCAAGAAGATGACTATAAGGAGAAGATAAGGCTGCTTAAAAAAGCTCAACTCCCCAGATCTACTAATGAGCAATAAGAACATTTAGATAAACCAATCTCAGATGAAGTAATGAAAAAGACTTTATAGCAGTTAGAAAATTACAAAAAGGAAAGTCACCGGGTTCAGACGGCTTCTCTGGGAAGCATTTTTGATCACCAGCTGTTGCCCCACCTTCATATACTGTACTTTATAATGAGATAAAACAAAAAAAAATGGTCGATAAGCTCCATGTTATAGACTTGAACCTGTTCGAACACCACAATTTGACATAGGAGAATATATTTAGTGAAAAGAATATGTTGGGAAGATTCAATTGAACAATCAGTGTTGTCTGCTTTGCATGCAGCGAACGTGTGAACTGTTAAACATTTTCAGAATCAAAATGACCATTCATGAATATAGGTCAATAACCCCTTTCTTAAAATATTTATTCATCTTTCTTTCAGGAAATTGTTCTGATCTAGCGTGCCACCCAAATGCAACATGTGAGGAGTTTGGTGGATACGGGGAGTGCACATGTAAAGAAGGTTTTGCAGGAGATGGCTTTGTTTGTGATGATATAGATGAGTGCCAGTATTATTACACCAGCAATTGCTATTGGTACGGTTATGGTTCCTGTATAAACACTATTGGATCTTACACTTGCAACTGTTCTGGTGGATATACATATGAAAAACAGTTTGGTTGTGTTGACATTGATGAATGTGCCGACAGTGCTCTCAATAACTGTCATCCTCTGGCCGTATGTACAAATAATTTTGGATCATACACCTGTACATGTCCCTATGGATATTATGGAGATGGAAGTTACTGTGAGGTTAATGAGTGTCAACAAGGAACACCGTGTAACTCCAGTGAAGAATGCATCAAGTACAATGGATCATATTCTTGTATGGACCCATGCTCCAATAACACAGTGCTCAATGACCCCTGGCGCAGCACTTCTCACAGATATGGTGATAAATATTATTGTGATAATGGTCTGCAGGGTTGGTATCGGTTTAAAGGGGAATATGATCTGCAAATTCCTGAGCAATGTCCCCCACCAGGCAGCTGTGGGACTAATTATCCAATGTGGTTGAACAGGTCTCACCCCGCAGTCAGTGATGGAATTGTAAATCGTACAATCTGTGGTGGCTATCATGAAATTTGCTGTTTGTATTTTTTTGAGATATCACTGAAGAAGTGTCTTGGAGGCTTTTACGTGTATAAACTTCAAAGAGCACCAGCATGCAACTTGGCCTATTGTACAGGTAAGCAATTACAATATAGCTAATCAATACAACCCTACAGAGTGACTCTGCTTATCCTTAATTTGGAAGTATAATTACCTCAAGTCCAAGCAGGAATCTGTGCCTAGGCCTGATAGAGGTGTAATAGGGAAACCCAGTGAAGATTGAGTAATCTTTAGGGGGAGGCTTTGAGGCGAACCTAAGACCGGGACAGTCTTTTAGAGGGCTCCCCCTGTGCTAGAGGTACTCACTCTGTTCCTGAGGGGGGAGGGGTGACAGCTGAATTCCCTGTAATGACTTCATGTCCACTTATAGTTAGAAAATGGCTGCAGCAAGTTGTTCCAACCATTTCAGAGTGCGAGTGCTGGGTGCAGTGGAGTCAAAGCCGGATAGACATTTGTGGTGTAACAGGAACTGGCTTTACTGGAACATGAGTGCAGTAAGAGAAGGTCACCTTACATTGTGGATACAAATAAATGGGAAGACTCACTCTCCAGCTGTAACAGATAGTAGGAAATCGGGTGCCCGACCTGGTTAGTCCACAACCATGATAAATCCAGAAAATAATGATGCTGGTCTGCACTCCCATAAAACATCCATTTATCGCCAAAAATCAAGCAGCCCATCAGTGCAAATGCAGGGATAAAATCAAACGGGACCTTCCTGCTTTGTGATGTCGAGTGCAGCACTTGGAGGGTGAGTGGCAACATGCTTTTGTACTATGACCATGTGATTATATTCAACTTAAATTGCAGTAACTTTATAGTGAGTACTTGTTAGACCTTGTGATACATTTGAAAAAGGGACGCGGTCGCGCCCGAAACGCGTTTGATTTTATCCCTGCATTTGCACTGATGGGCTGCTTTTAATGATTTTTGACAATAAATGGATGTTATATGGGAGTGCAGACCGGCATCATTATTTTTTACATTGTGGATAACATAAATAGGCAAAAGAAGTCAGAGATCACTTCAATGTATAGGAAACACAACATGCAGCAGAGAATGTACAATATAGACTACACATAAATATATGTAACAGCGCCATCTGTTATCATATATGTAAACTGCATTTACCTAGCAATATAGATGCAGATCACATACAGGGATAAGCTGTAAACTGTTGCACAGTATCTTCACATCAACAACAGTCTTTTATTCCAACAGACAGGACAGATATTCTCATGACCCAGGGTTGGCTTTTGGGGTGTGCTATCGCACAGAGCACCAGTGTCAGGGGGGTCTCCTACATGGCAGCTACTTCCACATGAGCCGCTCGTGGAGTCTGAAACCTGGAGGAGCGAGCGGGCGGGACGGGGTCAAGCCGACAAGGAAGATTTCCCTTCAGTGAAGCAATAAATGTACTGGAATAGGGGGAGAGGGAATATTGGAAAACGGGCATGTATGTGTGTGCCGGGGAGCGGGGCTGGCAAATGTGCATGTGCATGGGGGGGTGGCAAATGTTCATGTGCATGGGGGGGTGGCAAGTGTTCATGTATGTCTGGGGGAAGATGATGTATAATGTACATGTGTGTGGGGGGTGGTGTATGGTGTGCGCACCCCCAGAGAGGTGCTGGGGTTCTGGGCACGGCCCTGGGAAGTGGAGAGATCTCTGGAAAAAGTAAATCGGGTGATTTGTACCCCACCGCCCCTTAAGTCCTATAAACTTTAGGAAGGTGGTTGCTTCTTTTTCAAGTGGACCAAACTGGCTGATTCCCTATATCCGAAGCAACCAAATGTGGGATTCCCTACCGCATACCCACATTTTAAGCAATCCCACAGCAAATGCACAGGCTTTCATGCAATCTGCACTCTATGCTGAATATAATAATGCAGGACAAAGAACTGTTTTTGTTCACGGAGCCTGGCATGGAGAGCGGGGAGCAGCTGGCATCCCTGGCTTCACTCCAGTGCAGCAGAGTATCCCCCAGGAAAGCCAGGGGTTGGGTCTGGTGCAGGCACCATGGGATCACTTGCATGGAAAGTATACTGGCGATTCTGAGATGTTTCACGTAATGGGGCATTCTGGGAATAGGGAATCAGGCAGATCCGGAGTCTTTTAGACTTCAGGGCCGGCAAATACAGATTTTGGTCCACATCTATTGTGGGGCAGCAGTCAAAAATGACTGCTGGTCGAACTAGCCCCTAGCATCATGCCTGATACTAGGGGTACTCCACTTCTGTATTGCCTCCCCACCGGCTGCCAATTGACCACCCCACATGGGTGGCTACACGGAGCAGTCAACAGGCAGACAATGGCTAACGCCTCTGCCTGGCACAGGTTTGATGCTAGGTAATGCGCAGGAGGATTCTGGCGATAGTGAGGAAGCACTGAAGTGTGTTGGGGGCCCCATCCTGTAGTTTTGCACAGGGTGCCTTTCATCCTAGGGCCAGCCCTGACAGGACCCCTGGCCCTTAGGAAGGGCCAGTGTCAGCACCCGGCAAGGTGGGGCAGCTGCCGGGGGCCCCCACCCTCCAGGGGGGCCCTCTGACAGGCCGGCCTTTAAAGTTTTGGTCCAAATAGCATGATCCTTAGGGGTCATCCAGATTTGGGACGTCCCTCGTTGATGTGACGCAACTCTTCACCACAAAGGGGCCCACTGAGACCAAGCCGCCCAAGGGCCCACATGAACCTGGAGCCAGCCCTGCCCTTAGGGCCCTAACCCAGATGATTCCTGTGATTAGATTCCATCTCAGCACGGTTTTCACCCATCAAGGGCCACAACGAGTGTGTCAATCTCAGCCTTCTCCTCTGTCCATTCAGAGGGGTAGACATCTGGCTTGACATTGTAGGTCCTCCAGGTGGGCTGTCTGGTATATCTCACACAGCCTACCCCCATGACTCATTGTATTTCAGACAGCCTTAGCATATTTATAGACTTCAGGAACCAATCAGCCAGTTTTAACTGGTGCTTCCCTCTCTTACTGTATGCCAAGTATGTCCCATCTGTAGTGCAAGGCCAATGCCTATTGTCCATAGATCCTTGCTACCATCCCTGACACTTAACTATCTAACATTGGACGTTGTGTTTGTGTGTTGGCTAATCCAACATCCTGTTAGATGGTATCCAGCAACAGTCACTGCATTACATCTGATGGATCTTGCTGTAGAATATTGTTCCCCAACCTTCTCCTGGAGAGCTACCAAAATATCATCATGCTTTTTTGAAAGTCCCCATAGTTGGCTCTATAGCTCTGTCTAAGCACCAATTACTTCCACTTCCGTGTGGAAATCTAAAAAACACAGCTGTTCTCAAGGAGAGGGTCGGGGAACACTTCTGTAGAACAATGGACCCACTAACCTCATCCAGGTAAAATCTGTGGAGAATAAAGAGCCAGTAATGTGACTGACACAAGTACAGTAATGTGAGTTTCAGTATTTGCTATATTTATAATAACAAAAAAGTGAATAATGAAAAGAACAGCTACTCTCACCATTTGTCTTTCCTTTTAGAATCTGTTTCTAAGTGCTCGGAAATAGTCTGCGCTCCTGATGAAGAATGTAGAATTAATGGTGGAATTGCTGAATGTTACTGTAAAGACTCATCAATCATTAATTATGGTTCCCAGGCATTAACAGGTAAAAGCTTTTCATATGCAAATGCCAAAACAAAAGGTGGCGCAGTTTGTGTGACCTGCGTGTGTTGTACGGGAAAAGAAATGATGTTAATCAAAATGTATTAATTGATTATTATTGATTAATATGAAATTAATATTAAGGGGTGGATGGTGTTAGAAATATCTGGGCATCATAAAACTATTAACAAATATCTTGACAGCTCCCCTGATGCCTGTCCCATGTGCCTCTCCTCTATTTCCTGCAGAGCCAGGTAGAAGCCGTAGCAGGGCTCCAAAGTTTGCCCTCCATTCAATTCCATTCCTGCATAATCATGCAAAAAAACAGCCCCTCGTTCTCCTGGTGGCCCAGCAAGCCACAGCCATCTCACAGCTGTCTCGGACCACAGCAAGGCTTATAAAGCCATGTCAAGACACACCCTCTTCAGCTCAGCCATGTCACAGACACTGAAGCAGGGAAAGCGGTTAAATTCGGAATACTTCAGAGATTTTAAGATATTTTGAAAGGGTTCATTTTACACTGTTCCCACTGAGGATAAGGGGGAAGGAGGTTAGTTCCTGTCTGGTCTTGCACATATTGTAGGCAGAAGGGCTTTGATATAGTAAAAACTTGTGTAATATTTGCAGGCAGGCTCCCGGGTTTTTTAGGTTTGTACAACGTAGCTTATATTGGAGCACCCAGGAAATTTACCTGGGGGAGGGGGGATCTCGACACAGATGAGCTGTGGCTTTTGTATTCCCCAGCATTGTGGCTCCTCTTCTGCTTCATCTTGCCCATTGCTGCTCTAATGTTTTACTCGCTGTAGTAATTGCCTGGCTTGCTCATTGCATCCCCTAATGCAAACAGTTCTTATACTGCGGTCAGCCCACATAAATGTTAACAAAAATGTGCCGTTCCCAACGACCAAAATCCTGTACATAAAGCAATCTGGACCCCAATAATGACAACAGGGGGAGCGATGATCAAACATGTATAGATCTTAAGTTTAATAAACAGCCATTAATGACATACAAACAACAAGCATAACAACATTTAAAACCATACAAAACACATGACAGCAGGAGAGGCACCGGGGGGGCATAATTGAATTACAAGTAATGTAGGCGAATGGCAGTCCACACAGAAATATGAGAAGTTTACCCTAATAAAGCCCTTACAACCAATCTATAATGTAAAGGTCCAAAATGCAATAAACAAAGACAGACTTGTCTACCAAATACAAATCTCTGTAAGCATGATGAATATCAGAACTTCCTAGTCTAATATCCCCTAATCCCCTAATATCCCCTAATATTGGTCAACCTCCGCCTCCTGCTCCTGCTATTAAATCCGTACCTCTACTAGGCCATGACTACCTCTACTAGGCTATGATTACCCTTACTAGGCCATGACTACCTCTACTAGGCTATGATTACCCCTACTAGGCCATGACTGCCCCAGTGGAAAAGAGGTAGTGCACCAACAGGAGAGGTAATTTTGGAACAGGCTCCCATTAAGTGAGCTACACCCAGCCCAGCTGAACCTAAAGTGTGTGGCCCACTGGGAATTATCCTAGCTCTCCCTCTGGCTAGTCTGCTTTTGTACGAGACCAACCCAAAAAAATTTGAAGAGCATCTTCTGTCTTTTGGGAGGTAGATTATAATGTTCTATGAATGTAATTTGAAAAGTAATGACAATTTCCAAAAGAAATTTAGACGTACACTTTTTCAATGCATACTTTAGAGCAGGGGTCCCCGACCTTTCTTAACATAGGAACCACTTTTTCAACTAGAACAATGAGAAAATCCCCCTTATCCCATAAAATATTTGCCCCCATAGAAGCCGATTTTCTATCTCCAAAAGTTTAAATGGCAGATGTGTTGAATTACCTATTGACGTGTCTGCAGCTTACAGCACAACACTCAGTGGTAGGCATGCTTGCCTACCTGCCAACTAATTCCAGGCAGGTCTCGAGCCACACAGTAAGGGTCCGTGAGCCACAGGTTGGGGACCAGGGTATTAGCACTGAATAATTTAGTTAGAAACGAATTAGGCACAACTAATTTACACTAGAAAACATTTTAGGTGACAGTTTTCATCATATTGAATATATTTAAACAAATATACTGTAAATTCAGAAAATATTTAGGTAAATTATGCACACTTTCATGTTTTAGGATACCTCCAACCCCAAGTCATCTGTGGTCTGGACAACATTCAAGTCACATTTGGCAAATGTTTTCTGGAGAAGCTGAGTTTTAACACCTCATCCATCCATCTAAGAGACGTTACCTGCAGAGGAGTCATTGTCAGAAGAGATAAGAGTTACATCACTCTTACGACAAGGCCTAGGAATGGAAATTGTGGTGGAGAAACGTGGGTATGTATCATTCCACTGCTGCTAAACAAGAAGTCATGTCGGTTAGATCTTCATCCTGGAGTCCATGCATTCTAAAAAGACAAATACTAATGCTAGACAATGATTATGATATATATTGTGGTTTTAGAAACCTAGTTGAGTTCCATCCTGTAATGCCCAGGTGATCACCAGCCTAAGTTCAGGTGCCAACCCCCAATCCCAACACCGCCGTCTTCACCAATAGTTAAGCCGGGAGACATTACACGCCTGCCCAAACACGGTTGCCCCCAGGACTTAAGGGCGCAAAGAATGGCACCTGAGGCCACAAAGGCTGATGTACAGCAGGGCAAAACTAACAGTACACAGGGGAAGTCAGAGATAGCCGGGGCTGCAACAGATTATCACTCCTACCAGGGTCCTGACAAAAGGACTAAACAAAGCCGAAGTCCAGGGAAAGCCAAAGGTCAAAGCCATAAATCAGAGAGTCGCAGAATCCAAAGGGTCAGGCAAAAAAACGTAGTCGAGAAGGCAAACGAATCCGGTCAGCAGGAAGTAAACTAACAGCATAACATACCACAAGCTAGACGCTATCACAGGCAGTGTGTGCTGAAGCCTGGACAGCTTTATGTGACTCCTGACCAATAGAAGGTTGGAAGGCCGGGCTGCACAGCAGTTGCTTAATTGACACTCTACTCCCAGTGAGCCAAACAGAACCTCTGAGTTAACCCTTTCGCTGACCACAGCGAGCTGCAATACGCCGCCGCAAGGCGTATGAGGAGCGGGCCCCTAGACGTGTTACTCTGTTTCCGCAATGATGTTTTAATTACTCTGACGAGTGCGGACAGGTAAACGCTTGGCTCTTACACATCCATGATTAGTAATGAGCTGGAGCAGGGACAAATCCCTCTGTCCCTCTGGATAGTCCCCAGTATCCAGCATTTGGTACCCCTAATGACCGAAACAATAGCTCCGGCCTTAACAATGTGTGAACTGGTATAGGGGTCCATTAGACAATATATTTAAAACAAAAAAATCTAATCAGTGCAACGTGTTCTTTCATCTGCCCCCCCCCCCCCCCCCCCCCCCCCCCCGCCAAGCAGCATCCTCTCTGCAGGACCACCGGGTAGGTCCTCCCACTTCCTACTTGTCCGGCAGACTGTGATCCTCTTGATGGTGGTGCTCTATTGTAGCTGCCCCACTGGCATCTGTAGTTAGGGGAGACACAGGCCCCCTCCTTCTTTTTCGGTGTCGCCAATACTTTATAATTCAAGTTTAAGGTGCGCACTCAATACATGTCATAATGAAAACAAAAGAATTGTGTACTCAAAGAATCACTAGTTTATTAGAATAGATCACATTATACATTACAAGAGAATCAAGAATATCACATGATTACAACAACAGACAATCCATAAATCCTTATTGTGCAGCTTCAGGTATGCTTGAAAATGCTTAAATAAGCCAAATTTAACAAGAGAATACCAGTCTGATTCAGTTAAATTCAGTGCAGTATACGGCTAAAGTGCATTGTGCAGTCAAAAATAGTCAAAGATTATATAGTTAATTCAAGTAGAAAATGTATCCAACAAAAAAATGTATTGCACAAGCCTAGCAGCGATATATTGCACTTGTTACTTGTTAAGGATAGCGTCAGGTAGTGGCTGGTTAATGAGAGGTAGCGACTGATAGCGACTGGTGAACGCCGGACACGGCACGCAATTACACATTTGTCAAGCAGAATCTGTTTAGCGACTGGGATAGCGCCATGTAGCGTCTGATTCATCATTTTCACAGCCTCAGCGAACAGCGCCGGCCTTCAGCCTTGCGCCAGGTATGACCTCACGCTACCTGTCGCTCTCCAATACATTTCAATGGACGATCCTTTTCTTCTCTTTAAACCGGGTTTTTGTTTTGTTTTTTTCGCCAAAAAATCACAAATAATTCTGTGACCTCTTCTGACATTGAAAAAGCTGTTTTTTCATTTTTTTTTATTTTTTTTAAATTTCTTCAGAAATGACATTACAGGTCTGCCATTATAGTGTTCATGTTACAATGTGGTTACAATGTAATTCCATATTCTCGTTTTGTTACTAGTGGATAGATGCTGGAAAACAGACTTTAAACACACCGCCTCCTGCGCTCTGGGCTTCAAACAACTATTTTTCAGCGCCAGAGATTTTTGCAGCTGTTTTTTTGCTGAATATGGTGTGAGTCGGTCGCTATGAGCAGTCGCTAACATGTGCTTCCGTACAGCGCTGTACTGGTCGAATAGCGACTCCTCACAATGTATTCAACATTACTGAACAGCGACTGAGTTGCTATAAAGTAGCGACTCACGGCCGAGCACTGCGTCTACTAGCGGGCGCTCTGAAAATGCCTGCTACATCTGTCGCTACCTGCCGCTACTGATGAATCAGCCTGCCAGCCTCGCTCCCAGGCGCCACGTGACTCAGAGTGACGCGGCCGCGTCACTATGACTCACTTCCCGTCCAGCGTCGGTCCCGTCTGACTGGCAGGCTGATCACAGCCAACCACAGCATGGAGGCTCGCACGCGCACGGGGCCATCGCCGCCAGGTACCGTCCCATTCACACCGCACTTAATGAAAATGCATTGCTATTTACATATATATCTATAAGAGACGATCTATACAGGGAGCAATAATAAACTATACACATGTAGTTTATTATTTGATAGGGTAGGTGGGGTCTTTCTATAGATTCAACCCTGACTCTGCCTGTGCAATATACGGTAAATGACAAGCTAACTAGTCCATATACTAATAATAATAATAGTGGAATAATGGTCATTGTGTGTAGAGATGAGCGTACTTCTTGAAAGTTCGATTCGGGCGATTTGCCGAATTTCCCCAAGAAATTCGGGTTCGCCCGAATCGAACTTTCACGAATCGCTCATCTGGAAAAAAAAATGCCGGCATGGTGGGAGCGGGCAGGCCGGCTACGCTGTCAGCTGTCATCAGAGGACGCGTCATCAGAGGGCAACTGAGAGCGGCGCCGGCCTCCACGCTCCGACCATGCAGGTAAGTGTTTGCTTTTTAAAAAAATGCCGGCATGGTGGGAGCGGGCAGGCCGGCTGCGCTGTCAGTGGGCCTGCTTCCGCCGCTCGCTGACAGCGTAGCCGGCCTGCTTGCTCCCACCATGCCGGCATTTTTTTTTTATTTCAGGGAAAATTCGATCGTGCAGAATCGAATTTTCCCTGAAATTCGGAGCGAATTCCGGTTCGTCCGAACCGGTTTGCTCATCCCTAATTGTGTGCCAACGCACACATGGAATTCTTTCTCTGCATTAACCCATCTGTGCACTGTGAACACGCCAGTGAATAAACACCATGTGACTGACTATACACAAGTGAATTACACACTAAGGGGAGGTGAAGTGCACATGTGCCCGAAGCGGTGGGGCTGCCCTAAACTCAGCACCCGGGGAGCATTTGGGTTTAAAAGAGTAAAAGAATGTAACACTTATGTTATTTATATGACAATACAATTAAGTTCAAAGTAAATTGTACCAATGACCATTTCAGAATTGTGAAATTGTTGATATATAGGGCCTGATTCACTAAGGATGCTAGACAGGGCCGATATCAGGGCGGAGGGGCGGGGGTGGTGTTCTGGGCCCAGGCTCTGGGGGGGGAGGGGGGGGGCAGACTCACCTCACAATGATGGAGACATAGATCTGTGCCCTGCTTGCTGCTACCACTGTATACGCAACCCAGCATCCGCGGCCTTGCTGAGAAGAACTAGCACAACCCCCGCGCCCCACATAGCCCCCATCACCCCGCCCCACGTAGCCAGGCAACATCGGGCTGGACCGCACGGATCTCTGTGTCCACTCCCACTTGTGCCACCGGCCCCGCCCACCGTCCACCTCTCTCTTCAGATGAGTATGAGGGTGGCATGTGGAGCAGCTGCGGACTCGGCAGAGAAAGGAGGGGCCTTTTTTTTTTTACATTTAATTCAATGCCTTGCATTTACTGGGGCCTGGGGGGGTGCGGACAACAGTGGCAAAGGGGTAAAGGATTACCAAACTTAGGGGGGCCCATCTGGAGGTAACTATAGGGTGTGCAATCGGGGCCCAGGAGGTCAGGGGGGCCCTATCACTGTTCCTCCCTCACCATCATATTTTGCTCCTTTGCCATCATTTAGAGAAAGGATGCACTATTACTCTCTGCTATTTCAGTCTTTTAGAGGACCAAAAGTGGCCCTGGAGTCTTCATGAGACTTCAGGGCCTCCTGATTACCTGTACCGGAGACATCTTGATTTGGGATGCCCCACTATTTGTCCCCCCTGTATGCTTACCTTTCCAAGGAACCCACCGTGCATGTGCGGTAGGCGGGTGCATCACTCACATCCTTTTCCGGCTGTGCGTGGTCACTCCTGCCATAACGGAATGGCTGTGCGTGGCTGAAGGATGCAAGTGATGCCATGTACCGCCGATGTGTGCGGCTGTGATTTCATTCAGCTTATCCAGCCGCACGTTAATAATATGTATGACCGGAGAAGCTGATTGGAAGAGAGCCGCAGCTGCGCCATATCCTCGAGGAAAGGTAAGAACAGCGGGCGATCTGTTGGGCTTCACACAGCGGGACATCCCCAACTGAGGGGGATGGACCAAAACTCGGGATAGTGAAAATTCCAGGTTTTGCCCCACTGTTGTCTAGCTGCATTCAAGTTGAGTTAAAGTGAAACAAAACCTGGAAATGTGACTTTCCCGGGATCTGTTCCATTCCCTTGTTCCCCAATTTGTGATGCCCCGCTGTGTGAACGTTGCTTTTTACTCATTTCTTTCTGGTTCCAACAACACACGCGTGGGCTTTTGTCCATTGAGATGCGCCTGCTGTGTATGCATTTGGAAGGCGGCTCTTATTGACTTGAATGGGGGAACCCATGCTGCCACATCCTCGGCGGCGTGCGTGTTCCTGTCCCAGCCTATCTTAGGCCCTTATTTAACAAGGGATAGCGCCAGGTAGCGAATGGTGAGCGGCCGGTAATGACGGGCCCCGCCACGAGAACGCCGGCTCCCCACCACAATCACACATTTATCAAGCCGATCCTGCTTAGCGACTGAGAGAGCGCCAGATAGCGACTCATTCATCATTATTCCAGCCTCAGCCCACAGCGCCAGCGAGCGACCTTGAACAGCGACAGGTATGACCTCTCGCTACCTGGCGCTCTCCAATGCATTTCAATGGAGCAATCTTTAAATATTCATAATTAATTGCTATTAATGTTTTTTTATTAAATGTCAAAAATATTACAGGTCTGATATTAATGTATTCATATTACAAAATGTTTAGAAAAACTTGTTTTTTTTTTTCCAAAAATATGGTTGTTTGGGGGTTAAAAAACTACTTTTAACCCATCGCCGCCAGCGCTCTGGGGTTTAAACAAGCATTTCACAACGCGAGAATTTTTTGAGCGTGATTTGTTAATGAATATGCTGGGAGCCATTCGCTATGGCCGTTCGCTGTCATGCGCTCCCATACAGCGTGGAACCTGTCAAACAGCGACTCCTAACCCCGTTTTCAACATTACCGCACACCGACTGAGTCGCTGTCAACAACCGAACAACGGCCAAGAACAGTGAATACTAGCGGGCGCTGTGAAAATACCGCTACTGTCGCTCATCTGTTGCTACCTGGCGCTATTAATGAATCGGCCTCTTAATATCTAGACTGGGAGCGCCCACCGAGGATGCGGCAAAGTGCGCTCTCCATTACAACAATGTGAGCCGTCTGCCAAATAACATACAGGCTGATTCATGACTAGCGCCAGGTATCGGCAGATGAGCGTCTGTACAGCGCTTAGAGCGACCACTAGTAGACGCTGTAAGCCTGTACCGGGCGCTGTAACAGAGCACCTCATTCGCTGAAGTAACCTGACTGGTATTGATGAATGTGATGTATGTTGGGCACTCAAACACCAGTACAGTGCTGCAGGGAGCGAGAGGTAGCGCCAGCTCTGTGTGACAAACTCTCAGCGACCCTCACCATAGGCGCTCTGGATCTGGTCGTTATAGCAAAGAGCGCCAGACGCTGTGTGATCAAAGTCTGATTTTGAACACATATCCACCAGTAACAAAGCGAAAACACATGGAATGACATTGTTATAACCCTGTGACATTAACACTTTAGAGCCAGACCTGTAATGACAATTCTGCATAAAAATATAAAAAAATCAAAGTTTTCAAAAATGACTCTTTCTAGGCCAGGAGAGGTCACACAATTATTTGAGAGAAAAAAAAAAAATAATAAAAAAAGAAATGGAACGTCCATTGAAATGTATGGGCGAGCGACAACGGATAGCGACAGGTAATACCTGGCGCTCTGGAAGCTAGATCGACGACGCTATACGCTGAGCCACCTGTAATGATGAATAGAACGCTACATGGCGCTGTTAGAGTCGCTCACCAGATTCGCTTTCATAAAGTGGTTTTGCACCCAGCGCCCAGGGTTCACCAGACGCTGTCTGCTGCTACGAGGCGCTACCAGACTCTAACCCTTGATGAATAAACCCCTAGGTGCAAATCCTTTCTCACCTAATAAAGTATGAGTGTGCAATAATTTAAAATAATAAACAGTGTAAAAGTTCCCAACAAATGGTTAAAGAGTCATGGATATAATCAGCTGTGCTGTAATAATAGTCATAAATTATATTGACAAGGATAATAGTAATGGTCTTCCAAAACATTTACATTCAGCTCTATGTCGGCAATACAAGAAAAAGAATAACGCATGTGTGGCACAAAAGAAAGGCTCTTAGGCTTACATCAAATGAATGCACAAAAATAATCACACATTCAGAATGTTTAGTGCTGAAAGTCATTTAAACCGTGTCAGATAATTAACACCTTAAATCTTTACATTGAATGTTTTATTTTTTCAGAATGAGGGAAGTGATATCAAATATCGCAACACCGTGTACCTGGCTTTTAAAAGTGACGGAGTGATTATAAGAAATGAGCAGCCCATCAACTTCTATTGCTCTTATCCGCTGAATATGGAGATTAACCTTTTATCTGCCATCAATCCGCTCACAGTGTAAGTGACTAAACTGCAATAGGATTGAAAATTCAGAACTGGGTATAAAAGTCCACAGTATCAAGCCCCGTGTGACACCCGCCTTCTACGTAAGTCCACAACCCCCAATCTCCGCTGCTAGCTTCACCTATAGACAGGGGCGGACTGGAGGTAAAAAATGGCCCGGGACTTTTCTGGTCACACCGGCCCTACAGTGTGTCCGTCCTGTTATCCGCACCCCCACAACAGACAGTGTGCAGAACCCCCCTATCACCCCATAGAAGGCTGCGTGTCAGAACACCCCTCTCCATAACATGCCGGGGTAGCAGGGCCCCCCATAACATGGCAAGTGGCAGGGACCCCCATAACATGGCAAGTGGCAGGGCCCCCCATAACATGGCAAGTGGCAGGGACCCCCATAACATGCCGAGTGGCAGAGCCCCCCCATAACATGCCGAGTGGCAGAATCCCCCCATAACATGCCGAGTGGCAGAGCCCCCCCATAACATGCCGAGTGGCAGAGCCCCCCCATAACATGCTGAGTGGCAGAGCCCCCCCATAACATGCTGAGTGGCAGAACCCCCCCATAACATGCCGAGTGGCAGAATCCCCCCATAACATGCTGCCTAGCAGAACCCCCCCCCCCCATAACATGCTGCCTAGCAGAACCCCCTGCCTAACAAGCTGACAGAACCCCTTTATAACAGGCTGAGTTGCAGAATGACCCAGATCCAAAACACACCAAGCTAAATGGCAGAACCCCCGCCCCCACCCACTCCCAACCCCCCTGGCCCCACTCACCTCGCTGTTGCTTCTGGAGCTAGCCACATCGCTGGAAGATGCGGATCGATGCCCGCCGCTGTGCAGCAGCCTCTGATGACCGGGCGGCAACATAGCAATAGCATGAGAGTTCCATCCGAGCCAGGACTCTCATGATGACTCCGTGCACTGCCCGGTCATCATAGGAAGGCCGCCACCGCCTCCCCTGCACTGGCTACCTGCCGGCTCTAGTTTAATGACGGCTTTTGCATCTAGATACCGGCCGGGTGAATGGAAGCCGCCGTTCACCTGACCCGCTGCCAGAAGCCAGAACCAGCGCTGGCATTAAGGAATTGGCAGCCGGCCAGTGCAGGGTAGGTGGCGGCCTACCGGGCATTGTCCCGGTATGCCCTATGGCCAGTCCGCCCCTGCCTATAGACAAGCCCCCGTCTGCTGGGACGCTTTACACGAGGCAAGACTGGGCGATGTCGGATAAGCCGGGGTCATACAGGGAATTCTGTCCAATTTAGCGCAGCACCAAAGGGAAGAGACGGGAGAAGGGTCAAGGTCGAGCCAGGGGTCAAGCCGGGAGGTCACGGTTACACAGTACAGAGGATGAGACAGAATCGTAGTCAGGTAACAAGCAAGGGTCGGACCCAGGGGCAATCACGGGAAGATCAGACAAGGCAAGGTCGGCAACAGAATGGAATCTAGAAACACTTAGGACAAATTACACCCAGCAGCACGCTATCACGGGCACCGACGCACTGGAGGGGCATCCCTCAGTACAGGCAGTGGGTGGGGGCATCCCTCAGTACAGGCAGTGGGTGGGGGCATCCCTCAGTACAGGCAGTGGGTGGGGGCATCCCTCAGTACAGGCAGTGGGTGGGGACATCCCTCAGTACAGGCAGTGGGTGGGGACATCCCTCAGTACAGGCAGTGGGTGGGGGCATCCCTCAGTACAGGCAGTGGGTGGGGGTATCTCTCAGTACAGGCAGTGGGTGGGGGCATCCCTCAGTACAGGCAGTGGGTGGGGGCATCCCTCAGTACAGGCAGTGGGTGGGGGCATCCCTCAGTACAGGCAGTGGGTGGGGGCATCCCTCAGTACAGGCAGTGGGTGGGGGTATCTCTCAGTACAGGCAGTGGGTGGGGACATCCCTCAGTACAGGCAGTGGGTGGGGACATCCCTCAGTACAGGCAGTGGGTGGGGACATCCCTCAGTACAGGCAGTGGGTGGGGGCATCCCTCAGTACAGGCAGTGGGTGGGGACATCCCTCAGTACAGGCAGTGGGTGGGGACATCCCTCAGTACAGGCAGTGGGTGGGGGCATCCCTCAGTACAGGCAGTGGGTGGGGGCATCCCTCAGTACAGGCAGTGGGTGGGGGCATCCCTCAGTACAGGCAGTGGGTGGGAGCATTCCTCAGTACAGGCAGTGGGTGGGGACATCCCTCAGTACAGGCAGTGGGTGGGGGAATCCCTCAGTACGGGCAGTGGGTGGGGGCATCCCTCAGTACAGGCAGTGGGTGGGGACATCCCTCAGTACAGGCAGTGGGTGGGGGCATCCCTCAGTACAGGCAGTGGGTGGGAGCATTCCTCAGTACAGGCAGTGGGTGGGAGCATTCCTCAGTACAGGCAGTGGGTGGGGACATCCCTCAGTACAGGCAGTGGGTGGGGGTATCTCTCAGTACAGGCAGTGGGTGGGGACATCCCTCAGTACAGGCAGTGGGTGGGGACATCCCTCAGTACAGGCAGTGGGTGGGGACATCCCTCAGTACAGGCAGTGGGTGGGGACATCCCTCAGTACAGGCAGTGGGTGGGAGCATTCCTCAGTACAGGCAGTGGGTGGGGACATCCCTCAGTACAGGCAGTGGGTGGGGACATCCCTCAGTACAGGCAGTGGGTGGGGGCATCCCTCAGTACAGGCAGTGGGTGGGGGCATCCCTCAGTACAGGCAGTGGGTGGGGACATCCCTCAGTACGGGCAGTGGGTGGGGGCATCCCTCAGTACAGGCAGTGGGTGGGGACATCCCTCAGTACGGGCAGTGGGTGGGGGCATCCCTCAGTACAGGCAGTGGGTGGGGGCATCCCTCAGTACAGGCAGTGGGTGGGGGCATCCCTCAGTACGGGCAGTGGGTGGGGGCATCCCTCAGTACAGGCAGTGGGTGGGGACATCCCTCAGTACAGGCAGTGGGTGGGGACATCCCTCAGTACAGGCAGTGGGTGGGGGCATCCCTCAGTACAGGCAGTGGGTGGGGGCATCCCTCAGTACAGGCAGTGGGTGGGGGCATCCCTCAGTACAGGCAGTGGGTGGGGGCATCCCTCAGTACAGGCAGTGGGGGGGCATCCCTCAGTACAGGCAATGGGTGGGGGCATCCCTCAGTACAGGCAGCAGACAGGATATCCAATTCATGCCTGCCTGCCCGCTGCTGATGTTACCTCCCCAACCGCCCACTTACACCTGTTCCCGGTGGGCGGGCGGCTGGTCTCTCTTCATTGTTGTTCCTGCAGCGGCCGCTCACACACTTTCACTCACTCACATACACATACACTACGGTGGGCGGGACCTATATGGCTGGCGTCCAATGAAAACAATGGACGCCGCCCATAGACGTGCCGGTAAGCGTGTGGTTGTGTGTGTATGCTCGTGTGTGTGTCTTTGTGTGTGTGTGGGGGAACGGCGGGGGGGACAGTGACCTTTCCTGGTGCCGGCCTACCAAGATTTTGCCTGGTATGCCCTATGGCCAGCCCGCCCCTGCCCTCGCGTTATAGTTACACTCTGGGGTATAAATAGATTGTGGGACAGATCTCTGTATTGACCCCGAATATATTTAAACATAGTTATTAGATAATCCCTCAGGCATCTTTTTTCCAAACTAAATAAACCTAACTTTGACAATCTTTGTCTATTTGTCTAGCGCTGAGAAGTAAGGGGCGCTTGATGGTATATATGTTCTGCTATCCAGCAGCTCTAGCTGTGTACCCGCTCTCTCTTATGGTCCTTTTATAGGATCAGACAACTGATATGGGTGGGGTGTCTAACCAGGGGTAGGGGGGGGGAATTTGAGGGGATTAGTGACACACATATAGCGGAATGGGGGAAGGGGGGGGGCTTTCCTCAGGGCTGTCATTGATGATCCTTTGTCCATTCAACTTTTCTCCTTAGACTCGGGCTCACAGTACACCGGGTAATACCATAGCGCCCGCTGGGTGTCTACCTATTTATCAGTTCTCGGAACTCATCTGACTCTTGGAAAATCAACCATGGTAGTGAAGTGGAAAATTAAATATTATACTTAGACCTATATTTAAGAAAGGATAGCGTCAGGTAGCGCCTGGTTAATGTGAGGTAGCGACAGATAGCGACAGGTGAACGCCGGACACGGTCACGCAATTCCACATTTATCAAGCAGAATCTGTTTAGCGACTGGGATAGCGCCATGTAGCGTCTGATTCATCATTTTCACCGCCTCAGCGAACAGCGCCAGCGTTCAGCCTTGCACAGCGCCAGGTATGACCTCTCGATACCTGTCGCTCTCCCATACATTTCAATGGACGATCCTTTTCTTCTCTTTAAACCGGGTTTTTGTTTTTTTTCGCCAAAAAATCACAAATAATTCTGTGACCTCTTCTGGCATTGAAAAAGCCGTTTTTTCACATTTTTATGATTTTTTAAAAATTTCTTCAGAAATGACATCACAGCTCTGCCATTAAAGTGTCATGTTACAATGTTGCTACAATGTAATTCCATATGTTTTCGCTTTGTTACTGGTGGATAGATGCTGAAAAACAGACTTTAATCACACAGCCTCCTGCGCTCTGGGTTTCAGAGAAGCATTTTTCAGCGCCAGAGATTTGTGAGGCTGTTTTTTTTGCTGAATATGGTGTGAGTCGGTCGCTATGAGCAGTCGCTAACATGCGCTCCCATACAGCGCTGTACTGGTCAAATAGCGACTCCTCACAATGTATTCAACATTACTGAACAGCGACTGAGTCGCTATGAAGTAGCGACCCACGGCTGAGCAAAGAGACTACTAGAGGGCACTCAGAAAATGGCTGCTACAGACGCTCATCTGTCGCTACCTGCCGCTAATGATGAATCAGCCTGCCCGTGTTATTTAATAGTAGCCGCCTGTATGCCGACTCACACGTTGTCAGTGTTTAGGGGGATTTTCACCCCTCCCTCCTCATAGGTTTAAACCATTACCAAGAATGGAATGTTGTGTCTGCTTGATTAGAAACAGATGTTCTTCATCTCTGAGCTATATATACCATATATGTGTATCTGTATATGTTTGAAATGACCAATGGGAAAATGACATCCAATCCAAATGGTCATTTAAGCTTCTGTGTCTAAGCAAACAAGAGAACCAGCAATTCGGCGTATCGAGACATATCGGGCCCCCGGTTAACCGAATAAACATTGCATTTTCTGAAGATATTTTGCTTCTGAATATAAAAGTCTTAAAGGAGCCACAGCACTCAACCCTGTTAGCTTGCAGGCCTATAATCTGCCTCTAAACTTAGTTCTCTGAAATCAGAGATTAGAGTTAGGACTGCACCCCACAGAGGCACCTTGGCGTAGTGGTGCAGCTTAAGCATACTTCTGCAGATGTGTGTGACCGAGTCCTCTGTTTTTAACCAAGGCCCTTATTTAACAAGGGATAGCGCAAGGTAGCGAATGGTGAGCGAACGGTAATGACGCTCACCGCCACAAGAACGCCGGCTCCCCTCCGCAATCACACATTTATCAAGCCGATCCTGCTTAGCGACTGACAGAGCGCCAGATAGCGAATCATTCATCATTATTCCAGCCTCAGCCCACAGCGGCAGCGTCCGACAGGTATGACCTCTCGCTACCTGGCGCTCTCCAATGCATTTCAATGGAGCTAACTTTAAATATTCATAATTAATTGCTATTATTTTTTTTTTTTTTTATGTCAAAAATTCTGTGACCACTTCTGCAATGTTAGATTTTTTTTTTAAGCTAAAAAAAAAAAAAAAATTGTGCAGAATTGATATTACAGGTCTGATATTAATGTATTCATATTACAAAAACATGTTTTTTTTTTTTCTAAAAATATGGTTGTTTGAGGGTTAAAAAACTACTTTTAACCCATCGCCGCCAGCGCTCTGGGGTTTAAACAAGCATTTCACAGCGCGAGAATTTTTGGAGCGTGATTTGTTAATGAATATGCTGGGAGCCGTTCGCTATGGCCGTTCGCTGTCATGCGCTCCCATACAGCGCGGAACCTGTCAAACAGCGACTCCTAACCCCGTATTCAACATTCTAAACCAGTTCAATAGGAGTGGCCGTGAAAAGACATGCCTCCCTCCCTACAATGAGCACCAAAAACACATCAAAACTCTCCTTACAAAATTTATTAATACATATAAATTCATAAAATACACATACATAACACAAGACACTAAAAAACAATAAATGGGTCCCAATTTATATAAATAACCCTGTATCTGACAGCCCCAAACTCGGGGAAAGCAATATTGCAAATATAGTGATGCACACAGACTCACGACCTGTAAATGATGCCAAAAGGGCAAAAAATTATCTATAGATGAAATACTGAGGTCAGTGTGTACAGAGGTATTCAACATTACCGCACACTAGAGATGAGCGAACTTTTGAAAAATTCGATTCGACTGATTCGCCGAATTTTCCGACAAAAATCGTTTCGACCCGAATAAATTTGCGACGAATCGCTATTAAAAACGGCTATTTCTGAGCCTCCTAGAGCCTCAATAGGGTTGTAAACCATTCTGCCTTGCTGTAACACGCACAGGATGCGTGCTGGGTTAGTTAAATAATACTTTGAAGAAATATCACATGCAGATCAGAGGCATCGCTAATAGAATCGCAGAGCGGCACAATTGCAGAGAGTTGAAGTGGCATCACTATGAGGGGCAGGAGCCCAAACATTGCTTTAAAGAGACACTGGAGTTGGCAGCAGCAGGAGCCCAAAAATTGGATGAATCACACCCTGGAGTTGGCAGCAGCAGCAGGAGCCCAAACATTACTTTAAAGAGACCCTGGGGTTGGCTGCAGGAGCCCAAAAATTGGATGAATCACACCCTGGAGTTGGCAGCAGCAGCAGGAGCCCAAATATTACTTTAAAGAGACCCTGGGGTTGGCTTCAGGAGCCCAAAAATTGGATGAATCACACCCTGGAGTTGGCAGCAGCAGGAGCCCAAATATTACTTTAAAGAGACACTGGGGTTGGCTTCAGGAGCCCAAAAATTGGATGAATCACACCCTGGAGTTGGCAGCAGCAGCAGCAGGAGCCCAAATATTACTTTAAACAGACCCTGGGGTTGGCTTCAGGAGCCCAAAAATTGGATGATTCACACCCTGGAGTTGGCAGCAGCAGCAGCAGGAGCCCAAATATTACTTTAAAGAGACACTGGGGTTGGCTTCAGGAGCCCAAAAATTGGATGAATCACACCCTGGAGTTGGCAGGAGTTGACAGCAGCAGCAGCAGGAGCCCAAATATACACTGGAGTTGGCCTCAGGAGCCCAAAAATTGGATGAATCACACCCTGGAGTTGGCAGGAGTTGACAGCAGCAGCAGGAGCCCAAACATTACTTAAAAGAGACACTGGGGTTGGCTTCAGGAGCCCAAAAATTGGATGAATCACACCCTGGAGTTGGCAGGAGTTGACAGCAGCAGCAGCAGGAGCCCAAATATACACTGGAGTTGGCTTCAGGAGCCCAAAAATTGGATGAATCACACCCTGGAGTTGGCAGGAGTTGACAGCAGCAGCAGGAGCCCAAACATTACTTAAAAGAGACACTGGGGTTGGCTTCAGGAGCCCAAAAATTGGATGAATCACACCCTGGAGTTGGCAGGAGTTGACAGCAGCAGCAGGAGCCCAAATATTACATTAAAGAGACCCTGGGGTTGGCCTCAGGAGCCCAAAAATTGGAAGAATCACACCCTGGAGTTGGCAGCAGCAGGAGCACAAATATTACTTTAAAGAGACCCTGGGGTTGGCCTCAGGAGCCCAAAAATTGGATGAATCACACCCTGGAGTTGGCAGAAGTTGGCAGCAGCAGCAGCAGGAGCCCAAATATACACTGGAGTTGGCTTCAGGAGCCCAAAAATTGGATGAATCACACCTTGGAGTTGGCAGAAGTTGGCAGCAGCAGCAGCAGGAGCCCAAATATACACTGGAGTTGGCTTCAGGAGCCCAAAAATTGGATGAATCACACCCTGGAGTTGGCAGGAGTTGACAGCAGCAGCAGCAGGAGCCCAAATATTACTTTAAAGAGACCCTGGGGTTGGCCTCAGGAGCCCCAAAATTGGATGAATCACACCCTGGAGTTGGCAGCAGCAGGAGCCCAAATATTACTTTAAAGAGACCCTGGGGTTGGCCTCAGGAGCCCAAAAATTGGATGAATCACACCCTGGAGTTGGCAGAAGTTGGCAGCAGCAGCAGGAGCCCAAATATACACTGGAGTTGGCTTCAGGAGCCCAAAAATTGGATGAATCACACCCTGGAGTTGGCAGAAGTTGGCAGCAGCAGCAGCAGGAGCCCAAATATACACTGGAGTTGGCTTCAGGAGCCCAAAAATTGGATGAATCACACCCTGGAGTTGGCAGGAGTTGACAGCAGCAGCAGGAGCCCAAATATTACTTTAAAGAGACACTGGGGTTGGCTTCAGGAGCCCAAAAATTGGATGAATCACACCCTGGAGTTGGCAGGAGTTGACAGCAGCAGCAGCAGGTGCCCAAATATACACTGGAGTTGGCTTCAGGAGCCCAAAATTGGATGAATCACACCCTGGAGTTGGCAGAAGTTGACAGCAGCAGCAGGAGCCCAAACATTACTTAAAAGAGACACTGGGGTTGGCTTCAGGAGCCCAAAAATTGGATGAATCACACCCTGGAGTTGGCAGCAGCAGCAGCAGGAGCCCAAATATACACTGGAGTTGCCTTCAGGAGCCCAAAAATTGGATGAATCACACACTGGAGTTGGCAGCAGCAGCAGCAGCAGGAGCCCAAATATACACTGGAGTTGCCTTCAGGAGCCCAAAAATTGGATGAATCACACACTGGAGTTGGCAGCAGCAGGAGCCCAAATATACACAGGAGTTGGCTTCAGGAGCCCAAAAATTGGATGAATCACACCCTGGAGTTGGCAGGAGTTGACAGCAGCAGCAGCAGCAGGAGCCCAAATATTACTTTAAAGAGACCCTGGGGTTGGCCTCAGGAGCCCAAAAATTGGATGAATCACACCCTGGAGTTGGCAGCAGCAGCAGCAGGAGCCCAAATATACACTGGAGTTGGCTTCAGGAGCACAAAAATTGGATGAATCACACCCTAGAGTTGGCAGGAGTTGACAGCAGCAGCAGCAGGAGCCCAAATATTACTTTAAAGAGACACTGGGGTTGGCTTCAGGAGCCCAACAATTGGATGAATCACAACCTGGAGTTGGCAGAATTTGGCAGCAGCAGCAGCAGGAGCCCAAAAAATGGCCTAAAGACATAAATATGTTTTGCACCATTTGGAAAGTGTAAAACGTGGCACCATGCTGAATGTAGTCGCATGCATCAGGCATTGGTGGGTGGAAATCCTGGCTGATCCATCCCTGATTCATTTTGACAAAGGTGAGTCTCTCCACATTTTTAGTTGACAGACGAGTTCTCCTCGCCGTAACTATGGCCCCCGCCGCACTAAACACCCGCTCAGATGGCACGCTACTTGCCGGGCAGGACAGCTTTTCCAGGGCAAACTCTGCTAGTTGCGGCCACAAATCAAGTTTGGCTGCCCAGAAGTCCAGCGGATCCTCAAGGTGTGTTGGCATGGTCATGTCAAAGTATGACATGACCTGCTGGTTGAGGTCCTGCTCCAGGTCTTCCTGCTGCTCATGAGTAGCCTCACTATGCGGGTGTAGAAAGCTACTCATTAGCGACTGAAGACTGAGGCTGCTGCTGCTGCTGATGGAGCTGCTGCTGCTGCTCCTGCCAACCCCCCCAGCGGCCATGGCAGTGGAAGGTGAGCGCAGAGGTCCCCTCGAGTCAGACCTGCGAGAGTATGGACCATGGCGCAGATAGGCATCGGCCAACTGCCTACGTAGAATGTCTTTGTAGTAGTTGAGTTTGTCCTCCCTCTCGGTGGGTTTAAAAAATGCCCCCATTTTGTGCCGGAAGCGAAGGTCCAATAAGGTGGACAGCCAGAAGTCAACCCGCCGACAGATGGAAACAATTCTGGGGTCACTACGCAAGCACGTGAGCATGCTTCGTGCCATTTGCGCAAGTGACTCGGATGGACTACCTGTCTCCATCTCCACTGCATACTGCCACGGTGTGCCCGGGTCCTCTGTCTCGCCTTCCTCAAAAACCTCTAGCTCCTCTGGCTGCTCCTGCTCCTCCTCTCCTGTCCGCTGACTAGATAAACCAGCCATTTCGCCAAGCCTAAACTGTGTTTCGCTGGGCAACTCCTCCTCCTCCTCTTCCTCCTCCAGTTCAGCTCCAACGGGGTTCATGTGGCCGTAAAATGTAAACGCCATGTCTCCAGTGCCCTGACCAGCCATGGTTTCCAACATGTGCTGTAGTACATGAAGCAGTGGAATCACGTCGTTCATCCCGTAATCCTGCCGACTGACAAATAAAGTGGCTTCCTCAAAGGGCCTGAGCAAACGGCAGGTGTCACGTATGAGCTGCCACTGGTTGACATTGAAGTTACACAGGGGAGTCCCCCTATCTGCTTGGATCATCAGGAAATCCGTGATGGCTTTTCTCTGTTCATATAATCGGTCCAACATGTGAAGGGTGGAATTCCAACGGGTGGAAACATCGCAAATCAGACTATGTTGGGGGATACCATTCTGACGCTGTAGCTCAAGAAGGGTGTGTTTGGCGGTGTAGGAGTGGCTGAAGTGCATGCAAAGTTTCCTTGAAGTTGTTAGGATGTCCTGCAGATGGGGGGAACACTTCAGAAACCGCTTGACAACCAGATTGAAGACGTGAGCCATGCAGGGGGCATGGGTCAGGCTTCCTTGGCGCAGCGCAGACAAAATGTTCTTCCCATTGTCGGTAACCATGATTCCCATTTTAAGTTTTCTCGGAGTAAGCCATGTTTGGATTTCCTGATGAATACATTTAAGCAGTTCCTCCCCTGTGTGACTCCGTTCGCCAAGACAAACCATGTGAAGCACTGCGTGACACCTCCGTGCCCTGCACACATGGTAGACTGGAGGGGCACTGAGACTTGAGCCTACAGTGGAGGGTGAGGAGATGGCGGAGGATGAGGAGGCCGAGTCGCACGGTGTCACAGGCCCAATGGGCAGAGAGCGCGGAGGCCGAAGTGGCGTGACCTGTCCAAGTTGCTGCTGCAAAGGGACCACATTCACCCAGTGGGCCGTAAACGACATGTACTGCCCCTGACTGTAGTTACAGCTCCAGATGTCGGCGCTGCCATGTATTTTGCTACACACCGACAGGCTCAAGGACTGGCCCACCTTCTGTTCAACAAAAGTGTGCAGCGCTGGTACTGCCTTCTTGGCAAAGAAATGACGGCTTGGGACTCTCCACCTCGGCTCGGCACAAGCCATCAGTTCTCTGAAAGGTGCAGATTCCACCACCTGAAAAGGGAGCGACTGCAGCACCAGCAACTTGGACAGGAGCACATTCAGCTTCTGCGCCGTAGGATGAGTGGGCGCATACTGCTGTCTCTTGGACATGGCTTCGCTGATGGATTGCTGGCGGGATGCATGACTTGGAGGAGGAGGAGCAGGAGCGACAGAGGATGGGTATGACGCACAGCTGCCTTCGGCTGAGGTGCTGGAGCCTTGGCTGGCAGAAATTGGGAGCTCACTTGGTGAGGAAGCAGACTGGACCACCCCTTGGGAGCCTCGGTTCTCCCAGGTCGTTTTATGGTGACGCATCATATGTTGACGCAGGGCCGTGGTGCCAACATTTGGACCCTGGCCACGCTTCACCTTTTGCCTACATATCTTGCATGTGGCCATGTTACCCTCCTGCGGATGCCTCAGGAAAAACTGCCACACTGCCGAGTAGCTACTTTTCCCACCCCCTGGCCTCACTGATTCACTGCTGCTGTTGCCAACTCCAGGAACCCCTGCTCCACTACCTCCCGATAAGGTAGACTGCCGCACAGCAGGTGCTCTACCCCGGCCCCGGCCGGCTCCAGCCTTTGGGATTGTGCCCCCATGCTGACTGCTACCACCTTGCTGCCTCAGCTGCTGACTCCGGGGCAACCTGCGCCCCTCTTCTCCTGATGATGACGATGAAGCCCCTTCATCACCCGGCTCCCAAGTGCGATCGGCTTCATCGTCATCATCATCATCACCGAGTTGTGGCTGTACGTCACTGATGTTCGTGGATTCGTCAACAGTGTCTGGCGCAGGAGCTGGAATGCTCGCAGCACCCACGACACTGTCCACATCACTATCTGTCTGCCTAGCTAGAGAAGCCACCTCCATTTCTTGGCTGGGCAGTAGCTGCTGACTGTCCTCTATCTGATGGTCCTCCTCACTAAAGAGTGGAGCTGAACCCAAAGCATAGGATACGTCGCTGGGGGAGGGAACGGCGTAGGACAGAGGCAATGGGAGGACAGGGACTGCTCTCGGGGCATGCCAACTCAGGGTTGTGTCAGAGGAACCTACCGACCCTAGACTGGGGGTCTCAGACGTAAGTTGTGATGATGTTGTTGATGAGCGCGTCAACCAATCTACCACGGCAGATGCGTTACTGGTGGAGACCCGACCGCTAGCAGATACTGGCAGATTAGGTCTCTCAGCGTGACTCCTGCTGCTACTGGCCCCCAGTCTGATGCGAGCTCTGCCTGCGGAATCTTGGCCTCTGCTACTCCTCTTTTCACTTCCAGGCACTTGTCTGCCCGACATAGTCTAACTGGCGTGGTAGTAGGTGATATTTTAAGATCCCCCGGGCAGTGGTGGCTCTATATGAAACAGAATATAATGCACACCAAAAGTGAGCAGTAACACTCAGCCTCCAACAGGCCTGCTTAGTGTAAATAAGAGAGCTGCTTAGTGTAAATAAAGAGGGGTATGCTATGTTACAGAATGGGATGCCTCAACAGAAGTGCACCTGGCAGGCAGCAGTAAGCCTATGCCCAGCAAAAGTGTCTTTATCAGGGCTAATTTCAAATATAATAAGAGCAAATGGTTATATGGTCTTAAACAGAGGCTGCTTTAGTCACAGAATGGGATGCCCTGGCAGGGACAAGTAGTGCTATGCCCAGCAAAAGTGTCTTTATCAGGCTAATTTCAAATATAATAAGAGCAAATGGTTATATGGTCTTAAACAGAGGCTGCTGTAGTCACAGAATGGGATGCCCCCCAAAAAGATCCAGTAGTACTATGCCCAGCAAAAGTGTCTTTATCAGGCTAATTTCAAATATAATAAGAGCAAATGGTTATATGGTCTTAAACAGAGGCTGCTGTAGTCACAGAATGGGATGCCCCCAAAAAAGATCCAGTAGTACTATGCCCAGCAAAAGTGTCTTTATCAGGCTAATTTCAAATATAATAAGAGCAAATGGTTATATGGTCTTAAACAGAGGCTGCTTTAGTCACAGAATGGGATGCCCCCAAAAAAGATCCAGTAGTACTATGCCCAGCAAAAGTGTCTTTATCAGGCTAATTTCAAATATAATAAGAGCAAATGGTTATATGGTCTTAAACAGAGGCTGCTTTAGTCACAGAATGGGATGCCCTGGCAGGGACAAGTAGTGCTATGCCCAGAAAAAGTGTCTTTATCAGGCCTAATTTCAAATATAATAAGAGCAAATGGTTATATGGTCTTAAACAGAGGCTGATTTAGTCACAGAATGGGATGCCCCCAAAAATGATCCAGTAGTACTATGCCCAGCAAAAGTGTCTTTATCAGGCTAATTTCAAATATAATAAGAGCAAATGGTTATATGGTCTTAAACAGAGGCTGCTTTAGTCACAGAATGGGATGCCCCCAAAAAAGATCCAGTAGTACTATGCCCAGCAAAAGTGTCTTTATCAGGCTAATTTCAAATATAATAAGAGCAAATGGTTATATGGTCTTAAACAGAGGCTGCTTTAGTCACAGAATGGGATGCCCCCAAAAAAGATCCAGTAGTACTATGCCCAGCAAAAGTGTCTTTATCAGGCTAATTTCAAATATAATAAGAGCAAATGGTTTTATGGTCTTAAACAGAGGCTGCTTTAGTCACAGAATGGGATGCTCCCAAAAAAGATCCAGTAGTACTATGCCCAGCAAAAGTGTCTTTATCAGGCTAATTTCAAATATAATAAGAGCAAATGGTTATATGGTCTTAAACAGAGGCTGCTTTAGTCACAGAATGGGATGCCCCCAAAAAAGATCCAGTAGTACTATGCCCAGCAAAAGTGTCTTTATCAGGCTAATTTCAAATATAATAAGAGCAAATGGTTATATGGTCTTAAACAGAGGCTGCTTTAGTCACAGAATGGGATGCCCTGGCAGGGACAAGTAGTGCTATGCCCAGCAAAAGTGTCTTTATCAGGCCTAATTTCAAATATAATAAGAGCAAATGGTTATATGGTCTTAAACAGAGGCTGCTTTAGTAACATAATGGGATGCCCTGGCAGGGACAAGTAGTACTATGCCCAGCAAAAGTGTCTTTATCAGGCCTAATTTCAATTAGAATAAGAGCAAATGGTTATATGGTCTTAAACAGAGGCTGCTTTAGTCACAGAATGGGATGCCCCTAAAAAAGATCCAGTAGTACTATGCCCAGCAAAAGTGTCTTTATCAGGCTAATTTCAAATATAATAAGAGCAAATGGTTATATGGTCTTAAACAGAGGCTGCTTTAGTCACAGAATGGGATGCCCTGGCAGGGACAAGTAGTGCTATGCCCAGCAAAAGTGTCTTTATCAGGCCTAATTTCAAATATAATAAGAGCAAATGGTTATATGGTCTTAAACAGAGGCTGCTTTAGTCACAGAATGGGATGCCCCCAAAAAAGATCCAGTAGTACTATGCCCAGCAAAAGTGTCTTTATCAGGCTAATTTCAAATATAATAAGAGCAAATGGTTATATGGTCTTAAACAGAGGCTGCTTTAGTCACATAATGGGATGCCCCCAAAAAAGATCCAGTAGTACTATGCCCAGCAAAAGTGTCTTTATCAGGCTAATTTCAAATATAATAAGAGCAAATGGTTATATGGTCTTAAACAGAGGCTGCTTTAGTCACAGAATGGGATGCCCCCAAAAATGATCCAGTAGTACTATGCCCAGCAAAAGTGTCTTTATCAGGCTAATTTCAAATATAATAAGAGCAAATGGTTATATGGTCTTAAACAGAGGCTGCCCCTGGCAGGGACAAGTAGTGCTATGCCCAGCAAAAGTGTCTTTATCAGGCCTAATTTCAATTAGTATAAGAGCAAATGGTTATATGGTCTTAAACAGAGGCTGCTGTAGTCACAGAATGGGATGCCCTGGCAGGGACAAGTAGTGCTATGCCCAGCAAAAGTGTCTTTATCAGGCTAATTTCAAATATAATAAGAGCAAATGGTTATATGGTCTTAAACAGAGGCTGCTTTAGTCACAGAATGGGATGCCCCCAAAAAAGATCCAGTAGTACTATGCCCAGCAAAAGTGTCTTTATCAGGCTAATTTCAAATATAATAAGAGCAAATGGTTATATGGTCTTAAACAGAGGCTGCTTTAGTCACAGAATGGGATGCCCTGGCAGGGACAAGTAGTGCTATGCCCAGCAAAAGTGTCTTTATCAGGCCTAATTTCAATTAGTATAAGAGCAAATGGTTATATGGTCTTAAACAGAGGCTGCTGTAGTCACAGAATGGGATGCCCTGGCAGGGACAAGTAGTGCTATGCCCAGCAAAAGTGTCTTTATCAGGCTAATTTCAAATATAATAAGAGCAAATGGTTATATGGTCTTAAACAGAGGCTGCTTTAGTCACAGAATGGGATGCCCCCAAAAAAGATCCAGTAGTACTATGCCCAGCAAAAGTGTCTTTATCAGGCTAATTTCAAATATAATAAGAGCAAATGCTTATATGGTCTTAAACAGAGGCTGCTGTAGTCACAGAATGGAATGCCTCACAGCAGACTTAAGATCAGTTCAGTATATATGCACAGTTAGTTAGTATAAGCAGCCTGAAAACGCTAACAAAGCCTGTCAGGCTGGATGAAAAAAAAAAAAAAAACTGACAGCCTCCGATTTTCCCTTCCTTTCCCTGTTTTTCGCTGACTTTCTGTCTGTCTCCTGTCTGTCTCCTGCCTGTCTCCAGCCTGTCCCTGTCTGTCCCTGCCTGTCTAACTGTCTAACTGTCTCTCCCTCAGCTACACAGCGTTCTGTCTCTCACGAATGCAATAGAGAAATGAGGCAGGAAAGCAAGATGGCCGGCCTTAAATACAGCTGTGACGTCACCGGGCTTGCTGGCTGCTGATAGGCTGCATGTGACTGTCCCAGCATACACTGCCCCAGCTTACATGTCTGGACATGTCCCGTCCGCCATCTTAGACTGCCTGTAATGTAAATGAATGGATGTTAAAGGAAAACTTCGAGCGATCGAATCGCGGGGAAATTCGGATTCGATCCGAATCGAATTTTTCCTGAAATTCAGATCGAATCCGGGTTCGTCCGGATCGATTCGCTCATCCCTACCGCACACCGACTGAGTCGCTGTCAACAGCCGAACAATGGCCAAGCACAGCGAATACTAGCGGGCGCTGTTAAAATAACGCTACTGTCGCTCAACTGTCGCTACCTGGCGCTATTAATGAATCAGCCTGCAAGTTTAGAGACAGATTATAGGCTGGCCTGCAAGATAACAGGGTTGAGTGCTGTGGCTCCTTTAAGACTTTTGTATCCTAATTGCCCTGCTAGGTTAGTTATAAAATGGTCTGAGCGGCTGCCGCCCCTCCTTTGTTGCTTCTGAATATGTTTTTCCGCAACAGTAGCCACGTGGTCCATAACTGCTCATCTTTATCATGCAGGGATAACGTCACGTCTTTCATTTCTTTAACATGCAGAACCTCCCCAACCCAGTCTTTCACTGTCGGGGCTTTTTTCTGCTTCCAAAGCCGGGGTATCACCTGTTTGGCTGTGTTTAGTTAATGTACCTTGCAGGGATTTCTTGTAATTACCTATCGATTGGTCCACCATGTGTAGTAAGATCGGATGATATTTTTTAATTGTGGTATTCTATGTTGCAGAACTGTGCCCATTAATGTAAACGGAACAGCAAACTATACAATCACGATGGGTCTCTTCCAAGATTCAAGCTACACCAATCCCTTCACTGGCTCAGAAGTGCGGATAAATTCAAACGCCATGTTGTATGTAGGTGTAATGGCCAGCGGAGGTACCAGCTCATCTCCATTTGTGCTCATTATGAAAAACTGTTACGCAACCCCAACAGCTGATACCAATGGAACCAGATACGATATCATAAAAGATCGGTAAGTTGATTTATATATGTTCTATATTTTCATTGAATTATATATATATATTATATGCTATTATTTTACATGGTTTTAAATACAGTAAGAAACTTAATAATACTATTATTTATTATAATCAATATGTAAATGAAAACTACATTTTTTCAGGTTTTTGGTGTTCTGTTTTATTGTTTTCCTTTTCTGAAATGTAGGATAATAAATTAGATAGGTAAGCACACCTGAGATGTTAACATATATAATAGGTAGAGAAAAATAGCCGGGTGCAGTCACAACAATTAACTGGCAGAGATCTGCCAATAACAATGTAGAACCAAGAAGTATATGAATGCACACCTTAACACTGAGGTAAAGTTTCAAAAATCGTATTTCAAGAAAGATATTTAAATAGCAATATCAATGAACAAGTAGTAAATTAATAAGAGATTTTTGTGAAATCAACTGTATACACAGATACCATTACCCATTTACACAAAAATGACAACAATGACCTATATACACTATATACAGAGCAAACAAGAAGTACTGTCCATTAGAAGAAGAGGGGACAATGCGCAGGAGGTTGCGGTACTTCTAAAGCTATTAGCATATTAGCGCAGAATAGAGCCACATGGTTTATAATGAAGTCCTATGAGCAATAAATAGTCATGGTGGCTTATACCTTTATGGATGCATACGATACCATATCATAAAAGATCGGTAAGTTGATTTATATATGTTCTATATTTTCATTGAATTATATATATATTATATATGTTATTATTTTACATGGTTTTAAATACAGTAAGAAACTTAATAATACTATTATTTATTATAATCAATATTTAAATGAAAACTACTAGAGATGAGAGAACTTTTGAAAAATTCGGTTCGACTGATTCGCCGAATTTTCCGACAAAAATCGTTTCGACCCGAATAAATTCGCGACGAATCGCTATTAAAAACGGCTATTTCTGAGCCTCCTAGAGCCTCAATAGGGTTGTAAACCATTCTGCCTTGCTGTAACACGCACAGGATGCGTGCTGGGTTAGTTAAATAATACTTTGAATAAATATCACATGCAGATCAGAGGCATCGCTAATAGAATCGCAGAGCGGAACAATTGAATTCAAGAGAGTTGAAGTGGCATCACTATGAGGGGCAGGAGCCCAAACATTGCTTTAAAGAGACACTGGAGTTGGCAGCAGCAGGAGCCCAAAAATTGGATGAATCACACCCTGGAGTTGGCAGCAGCAGCAGGAGCCCAAACATTACTTTAAAAAGACCCTGGGGTTGGCTTCAGGAGCCCAAAAATTGGATGAATCACACCCTGGAGTTGGCAGCAGCAGCAGGAGCCCAAATATTACTTTAAAGAGACCCTGGGGTTGGCTTCAGGAGCCCAAAAATTGGATGAATCACACCCTGGAGTTGGCAGCAGCAGCAGGAGCCCAAATATTACTTTAAAGAGACCCTGGGGTTGGCTTCAGGAGCCCAAAAATTGGATGAATCACACCCTGGAGTTGGCAGCAGCAGGAGCCCAAATATTACTTTAAAGAGACCCTGGGGTTGGCTTCAGGAGCCCAGAAATTGGATGAATCACACCCTGGAGTTGGCAGCAGCAGGAGCCCAAATATTACTTTAAAGAGACACTGGGGTTGGCTTCAGGAGCCCAAAAATTGGATGAATCACACCCTGGAGTTGGCAGAAGTTGGCAGCAGCAGCAGCAGCAGCAGGAGCCCAAATATTACTTTAAAGAGACCCTGGGGTTGGCCTCAGGAGCCCAAAAATTGGATGAATCACACCCTGGAGTTGGCAGCAGCAGGAGCCCAAATATTACTTTAAAGAGACCCTGGGGTTGGCCTCAGGAGCCCAAAAATTGGATGAATCACACCCTGGAGTTGGCAGCAGCAGCAGCAGCAGCAGGAGCCCAAGCATTACTTTAAAGAGACACTGGGGTTGGCTTCAGGAGCCCAAAAATTGGATGAATCACACCCTGGAGTTGGCAGCAGCAGCAGGAGCCCAAATATTACTTTAAAGAGACCCTGGGGTTGGCTTCAGGAGCCCAAAAATTGGATGAATTACACCCTGGAGTTGGCAGCAGCAGCAGCAGGAGCCCAAATATTACTTTAAAGAGACCCTGGGGTTGGCTTCAGGAGCCCAAAAATTGGATGAATCACACCCTGGAGTTGGCAGCAGCAGGAGCCCAAATATTACTTTAAAGAGACACTGGGGTTGGCTTCAGGAGCCCAAAAATTGGATGAATCACACCCTGGAGTTGGCAGCAGCAGCAGCAGGAGCCCAAATATTACTTTAAAGAGACACTGGGGTTGGCTTCAGGAGCCCAAAAATTGGATGAATCACACCCTGGAGTTGGCAGCAGCAGCAGGAGCCCAAATATTACTTTAAAGAGACCCTGGGGTTGGCTTCAGGAGCCCAAAAATTGGATGAATCACACCCTGGAGTTGGCAGCAGCAGCAGGAGCCCAAATATTACTTTAAAGAGACCCTGGGGTTGGCCTCAGGAGCCCAAAAATTGGATGAATCACACCCTGGAGTTGGCAGCAGCAGCAGGAGCCCAAACATTACTTTAAAGAGACCCTGGGGTTGGCTTCAGGAGCCCAAAAATTGGATGAATCACACCCTGGAGTTGGCAGAAGTTGGCAGCAGCAGCAGCAGCAGCAGGAGCCCAAATATTACTTTAAAGAGACCCTGGGGTTGGCCTCAGGAGCCCAAAAATTGGATGAATCACACCCTGGAGTTGCAAGCAGCAGCAGGAGCCCAAACATTACTTTAAACAGACCCTGGGATTGGCTTCAGGAGCCCAAAAATTGGATGAATCACACCCTGGAGTTGGCAGCAGCAGCAGCAGGTGCCCAAATATTACTTTAAAGAGACACTGGGGTTGGCTTCAGGAGCCCAAAAATTGGATGAATCACACCCTGGAGTTGGCAGCAGCAGCAGCAGGAGCCCAAATATTACTTTAAAGAGACACTGGGGTTGGCTTCAGGAGCCCAAAAATTGGATGAATCACACCCTGGAGTTGGCAGCAGCAGCAGCAGGAGCCCAAATATACACTGGAGTTTGCTTCAGGAGCCCAAAAATTGGATGAATCACACCCTGGAGTTGGCAGCAGCAGGAGCCCAAATATTACTTTAAAGAGACACTGGGGTTGACTTCAGGAGCCCAACAATTGGATGAATCACACCCTGGAGTTGGCAGCAGCAGCAGCAGGAGCCCAAATATTACTTTAAAGAGACACTGGGGTTGGCTTCAGGAGCCCAACAATTGGATGAATCACACCCTGGAGTTGGCAGCAGCAGCAGCAGGAGCCCAAATATACACTGGAGTTGGCTTCAGGAGCCCAAAAATTGGATGAATCACACCCTGGAGTTGGCAGCAGCAGCAGCAGGTGCCCAAATATTACTTTAAAGAGACACTGGGGTTGGCTTCAGGAGCCCAAAAATTGGATGAATCACACCCTGGAGTTGGCAGCAGCAGCAGCAGGAGCCCAAATATACACTGGAGTTGGCTTCAGGAGCCCAAAAATTGGATGAATCACACCCTGGAGTTGGCAGCAGCAGCAGCAGGAGCCCAAATATTACTTTAAAGAGACCCTGGGGTTGGCTTCAGGAGCCCAACAATTGGATGAATTACACCCTGGAGTTGGCAGCAGCAGCAGCAGGAGCCCAAATATACACTGGAGTTGGCTTCAGGAGCCCAAAAATTGGATGAATCACACCCTGGAGTTGGCAGAAGTTGGCAGCAGCAGCAGCAGGAGCCCAAATATACACTGGAGTTGGCTTCAGGAGCCCAAAAATTGGATGAATCACACCCTGGAGTTGGCAGGATTTGACAGCAGCAGCAGCAGCAGGAGCCCAAATATTACTTTAAAGAGACACTGGGGTTGGCTTCAGGAGCCCAACAATTGGATGAATCACACCCTGGAGTTGGCAGAAGTTGGCAGCAGCAGCAGCAGGAGCCCAAAAAATGGCCTAAAGACATAAATATGTTTTGCACCATTTGGAAAGTGTAAAACGTGGCACCGTGCTGAATCTAGTCGCATGCATCAGGCATTGGTGGGTGGAAATCCTGGCTGATCCATCCCTGATTCATTTTGACAAAGGTGAGTCTCTCCACATTTTTAGTTGACAGACGAGTTCTCCTCGCCGTAACTATGGCCCCCGCCGCACTAAACACCCGCTCAGATGGCACGCTACTTGCCGGGCAGGACAGCTTTTCCAGGGCAAACTCTGCTAGTTGCGGCCACAAATCAAGTTTGGCTGCCCAGAAGTCCAGCGGATCCTCAAGGTGTGTTGGCATGGTCATGTCAAAGTATGACATGACCTGCTGGTTGAGGTCCTGCTCCAGGTCTTCCTGCTGCTCATGAGTAGCCTCACTATGCGGGTGTAGAAAGCTACTCATTAGCGACTGAAGACTGAGGCTGCTGCTGCTGATGGAGCTGCTGCTGCTGCTCCTGCCAACCCCCCCAGCGGCCATGGCAGTGGAAGGTGAGCGCAGAGGTCCCCTCGAGTCAGACCTGCGAGAGTATGGACCATGGCGCAGATAGGCATCGGCCAACTGCCTACGTAGAATGTCTTTGTAGTAGTTGAGTTTGTCCTCCCTCTCGGTGGGTTTAAAAAATGCCCCCATTTTGTGCCGGAAGCGAGGGTCCAATAAGGTGGACAGCCAGAAGTCATCCCGCCGACAGATGGAAACAATTCTGGGGTCACTACGCAAGCACGTGAGCATGCTTCGTGCCATTTGCGCAAGTGACTCGGATGGACTACCTGTCTCCATCTCCACTGCATACTGCCACGGTGTGCCCGGGTCCTCTGTCTCGCCTTCCTCAAAAACCTCTAGCTCCTCTGGCTGCTCCTGCTCCTCCTCTCCTGTCCGCTGACTAGATAAACCAGCCATTTCGCCAAGCCTAAACTGTGTTTCGCTGGGCAACTCCTCCTCCTCCTCTTCCTCCTCCTCCTCCAGTTCAGCTCCAACGGGGTTCATGTGGCCGTAAGATGTAAATGCCATGTCTCCAGTGCCCTGACCAGCCATGGTTTCCAACATGTGCTGTAGTACATGAAGCAGTGGAATCACGTCATTCATCCCGTAATCCTGCCGACTGACAAATAAAGTGGCATCCTCAAAGGGCCTGAGCAAACGGCAGGTGTCACGTATGAGCTGCCACTGGTTGACATTGAAGTTACACAGGGGAGTCCCCCTATCTGCTTGGATCATCAGGAAATCCGTGATGGCTTTTCTCTGTTCATATAATCGGTCCAACATGTGAAGGGTGGAATTCCAACGGGTGGAAACATCGCAAATCAGACTATGTTGGGGGATACCATTCTGACGCTGTAGCTCAAGAAGGGTGTGTTTGGCGGTGTAGGAGTGGCTGAAGTGCATGCAAAGTTTCCTTGAAGTTGTTAGGATGTCTTGCAGATGGGGGGAACACTTCAGAAACCGCTTGACAACCAGATTGAAGACGTGAGCCATGCAGGGGGCATGGGTCAGGCTTCCTTGGCGCAGCGCAGACAAAATGTTCTTCCCATTGTCGGTAACCATGATTCCCATTTTAAGTTTTCTCGGAGTAAGCCATGTTTGGATTTCCTGATGAATACATTTAAGCAGTTCCTCCCCTGTGTGACTCCGTTCGCCAAGACAAACCATGTGAAGCACTGCGTGACACCTCCGTGCCCTGCACACATGGTAGACTGGAGGGGCACTGAGACTTGAGCCTACAGTGGAGGGTGAGGAGATGGCGGAGGATGAGGAGGCCGAGTCGCACGGTGTCACAGGTCCAATGGGCAGAGAGCGCGGAGGCCGAAGCGGCGTGACCTGTCCAAGTTGCTGCTGCAAAGGGACCACATTCACCCAGTGGGCCGTAAACGACATGTACTGCCCCTGACCGTAGTTACAGCTCCAGATGTCGGCGCTGCCATGTATTTTGCTACACACCGACAGGCTCAAGGACTGGCCCACCTTCTGTTCAACAAAAGTGTGCAGCGCTGGTACTGCCTTCTTGGCAAAGAAATGACGGCTTGGGACTCTCCACCTCGGCTCGGCACAAGCCATCAGTTCTCTGAAAGGTGCAGATTCCACCACCTGAAAAGGGAGCGACTGCAGCACCAGCAACTTGGACAGGAGCACATTCAGCTTCTGCGCCGTAGGATGAGTGGGCGCATACTGCTGTCTCTTGGACATGGCTTCGCTGATGGATTGCTGGCGGGATGCATGACTTGGAGGAGGAGGAGCAGGAGCGACAGAGGATGGGTATGACGCACAGCTGCCTTCGGCTGAGGTGCTGGAGCCTTGGCTGGCAGAAATTGGGAGCTCACTTGGTGAGGAAGCAGACTGGACCACCCCTTGGGAGCCTCGGTTCTCCCAGGTCGCTTTATGGTGATGCATCATATGTTGACGCATTTGGACCCTGGCCACGCTTCACCTTTTGCCTACATATCTTGCATGTGGCCATGTTACCCTCCTGCGGATGCCTCAGGAAAAACTGCCACACTGCCGAGTAGCTACATTTCCCACCCCCTGGCCTCACTGATTCACTGCTGCTGTTGCCAACTCCAGGAACCCCTGCTCCACTACCTCCTGATAAGGTAGACTGCCGCACAGCAGGTGCTGTACCCCGGCCCCGGCCCCTGCCGGATCCAGCCTTTGGAATTGTGCCCCCATGCTGACTGCTACCACCTTGCTGCCTCAGCTGCTGACTCCGGGGCAACCTGCGCCCCTCTTCTCCTGATGATGACGATGAAGCCCCTTCCTCACCCGGCTCCCAAGTGCGATCGGCTTCATCGTCATCATCATCATCACCGAGTTGTGGCTGTACGTCACTGATGTTCGTGGATTCGTCAACAGTGTCTGGCGCAGGAGCTGGAACGCTCGCAGCACCCACGACACTGTCCACATCACTATTTGTCTGCCTAGCTAAAGAAGCCACCTCCATTTCTTGGCTGGGCAGTAGCTGCTGACTGTCCTCCTGTATCTGATCGTCCTCCTCACTAAAGAGTGGAGCTGAACCCAAAGCATAGGATACGTCGCAGGGGGAGGGAACGGCGTAGGACAGAGGCAATGGGAGGACAGGGACTGCTCTCGGGGCATGCCAACACAGGGTTGTGTCAGAGGAACCTACCGACCCTAGACTGGGGGTCTCAGACGTAAGTTGTGATGATGTTGTTGATGAGCGCGTCAACCAATCTACCACGGCAAATGCGTTACTGGTGGAGACCCGACCGCTAGCAGATACTGGCAGATTAGGTCTCTCAGCGTGACTCCTGCTGCTACTGGCCCCCAGTCTGATGCGAGCTCTGCCTGCGGAATCTTGGCCTCTGCCACTCCTCTTTTCACTTCCAGGCACTTGTCTGCCCGACATAGTCTAACTGGCGTGGTAGTAGGTGATATTTTAAGATCCCCCGGGCAGCGGTGGGTCTATATGAAACAGAATATAATGCACACCAAAAGTGAGCAGTAACACTCAGCCTCCAACAGGCCTGCTTAGTGTAAATAAGAGAGCTGCTTAGTGTAAATAAAGAGGGGTATGCTATGTTACAGAATGGGATGCCTCAACAGAAGTGCACCTGGCAGGCAGCAGTAAGCCTATGCCCAGCAAAAGTGTCTTTATCAGGGCTAATTTCAATTATAATAAGTGCAAATGGTTATATGGTCTTAAACAGAGGCTGCTGTAGTCACAGAATGGGATGCCCCAAAAAAGATCCAGTAGTGCTATGCCCAGCAAAAGTGTCTTTATCAGGCCTAATTTCAATTATAATAAGTGCAAATGGTTATATGGTCTTAAACAGAGGCTGCTGTAGTCACAGAATGGGATGCCCTGGCAGGGTCCAGAAGTACTATGCCGAGCAAAAGTGTCTTTATCAGGCTAATTTCAAATATAATAAGAGCAAATGGTTATATGGTCTTAAACAGAGGCTGCTGTAGTCACAGAATGGGATGCCCTGGCAGGGTCCAGAAGTACTATGCCCAGCAAAAGTGTCTTTATCAGGCTAATTTCAAATATAATAAGAGCAAATGGTTATATGGTCTTAAACAGAGGCTGCTGTAGTCACAGAATGGGATGCCCTGGCAGGGTCCAGAAGTACTATGCCCAGCAAAAGTGTCTTTATCAGGCTAATTTCAAATATAATAAGAGCAAATGGTTATATGGTCTTAAACAGAGGCTGCTGTAGTCACAGAATGGGATGCCCTGGCAGGGTCCAGAAGTACTATGCCCAGCAAAAGTGTCTTTATCAGGCTAATTTCAAATATATTAAGAGCAAATGGTTATATGGTCTTAAACAGAGGCTGCTGTAGTCACAGAATGGGATGCCCTGGCAGGGTCCAGAAGTACTATGCCGAGCAAAAGTGTCTTTATCAGGCTAATTTCAAATATAATAAGAGCAAATGGTTATATGGTCTTAAACAGAGGCTGCTGTAGTCACAGAATGGGATGCCCTGGCAGGGTCCAGAAGTACTATGCCCAGCAAAAGTGTCTTTATCAGGCTAATTTCAAATATAATAAGAGCAAATGGTTATATGGTCTTAAACAGAGGCTGCTGTAGTCACAGAATGGGATGCCCTGGCAGGGTCCAGAAGTACTATGCCGAGCAAAAGTGTCTTTATCAGGCTAATTTCAAATATAATAAGAGCAAATGGTTATATGGTCTTAAACAGAGGCTGCTGTAGTCACAGAATGGGATGCCCTGGCAGGGTCCAGAAGTACTATGCCCAGCAAAAGTGTCTTTATCAGGCTAATTTCAAATATAATAAGAGCAAATGGTTATATGGTCTTAAACAGAGGCTGCTGTAGTCACAGAATGGGATGCCCTGGCAGGGTCCAGAAGTACTATGCCCAGCAAAAGTGTCTTTATCAGGCTAATTTCAAATATAATAAGAGCAAATGGTTATATGGTCTTAAACAGAGGCTGCTGTAGTCACAGAATGGGATGCCCTGGCAGGGTCCAGAAGTACTATGCCCAGCAAAAGTGTCTTTATCAGGCTAATTTCAAATATAATAAGAGCAAATGGTTATATGGTCTTAAACAGAGGCTGCTGTAGTCACAGAATGGGATGCCCTGGCAGGGTCCAGAAGTACTATGCCGAGCAAAAGTGTCTTTATCAGGCCTAATTTCAATTATAATAAGTGCAAATGGTTATATGGTCTTAAACAGAGGCTGCTGTAGTCACAGAATGGGATGCCCTGGCAGGGTCCAGAAGTACTATGCCGAGCAAAAGTGTCTTTATCAGGCTAATTTCAAATATAATAAGAGCAAATGGTTATATGGTCTTAAACAGAGGCTGCTGTAGTCACAGAATGGGATGCCCTGGCAGGGTCCAGAAGTACTATGCCGAGCAAAAGTGTCTTTATCAGGCTAATTTCAAATATAATAAGAGCAAATGGTTATATGGTCTTAAACAGAGGCTGCTGTAGTCACAGAATGGGATGCCCTGGCAGGGTCCAGAAGTACTATGCCGAGCAAAAGTGTCTTTATCAGGCTAATTTCAAATATAATAAGAGCAAATGGTTATATGGTCTTAAATAGGGATGAGCGAATCGATCCGGACGAACCCGGATTCGATCCGAATTTCAGGAAAAATTCGATTCGGATCGAATCCGAATTTCCCCGCGATTCGATCACTCGAAGTTTTCCTTTAACATCCATTCATTTACATTACAGGCATTCTAAGATGGCGGGCGGGACATGTCTGGACATGTATCCCGCGCCAGTGCAAGCTGGGGCAGTCACATGCAGCCTATCAGCAGCCAGCAAGCCCGGTGACGTCACACAGCGGTATTTAACGGCGGCCATCTTGCTTTTCCTCATTTCTCTATTGCATTCGTGACAGAAAGACAGAACGCTGTGTAGCTGAGGCAGTTAGACAGGCTGGAGACAGGCTGGAGACAGGGACAGACAGGGACAGGCTGGAGACAGGCAGGAGACAGGCAGGAGACAGACAGGAGACAGACAGAAAGCCAGGGAAAGGTAGGAAAAACGGAGCTGGCTGACAGGGAGATTTTTTTTTTTTCATCCAGCCTTTGTTAGCGTTTTCAGGCTGCTTATAGTAACTAACTGTGCATATATACTGAACTGATCTTAAGTCTGCTGTGAGGCATCCCATTCTGTGACTAAAGCAGCCTCTGTTTAAGACCATATAAGCATTTGCTCTAATCATATTTGAAATTAGGCCTGATAAAGACACTTTTGCTGGCCAAAGCACTACTGTACCCTGGCAGCTCGATTCCTGCCCGGGGCATCCCATTCTGTGACTAAAGCAGCCTCTGTTTAAGACCATATAAGCATTTGCTCTAATCATATTTGAAATTAGGCCTGATAAAGACACTTTTGCTGGCCAAAGCACTACTGTACCCTGGCAGCTCGATTCCTGCCCGGGGCATCCCATTCTGTGACTAAAGCAGCCTCTGTTTAAGACCATATAAGCATTTGCTCTAATCATATTTGAAATTAGGCCTGATAAAGACACTTTTGCTGGCCAAAGCACTACTGTACCCTGGCAGCTCGATTCCTGCCCGGGGCATCCCATTCTGTGACTAAAGCAGCCTCTGTTTAAGACCATATAAGCATTTGCTCTAATCATATTTGAAATTAGGCCTGATAAAGACACTTTTGCTGGCCAAAGCACTACTGTACCCTGGCAGCTCGATTCCTGCCCGGGGCATCCCATTCTGTGACTAAAGCAGCCTCTGTTTAAGACCATATAAGCATTTGCTCTAATCATATTTGAAATTAGGCCTGATAAAGACACTTTTGCTGGCCAAAGCACTACTGTACCCTGGCAGCTCGATTCCTGCCCGGGGCATCCCATTCTGTGACTAAAGCAGCCTCTGTTTAAGACCATATAAGCATTTGCTCTAATCATATTTGAAATTAGGCCTGATAAAGACACTTTTGCTGGCCAAAGCACTACTGTACCCTGGCAGCTCGATTCCTGCCCGGGGCATCCCATTCTGTGACTAAAGCAGCCTCTGTTTAAGACCATATAAGCATTTGCTCTAATCATATTTGAAATTAGGCCTGATAAAGACACTTTTGCTGGCCAAAGCACTACTGTACCCTGGCAGCTCGATTCCTGCCCGGGGCATCCCATTCTGTGACTAAAGCAGCCTCTGTTTAAGACCATATAAGCATTTGCTCTAATCATATTTGAAATTAGGCCTGATAAAGACACTTTTGCTGGCCAAAGCACTACTGTACCCTGGCAGCTCGATTCCTGCCCGGGGCATCCCATTCTGTGACTAAAGCAGCCTCTGTTTAAGACCATATAAGCATTTGCTCTAATCATATTTGAAATTAGGCCTGATAAAGACACTTTTGCTGGCCAAAGCACTACTGTACCCTGGCAGCTCGATTCCTGCCCGGGGCATCCCATTCTGTGACTAAAGCAGCCTCTGTTTAAGACCATATAAGCATTTGCTCTAATCATATTTGAAATTAGGCCTGATAAAGACACTTTTGCTGGCCAAAGCACTACTGTACCCTGGCAGCTCGATTCCTGCCCGGGGCATCCCATTCTGTGACTAAAGCAGCCTCTGTTTAAGACCATATAAGCATTTGCTCTAATCATATTTGAAATTAGGCCTGATAAAGACACTTTTGCTGGCCAAAGCACTACTGTACCCTGGCAGCTCGATTCCTGCCCGGGGCATCCCATTCTGTGACTAAAGCAGCCTCTGTTTAAGACCATATAAGCATTTGCTCTAATCATATTTGAAATTAGGCCTGATAAAGACACTTTTGCTGGCCAAAGCACTACTGTACCCTGGCAGCTCGATTCCTGCCCGGGGCATCCCATTCTGTGACTAAAGCAGCCTCTGTTTAAGACCATATAAGCATTTGCTCTAATCATATTTGAAATTAGGCCTGATAAAGACACTTTTGCTGGCCAAAGCACTACTGTACCCTGGCAGCTCGATTCCTGCCCGGGGCATCCCATTCTGTGACTAAAGCAGCCTCTGTTTAAGACCATATAAGCATTTGCTCTAATCATATTTGAAATTAGGCCTGATAAAGACACTTTTGCTGGCCAAAGCACTACTGTACCCTGGCAGCTCGATTCCTGCCCGGGGCATCCCATTCTGTGACTAAAGCAGCCTCTGTTTAAGACCATATAAGCATTTGCTCTAATCATATTTGAAATTAGGCCTGATAAAGACACTTTTGCTGGCCAAAGCACTACTGTACCCTGGCAGCTCGATTCCTGCCCGGGGCATCCCATTCTGTGACTAAAGCAGCCTCTGTTTAAGACCATATAAGCATTTGCTCTAATCATATTTGAAATTAGGCCTGATAAAGACACTTTTGCTGGCCAAAGCACTACTGTACCCTGGCAGCTCGATTCCTGCCCGGGGCATCCCATTCTGTGACTAAAGCAGCCTCTGTTTAAGACCATATAAGCATTTGCTCTAATCATATTTGAAATTAGGCCTGATAAAGACACTTTTGCTGGCCAAAGCACTACTGTACCCTGCCAGCTCGATTCCTGCCCGGGGCATCCCATTCTGTGACTAAAGCAGCCTCTGTTTAAGACCATATAAGCATTTGCTCTTATCATATTTGAAATTAGGCCTGATAAAGACACTTTTGCTGGCCAAAGCACTACTGTACCCTGGCAGCTCGATTCCTGCCCGGGGCATCCCATTCTGTGACTAAAGCAGCCTCTGTTTAAGACCATATAAGCATTTGCTCTTATCATATTTGAAATTAGCCTGATAAAGACACTTTTGCTGGGCATAGCACTACTTGTCCCTGCCAGGTGTACTTACTGCTGGTTTTTAGGGCATCCCATTCTGTGACTACACCAGCCTCTATTTAAGAACCTAACCATTTGCACCTATTCTAATTGAAATTAGGCATGATAAAGACACTTTTGCTGTGCATAGTCTTACTGCTGCCTGCCAGGTGCTCTCTGGTTTTTGGGACATCCCATTCTGTAACATACCATTAGCCTCTGCATTTACTGTAAGCTGCACAGTTATTTAAAGAAATTTGGCCTGTATGAGCCTGCTAACACACTGCTGCTGTGTGCATATATACTGATCTCAAGTCAGCTTTGGGGCATCCCATTCTGTAACATACCATTAGCCTTTGCATTTACTGTAAGCTGCACATTTATTTAAAGAAATTTGGCCTGTATGAGCCTGCTAACACACTGCTGCTGTGTGCATATATACTGATCTCAAGTCTGCTTGGGGCATCCCATTCTGTAACATACCATTAGCCTCTGCATTAACTGTAAGCTGCACAGTTATTTAAAGAAATTTGGCCTGTATGAGCCTGCTAACACACTGCTGCTGTGTGCATATATACTGATCTCAAGTCTGCTTGGGGCATCCCATTCTGTAACATACCATTAGCCTCTGCATTAACTGTAAGCTGCACAGTTATTTAAAGAAATTTGGCCTGTATGAGCCTGCTAACACACTGCTGCTGTGTGCATATATACTGATCTCAAGTCAGCTCTGGGGCATCCCATTCTGTAACATACCATTAGCCTCTGCATTTACTGTAAGCTGCACATTTATTTAAAGAAATTTGGCCTGTATGAGCCTGCTAACACACTGCTGCTGTGTGCATATATACTGATCTCAAGTCAGCTTTGGGGCATCCCATTCTGTAACATACCATTAGCCTCTGCATTTACTGTAAGCTGCACATTTATTTAAAGAAATTTGGCCTGTATGAGCCTGCTAACACACTGCTGCTGTGTGCATATATACTGATCTCAAGTCAGCTTTGGGGCATCCCATTCTGTAACATACCATTAGCCTCTGCATTAACTGTAAGCTGCACAGTTATTTAAAGAAATTTGGCCTGTATGAGCCTGCTAACACACTGCTGCTGTGTGCATATATACTGATCTCAAGTCAGCTCTGGGGCATCCCATTCTGTAACATACCATTAGCCTCTGCATTTACTGTAAGCTGCACATTTATTTAAAGAAATTTGGCCTGTATGAGCCTGCTAACACACTGCTGCTGTGTGCATATATACTGATCTCAAGTCTGCTTGGGGCATCCCATTCTGTAACATACCATTAGCCTCTGCATTAACTGTAAGCTGCACAGTTATTTAAAGAAATTTGGCCTGTATGAGCCTGCTAACACACTGCTGCTGTGTGCATATATACTGATCTCAAGTCAGCTCTGGGGCATCCCATTCTGTAACATACCATTAGCCTCTGCATTTACTGTAAGCTGCACATTTATTTAAAGAAATTTGGCCTGTATGAGCCTGCTAACACACTGCTGCTGTGTGCATATATACTGATCTCAAGTCAGCTTTGGGGCATCCCATTCTGTAACATACCATTAGCCTCTGCATTTACTGTAAGCTGCACATTTATTTAAAGAAATTTGGCCTGTATGAGCCTGCTAACACACTGCTGCTGTGTGCATATATACTGATCTCAAGTCAGCTTTGGGGCATCCCATTCTGTAACATACCATTAGCCTCTGCATTAACTGTAAGCTGCACAGTTATTTAAAGAAATTTGGCCTGTATGAGCCTGCTAACACACTGCTGCTGTGTGCATATATACTGATCTCAAGTCAGCTCTGGGGCATCCCATTCTGTAACATACCATTAGCCTCTGCATTTACTGTAAGCTGCACATTTATTTAAAGAAATTTGGCCTGTATGAGCCTGCTAACACACTGCTGCTGTGTGCATATATACTGATCTCAAGTCTGCTTGGGGCATCCCATTCTGTAACATACCATTAGCCTCTGCATTAACTGTAAGCTGCACATTTATTTAAAGAAATTTGGCCTGTATGAGCCTGCTAACACACTGCTGCTGTGTGCATATATACTGATCTCAAGTCAGCTCTGGGGCATCCCATTCTGTAACATACCATTAGCCTCTGCATTTACTGTAAGCTGCACAGTTATTTAAAGAAATTTGGCCTGTATGAGCCTGCTAACACACTGCTGCTGTGTGCATATATACTGATCTCAAGTCAGCTCTGGGGCATCCCATTCTGTAACATACCATTAGCCTCTGCATTTACTGTAAGCTGCACATTTATTTAAAGAAATTTGGCCTGTATGAGCCTGCTAACACACTGCTGCTGTGTGCATATATACTGATCTCAAGTCAGCTTTGGGGCATCCCATTCTGTAACATACCATTAGCCTCTGCATTTACTGTAAGCTGCACATTTATTTAAAGAAATTTGGCCTGTATGAGCCTGCTAACACACTGCTGCTGTGTGCATATATACTGATCTCAAGTCAGCTTTGGGGCATCCCATTCTGTAACATACCATTAGCCTCTGCATTAACTGTAAGCTGCACAGTTATTTAAAGAAATTTGGCCTGTATGAGCCTGCTAACACACTGCTGCTGTGTGCATATATACTGATCTCAAGTCAGCTCTGGGGCATCCCATTCTGTAACATACCATTAGCCTCTGCATTTACTGTAAGCTGCACATTTATTTAAAGAAATTTGGCCTGTATGAGCCTGCTAACACACTGCTGCTGTGTGCATATATACTGATCTCAAGTCAGCTCTGGGGCATCCCATTCTGTAACATACCATTAGCCTCTGCATTTACTGTAAGCTGCACATTTATTTAAAGAAATTTGGCCTGTATGAGCCTGCTAACACACTGCTGCTGTGTGCATATATACTGATCTCAAGTCAGCTCTGGGGCATCCCATTCTGTAACATACCATTAGCCTCTGCATTTACTGTAAGCTGCACAGTTATTTAAAGAAATTTGGCCTGTATGAGCCTGCTAACACACTGCTGCTGTGTGCATATATACTGATCTCAAGTCAGCTTTGGGGCATCCCATTCTGTAACATACCATTAGCCTCTGCATTTACTGTAAGCTGCACATTTATTTAAAGAAATTTGGCCTGTATGAGCCTGCTAACACACTGCTGCTGTGTGCATATATACTGATCTCAAGTCTGCTTGGGGCATCCCATTCTGTAACATAACATAACCTACCTACCATACTAAGCAGCTCTCTTATTTAAACTAAGCAGGCCTCTTGGAGGCTGAGTGTCCACTTTTGGGTGTGCATTTATATTCGGTTTCATATACAGTGGGGTATCCCAATTTGTAAGATAACCTACCCCAACCATGTAAACTAAATAGGCCTGTTGCAGCCTGAGTTTCTCTGCTTGCGTATGGCCTGCATTACAATCTGTCTCTTTCAATGACACTGCTGCCTGGGGTATCCCAATTTGTAAGATAACCTACCCCAACCATGTAAACTAAAGGTTACGTCCTTCCAGAAGGAAAACTTATGCCGAACACTATTTTTGTTAGGGGCATTGACCTTTGGATTGATCGGCATGAAATTATTTTTTTTTTTTCAAAGTATGGCGCTGTGAAGAAGGTCAAAATGATGTCTCATACTTGGATTATTGTTACTTTTTGTTCAGCTTGAAATATAACAGGCCACACGGGCATCCCAAGGCACATGCTATTTTAAACCTATCTGTTATACAACATAAGCGTTGATCAGGCTACTTCAGTTTGCACTTGTTTTTGACTGATTTTAATAAACCAGGCCGCAGGGCACCCCAAAGCTGCACCTTGCACCCTATCTGGTATACAACATAAGCGTTGATCAGCATCAGCTTCATTAAGCTACTTCAGTTTGCACTTCCTTTTTGACTGCTTTCATTTAACCAGGCCGCAGGGCACCCCAAAGCTGCACCTTGCACCCTACCTGTTTATACTAAATAAGCATCTACAGCCTCAGCTTTATTAAGTTATTGCATTTTGAATTGGTTTTGGTCTGCTTTAAATACACCAGGCCGCAGGGCATCCCAAACCTGCATGTTGCACCCCATCTGTTATACTAAATAAGCGTTGATCAGCATCAGCTTTATTAAGCTATTGCATTTTGCATTGGTTTTTGTACTGCTGCCAAAACACTAGCCCATATGGGCATCCCAAACCAGCACATGTCACCCTATCTGTTATACTAAATAAGCTTCTACAGGCCCTTTTTTTATTTATTTATTTTTATTTATATAGAGCTGCAATGGCTTATATTGTGAGGTTAATTTGCCATTTTGCAGCATAATATAGAGCAGCCCCTGTGTAAATCTGAGGGGCAATAGCTTATATAGTGAGGTAAATTTGCCATTTTGCTTCGTTATATAGAGCAGCCCAGTTGCCATCTAAATCAACTACTGTCCGGCCAGTACAGCTTTTCCAGGGCAAACTCTGCTAGTTGCGGGCACAAGTCAAGTTTGGCTTCCCAGCAAATCCAGTGGATCTTGAAGGTGTGTTGGCATGGTCATGTCAAGGTATGACATGACCTGCTGTTTGAGGTCCAGCTCCAGGTCTTCCTGCTTCTCATGAGTAGACTCACTATGCGGGTGTAGAAAGCTACTCACTAGCGACTGAAGACTGAGGTTGCTGCTGATGGAGCTGCTGCTGCTCCTTCCACCCCCCCAGCAGCCATGGCAGTGGAAGGTGATCGCAAAGTTCCCCTAGAGTCAGACCTGCGGGAGTATGGGCCATGGCGCAAATAGACATCGCCCAACTGACTACGTGGGATGTCTCTGTAGTAGGTCAGTTTTTCCTCCCTCTCAGTGGGCGTAAAAAATGCCCCCATTTTGTGCCGGAAGCGAGGGTCCAATAAGTTGGAGAGCCAGAAGTCTTCCCGCTGACAAATGGAGACAATTCTGCGCTCACTAGTACGCATGCATGTGAGCATGCATCGTGCCATTTGTGCAAGTGACTCGGAGGGACTACCTGTCTCCATCTCCACTGTAAACTGCCATGGTGTGTCTGGGTCCTCTGTCTCGCCTTACTCACAACCCTCTAGCTCCTGTGGCTGCACCTCCTCTCCTGTCAGATGACTAGATAAAATGGTCATTTTGTGAAACCTAAACTGTGGTTTGCTGTGCCCCACCCCCTCCTCCTCCTCCACTTCAGCCCCCACAGGCTTCATGTGGCTGTGAAATGTATGTGCCATGTCTCCAGTGCCCTGACCAGCCATGCTTTCCAACATGTGTTGTAGTACATGAAGCAGTGGAATCTCATCGTTCATCTCATAGTCCTGGCAACTGACTAATAATGTAGCTTCCTCAAAGGGCCTAAACAAACGGTCGGTGTCACGTATGAGCTGCCAATGGTTTACATTGAATTTACACAGGGGTGTCCCCCTATCCGTTTGGATCATCCAGAAATCCGTGATGGCTTTTCTCTGTTCCTATAGTGCAGTGGTCCTCAACCCTGTCCTCAAGGCCCACCAACATGTCATGTTTTTTGGATCTCCAAATAGCCAGCTCTATTGCTCTGCAGCTGCACTAATTACTCCACCTGAGCATCTTTGTGGAGATCTGCAAAGCCTGGCCTGTTGGTGGGCCTTGAGGACAGGGTTGGGGACCACTGCTATAGTGGATCCTGCATATGGAGGGTGGAATTCCAACGGGTGGAAACATCGCAAATCAGACTATGGTGGGGTACACCTTTGTGACGCTGAGGCTCAATAAGGTTGTGCTTGGTGGTGTAGGAGTGCCAGAAGTGCATGCTAACTTTCTTTCCTGTTGTTCGGATGTCTTTCAGATGGGGGCAAGACTTCAAAACTAGACTGAACACGTGTGCCATGTCAGGACGCATGACTCTGGCTTCCTTGTCGCAGCGCAAACAAGATGTTCTTCCAAGTGTCAGTCACCATGGGTCCAAATTTGCAGTTTTCGTGGATTAAGCAATGCTTTCATGGATTGAGTTCTCATTTTTAGTAGTTCCTCCCATGTGTGACTCTGATGGTCAAGGAAAACCATGTGAAGAACAGCGTGAAACCACAATCACCAAGGGGGCCTAAAAGGATATATATTGTCCACCATGAGTCTATAGTTACAGCTCCAGGCGTAGACAACACTGTGCACTTTGGTACACACTGACAGGCTAAAGGACTGGCCCACCTTCTGTTCAACAACCATGCCATGTGACTCTCCACCTCGGCTCGGCACAAGCCATCAGTTCTCTGAAAGGTCCACCACTGGGTAATGCAGCAGGCTGGACTTATGGTGACGCTGTCTGAGAGGAGAAATCCCTCAGACATCAAGATTAAAAATTCCAAGAATTTTTGAGGGCTAATTATTCAGAGGCAAATGATAGCTAGTTGTTTCTGATTTAATTGCAAGGTGGAAACACACCCTCAAACAAAACTTCACTTTCGCAATACTATTGCATTTGTCTATTCATAATTTTATGTATATACACTAACTAACCTACTTTTTCTCCACAGGATGCTGCATGGAACACTGCCACATCGCTGAGTAGCTGATTTTTCCTACCAACAGTCCGCAATAATTCGCTGCTGCTGCCGCCGCCACCGCCGCAGACTCCAGGGACCCTCTTCCACTACCTCGGCTTGCAACACCTCCTCCCACGACACTCTCCTCATCACTAGTTGCCGGATAGTGGAAGAAGAGGCGAGTGTCTCCTCCACTTCTTGGCTGGGCAGTAGCTGCTGAATTTTATGATTATCAGATCTTGGATATCAGATCAATGGATAGTGGAGCTGAACCCAAAGCATAACAGGCAGACAGTTGACTGGGGGTGTCAGATGCCACTTGTGATGCAGTGGACTGCTTTTGCAGCACTTCCAGACAAAGTTGCTTCATTGGCTGACACAATGACTGGTAAAGCTGTGGAACATATGGTTGAAAAGCAAGAATAACCATTTGTTTTTATATGAAAAAGACCCTGGTTTATACAGACTTTTTTTTTCCAGAGACTGCCCTGCGTGGAAATGAATGGCGCATGGATCAGCCAAGCTTTCCTCCCAACAATGCCTGATGTATTCCAGTAGATTGATGACGGGGCCAGACCAAGAAAGATGGATCGTGCAAAACAGATTTAAGGCGCTGCTCTCAAGTTACAGACATTCCTCCGCATCGGACCACAAGTAAGTATTGATAAAAAATCCTTTACGTTACTCTTACTTTTTATTAATATTCTTCGGATAAGACGGATCAGACATGATTCCAGATTAAAAATTCCAAGAATTTTTGAGGGCTAATTAGTCAGAGGCAATGACACCTTCTTGTTTCTGATTTAATTAAAAGGTGGAAACACACCCTCAAACAAAACTTCACTTTGGCAAACTTTTGCATTTGTTTATTCATAATTTTATGTAGATATTACTAACTAAGCTACTTTTTCTCCACATGACTCTCCACAGGGTGTGATTCATCCAATTTTTGGGCTCCTGAGGCCAACCCCAGGGTCTGTTTAAAGTAATGTTTGGGCTCCTGCTGCTGCTGCTGCCAACTTCTGCCAACTCCAGGGTGTGATTCATCCAATTTTTGGGCTCCTGAAGCCAACTCCAGTGTATATTTGGGCTCCTGCTGCTGCTACTGTCAACTCCTGCCAACTCCAGGGTGTGATTCATCCAATTTTTGGGCTCCTGAGGCCAACTCCAGTGTATATTTGGGCTCCTGCTGCTGCTACTGTCAACTCCTGCCAACTCCAGGGTGTGATTCATCCAATTTTTGGGCTCCTGAAGCCAACTCCAGTGTATATTTGGGCTCCTGCTGCTGCTACTGTCAACTCCTGCCAACTCCAGGGTGTGATTCATCCAATTTTTGGGCTCCTGAGGCCAACTCCAGTGTATATTTGGGCTCCTGCTGCTGCTACTGTCAACTCCTGCCAACTCCAGGGTGTGATTCATCCAATTTTTGGGCTCCTGAGGCCAACTCCAGTGTATATTTGGGCTCCTGCTGCTGCTGCTGCCAACTCCAGGGTGTGATTCATCCAATTTTTGGGCTCCTGAAGCCAACTCCAGTGTATATTTGGGCTCCTGCTGCTGCTGCTGCCAACTCCAGGGTGTGATTCATCCAATTTTTGGGCTCCTGAGGCCAACTCCAGTGTATATTTGGGCTCCTGCTGCTGCTACTGTCAACTCCTGCCAACTCCAGGGTGTGATTCATCCAATTTTTGGGCTCCTGAGGCCAACTCCAGTGTATATTTGGGCTCCTGCTGCTGCTACTGTCAACTCCTGCCAACTCCAGGGTGTGATTCATCCAATTTTTGGGCTCCTGAGGCCAACTCCAGTGTATATTTGGGCTCCTGCTGCTGCTACTGTCAACTCCTGCCAACTCCAGGGTGTGATTCATCCAATTTTTGGGCTCCTGAGGCCAACTCCAGTGTATATTTGGGCTCCTGCTGCTGCTGCTGCCAACTCCAGGGTGTGATTCATCCAATTTTTGGGCTCCTGAGGCCAACTCCAGTGTATATTTGGGCTCCTGCTGCTGCTGCTGCCAACTCCAGGGTGTGATTCATCCAATTTTTGGGCTCCTGAAGCCAACTCCAGTGTATATTTGGGCTCCTGCTGCTGCTACTGTCAACTCCTGCCAACTCCAGGGTGTGATTCATCCAATTTTTGGGCTCCTGAGGCCAACTCCAGTGTATATTTGGGCTCCTGCTGCTGCTACTGTCAACTCCTGCCAACTCCAGGGTGTGATTCATCCAATTTTTGGGCTCCTGAGGCCAACTCCAGTGTATATTTGGGCTCCTGCTGCTGCTACTGTCAACTCCTGCCAACTCCAGGGTGTGATTCATCCAATTTTTGGGCTCCCGAGGCCAACTCCAGTGTATATTTGGGCTCCTGCTGCTGCTGCTGTCAACTCCTGCCAACTCCAGGGTGTGATTCATCCAATTTTTGGGCTCCTGAGGCCAACTCCAGTGTATATTTGGGCTCCTGCTGCTGCTACTGTCAACTCCTGCCAACTCCAGGGTGTGATTCATCCAATTTTTGGGCTCCTGAAGCCAACTCCAGTGTATATTTGGGCTCCTGCTGCTGCTGCTGTCAACTCCTGCCAACTCCAGGGTGTGATTCATCCAATTTTTGGGCTCCTGAAGCCAACTCCAGTGTATATTTGGGCTCCTGCTGCTGCTGCTGCCAACTCCTGCCAACTCCAGGGTGTGATTCATCCAATTTTTGGGCTCCTGAAGCCAACTCCAGTGTATATTTGGGCTCCTGCTGCTGCTGCTGCCAACTTCTGCCAACTCCAGGGTGTGATTCATCCAATTTTTGGGCTCCTGAGGCCAACTCCAGTGTATATTTGGGCTCCTTCTGCCCCTCATAGTGATGCCACTTCAACTCTCTGCAATTGTGCCGCTCTGCGATTCTATTAGCGATGCCTCTGATCTGCATGTGATATTTCTTCAAAGTATTATTTAACTAACCCAGCACGCATCCTGTGCGTGTTACAGCAAGGCTGAATGGTTTACAACCCTATTGAGGCTCTAGGAGGCTCAGAAATAGCCGTTTTTAATAGCGATTCGTCGCGAATTTATTCGGGTCGAAGCGATTTTTGTCGGAAAATTCGGCGAATCAGTCGAATCGAATTTTTCAAAAGTTCGCTCATCTCTAGTCTTAAACAGAGGCTGCTGTAGTCACAGAATGGGATGCCCTGGCAGGGTCCAGAAGTACTATGCCCAGCAAAAGTGTCTTTATCAGGCTAATTTCAAATATAATAAGAGCAAATGGTTATATGGTCTTAAACAGAGGCTGCTGTAGTCACAGAATGGGATGCCTCACAGCAGACTTAAGATCAGTTCAGTATATATGCACAGTTAGTTAGTATAAGCAGCCTGAAAACGCTAACAAAGCCTGTCAGGCTGGATGAAAAAAAAATAAAAAAACTCCCTGTGACAGGCTGACAGCCTCCGATTTTTCTACCTTTCCCTGTTTTTCGCTGACTTTCTGTCTGTCTCCTGTCTGTCTCCTGCCTGTCTCCAGCCTGTCCCTGTCTGTCCCTGCCTGTCTAACTGCCTCACTCCCTCAGCTACACAACGTTCTGTCTCTCACGAATGCAATAGAGAAATGAGGCAGGAAAGCAAGATGGCCGGCCTTAAATAGCGCTGTGACGTCACCGGGCTTGCTGGCTGCTGATAGGCTGCATGTGACTGTCCCAGCTTGCACTGGCGCGGGGTTGATGTCTGGACATGTCCCGTCCGCCATCTTAGAATGCCTGTAATGTAAATGAATGGATGTTAAAGGAAAACTTCGAGCGATCGAATCGCGGGGAAATTCGGATTCGATCCGAATCGAATTTTTCCTGAAATTCGGATCGAATCCGGGTTCGTCCGGATCGATTCGCTCATCCCTAAAAACTACATTTTTTCAGGTTTTTGGTGTTCTGTTTTATTGTTTTCGTCTTCTGAAATGTAAAATAAATGTGTTAGGATTTTGCCCCCATACTGTAACGGTGACTTACTTATTAAGATTCTGTTTCCATGTTTCTTGTATTTCTGTGGCTCAGTGTTGCTCAAGTGCAAGGTGGCTTTTCTGGCCTTGAGTAGAGCTCTTTAGTATAGCTGTTGCCTTCAATTCCCAGAAGTCTTCCACTGTCAAGGGCGAGCTCCCCTCCCTTCACAAAGCAGATCATAGAAAAATCAGGCAGCAGTAATGAGAGACATCACTGCCCATGTGCGAATGCTGCCAGTAACTCTTTAGCTGCTGGAATATACGATTGTGATTGCCTCATCTGAAGAGACTGAATCAGAGCAGAGCAATTAGAGCATTAAACATGTGAACTCCTGAGTGTGACGCATCGTCTCAGCCTCAGCCAATCAGATGATTATTAAGCCAGGAAGTCAGGAAGTCTCTGTACACCTAACACACCAGTTTGTGTACGGTTGCTAAGGTAAACAATTTAGAGAGGACTGGTAAGCACAGTAGTTTAGATCCAACAAAAGCAATCAAAATAATCTTATCGCTATGTGGGTGCAATCCAAAAAATTGGGACCGGGGTCCCCTAAATAGCTATGAACAAATATATTATGAATGCACACCTATAGTGGTGGTTTAGGGTCCACTAGAAGAATTACAAATTATATAAAATGGGAAGAAGGGAGAAATGTAAACACACTTATACAGCCAATATATACACACAATATATACAATATGTACAAAAAGGTCTGAAGAAGAATCCTGGATACTGAGGCTATGAGGCGATTTTTTGTATTGGGTTTTGCGACAACAGTATCAGAAAGTAAGGTGGTTAATGTGCTGAGTTGCAAGGAGAAAAGTATCAAGCAAATTGTAGCAATACCTCGAGAGCGTCAATGAGGCACTTGTTAAAGTGGACCAACACCCAGGATTTTGACTATCCTGGGTTTTGGTCCACTTCGGTGGGGCACCCCACTGTGTGAAACCCCCCAGACAGCCCCAATAACTCACCTGTCCCCGCTCCCACGTGACTGCTGCAGCCAATCCCTGGCGACGGACAAGCGAGATCTGTCAACGGACAAGCGAGCGTGCCCGCCGCCGCCTCCCGCGTGTCACTCTTACAGGAAGCACGGCTGCGCCGGCCACTCACAAACGGCCGGCGCGGGTGCGCGCCCTGCTAGAGGGATGCGCGAGCGGCGGCGGCGGCTCGTGCATGCGCCGCTGGATCGAGGAGCAGGTAGGGATTTCAGGGCTTTCTTATAGATTCCCGGGCCGATCAGCATCGGGTGTTGGTCCACTTTAATGTGTTAGCTTCTCCCCTAGGAGAATGACAGGAGTGTCCACAGGGTCCAGAGAGCGCTGCTACTGCAAACTGCTTCAATCTCGCTAACACGTGTTTCGGTTTTTCAACCTTTCCCCCTTCTCCCCATTTTATATAATTTGTAATCCTTCTAGTGGACCCTAAACTAGAGATGAGCGAACTTTTGAAAAATTCGATTCGGCTGATTCGCCGAATTTTCCGACAAAATTTGTTTCGGTCCGAATTTATTCGCGACGAATCGCTATTAAAAACGGCTATTTCTGAGCCTCCTAGAGCCTCAATAGGGTTGCAAACCATTCTGCCTTGCTGTAACACGCATAGGATGCGTGCTGGGTTAGTTAAATAATACTGTAAATAAATATCACATGCAGATCAGAGGCATCGCTAATAGAATCGCAGAGCGGCACAATTGCAGAGAGTTGAAGTGGCATCACTGTGAGGGGCAGGAGCCCAAACATTGCTTTAAAGAGACACTGGAGTTGGCTGCAGGAGCCCAAAAATTGGATGAATCACACCCTGGAGTTGCAAGCAGCAGCAGGAGCACAAACATTGCTTTAAAGAGACACTGGAGTTGGCTGCAGGAGGCCAAAAATTGGATGAATCATACCCTGGAGTTGCAAGCAGCAGCAGCAGGAGCCCAAACATAGCTTGAAAGAGACACTGGAGTTGGCTGCAGGAGCCCAAAGATTGGATGAATCACACCCTGGAGTTGCAAGCAGCAGCAGCAGCAGCCCAAACATTGGCTGAAAGAGACACTGGAGTTGGCAGCAGGAGCCCAAAATTGGATGAATCACACCCTGGAGTTGCAAGCAGCAGCAGCAGGAACCCAAACATAGCTTGAAAGAGACACTGGAGTTGGCAGCAGGAGCCCAAAAATTGGATGAATCACACCCTGGAGTTGCAAGCAGCAGCAGGAGCCCAAACATTGGCTGAAAGAGACACTGGAGTTGGCAGCAGGAGCCCAAAAATTGGATGAATCACACCCTGGAGTTGCAAGCAGCAGCAGCAGGAGCCCAAACATTACTTTAAAGAGACACTGGAGTTGGCAGCAGGAGCCCAAAAATTGACTGACACACCCTGGAGTTGGCAGCAGCAGCAGCAGGAACCTAGAAATTGGCTGGAAGGCACCCTGAAGTTGGCAGCAGCAGGAGCACATACATTAGCTGGAAGGCACACCCTGGAGTTGGCAGCAGCATGAGCAGGAGCCCAAACATTGCTTGAAAGACACCCTGGAGTTGGCAGCAGCAGCAGGCCAAAATTGGCTGAGAGAGACACTGGAGTTGGCAGCAGGAGCCCAAAAATTGGACGAATCACACCCTGGAGTTGCAAGCAGCAGCAGGAGCCCGAACATCACTTTAAAGAGACACTGGGGTTGGCTTCAGGAGCCCAAAAATTGGATTAATCACACCCTGGAGTTGCAAGCAGCAGGAGCCCAAACATAGCTTGAAAGACACACTGGGGTTGGCTTCAGGAGCCCAAAAATTGGATGAATCACACCCTGGAGTTGCAAGCTGCAGCAGCAGCCCAAACATTACTTTAAAGAGACACTGGAGTTGGCAGCAGGAGCCCAAAAATTGACTGACACACCCTGGAGTTGGCAGCAGCAGCAGCAGGAGCCCAAACATTACTTTAAAGAGACACTGGAGTTGGCAGCAGGAGCCCAAAAATTGGATGAATCACACCCTGGAGTTGAAAGCAGCAGCAGCAGCAGCCCAAACATAGCTTGAAAGAGACACTGGAGTTGGCAGCAGGAGCACAAAAATTGGATGAATCACACCCTGGAGTTGCAAGCAGCAGCAGAAGCCCGAACATTACTTTAAAGAGACACTGGGGTTGGCTTCAGGAGCCAAAAAATTGGATGAATCACACCCTGGAGTTGCAAGCAGCAGCAGCAGCCCAAACATTACTTTAAAGAGACACTGGAGTTGGCAGCAGGAGCCCAAAAATTGGATGAATCACACCCTGGAGTTGCAAGCAGCAGCAGGAGCCCGAACATTACTTTAAAGAGACACTGGGGTTGGCTTCAGGAGCCCAAAAATTGGATGAATCACAACCTGGATTTGCAAGCAGCAGCAGCAGCCCAAACATAGCTTGAAAGAGACACTGGAGTTGGCAGCAGGAGCCCAAAAATTGGATGAATCACACCCTGGAGTTGCAAGCAACAGCAGCAGGAGCCCAAACATTACTTTAAAGAGACATTGGAGTTGGCAGCAGGAGCCCAAAAATTGGATGAATCACAACCTGGAGTTGCAAGCAGCAGCAGCAGCAGCTGCAGAAGCCCAAACATAGCTTGAAAGAAACACTGCAGTTGGCTGCTGGAGCCCAACAATTGGATGAATCACACCCTGTGGAGAGTCCTGTGGAGAAAAAGTAGCTTAGTTAGTAATATCTACATAAAATTATGAATAAACAAATGCAAAAGTATTGCCAAAGTGAAGTTTTGTTTGAGGGTGTGTTTCCACCTTTTAATTAAATCAGAAACAACAAGGTATCATTGCCTCTGACTAATTAGCCCACAAAAATTCTTGGAATTTTTAATCTGGATGTCTGATCCGTCTTATCCGAAGAATATTAATAAAAACTAAGAGTAACGTAAAGGATTTTTTATCAATACTTACTTGTGGTCCGATGCGGAGGAATGTCTGTAACTTGAGAGCAGCGCCTTAAATCTGTTTTGCACGATCCATCTTTCTTGGTCTGGCCCCGTCATCAATCTACTGGAATACATCAGGCATTGTTGGGAGGAAAGCTTGGCTGATCCATGCGCCATTCATTTCCACGCAGGGCAGTCTCTGGAAAAAAAAATGTATGTATAAACCAGGGTCTTTTTCATATAAAAACAAATGGTTATTCTTGCTTTTCAACCATATGTTCCACAGCTTTACCATTGTGTCAGCCAATGAAGCAACTTTGTCTGGAAGTGCTGCAAAAGCAGTCCACTGCATCACAAGTGGCATCTGACACCCCCAGTCAACTGTCTGTTGTCTGTTGTTTTGCTTTGGGTTCAGCTCCACTATCCATTGATGAAGATCTGATAATCATAAAATTCAGCAGCTACTGCCCAGCCAAGAAGTGGAGGAGACACTCGCCTCTTCTTCCACTAGCCGGGCAATTAGTGATGAGGAGAGTGTCGTGGGAGGAGGTGCTGCAAGCGGAGGTAGTGGAAGAAGGTCCCTGGAGTCTGCGGCGGAGGCGGCGGCAGCAGCAGCAGCAGTGAATTATTGCGGACTGTTGGTAGGAAAAATCAGCTACTCAGCGATGTGGCAGTTTTTCATGCAGCATCCACAATCCTGTGGAGAAAAAGTAGGTTAGTTAGTATATATACATAAAATTATGAATAAACAAATGCAATAGTATTGCTAAAGTGAAGTTTTGTTTGAGGGTGTGTTTCCACCTTGTAATTAAATCAGAAACAACTAGCTATCATTGCCTCTGAATAATTAGCCCTCAAAAATTCTTGGAATTTTTAATCTTGATGTCTGAGGGATTTCTCCTCTCAGACAGCGTCACCATAAGTCGAGCCTGCTGCATTACCCAGTGGTGGACCTTTCAGAGAACTGATGGCTTTTGCCGAGCCGAGGTGGAGAGTCCCATGGTATCATTGCTTTGCGAAGATGGCAGTACCTGCCGTGTAAAATGTTGTTGAACAGAAGGTGGGCCAGTCCTTTAGCCTGTCAGTGTGTACCAAAGTGCACAGTGTTGTCTACGTCTGGAGCTGTAACTATGGACTCATGGTGGACAATATATATCCTTTTAGGCCCCCTTGGTGATTGTGGTTTCACGCTGTTCTTCACATGGTTTTCCTTGACCAACAGAGTCACACATGGGAGGAACTACTAAAAATGAGAACTCAATCCATGAAATCATTGCTTAATCCACGAAAACTGCACATTTGGACCCATGGTGACTGACACTTGGAAGAACATCTTGTTTGCGCTGCGACAAGGAAGCCAGAGTCATGCGTCCTGACATGGCACACATGTTCAGTCTAGTTGTCAAGCGTTTTCTGAAGTCTTCCCCCCCCCCTCTGAAAGACATCCGAACAACAGGAAAGAAAGTTAGCATGCACTTCTGGCACTCCTACACCACCAAGCACAACCTTATTGAGCTTCAGCGTCAGAACGGTGTATCCCAACATAGTCTGATTTGCGATGTTTCCACCCATTGGAATTCCACCCTCCATATGCAGGATCCACTATAGGAACAGAGAAAAGCCATCACGGATTTCTGGATGATCCAAACGGATAGGGGGACACCCCTGTGTAAATTCAATGTAAACCATTGGCAGCTCATACGTGACACCGGCCGTTTGCTCAGGCCCTTTGAGGAAGCTACTTTATTAGTCAGTTGCCAGGACTATGAGATGAACGATGAGATTCCACTGCTCCATGTACTACAACACATGTTGGAAACCATGGCTGGTCAGGGCACTGGAGACATGGCACATACATTTCACAGCCACATGAAGCCTGTGGGGGCTGAAGTGGAGGAGGAGGAGGGGGTGGGGCACAGCAAACCACAGTTTAGGTTTCACAAAATGACCATTTTATCTAGTCATCTGACAGGAGAGGAGGAGCAGGAGCAGCCACAGGAGCTAGAGGGTTGTGAGGAAGGCGAGACAGAGGACCCAGACACACCGTGGCAGTTTACAGTGGAGATGGAGACAGGTAGTCCCTCCGAGTCACTTGCACAAATGGCACGATGCATGCTCACATGCTTGCGTACTAGTGAGCGCAGAATTGTCTCCATTTGTCAGCAGGAAGACTTCTGGCTCTCCATCTAATTGGACCCTCGCTTCCGGCACAAAATGGGGGCATTTTTTACGCCCACTGAGAGGGAGGACAAACTGACCTACTACAGAGACATCCCACGTAGTCAGTTGGGCGATGTCTATCTGCGCCATGGCCCATACTCAGACATCAGACTGGCCCATACATCAGACAGGGCCTGCTCTATAAAATGGCAACTTTACCTCACAATATAAACTATTGCTCCTCAGATTTACACAGGGATTTAGGTTGATATATATAATAGTGCAAAACAGCAAATTTACCTCACAATACTGTATAAACTATTGCTCCTCAGATTTACACAGTGAGCTTCTCTATATAATGGTGCAAAATGGCGAATTTACCTCACTATATAATCTATTACAGCTCTATATAAATAAAAATAAATAAATAAAAAAAAGGGCCTGTAGAAGCTTATTTAGTATAACAGATAGGGTGACATGTGCTGGTTTGGGATGCCCATATGGGCTAGTGTTTTGACTGCAGGACAAAAACCAATTCAAAATGCAATGCTCAGATTCAGCTGAGGAAGGATCAACAAGCGTATTTAGTATAACAGATAGGCTGCCTAATGCAGGTTTGGGATGCCCTGCGGCCTGGTGTTTTTTTTTGTTAAAGGCAGACCAAAAACCAATTCAAAATGCAATACTTTGATTAAGTTGAGGAAGGATCAACAAGCGTATTTAGTATAACAGATAGGCTGCTAAGTGCAGGTTTGGGATACCCTGGGGCCTAGTGTTTTGGCAGCAGGACAAAAACCAATGCAAAATGCAATAGCTTAATAAAGCTGATGCTGAACAATGCTTATTTAGTATAACAGATGGGGTGCAACATGCAGGTTTGGGATACCCTGCGGCCTGGTGTATTTAAAGCAGACCAAAACCAATTCAAAATGCAATAGCTTAATAAAGCTGAGGCTGTAGATGCTTATTTAGTATAAACAGATAGGGTGCAAGGTGCAGCTTTGGGGTGCCCTGCGGCCTGGTTTATTGAAAGCAGTCAAAAAGGAAGTGCAAACTGAAGTAGCTTAATGAAGCTGATGCTGATCAACGCTTACATTGTATAACAGATAGGGTGCAAGGTGCAGCTTTGGGGTGCCCTGCGGCCTGGTTTATTGAAAGCAGTCAAAAAGGAAGTGCAAACTGAAGTAGCTTAATGAAGCTGATGCTGATCAACGCTTATGTTGTATAACAGATAGGGTGCAAGGTGCAGCTTAGGGGTGCCCTGCGGCCTGGTTTATTAAAAGCAGTCAAAAACAAGTGCAAACTGAAGTAGCTTAATAAAGCAGCTGATGCTGATCAACGCTTATGTTGTATAACAGATAGGGTTAAAATAGCATGTGCCTTAGGATGCCCGTGTGGCCTGGTATATTTTAAGCTGAACAAAAAGTAACAATAATCCAAGTATGAGAAAAGCTTGTGCTTAACAAATAGGGTTAAATAGCATGTGCCTTGGGATGCCCGTGTGGCCTGGTATATTTCAAGCTGAACAAAAAGTAACAATAATCCAAGTATGAGAAATGCTTTAGCTTAACATATAGGGTTAATTAGCATGTGCCTTGGGATGCCCGTGTGGCCTGGTATATTTCAAGCTGAACAAAAAGTAACAATAATCCAAGTATGAGAAATGCTTGTGCTTAACAAATAGGGTTAAATAGCATGTGCCTTGGGATGCCAGTGTGGCGTAATGTATTTTAAGCTGAACAAAAAGTATTAACAATAATCCAAGTATGAGAAATGCTTTTGTTTAACAGATAGGGTTAAATAGCATGCGCCTTGGGATGCCAGTGTGGCGTAATGTATTTTAAGATGAGCAGAAACTTTTAACACTAATCCAAGTATGAGAAATAATTTTGACCTTCTTTACAGCGCCATACTTTGAAAAAAAATCCTTATTTTCATGCCGATCAATCCAAAGGTCAATGCCCCCAACAAAAATAGTGTTCGGCATAAGTTTTCCTTCTGGAAGGACGTAACCTTTAGTTTACATGGTTGTGGTAGGTTATATTATAAATAGGGATACCCCAGGCAGCAGTGTCATTGAAAGAGACAGATTGTAATGCAGACCATATGCAAGCAGAGAAACTCAGGCTGCAACAGGCCTCTTTAGTTTACATGGTTAGGGTAGGTTATCTTACAAATTGGGATACCCCACTGTATATGAAACCGAATATAATGCACACCCAAAAGTGGACAATCAGCCTCCAAGAGGCCTGCTTAGTTGAAATAAGAGAGCTGCTTAGCTTAAATAAGAGAGCTGCTTAGTGTAAATAAGAGGCCTGCTTAGTTTAAATAAGAGAGCTGCTTAGTGTAAATAAGAGAGGTAGGTTATGTTACAGAATGGGATGCCCCCAAGCAGACCTGAGATCAGTATGTATGCACAGTAAAAGTGTCTAAGCAGGCTCCAACAGGCCAAATTACTTTAAATAAGTGTGCAGCTTAGAGGAAATACAGAGGCTAATGGGATGTTACAGAATGGGATGCCCCCACAGCAGACCTTAGATCAGTATATATGCACAGTAAAAGTGTCTAAGCAGGCTCCAACAGGCCAAATTACTTTAAATAAGTGTGCAGCTTAGAGGAAATACAGAGGCTAATGGGATGTTACAGAATGGGATGCCCCCCCACAGCAGACCTGAGATCAGTATATATGCACAGTAAAAGTGTCTAAGCAGGCTCCAACAGGCCAAATTACTTTAATTAAGTGTGCAGCTTAGAGGAAATACAGAGGCTAATGGGATGTTACAGAATGGGATGCCCCCACAGCAGACCTGAGATCAGTATATATGCACAGTAAAAGTGTCCAAGCAGGCTCCAACAGACCAAATTACTTTAAATAAGTGTGCAGCTTAGAGGAAATACAGAGGCTAATGTGATGTTACAGAATGGGATGCCCCCACAGCAGACCTGAGATCAGTATATATGCACAGTAAAAGTGTCTAAGCAGGCTCCAACATGCCAAATTACTTTAAATAAGTGTGCAGCTTAGAGGAAATACAGAGGCTAATGTGATGTTACAGAATGGGATGCCCCCACAGCAGACCTGAGATCAGTATATATGCACAGTAAAAGTGTCTAAGCAGGCTCCAACAGGCCAAATTACTTTAAATAAGTGTGCAGCTTAGAGGAAATACAGAGGCTAATGTGATGTTACAGAATGGGATGCCCCCACAGCAGACCTGAGATCAGTATATATGCACAGTAAAAGTGTCTAAGCAGGCTCCAACAGGCCAAATTACTTTAAATAAGTGTGCAGCTTAGAGGAAATACAGAGGCTAATGAGATCTTACAAAATGGTAATGTTCCCACAGCAGACTTGAGATCAGTTCAGTATATATGCACATCAAAAGTGTATAAGCAGCCTGAAACAGCTAACAAAGCCAGTCAGCCAGCCAGTAACACTCAGGCTGGATGAAAAAAAAAAAATCTCCCTGTCACTGCCTCAGATTTTTCCTAACTTTTACTGCTTCTCGCTCACTTCCTGCCTATTTCCTGCCTGTCTACTGGCTGTCCCTGGCTCTCTAACTGTCTCTCACTGAATACAGCAGTGTCCTGTCTCTCACGAATGCAATAGAGAAATGAACAAAAGCAAGATGTCCGCCGCCTTATATAGCGCTGTGACGTCATCGGGCTTGCTGGCTGCTGATAGGCTGCATGTGACTGCCCCAGCATGCACTGGAGCGGGGTAGATGTCTGGACATGTCCCGTCCGCCATCTGAGAATGCCTGTAATGTAAATGAATGGATGTTAAAGAAAAACTTCGAGCGATCGAAGCACAGGGAAATTCGGATTCGATTCGAATCAAATTTTTTATGAAATTCGGATCGAATCCGGGTTCGTCCGGATCGATTCGCTCATCCCTACCCTAAACCACCACTATAGCTTTATGTGTTGTACATAAATACATTTATTCTGTTGATTTGCATTCTAAATTCAGTTGTCAGGTGTGCATTCATAATATATTTGTGCGATTGCTAAGGTAAACACATTGTTGTAAGAGAAAACTTTCTTTATAACAATTAGTTGAAAACAGGACAGATAAGCTCAGCACATTGAGGACACTATTAAAAATTCCATCAACTTACCATTTAAGGGAACGCCAACCACCGATGTACAGATCTCAGGGCTGAGGTAAGTTGTACTGCTGCTGCACACTTGGGGCCAGCAGCCCATCAACCATCTTTTATGGGTTTGGGGCGAACTCGAACATGGACTTCTAGCTGAAGTCCTTGTTCAAGTTTGGGAAACTTAACTCGCAAAGTATGGTACGAACCCGAACATTGTGGTTTGCCCAAAACTATCTATAAAGGCCTGGAAGCCTCATTTTTAAAAAATTAAACATTTGGGGGCATCAAGTTATGTGTGTTTTTCATAAAAAAAATGGCATAGGGTCCCCACTACCCAGGCTACCAGCTGGCACACCAGACATAGTGGCTGGGGTCTGTGCAGCTTAGAGATCTCCTGCCACTCCAGAACATTAGCCCCTATGCCTTTTGGCATGGGTCCAGTGATCCTCCAGGAGTAAATCAAATGAGAGCCTGACGTATACAGGGAACTGAGGCAGCTGAGGGTAAGCTTCCCTGTTTGTGCTATGACTCTTTAATGATGACCAGATCCTTATTTTCCAGATGCCCCAAAATAAACGATCCGACTATCTCTATGCCAGAAAATGGAGTTTCCCTTAAAGGTCGATTTTCTATTCAAATGTTCAAATTCGTGGCCAGCAGTCAAGTGTATTTACACTGTCAAGTGGGCTTGTGTGACCCCTCCAACTCCGACTGCTCCACTGTGAGTATTAATTTTTCATTTAGAAGATTATAATGTATACAATACAATAGGAATAGCCTTGACACTCTCATGCTTGTGTCTAGTTCATACCGGGCAGCCTTCTCCAGAGTAAGAAATCCCCTCAAAACTCACTTGCCCTATCTGCATGCATGATACTACATCATTGTCAGCACTTACATTTGCTCCTGCATCCATTCAAAGCTGAAACCGTGCCCAATTGTCTTGTGGTCGTGGTCACCATGGAGCAATCGAAAGGCTTCTTCCATTCAAAGCTGAAACCGTGACCAATTGCCTCGTGGTCGTGGTCACCATGGAGCAATCGAAAGGCTTCTTCCATTCAAAGCTGAAACCATGACCAATTGCCTCGTGGTCGTGGTCACCATGGAGCAATCGAAAGGCTTCTTCCATTCAAAGCTGAAACCGTGACCAATTGCCTTGTGGTCGTGGTCACCATGGAGAAATCGAAAGGCTTCTTCCATTCAAAGCTTAAACCGTGCCCAATTGTCTCGTGGTCGTGGTCATTATGGAGCAATCGGAAGGCTTCTTCCATTCAAAGCTGAAAACGTGACCAATTGCCTCGTGGTCATGGTCACCATGGAGCAATCGAAAGGCTTCTTCCTTTCAAAGCTGAAACCGTGCCCGATTTTCATAGTGGTCATGGTCACCATGGAGCAATCGGAAGGCTTCTTCCTTTCAAAGCTGAAACCGTGCCCGATTGTCGGAAGGCAGGCTTCTTCCGGAAGGCTTCTTCCATTAAAAGCTGAAACCGTGCCCGATTGTCTTGTGGTCGTGGTCACCATTGGAGCAATCGGAAGGCTTCTTCCTTTGCCAGCATCCCAAACATGCTGCTGTCTGGACTTAACTGTCATAACTCACAATGCAAAGCGGCAGGAAAGCCAGCGACACTTACTCTTTGCTGGACACTGGCAGATCCATAGGACGCCACTGAGGGGGGGAAATCGACCAGGGCAGGAGTTAAAATAGGTAATTGAATGTTTGCGTGCAGCAATCTGAATGAGCACTGTTTCTTGTAAGGGTTTAAAGCAGAATTCCAGAACATAATGGTGTAGATAACTTAAACTGGACCAAAACCCACGCTGGTCGATTCCCCCCCCCCCCCTTTGCTGTGTGAAACCCCCCAGGTTGCCCTATTCACTTACCTCGTTCCCGGTCCAACAGCGCATGCGTGAGTCGCAGCCCCATCCCCGCTATCCCTCCAGCAGGGTGTGTGCCCGCGTCGGGCATTTGTGAATGACCAGCGCGGGCACACTCCCTGTTAGAGGGAAGAGGAGGATGCGTCCGTCAGCGCGCTCACAGTCGCTGCTCTTAGGAGGGAAGAGGTGAGTTGGTCTCGGCATCCTGGGGGGTTTCGCGCAGCGGGGCATCCCCGATCAGGGTGCTATGGGGGAAAAGATCAAAGCCCAGGATAATAAAAATCCTGGGTTTTGGTCCACTTTAATGACCCCACCCCTTTTCTTGTATGCAGACTTTTTGTACATTGATTTATCTATATTCTTTCCAGCATTGTTCATTATCGAGGACATCAACCATTGTTGACAGTACCCAGATTATCACAATAGGACCCATAAGAAACACAGGTAAAATATTTCATTAGCTAATGTAAATCTGTCTGTTTATTTTGTGTAATTCATACATGTGATAGTAATATATTAAGTGGCGAAAAAAGCAAATCAGGTGAGTGCCTCTAACAGCACCATGTAGCGTCACATGTATTATTACAGGCAGGTCAGTGTATAGCGCCTCTAACAGCGCCATGTAGCGTCACATGTATTATTACAGGCAGCTCAGTGTATAGCGCCTCTAACAGCGTCATGTAGTGTCACATGTATTATTACAGGCAGGTCAGTGTATAGCGCCTCTAACAGCACCATGTAGCGTCACATGTATTATTACAGGCAGGTCAGTGTATAGCGCCTCTAACAGCGCCATGTAGCGTCACATGTATTATTACAGGCAGCTCAGTGTATAGCGCCTCTAACAGCGCCATGTAGCGTCACATGTATTATTACAGGCGGCTCAGTGTATAGCGCCTCTAACAGCGTCATGTAGCGTCACATGTATTATTACAGGCGGCTCAGTGTATAGCGCCTCTAACAGCGTCATGTAGTGTCACATGTATTATTACAGGCAGGTCAGAGTATAGCGCCTCTAACAGCGTCACGTAGTGTCACATGTATTATTACAGGCAGGTCAGTGTATAGCTCCTCTAACAGCGCCATGTAGCGTCACATGTATTATTACAGGCAGGTCAGTGTATAGCTCCTCTAACAGCGCCATGTAGCGTCACATGTATTATTACAGGCAGGTCAGAGTATAGCGCCTCTAACAGCGCCATGTAGTGTCACATGTATTATTACAGGCAGGTCAGTGTATAGCGCCTCTAACAGCGTCATGTAGTGTCACATGTATTATTACAGGCGGCTCAGTGTATAGCGCCGGTGCTCTAGCTTTCATAAAAAAGCCGTAAAAAAACGCCGTAAAAATGTATCGGTTCTGTGATCGAGTCCTGTGGGGTGCACCTGGGGGTGGCTCATCCCGTATGGTACCAGAAAACAGAGGCCCAGATGCTAGGGAATGCAGTCTTGGGGATTAAATGTGTTTTGTCTTGAGAGCTGACGATTGAGGGGGACATTATTAACTTGTATAAATATATTATTGGGCAATACAAAAAATATGGGGAAACACTATGTCAGGTAAAATCCTCTCTAAAGACAAGGGCGCGCTCCCTCAGTCTAGAGAAAAAAAAGATTAAATCTAAAGACGATTCTGCTTTACCATAAGAACTATATCTTGTTAAAGCATCAACATCTGACAGCTTAATTTTTTTTTTTTTTTAGAAGAAAATAACATTTACTATTAACTGTTATCACTAGATAATAAAAAAATAACTTTCCTCAACCCAACCCTTGGTTGAACTTGATGGTCTTTTTTCAACCATATTAACTAGGGGGTTTATTCAACGAGGGATAGCGGCAGGTAGCGCCTCGTAGCGGCAGGCAGTGTCTGGTAAACGCCGGGTGCTGTACGCAAAACCACATTTATGAAAGCGATTCTGGTGAGTGACTCTAACAGCGCCATGTAGAGACTGATTCATCATTACAGGCGGCTCAGTGTATAGCACCGGCGCTCTAGCTTCCAGAACACCTGGTATTACCTGTCGCTACCTGTCGCTCTCCCATAAATTTCAATGGACCTTACTTTTCTTCTGTTTAAACAGGGTTTTATTTTACTTTTTTCTCTCACAAATCATTGTGTGACATCTCCTGGCCTATTTAAAGTAATTTTTTAAAACTTTTTTTATTTTTTAGATTTCTATGCAGAATTGTCATTACAGGTCTGGCACTAAAGTATTAATGTCACAGTGTTATAACAATGTCATTCCATGTTTTTTTCGCTGTTACTGGTGGAAATGTGTTCAAAAACAGACTTTAATCACACAGCGTCAGGCGCTCTATGCTACAGCTCCCAGATCCAGGGCGCCGACGCTTTGTGTCTGTTTTTTTGTTGAACATGGTGTGAGTCGCTGAGAGTCGGTCGCAATGAGCTGGTGCTACCTCTCGCTCCCTGCAGCGCTGTACTGGTGTTAGAACGCCCAAAATACATCTCATTCATCAATGCGGCCAGGTTACTACAGCAACTGAGGCGCTCTATTACAGTGACCAATAGCCGATCACAGCGTCTACTAGCATTCGCTCTAAATGTCGATATACAGATACTCATCTGCCGATACCTAGCGCTAGTCATGAATCCTGTCAGCTAAATTTTATTCAGGATTCAGGGTATTAACACAGCAGGGCATCACAGACCAGGATGGGGAATTAGACGGCTTTGATTCCAGGACCGCCTCAGATGGATTTTGGTCACTTTAAATATATCGGACTCATTTTTTTTTCGTATTTTGTGTTTAGATGCTGCGCCTTCTTTGTCTTCTGGAACAGGTGAGATTGAAATATATACAATATATAATAACCATCGTGCATGATATATTTATAACATGAGATTATACTGTGGGTCGGGAGGTGGAGCCGCATGATAGCGGACTAAGAAAATGTCTTCATTTCTTTTGCTGGTTATATAGAACATGGTCAGAGAGGGTTTAATACTGTACATGGGGCAGTTCTGGTCTCAAGGTAGGGATATCGGCTTGTAACTAGGGATGAGCGAATCGGTTCTAACGAACCTGAATTTGCTCCGAATTGCAGGGAAAATTCGATTCAGCACGAACCTGAATTTTTAGTGGTTCGTGCTGACCGAATTTTCCCTGAAATAAGAAAAAAAAGCCGGCATGGTGGGAGCGGGGAGGCCGGCTGTGCTGACAGCTGTTATCAGAGGACGCGTCATCAGAGGAAGCCGGCTTCTGACGCCCGCTGACAGCGCAGCCGGCCTCCCTGCTCCCACCATGCCGGTAAGTGTTTGCTGTATAGTGGGAGCGGGGAGGCCGGCTGCGCTGTGAGCGGGCGGCAGAAGCCGGCTTCCTCTGAAGACGCATCCTCTGATAACAGCTGACAGCGCAGCCGACCTCCCTGCTCCCACCAGTGATGAGCGATTCGCTAAAGTTCGATTCGGACGAACCCGAATTTCTTTGAGAAATTCGCCGAATCGCCCGAATCGAATTTTTGAGAAGTTCGCTCATCTCTACTTGTGACCAGAAGGTGGCAGGTTCCTTTCCCAACTATGGAACATGACTGAGGTGCCCCTGAGCAAGGCACCTAACCCCCCAAGATTCCAGGGCCAGCTCGAAGGCCTTTCCCTGGGGCACTCCAGTTTAGGACGATCCTTTGTGTGAATCTTAGAAAATGTCTTCATTTCTTTTGCTGGTTATATAGAACATGGTCAGTAACGGTTTAATACTGTACATGGGGCAGTTATGGCCTCGAGGTAAGTAAAACAGGAGTGTGACCGGAAGGTGGCAGGTTTGTTTCCCAACCATGGAACATGACTGAGGTGCTCTTGAGCAAGGCATCTACCCCCCCCCCAAGATTCCAGGACCAGCTCGAAGGCCTTTCCCTGGAGCACTCCAATTTGGGATGATCCTTTGTGTGAAACCCAGAAAATGTCTTCATTTCTTTTGCTGGTTATATAGAACATGGTCAGTGACGGTTTAATACCGTACATGGGGCAGTTATGGCCTCGAGGTAAGTAAAACCAGGAGGTGGCAGGTTCGTTTCCCAACTATGGAACATGACTGAGATGCCCTTGAGCAAGGCATCTAACCCCTCAAGATTCCAGGGCCAGCTCGAAGGCCTTTCCCTGGAGCACTCCAATTTGGGATGATCCTTTGTGTGAAACCCAGAAAATGTCTTCATTTCTTTTGCTGGTTATATAGAACATGGCCAGAGAGGGTTTAATACTGTACATGGGGCAGTTATGGCCGAGAGGTAGGGATATAGGCTTGTGACCAGAAGGTGGCAGGTTCATTTCCCAACTATGGAACATGACTGAGGTGCCCTTGAGCAAGGCACCTAACCCCCCAAGATTCCAGGACCAGCTTGAAGGCCTTTTCCGTGGAGCATTCCAGTTTGGGATGATCCTTTGTGTGAAACCCAGAAAATGTCTTCATTTCTTTTGCTGGTTATATAGAACATTGCCAGAGAGGGTTTAATACTGTACATGGGGCAGTTATGGCCTAGAGGTAGGGATATAGGCTTGTGACCAGAAGGTGGCAGGTTCATTTCCCAACTATGGAACATGACTGAGGTGCCCTTGAGCAAGGCACCTAACCCCCCAAGATTCCAGGACCAGCTTGAAGGCCTTTTCCGTGGAGCACTCCAGTTTGGGATGATCCTTTGTTTTAAACCCAGAAAATGTCTTCATTTCTTTTCTGGTTATGTAGAACATGGTCAGTGATGGTTTAATACCGTACATGGGGCAGTTATGGCCTAGAGGTAGGGAAAACAGGCCCGTGACCGGAAGGTGGCAGGTTCGTTTCCCAACCATGGAACATGACTGAAGTTCCCTTGAGCAAGGCAACTAACCCCCAATTGCTCCACGGGTGCTGAGTTTGGGGCAGCCCACCACTCTGGGCACGTGTGCACTTCACTGCCCCTTAGTGTGTAATTCACTTGTGTATAGTCGCATGGTGTGTGTTCACTGGTGTGTACACAGTTGTGTTGTGTTGTTCACAGTGCACGGATGGGTAAATGCGGAGAAAGAATTCCATGTGTACAATGGACACTATTGCACTATTAAAATAAAATTAAAAAAAATACATGAAAGTATTACCTTGTATAGAAGATAATGGCTTTCTTTAAAGTGATGCTGCAGGTAAAGGTAATTGTTACCATTGTGTCGGGCGATGTCCTAAACTGTTTTCCGTTTTTAAATTGAAGCAGAAATGGCCAAGATATCGGGGTTTATAGTTTCAGACTAGACTGTAGGGGCACCACTCAATATGCTATACTGCAATGATTTCCCCAGGTGGGTGCGCCTTGGATTCTAAGAAATATATGTGCAAGCAACAAAACCAAGGAAAACATAGAATCCAAAAGATTTTTTGGGGCACACCACCAGGTCATGTAAAAACAATAGATTTTATTTCACTTGTGACATTTACCAATTAAAACAACATCAACACACAAGACACATTAAAAACCACTAATGCATGGCCTCCAAGTCTCTTGTTCCATAAAGATAAATACATTCAATATATACCAAATTTTCTTTAAATGGACTATCTACACATCAAAAATATATATATATATATATATATATATACTGGCGGAGAAAAAAATATTAGAAAAGCTGATCTAAAAATAGGTATACATTTTTTTTTGTATATATATATATATATATATATATATATATATATATATATATTAGCTGTGAAGCAAGCCCTTTATATAATTAATCCAGCACCCAAACATATAAGCAAATACATACAAGACAATGTGCTCTATATAAGTGACAAAGTAACTGACAGTGCAACTAGAAGGGAGTGTAAAACTCCATAACAAAATCCTAAAACCTAATAAAACTAGATTCAACTAACACACAATACCAATAAAGTGCTTAGTGCTGTTCTATCAACATTCAATTATAGATAAACATATAACACACATAAGGTGCTCAAAAGAGCAGATATGAAGCAAGGCCTTGCAAAAAAGCTTAGAGGCTGATTTATTAATAGCGACATGTAGCGACAGTTGAGTGACTGTAGCGGTATTTTCACAGCGCCCGCTAGTAGTCGCTGTGCTTGGCCATTGTTCCGTAGCTGATAGCGACTCAGTCGGTGTGGCGTAATGTTGAATACAAGGTTACGAGTCGCTATTTGACAGGTTCCGCGCTGTATGGGTGCGCATGATAGCGACTGGCTTCCACCATATTCATCAAAAAATCAAAATTCAAGCGCTGTGAAATGCATGTTTAAACCCCAGAGCGCTGGAGGCGATGGGTTAAAAGTAGTTTTTTAACCCCCAAACCACCACATTTTTGGAAACCAAAAAAAAAGTATTTTAAATAATTTAGTAATATGAATACAATAATATCAGACCTGTAATATCAATTCTGTACAATTTTTTTTTTCCCTTAAAAAAATTATCTAAAATGGCAGAAGTGGTCACAGAATTTTTCACATTTAAAAAGAAAAAAAAAAAACAATTAATAACAATTAATTATGAATATTTAGAGATTGTTCCATTGAAATGCATTGGAGAGCGCCAGGTAGCGAGAGGTCATACCGGTCGCTGTTCAAGGTCGGACGCTGGCGCTGTGGGCTGAGGCTGGAATAATGATGAATGAGTCGCTATATGGCGCTATCTCAGTCGCTAAGCAGGATTGGCTTGATAAATGTGTGATTGTGGTGGGGAGCCGGCGTTCTCGTGGCGGGGCCCGTCATTACCGGCCGCTCACCAGTCGCTACCTGTCGCTATTCCTTCATAAATAAGGGCCTAAGATTCTGTGTGGAAACCTATAAAATCTCTCTCTGGCTGGTCGGGCTGATCATAAGGAAGATCCCAGCTCAACTGCAGAGCGTCTGAGTACTAGCAAAGGCTCTCCCCATACCCCACTCAGGGCTCTCAGGTTTGATCCAAGATGGCCGCTGCCATATAATTCTAGGAGTGCAGCTATTCCGCATCATCTGCAGGGCGTTAAGCCCTCTCAAACAACAGAGCAAATGACTTGGAGGCCGATTCATTAATAGCGCCAGGTAGCGACAGATGAGCGACTGTAGCGTGATTTTTTCAGCGCCAGCCAGTATTCGCTGTGCTTGGCCGGCGTTAGCTTGATGACAGCGACTCAGTCGGTGTGCGGTAATGTTGAATACGGGCTTAGGGGTCGCTGTTTCACAGGTCCAGCGTTGTATGTGAGCGCCTGACAACGAATGGCCAGAGCGAACGGCTAGCTTCATATTCATCAACAAATCACGCTCCGAATGTGCTGGCGCTGTCCATTCCTTGTTTAAACCCCAGAGCGCTGGCGGCGATGTGTATTAACTAGTTTTTAACCCCTAAACAACCATATTTTTTGAATGTAACATTATACATGTTTTTAGAATCATTTTGTAATATGAATACATTAATCTCAGACCTGTTAGATCAATTCTGCACATATTTTTTTTTAATTTTTTTTTTACTTAAAAATAAATCCTAACATTGCAGAAGTGGTCTCCGATTTTTTGACATTAAAAAAATTTAAAAAAAAAATAATACCAATTAATTAGTAATAATTATAGATTGCTCCATTGAAATGCATTGGACATCGCCAGGGAGCGACAGCTCATACCTGGCGCTGTGAGGGAATTTGCAGCGGCGCTGTTCGGTCCAGGCGGCTTCATGATGAATCCCGTGCTAGCCGTCGCTCTCGCCGGCGCTAGCCTCATTTTGCTTGATAAATGCGTCATTGTGACCGCCGCCAGGCGTACTTGAGTCGGTAGTCGCCGTTAGCTGCCGCTACCTGGCGCTCGTCAGACACTACCTGGCGCTATCGCTTGATGAATAAGGGCCTAAATGTTATTTTCTTGATTGGAGGTCCACTTTAAAGTTGGTAATAGAACTTTATCAATGAGATAGAAATAAAGCTATAAATAATGCAAGTGATGATGTTCTGATGATAAAATATTATAAAAACATATGAAACATGTTTTTTTTTTTTTTAGGCCCCTTTGCGCCAACAGCGGAGCTTTTCATCCCCGCCATTGTGTTCCTGGTGCTGCTATTCCAGCGTGGCTGCTGATCCTCAGAAATATTAAAACACATGATAGAGGTGGAGGATGCGTGCGCATAGGTGATCTGCACCAGCGCTGTGCGTTTTACTTTAACATTTTCACTTGGATTTTGTTCCTCCTGTCTGAGGCATCCCACGCTTTGTGTATCGCGCAGACTCGCCCGTAATCTCTCATATTCCTCGTTCCCATGGCTCATGCGTGGGCTGCCCAGCCAATCAGCGGCTCGCATTTAGTTCAGAATTTATTTGTCCCTCTGAGCGGCAGAAATTTGTGATTTAAGCGAGCGGCGCTAGATGCATTCGGGGTCGCAACAAACTGTGGGCGCGCCAGCTTCTGCCATTCGGAAATGCTGGTATATACACAGCTAAAGGTATAGAGGGGATGCGGCTGCAGATCTGAGATGCGGCATGGGCTCGAGGACAAGGTGGTTGGATTATATGACCCCCAGAATTTCACACGGCTGGGCAACCAAATTTGGATTGGATGTCCTATAAAGAGGGAGACCACTCCCTTTAGGGTCTTAAAAAGGTCTGGGGGGGGGGGGTTAGTTGTTCCTCTTTAAAGCGGACCAAATCCCAGGATTTCCCCTATTATTTTGACTATCCTGGGTTTTGGTTCTTGCCTCCGGGGCACCCCGATCGGTGTGTGAAACCCCCCAGATTGCGTAACAAATTCACCTCTTCTTTGTTCGACGACGCATGTGCGGCCATTCATCCAATCAGCGCGCTGGGATCCGCTCACGTCAGCGCTCAGGCGGACAGCCGCTTCCCCTGCTACCCTCTAACAGGGAGAGTGCCCACGCCGGCCTCTCACAAACGCCTGGCGCGGACACACGCCCTGCTAGAGGTATAGTTGGGATGTGGCCGCTGTTCGCGCATGTGCCGTTGAACCGAAAAAAAGAAGGTAAGTGTATGGGGCGACCTGGAGGTTTCAAACTATGGGGCATCCCAATTTTGGATGCCCCGGGGGAGTGGGAATCCTATAGATTCCCGGGCCGATCACCGTGGGTTTTGGTCCACTTCAAGCACATTGAACACAGTACTTATTTTATGCGTTGTTATTATGGCCCAAACGAGGGGTTGGGAGTGACGGAATGGTTGGTGCTGTTTTTGTCATTTTTTTATGTGTTATGGAAAGTATTTGGGATGTATGTGTTTTTTTTATTTTTTTTTTTTACTTTATTTGAGCTTGAAATAAAAAATGTCAGCACTAAAGTTCCGAATCATATATTGAATAATGCATCCAATGAATATTGTCCCAAAAATGCAGTGTCCATATTATAATCCAACGTTTTGGAGCAGCCCGTGCACCATCATCAGGGATAAACAAGCAAGCAGGATGGAGCGCCCTGTAAAGGTTAAATACCTGAACACCTCAGCGGACCGCGTCAATGCCTCCCTGTCATATGGATCCGGCGTCTTCAGACTGTTCCCCAGGCTGGTGGAAATGTCCAAATGTATATTAACTTGTATACAGAACACTGATATTATATATTATCATTGTTATAATAGTTATATATATATATATATATATATATATATATAATAGTTATATATATATATATATATATTAATAATTTTTTTGTTTCGGGGTCCCCACACACCCTTTGGCACCAAGACAGATGGTAAGAATAAAATAGGGCACTACCTCCTCATTAAATGGTAAAAAATGATTTTATTATATTTTGTGACTGGGTTCTAAAAAACACTACACAATACACCTTAAAAAACATATAAACCACAATTTTTACAAAACACACACAAGGGGGCGCCAGGGTACCATATAAAATTTCATGATAACATGGTTCCAATAAGAAATATATACAAACAAAATTTATAGTTCTATATAGTTTTCCCAAGTTAATTATATACAATATGTGCAAGAGAGTATATATGTGCAAAAAATTTTTTTCAAAAAAATACATTAACAATATAAAGTGCCTGTGCAAAGTAATTTGTGCAAGATATTCTATTCAATCAATGATAACATTTCATTAAAGACCACCCAAAGTGGTTGAAAGAGGCATGGAACACTCTATATCGATTATAAAGAAATTGTACCACCTGGACCTACCACCTACCACCTACACGCTGCTTCCACAGGGCGATTTGTATGCATACAAAAATACAATCTCATTTATTTATTAGTTGTCTACAAGTAACATATACCATGACCATAAAGATTAGGGCTGTAGGGTTAAAAGCATTTTAAACATCTGGATGGATGGCTGTGCTTCAAAATACTTGTAACTTTAAAAGGACTCTATAGGCAAAGTGCATAAACTGTCATTCAGCAGCTCACCTCATTATGGCTGTGTCAGAACGACAGTTCTCCTATATTAAGCCTAATATGGGTCTCTCCACATACTGGCTTGGTACTCACCAAGTCTCAATCCCCATACATCCAGAAACATCTGCCCTAGTGCTGATGAGAGCCTAAAGCTTGAAACACGTGTCCACTATGAATTTAAAGCTAATCCTTGGCATTGCACCCTTATTGTTTCTAAGGGCCTTGGATGGCTCACAGACGTAAAGAGATGATTTGCATAGCTCTGCCTGCTGCAAGGATTGATGGGTAATGCTATCTGTCCTTGTATTGGGTACTGTGCAAACACTTTCCATTTTAAGATAGCTCCTCTTTTTCCCAATTATCAGAGATATACAAATAATTAGAGATGAGCGAACTTTTGAAAAATTCGATTCGACTGATTCGCCGAATTTTCCGACAAAAATCGATTCGACCCAAATAAATTCGCGACGAATCGCTATTAAAAACGGCTATTTCTGAGCCTCCTAGAGCCTCAATAGGGTTGTAAACCATTCTGCCTTGCTGTAACACGCACAGGATGCGTGCTGGGTTAGTTAAATAATACTTTGAATAAATATCACATGCAGATCAGAGGCATCGCTAATAGAATCGCAGAGCGGCACAATTGCAGAGAGTTGAAGTGGCATCACTATGAGGGGCAGGAGCCCAAACATTGCTTTAAAGAGACACTGGAGTTGGCAGCAGCAGGAGCCCAAAAATTGGATGAATCACACCCTGGAGTTGGCAGCAGCAGCAGGAGCCCAAACATTACTTTAAAGAGACCCTGGGGTTGGCTTCAGGAGCCCAAAAATTGGATGAATCACACCCTGGAGTTGGCAGGAGTTGACAGCAGCAGCAGCAGGAGCCCAAATATTACTTTAAAGAGACCCTGGGGTTGGCTTCAGGAGCCCAAAAATTGGATGAATCACACCCTGGAGTGGGCAGCAGCAGCAGCAGGAGCCCAAACATTACTTCAAAGAGACCCTGGGGTTGGCTTCAGGAGCCCAAAAATTGGATGAATCACGCCCTGGAGTTGGCAGCAGCAGCAGCAGGAGCCCAAATATTACTTTAAAGAGACACTGGGGTTGGCTTCAGGAGCCCAAAAATTGGATGAATCACACCCTGGAGTTGGCAGCAGCAGCAGCAGGAGCCCAAATATTACTTTAAAGAGACCCTGGGGTTGGCTTCAGGAGCCCAAAAATTGGATGAATCACACCCTGGAGTTGGCAGGAGTTGACAGCAGCAGCAGCAGGAGCCCAAATATTACTTTAAAGAGACCCTGGGGTTGGCTTCAGGAGCCCAAAAATTGGATGAATCACACCCTGGAGTTGGCAGGAGTTGGCAGCAGCAGCAACAGGAGCCCAAACATTACTTTAAAGAGACACTGGGGTTGGCTTCAGGAGCCCAAAAATTGGATGAATCACACCCTGGAGTTGGCAGCAGCAGCAGCAGGAGCCCAAATATTACTTTAAAGAGACACTGGGGTTGGCTTCAGGAGCCCAAAAATTGGATGATTCACACCCTGGAGTTGGCAGCAGCAGCAGCAGGAGCCCAAATATACACTGGAGTTGGCTTCAGGAGCCCAAAAATTGGATGAATCACACCCTGGAGTTGGCAGCAGCAGGAGCCCAAATATACACTGGAGTTGGCTTCAGGAGCCCAAAAATTGGATGAATCACACCCTGGAGTTGGCAGAAGTTGGCAGCAGCAGCAGCAGGAGCCCAAAAAATGGCCTCAAGACATAAATATGTTTTGCACCATTTGGAAAGTGTAAAACGTGGCACCATGCTGAATCTAGTCGCATGCATCAGGCATTGGTGGGTGGAAATCCTGGCTGATCCATCCCTGATTCATTTTGACAAAGGTGAGTCTCTCCACATTTTTAGTTGACAGACGAGTTCTCCTCGCCGTAACTATGGCCCCTGCCGCACTAAACACCCGCTCAGATGGCACGCTACTTGCCGGGCAGGACAGCTTTACCAGGGCAAACTCTGCTAGTTGCTGCCACAAATCAAGTTTGGCTGCCCAGAAGTCCAGCGGATCCTCAAGGTGTGTTGGCATGGTCATGTCAAAGTATGACATGACCTGCTGGTTGAGGTTCTGCTCCAGGTCTTCCTGCTGCTCATGAGTAGCCTCACTATGCCGGTGTAGAAAGCTACTCATTAGCGACTGAAGACTGAGGCTGCTGCTGCTGATGGAGCTGCTGCTGCTGCTCCTGCCAACCCCCCCAGCGGCCATGGCAGTGGAAGGTGAGCGCAGAGGTCCCCTCGAGTCAGACCTGCGAGAGTATGGACCATGGCGCAGATAGGCATCGGCCAACTGCCTACGTAGAATGTCTTTGTAGTAGTTGAGTTTGTCCTCCCTCTCGGTGGGTTTAAAAAATGCCCTCATTTTGTGCCGGAAGCGAGGGTCCAATAAGGTGGACAGCCAGAAGTCATCCCGCCGACAGATGGAAACAATTCTGGGGTCACTACGCAAGCACGTGAGCATGCTTCGTGCCATTTGCGCAAGTGACTCGGGTGGACTACCTGTCTCCATCTCCACTGCATACTGCCACGGTGTGCCCGGGTCCTCTGTCTCGCCTTCCTCAAAAACCTCTAGCTCCTCTGGCTGCTCCTGCTCCTCCTCTCCTGTCCGCTGACTAGATAAACCAGCCATTCCGCCAAGCCTAAACTGTGTTTCGCTGGGCAACTCCTCCTCCTCCTCTTCCTCCTCCTCCTCCAGTTCAGCTCCAAGGGGTTCATGTGGCCGTAAGATGTAAACGCCATGTCTCCAGTGCCCTGACCAGCCATGGTTTCCAACATGTGCTGTAGTACATGAAGCAGTGGAATCACGTCGTTCATTCCGTAATCCTGCCGACTGACAAATAAAGGGGCTTCCTCAAAGGGCCTGAGCAAACGGCAGGTGTCACGTATGAGCTGCCACTGGTTGACATTGAAGTTACACAGGGGAGTCCCCCTATCTGCTTGGATCATCAGGAAATCCGTGATGGCTTTTCTCTGTTCATATAATCGGTCCAACATGTGAAGGGTGGAATTCCAACGGGTGGAAACATCGCAAATCAGACTATGTTGGGGGATACCATTCTGACGCTGTAGCTCAAGAAGGGTGTGTTTGGCGGTGTAGGAGTGGCTGAAGTGCATGCAAAGTTTCCTTGAAGTTGTTAGAATGTCTTGCAGATGGGGGGAACACTTCAGAAACCGCTTGACAACCAGATTGAAGACGTGAGCCATGCAGGGGGCATGGGTCAGGCTTCCTTGGTGCAGCGCAGACAAAATGTTCTTCCCATTGTCGGTAACCATGATTCCCATTTTAAGTTTTCTCGGAGTAAGCCATGTTTGGATTTCCTGATGAATACATTTAAGCAGTTCCTCCCCTGTGTGACTCCGTTCGCCAAGACAAACCATGTGAAGCACTGCGTGACACCTCCGTGCCCTGCACACATGGTAGACTGGAGGGGCACTGAGACTTGAGCCTACAGTGGAGGGTGAGGAGATGGTGGAGGATGAGGAGGCCGAGTCGCACGGTGTCACAGGCCCAACGGGCAGGGAGCGAGGAGGCCGAAGCGACGTGACCTGTCCAAGTTGCTGCTGCTGCTGCAAAGGGACCACATTCACCCAGTGGGCCGTAAACGACATGTACTGTCCCTGACCGTAGTTACAGCTCCAGATGTCGGCGCTGCCATGCACTTTGCTACACACCGACAGGCTCAAGGACTGGCCCACCTTCTGTTCAACAAAAGTGTGCAGCGCTGGTACTGCCTTCTTGGCAAAGAAATGACGGCTTGGGACTCTCCACCTCGGCTCGGCACAAGCCATCAGTTCTCTGAAAGGTGCAGATTCCACCACCTGAAAAGGGAGCGACTGCAGCACCAGCAACTTGGACAGGAGCACATTCAGCTTCTGCTCCGTAGGATGAGTGGGCGCATACTGCTCTCTCTTGGACATGGCTTCGCTGATGGATTGCTGGCGGGATGCATGACTTGGAGGAGGAGGAGGAGGAGCAGGAGCGATAGAGGATGGGTATGACGCACAGCTGCCTTCGGCTGAGGTGCTGGAGCCTTGGCTGGCAGAAATTGGGAGCTCACTTGGTGAGGAAGCAGACTGGACCACCCCTTGGGAGCCTCGGTTCTCCCAGGTCGCTTTATGGTGACGCATCATATGTTGACGCAGGGCCGTGGTGCCAACATTTGGACCCTGGCCACGCTTCACCTTTTGCCTACATATCTTGCTTGTGGCCATGTTACCCTCCTGCGGATGCTTCAGGAAAAACTGCCACACTGCCGAGTAGCTACTTTTCCCACCCCCTGGCCTCACTGATTCACTGCTGCTGTTGCCAACTCCAGGAACCCCTGCTCCACTACCTCCCGATAAGGTAGACTGCCGCACAGCAGGTGCTCTACCCCGGCCCCGGCCCCGGCCGGCTCCAGCCTTTGGAATTGTGCCCCCATGCTGACTGCTACCACCTTGCTGCCTCAGCTGCTGACTCCGGGGCAACCTGCGCCCCTCTTCTCCTGATGATGACGATGAAGCTCCTTCATCACCCGGCTCCCAAGTGCGATCGGCTTCATCGTCATCATCATCATCACCGAGTTGTGGCTGTACGTCACTGATGTTCGTGGATTCGTCAACAGTGTCTGGCGCAGGAGCTGGAACGCTCGCAGCACCCACGACACTGTCCAAATCACTATTTGTCTGCCTAGCTAAAGAAGCCACCTCCATTTCTTGGCTGGGCAGTAGCTGCTAACTGTCCTCCTGTATCTGATCGTGGAGCTGAACCCAAAGCATAGGATACGTCGCTGGGGGAGGGAACGGCGTAGGACAGAGGCAATGGGAGGACAGGGACTGCTCTTGGGGCATGCCAACTCAGGGTTGTGTCAGAGGAACCTACCGACCCTAGACTGGGGGTCTCAGACGTAAGTTGTGATGATGTTGTTGATGAGCGCGTCAACCAATCTACCACTGCAGATGCGTTACTGGTGGAGACCCGACCGCTAGCAGATACTGGCAGATTAGGTCTCTCAGCGTGACTCCTGCTGCTACTGGCCCCCAGTCTGATGCGAGCTCTGCCTGCGGAATCTTGGCCTCTGCCACTTCTCTTTTCACTTCCAGGCACTTGTCTGTCCGACATAGTCTAACTGGCGTGGTAGTAGGTGATATTTTAAGATCCCCCGGGCAGCGGTGGGTCTATATGAAACAGAATATAATGCACACCAAAAGTGAGCAGTAACACTCAGCCTCCAACAGGCCTGCTTAGTGTAAATAAGAGAGCTGCTTAGTGTAAATAAAGAGGGGTATGCTATGTTACAGAATGGGATGCCCCAACAGAAGTGCACCTGGCAGGCAGCAGTAAGTCTATGCACAGCAAAAGTGTCTTTATCAGGCCTAATTTCAATTATAATAAGTGCAAATGGTTATATGGTCTTAAACAGAGGCTGCTGTAGTCACAGAATGGGATGCCCCAAAAAAGATCCAGTAGTGCTATGCCCAGCAAAAGTGTCTTTATCAGGGCTAATTTCAATTATAATAAGTGCAAATGGTTATATGGTCTTAAACAGAGGCTGCTGTAGTCACAGAATGGGATGCCCCAAAAAAGATCCAGTAGTGCTATGCCCAGCAAAAGTGTCTTTATCAGGCCTAATTTCAATTATAATAAGTGCAAATGGTTATATGGTCTTAAACAGAGGCTGCTGTAGTCACAGAATGGGATGCCCCCAAAAAGATCCAGTAGTGCTATGCCCAGCAAAAGTGTCTTTATCAGGGCTAATTTCAATTATAATAAGTGCAAATGGTTATATGGTCTTAAACAGAGGCTGCTGTAGTCACAGAATGGGATGCCCCAAAAAAGATCCAGTAGTGCTATGCCCAGCAAAGTGTCTTTATCAGGGCTAATTTCAATTATAATAAGTGCAAATGGTTATATGGTCTTAAACAGAGGCTGCTGTAGTCACAGAATGGGATGCCCCAAAAAAGATCCAGTAGTGCTATGCCCAGCAAAAGTGTCTTTATCAGGGATAATTTCAATTATAATAAGTGCAAATGGTTATATGGTCTTAAACAGAGGCTGCTGTAGTCACAGAATGGGATGCCCCAAAAAAGATCCAGTAGTGCTATGCCCAGCAAAAGTGTCTTTATCAGGGCTAATTTCAATTATAATAAGTGCAAATGGTTATATGGTCTTAAACAGAGGCTGCTGTAGTCACAGAATGGGATGCCCCAAAAAAGATCCAGTAGTGCTATGCCCAGCAAAAGTGTCTTTATCAGGGCTAATTTCAAATATAATAAGTGCAAATGGTTATATGGTCTTAAACAGAGGCTGCTGTAGTCACAGAATGGGATGCCCCAAAAAAGATCCAATAGTGCTATGCCCAGCAGAAGTGTCTTTATCAGGGCTAATTTCAATTATAATAAGTGCAAATGGTTATATGGTCTTAAACAGAGGCTGCTGTAGTCACAGAATGGGATGCCCCAAAAAAGATCCAGTAGTGCTTTGCCCAGCAAAAGTGTCTTTATCAGGGCTAATTTCAATTATAATAAGTGCAAATGGTTATATGGTCTTAAACAGAGGCTGCTGTAGTCACAGAATGGGATGCCCCAAAAAAGATCCAGTAGTGCTATGCCAGGCAAAAGTGTCTTTATCAGGGCTAATTTCAATTATAATAAGTGCAAATGGTTATATGGTCTTAAACAGAGGCTGCTGTAGTCACAGAATGGGATGCCCCAAAAAAGATCCAGTAGTGCTATGCCCAGCAAAAGTGTCTTTATCAGGGCTAATTTCAATTATAATAAGTGCAAATGGTTATATGGTCTTAAACAGAGGCTGCTGTAATCACAGAATGGGATGCCCCAAAAAAGATCCAGTAGTGCTATGCCCAGCAAAAGTGTCTTTATCAGGCCTAATTTCAATTATAATAAGTGCAAATGGTTATATGGTCTTAAACAGAGGCTGCTGTAGTCACAGAATGGGATGCCCCAAAAAAGATCCAGTAGTGCTATGCCCAGCAAAAGTGTCTTTATCAGGCCTAATTTCAATTATAATAAGTGCAAATGGTTATATGGTCTTAAACAGAGGCTGCTGTAGTCACAGAATGGGATGCCCCAAAAAAGATCCAGTAGTGCTATGCCCAGCAAAAGTGTCTTTATCAGGGCTAATTTCAATTATAATAAGTGCAAATGGTTATATGGTCTTAAACAGAGGCTGCTGTAGTCACAGAATGGGATGCCCCAAAAAAGATCCAGAAGTGCTATGCCCAGCAAAAGTATCTTTATCAGGCCTAATTTCAATTATAATAAGTGCAAATGGTTTTATGGTCTTAAACAGAGGCTGCTGTAGTCACAGAATGGGATGCCCCAAAAAAGATCCAGTAGTGCTATGCCCAGCAAAAGTGTCTTTATCAGGCCTAATTTCAATTATAATAAGTGCAAATGGTTATATGGTGTTAAACAGAGGCTGCTGTAGTCACAGAATGGGATGCCCCAAAAAAGATCCAGTAGTGCTATGCCCAGCAAAAGTGTCTTTATCAGGCCTAATTTCAATTATAATAAGTGCAAATGGTTATATGGTCTTAAACATAGGCTGCTGTAGTCACAGAATGGGATGCCCCCAAAAAAGATCCAGTAGTGCTATACCCAGCAAAAGTGTCTTTATCAGGCCTAATTTCAATTATAATAAGTGCAAATGGTTATATGGTCTTAAACAGAGGCTGCTGTAGTCACAGAATGGGATGCCCCAAAAAAGATCCAGTAGTGCTTTGCCCAGCAAAAGTGTCTTTATCAGACCTAATTTCAATTATAATAAGTGCAAATGGTTATATGGTCTTAAACAGAGGCTGCTGTAGTCACAGAATGGGATGCCTCACAGCAGACTTAAGATCAGTTCAGTATATATGCACAGTTAGTTAGTATAAGCAGCCTGAAAACGCTAACAAAGCCTGTCAGGCTGGATGAAAAAAAAAAAAATCTCCCTGTGACAGCCTCCGATTTTTCCTTCCTTTCCCTGTTTTTCGCTGATTTTCTGTCTGTCTCCTGTCTGTCTCCTGCCTGTCTCCAGCCTGTCCCTGTCTGTCCCTGCCTGTCTAACTGTCTCTCCCTCAGCTACACAGCGTTCTGTCTCTCACGAATGCAATAGAGAAATGAGGAAGGAAAAGCAAGATGGCCGACTTAAATAGCGCTGTGACGTCACCGGGCTTGCTGGCTGCTGATAGGCTGCATGTGACTGCCCCAGCTTGCACTGGCGCGGGATAGATGTCCAGACATGTCCCGTCCGCCATCTTAGAATGCCTGTAAATGTAAATGAATGGATGTTAAAGGAAAACTTCGAGCGATCGAATCGCGGGGAAATTCGGATTCGATCCGAATCAAATTTTTCCTGAAATTCGGATCGAATCCAGGTTTGTCCGGATCGATTCGCTCATCCCTACAAATAATGTATCCTATGTAGGTCTGCAGTGACCACTGGGGGTCCTCCACTTTCCACAATATGGTAAACAAGTCAGATGTTAAACCGGACCTTCAGCATCATTTCATAGAAAGCCTAAACCCTTAAAAAAGTATTCCCCACTAATTCTTTCCCCCTGCTGGGCTGCAACTCTGTTCAGGACTCTAGGATACGGTTGCCATCTTGCACTATTTTGCACTATTCTAATTAGCACTGAAATGGCATTGCCTGGCAGAAGTGCTTGATAAACCAGGCTCCCAACATATGACTTGTTTACCATATTGTGGAGAGAGAAAGACTCCTAGTGGTCACTTCTGCTCATTGCAGACTTACATAGGATACATTCATTGTATATCTCTGATAAGCTTGTGAAGCCTTATAATATTAAACTACTTGTATATCTATTTCTAATACACTTTTTACGACATTCAAATAGTTAAGTTGGTTTATCGACTTTTATCATTTTGGATATTCAGGATCACCCAGAGCTTGGTGATCCACAGTCTGAACCCAGTTATCTTTTACCCGGTGAGGTAATTGCATTATTTTAATCTTTTTTTTTGGGTGTGCAGAGGTCCCATGTTTTTAATGTTTTTTAATGAAGTGTGACTTAGTATTATTATTTTTTTGTACATACCCAGATATGAAATAAAGGGTTACCATATTTCACTCATTGGTAGTGCCGCTATTTATAGATAGGTTTCTTGGGTTTTTGCTGGATTAACCCAAGCAATACAATAGTGTAATCCCTCAATGTATTCTTTGGTTGCACAAAGTTTCCCTACAAAAGAATAAAAAGGAAGAATCAAGCCACATTTTCCTAAAAAAACTATATCCAAACAAGAAAAAACAAGTAAAATCTCAATAAGCAACATCCCCCGAACAGAACAATACCCAACATGCATAGGTACTGTCAGGGGAAGAGTTGCCAAACACCCCAAAGCAAAGCATGTGCATAACAGTAATTATATTTGAAAATTTCAGCTCTGCAGACAAAGGGTGCACCTTGCGATTTTTCAACCAAAACAACCCTTTACATTTGGAAGTGGCAAGTCACCCACTAGTTGCAGGTGACTTGCCAGCCCCCAGCCTTGTGAACTGATATAGGGGTCTCATGGACCCCTTACCAGTTCACAAAGGGTTAACATAAAAAAAAAACACACCACACAAAATGTCCTCTGCCCAGCGATCACCAGGGCATCTGACAGCTGAGCCGAGGAGATCCGGGAAGACACCCGGGAGTGATGTCATAAGCTCCGCCCCCAAGGTGAGATGGCGGAGCCCATCGGAATGCAGGGGGAGAGGGCATTTTGAGCCCTCTCCTGAAGACTAGGCAGCCTGGGGGGGGTGATCGGAGGCCCCCCCCCCAGTGAAGAGGAGACCCGGTGGGAGGCAGCGCGACTGCAGGTAAATGTCATTTTTAATTTTTTGTGGTGGTGGGCCTATTCCGGGGGAACTCCTGGAGCCATCCGAGCCCCCACGGGGGATCGGATGGCACCAAATTAAAGATGAGATCCGGCAGGATCCAACCCGGGGCCCGGTGAGTATTTATTTATTTTTTTTAACTAGCAGGGGGGGAAAATCAAGCACATAACACCTACGTGCTTGGCACTTAGGTCCTTGCCAAGCCAGCACGTAGGTGTGACGTGCTTGGCACTTAAAGGTTTAAGCTAGCATAGGGGTCTCGCGGCACCCTTACCATTTCACAAGGCGTTCAACTGAGAAAAACACACACATACCAGAAAAAGTCTAATAATAGAGTTTAATTTTATACCAATACTTACCTTCTTCTGTTCTGCGCTGTCCCATGATGCTCTCTGGTGAAGATAGCGGGGTGTATGACACAGATTCTGTGCCACACTGGGCTCCTGACACTTTGCTCCCAGATTCGGGGGGGGGGGGCTATTTAGGGGTCAGACACACACTAGCAATCTAGATTTAGGGCAGGGGCCCATATAAAAAGCTAGAGCCAGAAAAGAGGACTAGGAGGCCATAGTAAGCATTAGGGTAGAGATCAACAGAATAATAGATTTCTGCTCAGGCACAGAAAAATGTGGCCAGATGCACCATCATCTTGTGGCTGGATGGGGTTAGTATTACTAAAAGAAAAAACAGTTATACAGCATATACTTATCTGCTCCCTGCATTTGGCACAGTTAAATGTGCAATACTGTTCTTTCTCTGACCTAATTAGTTGTTGTTAGTAGAAACACTTCGAGGCTTCTGGAATTGTTAATTTAACATTTCAGGATTGAAAGTACCAAATTTACCGAACAATATCCAGTAATTGGTTGTATCTTAAAGATGATAGCTTTGACAATTGGGTCTTTCAGTTGGTTGCCTGATCACATGTGCCACGTTACAACTCTTCGAGTTGTCTAGTCAGTGACAGTGCTGCCACAAGATACGAAAGTACAATAACAGTAATTTGATTGAACCACAAGACAGGGCTGGGCCACAGTGTGTTTGAGTAAAAAGCCACTGTAGGTAGCTGCGTAGGTTTCCTAATTCTATGTTAAGAGCACTAGAGCCTCAGCTTTTTAAGTTTAGGGGGTAATTTACGAAAGGATTCGTCGGCATCCGCCTCGTATCTGCCAGGTTTAAGCATTTACCAAGCCAAATTTTGCATGTCCTGCCTTCAATGTTCATGTTTTTTAGATTTAGTTCTACTTTAGTTTGGCTCGGCGAGTGCTGGAGAACACTTTTGCATTTGCCACCTTTAAGTAGCGAACCCCATAGGACTCAATGTTATTTAGGGAGAGATTGTCACTTTAGGTTTATTTTCGAGCGTGAATATTAGAAAGTTCCCCAGTATGTGAAAAACAACTAATAATAATGTTTACATGACTTTTATATTTCCAAATAAACTTTTATTCTTAAGCTTTTTAAACAACCCAAACACTCCCAAGATACCTCACATATATTCTGAGACACCTCCAATGCCGACATAGGCTAGAAAAGTGTGTTTTCAGCAAGATTTCATGTTTTTTGCTAAAGAATTCCGCCACAGCATTTCCCCAAACCACTTTTTAATGTAAATACACTTGACTTTCGCCAGCAAATTGTGAAGCAAACACAGCAAAATGTTGCTAGGACTGGCATAGACAGGGTCTTGAACCGGCAGTCTGACAGCCTTCATCGCTCCAAGTCCACTGCTCTGGCCATTGTGCTGTCTGCTGTGATGTTGCTATGTGATCACTGGAGTGGTATGGTTCCTTCCTGGTTCCTAGAGCCACATTGTTTGACCTCATCTGACATTACTCATGCTGTTGAGGTTCCTATAAATGCATGTTCTTGGCCCCGCCCATGTGGTTGGATTCTTGCATTGTCTCTACGAAGCCTAGTCGTGCTCTCCAACTGGTGGTCATGTGTCGCTGTGCGCGGGTGGCGCCTCATATCTCTCAGCAGTATGCTGAAGGATCCATGAAGGATGTTTTGAGAACAATACAGCTGTAAAATGAAAAAAAGGAACTCACTTTTGCTGCATCTTTCTTCATCTGTCCCCCGCCAGGCAGCATCCTCTCTACAGTTCCACCAGGTTCGGGGGGCCCACCTGGTCAGATGGGTTCTAGTCTTGTCAGACCCAGAGAATACCTGTCTTCGTTGTGAGCCTGCAACCCCCAATCTCCAAAGCCAGCTTCACCTTTAGACAAGCCCCCGTTTTCCGGGATGCTATATACGCCTCGCCGGATACGATTGCCCCCAGAACTTGATGCTTCAAAGATTGTAGGCTCACGGGGAGTGAGAACAGGTAAACCGAAGGTCAGACTGGGCAAAGTAGGTAAGTACTGGAACAGTTCAGATGCTCTGGAACAGGTAAGTACGTAAACAGTTCGGGTGCTTTGGAGAAATCAAGAGAAGTGGGACGTCAAAGCCAAGGGTCACACCAGAAGGTCAAAGAGCTGCGCAGTACAAAGGGATGAGACGGAGATGTGGTTGAGATTCAAGCAATTGGTCAATAACGAAGTTCAGGTAATCACAGGAGAATCACAAAGCCAGCTAAATGCTATCCCGGACACTGACACACTGAAGTGGTAATCTGAACCCGACCGGATTGGACAGGGAGGCAGTGACTGTGATTGGTGCACTTTGGATTTGTGGGTTGATTGGTGCACTTGGAGACCTCTGGCCTGAATGCTCCATCTGAACTTTAAAGGCATACCGCCCAGAACTGGACCTCCCAGTTTTGGCTCCTTTTAACATTTGCCGCTATGTGTGCAGCACCGTCTGAGGACATAAGCTGACTGTGCTCGCGTGCGAGCATGAGCTGAATGACAGTGGGCGAGGGAGGAGGGTGCGCTTGGCACCACCAGAGCTAGCGCCTGAGGCGGAAGCAGCTGCTGGGCAAGAGAAGCCCCAGGCAAGGACACCGCAGACACGGACTGAAGGTAAATCATTCATGACAAGTCTGCTGCTGGCAGGGAGCCACTATTGTAGCTGCCCCCTGGCATCTGTAGTGAGGGGGGCACATGTTTCCCTTTTCTCCTTCCTTGGCATCCCACCACGTTAATGCTGGACCACAGAAGAGGAGCTCTTGTGGACTAAGGATGTCACTGGAGGGGGATTTCCCAGCGAATCTCCGTCCATGTCCCTCCCCTCCAGTGACATCTTTAGTCACATGGGGGGATTTAAAAGAGACTCTCTGGCAGCAGCGGACTGGGGCCAAAAATCAGCTCTGGATTTTACCAGCTGCCGGCTGGCCTGAGATATCCCTGCTGAGACCCCCCCCCCCAGCCATGATGCTGGGGCTATAGCATTGGGGGCTGGGGTTTCTTGGCTTGTGGGTACAGTGGTGCTGGTTCCGCTTCCACAAGGTAGAAATCGTGTCACTCTCGTTACTACATTGATGTGAGCTAAAGCAAAGCTAAGCTATATCTAACTGGTGCCCTAACTCTTATACAGTATGCTAGCAAATGAAGGTTAGAGTTCCTTCTTAAACCTAACTATGACTCTTGTATCCATCCATCACAAACATAGCAGGTGTGAGGATGTTTACAGGATCTGGGCTCCTAAATTGATACATTAAACCCAAGTTCTTCTTCTGCACTACCACTGAACTAACTGTGGTTTAAGCTTATGTAACTAAACCCTTTCTAAGTTAAACTAAACTACAGTGTAAGCTCTGCTACATCTAGTATTAAAAGTATGCATAACTAAATTTGAACTGGTTCATACCCACTACATTATTGATATTTATAATTGCATATAAATACATCTGCGTTGGGTATAAACACTTAAAAAAGTTTACTTCAGCAGTAAAAAGGATCCATTGACATTAAAATTGTCGCGGACTGGGGCCAAAAAAGGTGCGGGTTTTTACCAGCACCTATCCTACCCATGATCAGGAAGTGGCATCACTGCTGCTTGCTGGCTAGTCAACCAGTGTGCTCCAGGACTACAGCTATATCATTAGGGTGAGGAATTGGGCTGGGGTTGCTTGTAATAAGGAATTTACAAGTTTGACCAAATCCACGTAAAATGTAATTCAATAGCTCTGGTAGACAGCAGGATAGAGGCTCAGAGGTGAAAGTTCAACTTAAAGTCTGTGTTTATTCACACAAAAATCCATAAAAGCATATGTCCTTTCGGGTTACATCACCTTTTCCGGAAAATGCAGCATAAGTCAATCAGACAGGTAAATGGCGTTTTTAGTCCTTGGGCAAACTTGCTACTTTGCAGCCAAATCCGCCTCGGGTCCACATGAAACGGCCTGCATAGGAGTTTTCAGCCAGGCTCACAGAGTCTCACTCCACAAGTGACCTCCAGTCACAGACAGTGCACAGCTGACTCCCCAGGCTATTTATGCGGCCTGTAAAACCCGGACCTGGGTAGTGGGATGGAGTCCCACCCTGCTCTACTCCATCCCAGTAAAACCGTCCCGGGTTAGCCTTTCGGCTACACTAACACTTCAGCACCAGACTGCCATTAGCAGCTGATGCTGTAAAACAAAACACACGGTTTTACTGCACCAAGGCCAGGTACCTTGGTGCCACATACCTTCCGTCAATGATGGCACCTTGCACCTTACCACAATATATATATATATCTTATTCACTATAAGGCTCTGTGGTCAGCAGAGAGTCCTTGAAACTGAAGCTGAATGTATATGTTACACATCGGCAGAATAGTTGTTCTGTAAAAATAGCCTCTCTCTCTTGGAATAGCTCACACACTAGTATAATGTTGTATGCTATATGCACATGTTTATGGATGTAAAAAGAATGATGTCATCTGTAAAGAGTCTTGTACTGTGATAGGATGAGACTTGCATTTCCTGATATGGAACTGTAATACAATTACGCTAGACAATAAAAATAAAAAAGGTCCTAGGCCAGAAGGACACTCACATGGAGAGAACGACATGGCCTATGGATAAGAAAGCATGTATCTGTGTCTGTGTATGTATGTGTGTGTATCTTTAAATGACATAATCAAAGATGGTCAATTTCCCCAACACTTGTCTCCAAGACTGAGGCTATATCATTAGGGTGAGGACATGGGCTGGGGTTGCTTGGCTCCAAGACTGAGGCTATATCATTAGGGGGAGGACATGGGCTGGGGTTGCTTGGCTCCAAGACCGAGGCTATATCATTAGGGGGAGGACATGGGCTGGGGGTTGCTTGGCTCCAAGACTGAGGCTATATCATTAGGGTGAAGACATGGGCTGGGGGTTGCTTGGATCCAAGACTGAGGCTATATTATTAGGGGGAGGACATGGGCTGGGGGTTGCTTGGCTACAAGACTGAGGCTATATCATTAGGGTGAGGACATGGGCTGGGGTTGCTTGGCTCCAAGACTGAGGCTATATCATTAGGGGGAGGACATGGGCTGGGGGTTGCTTGGCTCCAAGACTGAGGCTATATCATTAGGGTGAAGACATGGGCTGGGGGTTGCTTGGATCCAAGACTGAGGCTATATTATTAGGGGGAGGACATGGGCTGGGGGTTGCTTGACTACAAGGCTGAGGCTATATCATTAGGGTGAGGACATGGGCTGGGGTTGCTTGGCTCCAAGACTGAGGCTATATCATTAGGGGGAGGACATGGGCTGGGGGTTGCTTGGCTCCAACACTGAGGCTATATCATTAGGGGGAGGACATGGACTGGGGTTGCTTGGATCCAAGACTGAGAATATATCATTAGGGTGAGGACATGGGCTGGGGGTTGCTTGGATCCAAGACTGAGGCTAAATCATTAGGGTGAGGACATGGGCTGGGGGTTGCTTGGATCCAAGACTGAGGCTATATCACTAGGGGGAGGACATGGGCTGGGGGTTGCTTGATTCCAAGATTGAGGCTATATCATTAGGGTGAGGACATGGGCTGGGGGTTGCTTGGCTCCAAGACTGAGGCTATATCATTAGGGGGAGGACATGGGCTGGGGTTGCTTGGCTCCAAGACTGAGGCTATATCATTAGGGTGAGGACATAGGCTGGGGGTTGCTTGGCTCTAGGACTGAGGTTATATCATTAGGGGGAGGACATGGGCTGGGGGTTGCTTGGATCCAAGACTGAGACTATATCATTAGGGTGAGGACATGGGCTGGGGTTGCTTGGCTCCAAGACTGAGGCTATATCATTAGGGTGAGGACATAGGCTGGGGGTTGCTTGGCTCTAGGACTGAGGCTATATCATTAGGGGGAGGACATGGGCTGGGGGTTGCTTGGCTCCAAGTCTGAGGCTATATCATTGGGGAGGAGATGGGCTGGGGTTGCTTGGCTCCAAGACTGAGGCTATATCATTAGGGGGAGGACATGGGCTGGGGGTTGCTTGGCTCCAAGACTGAGGCTATATCATTAGGGGGAGGACATGGGCTGGGGTTGCTTGGCTCCAAGACTGAGGATATATCATTATGGGGAGGACATGGGCTGGGGTTGCTTGGCTCCAAGACTGAGGCTATATCATTAGGGGGAAGACATGGGCTGGGGGTTGATTGGCTCCGAGACTGAGGCTATATCATTAAGGTGAGGACATGGGTTGGGGTTGCTTGGCTCCAGGACTACGGCTATATCATTAGGGTGAGGACATAGGCTGGGGTTGCTTTGCTCCAAGACTGAGGCTATATCATTAGGGGGAGGACATGGGCTGGGGGTTGCTTGGGTGAGGGGATAGAGTGGTGAAAGGGATGGGAAGATGGGATTAGATGTGAGTGTTAGTAAAGGTAGCAGCCCACACTGCCCCAAAGCAGTGTGGCCCACCAGGCATTTGCCCTGATCTCCCTATGGCCAGTCCGCCCCTTCTACCGTTTAATGGCCCACCTCCTCTTAGCGACAGTGATAATATACAATGATTAGTACTTTATCATTTAATTTTTTTAAACCTTCTAGGCCTCAATTAAGTCAACTAGCCTTAACATATCTTATGTAAATTAGGACTGTTTCTCACTTTATTTCTAAATGAGGGGGCGTGGCTTAATTTAATAACTGTCCCTCTTTCCCACCCTGCAAAGTTGGAAGTTATGCAGCAGTATGGCTAAGGTTTAGAAAAGGGATGAAATAAGGCTGTGTATAATTTAAGTGCACTTTTCAAGAATACCCAGTTTTCTTCGTTGTCACATAATGAATGGGCCTGAAACAGTTAAAGCACTATAGCGCATTTCTTCTGACCCCCTCTCACTTGCTTGAAGCCCCCCTACAGTCTAATGACAGCCAGGATTTCCTGTTGATTTACAGTACAGGACCCCTCCCTCAGCTTGTGGTTACTTGTGCGGATGTTAGAGGAATGTAAAGGAAATATATAAACTTCAAGCTGGGATTTCTACGCTGAACAGAGAGACATAGATTTAGACACTGAAGGCCCTTTTCCTGAGCTGTAACAGGGAGGGGAATGGGAGGGGGCCATGTGACCTGTGATTGCAGAGAGGCCAACCTTATTTACGAAGAATTTTCAAGATGAAGAATTAGCAAGTAGTGTAAGTGTGTAAAGCAAAAACAATCTCACATTCTCGTCCCTTCTGTAAAGCTTTTGTAAAGCCTCATAAATCTGAGCCGGGAAGCTTAGTTTAGGGTCGGCTTGTGACTCGCGAGCAGTGTGTTGGTCGGTGCTAGAGAAGAAGCATTCCTTTAGACATGATGGAAGGGATCCCCGGCCTCTTCTTTCTGGCGTATCTGTGCGTTTCTGATGCATGGAGATGTGAGTAGATTCTGAAGCTTTACAACTTATCTTTCAACGTATTTTTCGCCCTATAGGAAGCCCCTGCTCATAAGACGCACCTAGGATTTTGGGGAGGAAAATAAGAAAAATAATATTGTTAACCAAATAATAGGCAAAGTGCAGAATCCTCCAATTACAGGCAAAGTGGCACCCCCCTCCCATCCCCAATAGGCAGTGTGTCAATCCCCCCTCCCATTCCCTATATAAACAGTGTGACATTCTCCTCCTCCCATTCCCATAGGCAGTGTGGCACCCCTCCCCTTCCCCAAATAGGTAATGTGGCATCCCACCTCCCATTCCCCATATAGGCAGTGTGGCACCCGCTCCCATTCCCCATATAGGTAATGTGGCCCCCCTCCCCTTCCCCAAATAGGTAATGTGGCATCCCCCCTCCCATTCCCCATATAAGCAGTGTGCCATTCCCATCCTCCCATTCCCATAGGCAGTGTGGCATCCCCCCTCCCATTCCCCATATAGGCAAAGTGACAGATTTATTCATGGGGATTAGATACTATACAGAGGAAGACAAAACAGTATACAACTAGAGGTTAGCGCAGGCCTGGGCAGAAGAGCCCGGGCCATGGCTATGTGGGCTTGTAGCCTGCCGGGTGGGGGGGCCACCAAAGCTGGCCCCCTTGCACCCTGTTCTACAAGCCCCCATAGCTGGTCCAGGGCTGGTTATGATGGATAAGGGGGACCCCATATCAATTTATGGGGGAGTTTTAAGGGTTTTTAACCCTTAAAATTCCCCAAAAAATGGGTCCCCCTCCCATGTCATTTTTTTTTAATTAACCCCTTATGTTTATAGTGTGAAAAGTAGTAGTATTTTATTTGTAAATGTTATAAAGTGCTATTTTTAATTTAAGGGGTCTCCTGGGCAAGAATGGGGGGGGGCTACCGATACATATGTGGTACCGTTGTAATCGGGAGAAATTGGGCTTTCACATGCAATATGGTTTTCTCTAATAAAGTAAATGTTTTATTTAAAATAAAGGAGACTATTGTCTAAAAAATATTAATTTATTTTTTTGTTTTTTTACACAAAACTATTAAAAAAAACAGTAGAAAAATTACAACCAAGACATTCCATGTTAAAGCCTAAACTCTACTGCAAAATATATATCTATAATTTTCCTGGAAATTCCGGCAAAAATCATGGTTAAACATGGCGCAGAATGGGGAAAAATGACCTGTCAACAGAGGGTGACCAACTTCAAGTAGGCTGGCAATTAAAAGGGTTAATAGTACCTATGCATGTTGGGCATTGTTCTGCTCGGAGGACCTTGCTCTTTCAGATTTAGCTTGTTTTTTCTTGTTTGCATATTTATATTTTAGGAAAACATGTTATTTATTACGTTTTTGTATTCATTTTTTTAGGGAAACCCTGTGCAACCTAAGAATTCTTCGAGGGATTACTTCCATAAAGGTGAGCCTACTACAACAAGCTGGGTACTCTTAGAAAGCTTAACATGTGTACTTTCAGGGAATTTATGGTTTATGGGGGATATTCCAAATGTAAAGGGTTGTTTTGGTTGAAAAATCGCAAGGTGCGCACTTTGTCTGCAGAGCTGAAATTTTCAAGTAAAATTACTGTTACGCGCACGCTTTACTTTGTGATGTTTGCCAACTCTTCCCTTGACAGTACCTATGCATGTTGGGTATCGTTCTGTTCGGGGCATGTTGCTTTTTGAGATTTTACTTGTTATTTCTTGTTTGCATATAGTTTTTTTTAGGAAAATGTGGCTTGATTCTTCCGTTTTATTCTTTTTTAGGGAAACTTTGTGCAACCAAAGAATACATTGAGGGATTACTTCCAGAAAACTAAGCCCACATAAACAAGCTTAGTACGCCTAGAAAGCTTGAGGTGTGTACTTCCAGAGAATATATAGTTTGTTGGGGGTATTTCAAATGTAAAGGGTTGTTTTTCTGGAAAAACTGCAAGGTGCGCACAGAGCATAGCGCAGTTGTATTTTATCTGAAAATCTCCTAAAGCGTTGTTTCAGTTTGGGGGAGTCTCCTGGGCATAAAAGGGTGTCTACCAATACATATGTGGTACCGCTGTGACTGGGAGAAATTGGGATTTTGCACGTAATACAATTTTATTGACAAACTTACATTTTTTATTACAAAAAAACACTACAAATTGCAAAAAATAGATTTAAAAAAAATTTTTTTTTGCACATATTTCGCCAAAAAGTATTGAGAATACACTAAACAAAGGCCAAACAAGACATTTCATGTTGAAGCCCAGACTCTGTTGAAAAAAAAACTATATATAACTTTCCTGGGAAATCGCTGGAAATCCTTTCAAAAATCACAGTTGAACATGTATAGCGCAAAATAGTGAAACATGGTCTGGCAACAGAGGGCGACAAAAGCTGCAGGTAGGCTGGCAGCGAAAGGGTTCAAGCAGACCAAAACCCATGTAACCCAGCCCTTTGGAGTGTGAAGGAATCCAGGGCTGGGTTACAGGCATCATGCCTCTGCCCTGCTGTGTGAGACCTCACTGGACACAAAAAATGTGGTTTATTTAATAAATTACATTTTTTGTAAGGCAACCTTACTTTTTCATTGTTTAACTATAACATATACTCGTCCCAGCTTGTCAAAACAATGCTATTTTCTGCTTTTTATAAAGAAATACAATTAATATTATGCAGAATTGAGGTCAGTCCTTTGGCCCGGCCCTCCACAATATTTTTAGTTTCTCATGTGGCCCCATGGAAAAAATGATTGCCCACCCCTGGGTTAGCGTATTCTATCTATGAGATACAGAGTATATCTAAACATTGACTGCTAGGTGGCACTAGGGTACACACTTAGGGAGGCACTGTGCAAAAAGGTAATCAAAGAAAAAAAAAATCTGCATAATGCTTAGCAGAGATAAACACAGTGACTCTTAGAGATGAGCGAACCGGTTCGGACGAACCGGAATTCGCTCCGAATTTCAGGAAATATTCGATTCGGCACGAACCCGAATATTTTGTGGTTCGTGCCGATCGAATTTTTCCTGAAATTAAAAAAAAAAATGCCGGCATGGTGGGAGCCGGCCGGCGGGCCGGTAAAGCCGGCCGGCCCGCTCCCACCATGCCGGCATTAAAAAAACAAAGAAAAAAAAAAGCATTTTTGCCGGCATGGTGGGAACGGGCCATGACGCCCCCTCAGATGACAGCTGAGAGCGGCGCCGGCCTCCACGCTCCGGACCTGCAGGTAAGTGTTTGCCTTTTTTCTCAAATGCCGGCATGGTGGGAGCGGGCCGGCCGGCTTTACCCGCTTTACCCGCTCCCACCATGCCGGCATTTTTGATGGGGAACTTCGTAAAAGTTCGATTCGGCCGAACCCGAATTTCTTTGTGAAATTCGGCGAATCGGCCAAATCGAACTTTTCAAAAGTTCGCTCATCTCTAGTGACTCTCTATTTCAATCGTCAGTCAAAATTGCATAAACATTGTAAAGCAGGAAAAAGTAAACCTGCTATGGACCAGACAAAAAGCAAATTGTAAAGCAGTATACCTAGGGCTTTATTCATCAAGGGATAGCGACAGGTAGCGCCTTATAAGCGACAGGTAGCGGCAGACAGCGGCAGGTAAACAAGGGCACTGTACGCAATACCACATTTGCGAAAGCGAATCTGGTGAGCGCCTCTTACAGCGGCACATAGCGACCGATTCATCATCCCAGACGGCTCAGCGGATCCCGGCGGCGCTCTGGCTTTCAGAGCTCCTGGTATTACCTGTCGCTACCTGTCGCTCTCCTACACATTTCAATGGCCGTTACTTTTCTTCTGTTTCAACAGGGTTTTCTTTTAATATTTTTTTTTTGTTTTGTATCAAATCATTGTGTGACCTCTCCTGGCCTATTCAAATATATTTTTTGAAATAGTTTTTTTTTTTTTTTTTTATATTTTTATGCAGACTTATCATTACAGGTCTGGTATTAAAGTATTAATGCCACAATGTAATAACAATGTCTTTCCATGTGTTTTCGCTTTATTACTGTGGATATGTGGTCTAAAACGGACTTTAACCACACAGCGTCTGGCACTCTGGGCTACAGCGACACAATATTTTCACATGTTTTGTTTATCACGTGTTGTGTGTGGTTGGTTTCATGTTGTATTACTAGTTGGGTGTTAATAGGATTTTGATACACGTATGTTTAGTAATTCATATGCACTTAGCACTTTATTTTGTCATATGTAGCTAATATTTGTAGGATATTGATTAGCTGTTTTGTGCCGGCACAAAATATTTATTTGAGGGTGACAAATGACAAAGGCCATATTGCCTTGGGGTATTAATCAATTGGATATACCCACTGGGGCATCAATTATAGGTTAATATTGGTCATGATCGGTTGTTTTAATTGTATGTGGTTTATGTGTTTTTAGCTTCTTTTTGTATTACATCTACAATAAAAACAATTTTGTATAATTATTTTTTTACTTAGTGGTGGTGCTCCTTCTTTCAGAGATAGGTGTGCTTATATGCATGTCCACTCTATTTTTTGTCTATAAAGTTTATTTTAGTGAGCACATCTTAGTTGGTACTTAGTTAGTACTTTAGTAGCGGCGGTGCACCCGACCCATGACACAATTTTGAGCGCCGGCGCTGTGTGAGGCTGTTTTTTTTTTTTTTTATGAATATGGTTTGAGTCGCTCACACTGACCAGTCGCTACCGCTCACTCCCATATAGTGCTGTACTGGTGTTATAGCGACTTACACATCAAATTCATCAATGCCGGCAATGTTACTACAGTGACTGTAATAGCGACTCACGGCCTATCAGAGCGACCACTAGCGGTCGCTCTTAGCGCCGCTGTACAGACGCTCATCTGCCGTTACCTGGCGCTAGTAAGAGGCCGATTTATTAATAGCGCCAGGTAGCGACAGATGAGCGTCAGTAGCGTTATTTTCACAGCGCCTGCTAGTATTCGCTGTGCTTGGCCGTTGTTCGGCTGTTGACAGCGACTCAGTCGGTGTGCGGTAATGTTGAATACGGGGTTAGGAGTCGCTGTTTGACAGGTTACACGCTGTATGGGAGCGCATGACAGCGAACGGCCATAGTGAACGGCTCCCAGCATATTCATTAACAAATCACGCTCCAAAAATTCTAGCTCTGTAATATGCATCTTTAAACCGCAGAGCGCTGGCGGCGATGGGTTAAAAGTAGTGTTTTAACCCCCAATCAACCATATTTTTAGAAAAAAAAAAACATGTTTTTCAAAACATTTTGTAATATGAATACATTAATATCAGACCTGTAATATCAATTCTGCATTTTTTTTTTATTTTTTTTTACCTTAAAAAAATATCTAACATTGCAGAAGTGGTCACAGAAATTTTGGACATTTAAAAAAAAAAAAAAAAAAACTAAAATAGCAATTAATTATGAATATTTAAAGATTGTTCCATTGAAATGCGTTGGAGAGCGCCAGGTAGCGAGAGGTCATACCTGTCGCTGTTCAAGGTCGCTCGCTGGCGCTGTGGGGTGAGGCTGGAATAATGATGAATGACTCGCTATCTGGCGCTCTGTCAGTCGCTAAGCAGGATCGGCTTGATAAATGTGTGATTGCGGAGGGGAGCCGGCGTTCTCTTGGCGGTGAGCGTCATTACCGTTCGCTCACCATTCGCTACCTGGCGCTATCCCTTGTTAAATAAGGGCCCCAGTAGTAGTAAGTAGTAAGTAGTAGTAATCAGCCTGCCCGTGGGTGACACACCAAAGACCCCTCAACGTTTCGGTGTTTATACCTTCATCAGGAGAGAGAGTGTGGGAGACGGGGGAATATAGACTGGTTTTCTTTATCCAGGTGTGGACTGACCATGGGGAGCACAGAGACAATTCTTGGTGGGTCGCAGCACTTTAGGGACACTTAGGCTGGACGTATTCTCCAGCATGTAGCCCACCTCACCTGACTGCGTGCTGTGGGGTCCATACCTACCTGCTACAGTATCATTCTTTACACTATTAAAACTCCAATACCATCGCTTTTTACATATCCACTCTTGCCCTTGATCTGTCCCTGCAATGCTGCAGCATTTAGCAGTAAAATGCACTTTTTCAGCTGAGATGCTTCTTGGGGGAGGGACTAAGGAGCTCAGGGGCTGGTAATAGGCTGGTCGGGGCCTAGTAAAGTCCTGAACCGATTTCTGGCCATTGTCTTTAAAGTGGACCAACACCCAGGGGGGATCTATAAGATTCCCGGACCGATCAGATCCCTCCCCGCGGGGGCATCCGAAATCGGGATGTCCCGCGGGGAGGAACCCCCCAGGAGGCCCACAAACCTTACCTTAGCCCCGTTCCATCGGCGCATGCGCGAGCCGCGGCCGCATCTCGCGCTTCCCTCTAGCAGGGCGCGCACCCGCGCCGGCCGTTTGTGAATGGCCGGCGCAGGCGCGCTCCCTGTTAGAGGGAAGCGCGAGACGCGGCCTCCAGTGCTCAGAGCCGTTGAGCTGATATGCGCGTCTAAGCGGCCTTGGACACGCGCTGTGATGGGCTGGAGCGGTCACGTGGGAGCGTGGTGAGATGAGTGTTTCGGGGCTTTCGGGGGGGTTTCAGACAGCGGGGCACCCCCGATCGGGGTGCCCCACCGAAGTGGACCAAAACCCAGGATAGTCAAAATCCTAGGTCCACTTTAACTATGGTGATCACATAATTTTATAGTCTTTTCTACCACCATAAGGCATCTCCTAACCTTACAGTTCTTTCGTTTACTTTGTAGAGCAGCAGACTGTTATCTACACGGAGGTCCTGCGGCTCTTCACTTTTAGAGCTCCGCAAATCGACTTTATATACTTTATGCACCCCCCTCCACCGCACCAGACGTGGAGGCTGATTCGCTACTAGCGCCAGGTATTGCCAGATGAGCGTCTGTATAGCGGCGCTTCGAGCGACCGCTAGTAGACGCTGTAAGCGAGTATCGGGCACTGTAACAGAGCGCCTAAGTCGCTGTAGTAACCTGGCCGGCATTGATGAATGTGATGTGTGTTGGGCGCTCTAACAACAGGATAACGCTGCAGCGGGCGAGAGGTAGAGCGTACGACACTCGGCGCTCCGCACCATATTTAAGAAAAAACTACACACACACAGCGCCGGCGCTCTAAATCTGGCCGTTGTAGCATAGAGCGCCAGACGCTGTGTGATTAAAGTCTGATTTTGAACACATATCCACCAGTAACAAAGCGAAAACACATGGAATGACATTGTTATAACACTGTGACAATAACACTTTAGTGCCAGACCTGTAATGACAATTCTGCATAAAAATATAAAAAGTCAAAAAAAGTTTCTAACGTCACACAATGATTGGAGCAAAAAAAAAATTAATTGCCAAACACACTGTTTATACGCAAGCAAATGAACTGCCATTGAAATGTATGGGAGAGCGACACTGAGCGACAGGTACTGCATGGCGCTACTGAGCCTAGAGCGCCAGCGCTGTACGCTGATCCGCTTGTAATAATACATGTGACGCTACATGGCGCTGTTAGAGGCGCTCACCAGATTCACTTTCATAAATGTGTTTTTGCGTACAGCGCCCGACGTTCACCAGACGCTGCCTGACGCTACAAGGCGCTACCTGGCGCTATCCCTTCTTAAATAACCCTCTTATTTAAAATAGATGTATGTGCATAGACATAACTCCCAACTGTCCCCGATTTGGAGGCACTGTCCTCATTTGAGTCCATGTCCCCCTGTTCCTCGATGTTCCCATTTGTCCCTCTTTGAGGTGTAACATGTAGATCTGCATCAATAAATTATTCATTTGCCTATTCAAAGTGTTTCTATTGTTATTACTGTTACATCCCATCTCCTATCCATCCCTCAATGAGGAGGCGTGGCTTAATTTAACAATTGTCCCTCTTTCCTACCCTGAAAAGTTGGGAGGTATGCATGGATTGTAGTTCTGAATGATTGCTGACATGTTACTGAAAATGATTATAGTTGAATAATTGTGTTTATATTTCAGACAGTGGTGGTGGTCCTCTGTCCTCCGACGATGGCCCTTTTTCTTCCGGCAATGGTCCTCTTTCTTCCAGCAATTGTCCTTTTTCTTCTGGCGATGGTCCTCTTTCCTCTGGTGATGGTCCTCTTTCCTCTGGCGATGGTCCTCTTTCCTCTGGTGATGGTCCTCTTTCGTCCAGCGATGGTCCTCTTTCTTCTGCCGATGGTCCTCTTTCTTCTAGCAATGGTCCTCTTTCTTCTGGTGATGGTCCTCTTCCCTCCGGCGATGGTCCTCTTTCTTCTGGCAATGGTCCTCTTTCTTCTGGAGATGGTCCTCTTTCTTCTGGAGATGGTCCTCTTTCTTCTGGAGATGGTCCTCTTTCTTCTGGAGATGGCCCTCTTTCTTCTGGAGATGGTCCTCTTTCTTCTGGCGATGGTCCTCTTTCTTCTGGAGATGGTCCTGTTTCTTCTGGAGATGGTCCTCTTTCATCTGGCGATGGTCCTCTTTCTTCTGGCGATGGTCCTCTTTATTACAGCGATGGTCTTCTTTCTTCCGGCGATGGTCCTCTTTCCTCCAGCGATGGTCCTCTTTCTTCTGGCGATGGTCCTCTTTCCTCCAGCGATGGTCCTCTTTCTTCTGGCGATGGTCCTCTTTCCTCCAGCGAAGGTTCTATTTCCTCCAGTGATGGTCCTCTTTCTTCTGGCGATGGTCCTCTTTCCTCCAGCGATGGTCCTCTTTCCTTCAGCGATGGTCCTTTTTCTTCTGGCTCTGCAACCAAAAGATGCACACCGAGACGTAAGCCTTTAAGAAGTAATCACAGAAATAACTTTAATAGCTGGAATTTGGAATGCTGGTAAGACAAGCCAAACGGAGCAGGTCTCAAACTCACGCTGGGTGTGGGTGGGTGTGGCAATCCTCCCTAATTACTTACAGTTTAGCTGCACTTAAAAGACAGGAACTCCTCTACCTAAAAAGTATTATTATTATTATTAATAATATAATGTTACAAAGAGTAGCAGTACAGTTCTGTTGGCAATACACAGATGTCTTCCTATATTCTAAGATTGTACAATTCTTAGCAGAGAGCTTACTCCTCCTACTTACTCCTAAAAATGAGTTCTCAGTTATTGGTAGCAACAAAGGCTCCTTGGGTTGCCACTGGGCTTCCGGTACTTTTTAGGGTTCTCGGTCAACTAAAAGTTCTATTTTAAAGAGGAACATCGGAGGCCCTAGAGTCTAATATACCCCAGGGCCGCCCGCTTTTTACTTCTTGGGGCATACCGAATTGGCATGCCCCGCTGTGTGAGCCCCCCCATCGCCAGTTTCACTCATCTTCTTCTGAAGCCCTGGCTGCGTCTGTGCGCCCCGACACATCCCCGCTCACCTCTAACCCGCGTTTTTAAATTGGCGGCATGGACATGCCATGGCTGCAAGGTGGGCGAGGGATACGACTCGGCTGCTTAGCCGTAGGGACACGAGTCACAGCGAGCACGCTGATTGGCAATCGGCGCATTCAAAAGTAACAAAGAACCAGCACTTCAAAATTTATTCAGATGAACAACAGATTATATTAAATCCAGAATGATAATGGGTCAACGTTTTGGGGGTACGCATGCCCCCTTCATCAGGACCATGTTACTTTTGGATCTTGCAGTGTCTCCGCTGACTGTGCACCCACTTAGAACTCCTCCTAATAAAGGGTAGGAGGGTGGTGGCCACCAACTTTTGGATCGGCACATTCACTCTCGCCCCGAGTCTGCACCATAGGAGCGGAAGGAAAGACTCCAGGCACTTCCGAGTTCAAGTTTTTGGGGCATCTCAAATTGTGATGCCCCGCTGTGTGACACCCCCAGGAACCCCTCTGATACACTCACCCTCTCCTGGGCCTGTGCGCTCCAGCTGCATCCCCACTCACCTCTTGACACGCGCTGCCCACACCCGACCTTCCTATGGGTGGGGGATGTGGCTGGCGGCGCTGCTTGGTCCCAATTCGGGATGCTGCCGCAGAGAGGAACAACACACAGGAAAGTGAAATTCATGTGTGTTGTTCCTCTTTAAACTTATGACAAGACAAAAAGGAGAACCCCAGGACTCAACAAAACCCACCAGCCCGCAACAAATCCTACAATCATTCTAAAAGTAAAAAACATAGAGGTATTCGTTGCACACATTTGCGAATGTATGGGTAGCTGCAGGGCCGTGTCACGGCACCTTTTTTTCCTGCAGTCCGATTCTAAATGAGTGAGCTCCCCCAATTTTAGGACACACGTGCCCCAGGTGCAGCAGGTCAGGGGCACCAAAAGTGAGCCTGAGCAAAGGTGGGGGGCGCCATTCCGACTTTTTGCCCCGGGTGCCAGAAAGTCTAGTTACGCCTCTAGCTGGAATGGGCGGTGCTTTGTGTTGTGGGTCAGAGCCCGGGGCAGCCTCAGGTAAGTTCAGCTCTCAGTTTGTCCATTGCTATGTGTGTCCCAAAATTGGGGGGGCTCATTGTTTAGAGTAGGACTGCAGAAAAAAGAGGTGCGGTGACGTGGCCCCGCAGCTTCCCATACATTTGCAAATGTGCGAAATGAAAACCTTTTTTTTTATTTAGAGGGATTGGAGGATTTGTTGCAGGCTGGTGGAGATTTGAGGCTGCTGCTGCCCCCCCCCCCAGCTCTTACCTTTGGAATCTTTCTAATCCCCTCCCCCAAGGGATCCATCTTCTGGGTCCCTCGGATTCTGGCGATCTTTGGACGGGCGGCGCCATCTTGTATCCCACAAAGCACTGTGCATGGCCCCCCGATCTCGCGGCACAGTGGGATGCAATGGAGCCTCTGAAATCTTGCGAGACTTCATAGAGCGGCGAAATCTCCGAGGGACATTGACGAGCATGGCTAAGGCCGGGCTTGTGAGATCCAGGCAGCTATGCTGGCAGCGTGGTGAGGATCGGGGCCCGAAGCAGCCAGGCAGCTGTGACATCCAAAAGGTAAGTAGGGGCCGATGGGGGGGGGGGTGGAACGGACCCTTTTTATATTTGGTCCAAAGTTCCTCTTTAAGCTGCTTTGAGGTTTCAATTATCACAAGTGATGGGCCTCTATACAATGGCCTTCTGCAAGACACCAAACTCACCCTGCTGAAAAGTCCTCCCATTTCCGCCCCTTCATTAAAGTCATGGAATTAAACACTTTAATTATAGCAAGAAGCCTGGGGGCTGATATAGAGCCATGCCGGGCCCCTTGTAGGATTAAAAAAAAAATCCAGCACACCTAAAGCAGACCAAAACCCACCGAACTTTGGCCAAAGCCCCTGCCAATATTCCCTTCTTAGGGTGTAGAGCTAGAAATGGATAATTTTTTTTTTCAAATCGTCCTGGAACACTGATTTTATTTGCTGTCACTCTCTGTAAGATGGCAGGTGATCAGTCATTGCATTGGTGTGGCAAGGTGGAGGTGGAGCTTTACAGCTAAAACAGGCGCTATTATCTGGGATTAGAGTGACGAATGAGAACTAGAAATTGGCAAAAGGTGCTCTTCATGGGGGGAGTATTCAGGGGATGCTAGTTAAAAATTCGGGTCTTGGTCTGCTTTAAGATGACAAATCGGTTGAGGATACAGTCATTCAATTCTTGTGAGGTACTGGGTTAGCGAGAGGGATCAGAGCTTGGTAATATTTACTTAACTTTAGGTCCGCTCTAAGTTACAGCTATAGTAACGTACAGCTTTATAGTATATTAATCAAACCCAGAGAACGGGGGGTCCCACACACCCACCCAGCCCTGACACAGAAGCACCACTAAACACTAATAGCTATACAAAATTGTCCAAATGTATTATTACATATAACTACATTGTATACTCAATACTATATGACAATATTAAAAACATATTAAAAACCTATAAAACAGCTGACACCGAGGAGGGGGCACAGCAGAAGGGGGAGGGGGGAAGGGCCGTTATGACCCAGTGACAACGCTGCTATAACTACCTATCTAATGACAAAAATAAACCTGAACTATGCAGATAAAACAATGTGCATGATATACACAGATTCATGAAAAATGTGCCATGAGTGCTTTACATTAATTAATTATTTAATTATGCTAAATAATATCCTACTATATATATAACCCTATCAATGATTTAGAAACAACAAGGACACTATAAACACACTACCTCACTGTAACTAATATGAGGACTCACCAGGTGAACATGTGCCAAGTACAGAAAGAATATAAAGAAACCACAATGAATAAAGCAGACTCATATGAACAAGCCCCCCTCCTTACCTGCCCTCACTCCTCACCACCAACGCGTTTCGTGACGTCACAGCGTCACTTTTTCAAGGTGTGTAGCACACCATCATATATTTGTTGGCGCGGTCTCTTTTTCTTTTTTTGTATATTAATCAAAGTTACTTTTTATAATGAAGGTGTATTATACTGTAGAATACTCACACTTTTTTTTTGTCGTAGAGGGAACCTCGTTCACTGTCCTAATGAATGGATTCTTCACCTTGTTTAGTCACCCCTACTTTGAGAAAGTTTTGGACCGCTTATCAGCCAGATTTCCTTGCGTCACACGGCAGTATACATCAGTCATTCTGGACAACGTAGGTAAATAGCAGTTATTCTTTTACTTTCTATTGTATTCAAAATAGTATTGGTATGAATAGAAAGTGCTCCAAGTGCGCTGAATAATTCTGCAAGTAATGTAGTCAGGGCAGTTTCTAGACAAAATAGTGCTTGTTGTAGGAAATTCTGCCCCATCCTCACCCACCCTATGGTGCTGCTGCTGTCTCATACCCATACATTTTGCTTTACCTCGTCCTTAGAAGCAGGCAGTGCCCACCATGACTGAGCCCAATATGGGGACGTGAAGTGCCTGTCTTATGGCCGGCACCACTAATTGCGGCCCTGACTCATCTGCAAAAAACAGGATTACTGGGATAAAGGGAGCCCCAATGTCCTTGATGCTCAGGGCAACCACCCCTCCTGCCCTTCCCTAAAACAACCCTGACTGTAGGCAACTCATTAATGGAAAAGGCCCTTGTGGTCACCTAAGGTAGAGGGCACGTGACGATGTCATGCTTTGCAGAATGCCTCATTTACAATCACGGAATGAACTTGCTTTAAAGACTGCTGAATTATACTCATAATTATACTCATACTCATTGTATGTTAAGATACAGCAGTCGTTAAAGCAAGTTCATTCAGTGTGCTGGGACACTCTACTTTTGCCACTAGGTAGTAGTAAAACAAGTCTAGCTATGTGATTGCTGTACAAAAGTCTGTAGAGTTCAGTAATTGTTACACGACAAAGCACATACTATCCATTTTTTTCATGTGGAACATTCTTCCCCTCCAACACTGTTTCTGTACATTATTTAGGGATAAACATGCAACCTAGGCCCTTATTTATGAAGGAATAGCGACAGGTAGCGACTGGTGAGCGACCGGTAATGACGGGCCCCGCCACGAGAACGCCAGCTCCCCACCACAATCACACATTTATCAAGCCGATCCTGCTTAGCGACTGAGATAGCGCCATATAGCGACTCATTCATCATTATTCCAGCCTCAGCCCACAGCGCCAGCGTCTGACCTTGAACAGCGACAGGTATGACCTCTCGCTACCTGGCGCTCTCCAATGCATTTCAATGGAACAATCTTTAAATATTAATAATTAATTGTTATTAATGTTTCTTTTTTTTTTTTTTTTTTTTTTTAATGTGAAAAAGTCTGTGACCACTTCTGCCATTTTAGATAATTTTTTTAAGGGAAAAAAAAAAAAATTGTACAGAATTGATCTTACAGGTCTGATATTAATGTATTCATATTACTAAATAATTTAAAATACTTTTTTTTTTGGTTTCCAAAAATATGGTGGTTTGGGGGTTAAAAAACTACTTTTAACACATCGCCTCCAGCGCTTTGGGGTTTAAACATGTATTTCACAGCGCTTGAATTTTTTGAGCGTGATTTTTTGATGAATATGGTGGAAGCCGGTCGCTCTGACCAGTCGCTATCATGCGCACCTATACATCGCGGAACCTGTCTAATAGCGACTTGTAACCTTGTATTCAACATTACTGCACACCGACTGAGTCGCTGTCAACAACCGAACAACGGCCAAGCACAGCGACTACTAGCAGCCGCTGTCAACAACCGAACAACTGCCAAGCACATTACATAAAACATTACTTTAAAGAGACACTGGGGTTGGCTTCAGGAGCCCAAAAATTGGATGATTCACACCCTGGAGTTGGCAGCAGCAGCAGCAGGAGCCCAAATATTACTTTAAAGAGACCCTGGGGTTGGCTTCAGGAGCAAAAATTGGATGAATCACACCCTGGAGTTGGCAGGAGTTGGCAGCAGCAGCAGCAGCAACAGGAGCCCAAACATTACTTTAAAGAGACACTGGGGTTGGCTTCAGGAGCCCAAAAATTGGATGAATCACACCCTGGAGTTGGCAGCAGCAGCAGCAGCAGGAGCCCAAACATTACTTTAAAGAGACACTGGGGTTGGCTTCAGGAGCCAAAAATTGGATGATTCACACCCTGGAGTTGGCAGCAGCAGCAGCAGGAGCCCAAATATTACTTTAAAGAGACCCTGGGGTTGGCTTCAGGAGCCCAAAAATTGGATGAATCACACCCTGGAGTTGGCAGCAGCAGCAGGAGCCCAAACATTACTTTAAAGAGACACTGGGGTTGGCTTCAGTAGCCCAAAAATTGGATGAATCACACCCTGGAGTTGGCAGCAGCAGCAGCAGGAGCCCAAATATTACTTTAAAGAGACCCTCGGGTTGGCTTCAGGAGCCCAAAAATTGGATGAATCACACCCTGGAGTTGGCAGCAGCAGCAGCAGGAGCCCAAATATTACTTTAAAGAGACACTGGAGTTGGCTTCAGGAGCCCAAAAATTGGATGATTCACACCCTGGAGTTGGCATCAGCAGGAGCCCAAAAATTGGCCTAAAGACATAAATATGTTTTGCACCATTTGGAAAGTGTAAAACGTGGCACCATGCTGAATCTAGTCGCATGCATCAGGCATTGGTGGGTGGAAATCCTGGCTGATCCATCCCTGATTCATTTTGACAAAGGTGAGTCTCTCCACATTTTTAGTTGACAGACGAGTTCTCCTCGCCGTAACTATGGCCCCCGCCGCACTAAACACCCGCTCAGATGGCACGCTACTTGCCGGGCAGGACAGCTTTTCCAGGGCAAACTTTGCTAGTTGCGGCCACAAATCAAGTTTGGCTGCCCAGAAGTCCAGCGGATCCTCAAGGTGTGTTGGCATGGTCATGTCAAAGTATGACATGACCTGCTGGTTCAGGTCCTGCTCCAGGTCTTCCTGCTGCTCATGAGTAGCCTCACTATGCGGGTGTAGAAAGCTACTCATTAGCGACTGAAGACTGAGGCTGCTGCTGATGGAGCTGCTGCTGCTGCTCCTGCCAGCCCCCCCCCCAGTGGCCATGGCAGTGGAAGGTGAGCGCAGAGGTCCCCTCGAGTCAGACCTGCGAGAGTATGGACCATGGCGCAGATAGGCATCGGCCAACTGCCTACGTAGAATGTCTTTGTAGTAGTTCAGTTTGTCCTCCCTCTCGGTGGGTTTAAAAAACGCCCCCATTTTGTGCCGGAAGCGAGGGTCCAATAAGGTGGACAGCCAGAAGTCATCCCGCCGACAGATGGAAACAATTCTGGGGTCACTACGCAAGCACGTGAGCATGCTTCCTGCCATTTGCGCAAGTGACTCGGATGGAATACCTGTCTCCATCTCCAGTGCATACTGCCACGGTGTGCCCAGGTCCTCTGTCTCGCCTTCCTCAAAAACCTCTAGCTTCTCTGGCTGCTCCTGCTCCTCCTCTCCTGTCCGCTGACTAGATAAACCAGCCATTTCGCCAAGCCTAAACTGTGTTTCGCTGGGCAACTCCTCCTCCTCCTCCTCCTCTTCCTCCTCCTCCTCCAGTTCAGCTCCAACGGGGTTAATGTGGCCGTAAGATGTAAACGCCATAGGCTCGATTCAGAGAGACACAAAAAAACTTTCGCTTTGGTGCCGACGTCGTAAGATTTTCAAAATTTCCCGCTCTCGCATGAACGTTCGAGCGATTCTATGCATGCTTCGTAAACCTTCCGTAGCGCGTCCGTGTGCTCGTATGCCAGAGTACGCAGACGAGGCTGTCATTTTCCATCGAAAATGTTCAGATTCATTTTTCACAACTACCAACGTAGCCTTTCGTTTTTGCCCTTTTCCCATCGTATCCTCACACGAATCCTATCATTTTCCCGCTACATCCTGCTTCATTTTTTCCTTAAATATCTGGCCAGACGAAATTCTTACGATATTGCGCCTGCGCACTAAAAACTTCTCTCATTAAAGTGCTCGCCTACATAATTTCACTTCCATCACTAAACTCACCCTAACCACTTCGCGCTATCCTGCCTTTTCCCTTGAGGTCCCTTAAAGCTCACCCTAACCACTTCGCGCTATCCTGCCTTTTCCCTTGAGGTCCCTTAAAGCTCACCCTAACCACTTCGCGCTATCCTGCCTTTTCCCTTGAGGTCCCTTAAAGCTCACCCTAACCACTTCGCGCTATCCTGCCTTTTCCCTTGAGGTCCCTAAAACTTACCCAAATCACTTAGCGCCTTGTTTCTTCTTCCATTTTCACACCCTAAAACTTACCCAAATCACATAGCGCCTTGTTTCTTCTTCCATTTTCACACCCTAAAACTTACCCAAATCACATAGCGCCTTGTTTCTTCTTCCATTTTCACACCCTAAAACTTACCCAAATCACTTAGCGCCTTGTTTCTTCTTCCATTTTAGGTCCCTAAAACTTACCCAAATCACTTAGCGCCTTGTTTCTTCTTCCATTTTCACACCCTAAAACTTACCCAAATCACTTAGCGCCTTGTTTCTTCTTCTATTTTAGGTCCCTAAAACTTACCCAAATCACTTAGCGCCTTGTTTCTTCTTCCATTTTCACACCCTAAAACTTACCCAAATCACTTAGCGCCTTGTTTCTTCTTCCATTTTCACACCCTAAAACTTACCCAAATCACATAGCGCCTTGTTTCTTCTTCCATTTTCACACCCTAAAACTTACCCAAATCACTTAGCGCCTTGTTTCTTCTTCCATTTTCACACCCTAAAACTTACCCAAATCACATAGCGCCTTGTTTCTTCTTCCATTTTCACACCCTAAAACTTACCCAAATCACTTAGCGCCTTGTTTCTTCTTCCATTTTAGGTCCCTAAAACTTACCCAAATCACTTAGCGCCTTGTTTCTTCTTCCATTTTCACACCCTAAAACTTACCCAAATCACTTAGCGCCTTGTTTCTTCTTCCATTTTAGGTCCCTAAAACTTACCCAAATCACTTAGCGCCTTGTTTCTTCTTCCATTTTCACACCCTAAAACTTACCCAAATCACTTAGCGCCTTGTTTCTTCTTCCATTTTCACACCCTAAAACTTACCCAAATCACATAGCGCCTTGTTTCTTCTTCCATTTTCACACCCTAAAACTTACCCAAATCACTTAGCGCCTTGTTTCTTCTTCCATTTTAGGTCCCTAAAACTTACCCAAATCACTTAGCGCCTTGTTTCTTCTTCCATTTTCACACCCTAAAACTTACCCAAATCACTTAGCGCCTTGTTTCTTCTTCCATTTTAGGTCCCTAAAACTTACCCAAATCACTTAGCGCCTTGTTTCTTCTTCCATTTTCACACCCTAAAACTTACCCAAATCACTTAGCGCCTTGTTTCTTCTTCCATTTTCACACCCTAAAACTTACCCAAATCACTTAGCGCCTTGTTTCTTCTTCCATTTTCACACCCTAAAACTTACCCAAATCACATAGCGCCTTGTTTCTTCTTCCATTTTCACACCCTAAAACTTACCCAAATCACTTAGCGCCTTGTTTCTTCTTCCATTTTAGGTCCCTAAAACTTACCCAAATCACTTAGCGCCTTGTTTCTTCTTCCATTTTCACACCCTAAAACTTACCCAAATCACTTAGCGCCTTGTTTCTTCTTCCATTTTAGGTCCCTAAAACTTACCCAAATCACTTAGCGCCTTGTTTCTTCTTCCATTTTCACACCCTAAAACTTACCCAAATCACTTAGCGCCTTGTTTCTTCTTCCATTTTCACACCCTAAAACTTACCCAAATCACTTAGCGCCTTGTTTCTTCTTCCATTTTCACACCCTAAAACTTACCCAAATCACTTAGCGCCTTGTTTCTTCTTCCATTTTCACACCCTAAAACTTACCCAAATCACATAGCGCCTTGTTTCTTCTTCCATTTTCACACCCTAAAACTTACCCAAATCACTTAGCGCCTTGTTTCTTCTTCCATTTTAGGTCCCTAAAACTTACCCAAATCACTTAGCGCCTTGTTTCTTCTTCCATTTTCACACCCTAAAACTTACCCAAATCACTTAGCGCCTTGTTTCTTCTTCCATTTTAGGTCCCTAAAACTTACCCAAATCACTTAGCGCCTTGTTTCTTCTTCCATTTTCACACCCTAAAACTTACCCAAATCACTTAGCGCCTTGTTTCTTCTTCCATTTTCACACCCTAAAACTTACCCAAATCACTTAGCGCCTTGTTTCTTCTTCCATTTTCACACCCTAAAACTTACCCAAATCACTTCACGGACATCACAATCTTGATTTTCAAATATGTCATTGGCCCCTTGTTTTTGTTAAATGTATGTGTGCAAATAAATGGGACAACATGTTTTTTTTTTTTTTTTGATTTATTGGGCAATTGCCATTTGGTGTAAAAATTTTGGGCCCAACTTTGGCCCTAAAAAATTAAAAACTATATACAAATTGTTTGTTGGTTATTAAAAATATATACACTAATTTTTGATAAAAAACTTTAAAAACTATATACAATAAAAACTTTTTTTAAAAAATTAAAACTATATACAAAAAACTTTGGTGTTTAACCAATAAAACTATCTACAAATAAAACTATTTACAAATCTACAGGGCCAGGAACCAGGACACTAGTCTTCCTCTTCTGTTGTCCCCAACGTGTCCCGCATCGCCTGCAGATCGGCCACCAACTCAAGGACCCTCCGATTCATATCAGCAAGTCGCTGTCTTGTGGTCCCTGCCAAAAAAACAGAAAAACAAATTATTCGGAGAACAATACATGTTTCTCACCTGTGGATTTAATGTATTTTAAGAAACAAATTACCTATAATGCACAGATGTCATTAATGACAGGAATTAAGGTTAGGAAGTGGCCACAGGTCATTAAGCTAATTCAGTGGCCACAGGACAGTTGGGCAACTAATTAAGCTAATTCAGTGGCCACAGGACAGTTGGGCAACTAATTAAGCTAATTCAGTGGCCACAGGACAGTTGGGCAACTAATTAAGCTAATTCAGTGGCCACAGGACAGTTGGGCAACTAATTAAGCTAATTCAGTGGCCACAGGACAGTTGGGCAACTAATTAAGCTAATTCAGTGGCCACAGGACAGTTGGGAAACTAATTAAGCTAATTCAGTGGCCACAGGACAGTTGGGCAACTAATTAAGCTAATTCAGTGGCCACAGGACAGTTGGGAAACTAATTAAGCTAATTCAGTGGCCACAGGACAGTTGGGCAACTAATTAAGCTAATTCAGTGGCCACAGGACAGTTGGGAAACTAATTAAGCTAATTCAGTGGCCACAGGACAGTTGGGTAACTAATTAAGCTAATTCAGTGGCCACAGGTCCCTCTTATATTGGCATTGACTAGGGCATTATGTGTTTTGGGGTTCATGGGAATTTAGACAGAAATCTTTATAATGCCATGACTACTTACTTGGTTGGTGGCCGAGAGATGGCTCGTTGGGGACAACACCCTGAGGTCCTGGTTCCTGGCTCTGCTGTGAAGAAGTGCCTGTTGAAACATGGGCCAAATGGTTAGTTTGGATGTCTGATTCCGCAGTCCTCAAATGTTTTTAGCTAAGTCTGGGTCACATCACTCACCTTCTCCAGGGTCTTGTGGGCTCCTATCTGCTGCCTCCTCACCCACTACTTCACCCGCAACAGAAACATCTACAAAGACAGAATAAAGGATTCAGTTTGGTGATATCAGGAGCTAGCAATTAGATGTTTGGGTGTAGACATGAAGAGTGACATACCAGAGGATCCCGCATGCGTGGCAGGGTACGACTGCCTGCCCACGCTGTGCCGCCCCTCCTCTGTGGTAAGGTCCAGGGGCTGGTCTGAGGAGGCCACAGAGGAGGGGTCGGCCCGTCGCCCTGGAGATCCACCACCTTCACTCCCAGCTGCAGAATCATGCAGCACTGGTCGGCCTGGGCGCCGCCGGGTGCGGCGAATTCTGTAATCCATTTCCAACACTACAAAAGAGAAGGCATTCTAAATAAAAGGCCTAAAATCTGTCCTAGTTACATCTTGCATGCAAGCGCTATGTACTTACTTGGGAAATGGATTGCAAAAAACCTCCGCACCCGGGGCATGTGCAGTCGCTTCAGGTCCGACCAATGCTGCATGATCTGTGTGTGGGTGAAGGTGGTGTCGGTCTGGTGTTGTATCTCCGAGATGATCTCCAGGGCGACGTTTCGTTTGGCAAACGAGTTGGGCAGGTAGTCGTACCTGCGCTCCAGCATGGTCTGCAAAACAAAAAACAAACATAGCAAGAACTCAGAAATGCATATGTAGAAGAGGCAACAATACATTATTTTGTTCAATCACATGAACACATACACACACACACTTTTAGCCTAAGTTAACTTTCAAATATGGCAGCACTGTCGTTTGGCACGTGTGTGGTGTGCGCTTGGTTGTGCATGTAGTCCAACCAAAGCTTTAACAAAAATATAACTTTTAGCGCATCCTTAACATGTAGAGCAACAATTAACAATCCAAGCAAAGTCGTTAAAAGACACTTACAAGCATGATTATCTCTTCTTGTTGGCGGGTGAAGATAGTGGGCGCCATCTTTCTTCTTCTTCTAGGCAGCAGATAAGCACGGCCCCAGCGGTTTCCGGGTTTCGCACGGCCGTGCGAACGGCCGGACGTGCGCGTAAGCGAACGCGTAGGCGTCACACGCCGGAGACCTTATTTAAAGGTCCCTGCACACACAGCTCATTCTCTTTGAGAGTCCACACAAAATGGCACCAAAAAGAAAACTTCCAGCTAAGAAGCAGAGCAAGCAGGCTGAGCAGGGCGTGGGTCCGCAAACACGGTCGCAAGAGCCTAAAGCCCGACTAAGGGCTACCACCAAGGCTGCGGCAAAAAAGGAGGTTGCAGCACCACCACAACCAAGGGGCAAGGTAACCAAGGCTGCTAAAACTCCTGGCCCACAGATGGGTAAGAGGGGACGAAGCCCCACCCCACCCTGCCCCACATCACCCCCCCCACGTGGCACCAAGGCCATAGGCAAAGGCCAAAAACACCGGGCCAGAAGCCGCAGCAGGGGCCGAACCACCTCCCGGTCCACAAGCCGCAGCAGGGGCCCAAGGCGCCGCAGGGGCCGAACCACCTCCCGGTCCAGAAGCCGCAGCAGGGGCCCAAGGCGCAGCAGGGGCCGAACCACCTCCCGGTCCAGAAGCCGCAGCAGGGGCCCAAGGCGCAGCAGGGGCCGAACCACCTCCCGGTCCAGAAGCCGCAGCAGGGGCCCAAGGCGCCGCAGGGGCCGAACCACCTCCCGGTCCAGAAGCCGCAGCAGGGGCCGAACCACCTCCCGGTCCAGAAGCCGCAGCAGGGGCCCAAGGCGCCGCAGGGGCCGAACCACCTCCCGGTCCAGAAGCCGCAGCAGGGGCCCAAGGCGCCGCAGGGGCCAAACCAGGACACGCTCCAGAAGCCCGAAAACCCGCCAAAGGCCAACGGCCCCCTCCCCCCCCCGCACGTGGCTCAAAAACTAAGGCCAAGCAACCCACCTCCAAGGCCCCACAGACCCAGCCGACCACCTCCAAGGGCCCACAGACCCAGCCAACCACCTCCAAGGCCCCACAGAGCCACAGCAGCAGCTCAAGGTCGCCAACACCCTCTCTTGCTCGCCCACATTATCCTCCGGCACAGGTTGGCATGCATTCACCCTATGCCACATCTACACCTGCAACTTCAGGGTCCACCCAGCCAAGAACACCCAGTCCCTTCCCAAGTCCAGTAAGATCAACAGCCAGCCTCCAGTCCTTGAGGTCTCCTCCATCCCCCCAGGCCAGAATGTCACCCCATTTGCAACCAAGCAGTGAGGAGCCACAACCACCCCGAAGAGGGCGCAACTTGCGCAGAGGACACTTGGGTGGCCGTTTTGCTGAGTCCCAAACTCTGGCATTGGCTACTGGTCTCACCTTACATTTTGATGAGCTATATGGTAGAAGATCAAAACACACCAGTAAACAGCGCAAAACCGAGATTTTTGAAGAACTCACCAGGCAAGTCAATGCAGCGGGTGAGGAACGTAAAGATATGGACCAGATTCAACGGAAGATTTCGGACCTGAAATATGCAGTGCGGAAGAAAGAGAATCTACGGCGGATGCACAGGTACATAGCTAAGGTTTGGGTTTTTATTATTCTTGTCTGTCCATCAGTGCGCTTAATTATGCTTACTATGTTTTTCAGCGAAACAACTGGCGGAGGTTTCCCAACCAAAATGCGCTTTACACCGGCTGAGGAGATGGTGCTGTCCTTATTACATCCCGTGGCCTTAGAGGGACACTCAGGCCAGCAGGACACCGACAACCCACCAATTCCTGCAGGTTAGTAATGTCTGAATGACCACACAAATGTATAGAAACATACACATACGCAGCACGGGCTAGCTAAGCACATGGCTGTAGGGGGTGGGAGCAAGGGCTAGCTAAGCACATGGCTGTAGGGGGTGGGAGCAAGGGCTAGCTAAGCACATGGCTGTAGGGGGTGGGAGCAAGGGCTAGCTAAGCACATGGCTCGAGGGGGTGGGAGCAAGGGCTAGCTAAGCACATGGCTCGAGGGGGTGGGAGCAAGGGCTAGCTAAGCACATGGCTGTAGGGGGTGGGAGCAAGGGCTAGCTAAGCACATGGCTGTAGGGGGTGGGAGCAAGGGCTAGCTAAGCACATGGCTGTAGGGGGTGGGAGCAAGGGCTAGCTAAGCACATGGCTGTAGGGGGTGGGAGCAAGGGCTAGCTAAGCACATGGCTCGAGGGGGTGGGAGCAAGGGCTAGCTAAGCACATGGCTCGAGGGGGTGGGAGCAAGGGCTAGCTAAGCACATGGCTGTAGGGGGTGGGAGCAAGGGCTAGCTAAGCACATGGCTCGAGGGGGTGGGAGCAAGGGCTAGCTAAGCACATGGCTGTAGGGGGTGGGAGCAAGGGCTAGCTAAGCACATGGCTGTAGGGGGTGGGAGCAAGGGCTAGCTAAGCACATGGCTGTAGGGGGTGGGAGCAAGGGCTAGCTAAGCACATGGCTCGAGGGGGTGGGTTTGTTAGGAGTGCTCACTTTGACTAGGGAGTGTCATGGGTGTGGCCTGGTAATGTGCAAATTGACATCCACATACATGATGTTTAATGAAATGTGTGACAAATATGTCACTTAGAAGTGTCAAAAAGGAATGGGTGCTATGTATTAATTGAGAAGCACACGCCACAATAACATCTTTGCCTGTTGGTCAATTTGTTTGGAGCTGGTTTAGTTGCACAACTGATTAAGATGGTTTTCTAGGAAGGTTTTATGCCATACAAATGTTCCCCACCAGAATCATATTGTAAGTGCTTTTTCCCACCTTAGTGTGTTAACTTCCTCCCCTTAAAGGGATGTTGCAACTCACACATCAGCCATTCTTTGCATGTTTGGTTTGAGACACGTGATGTGTCTAGTCTGGTTTAACAATCCATGCACTAATGTAATGGGATTCCTAGCGAATGCCAAGTGGCCACGTTGTGGGAGGGGCCCTTACTGCTTTGCCACGTTTCTTGGATTAGCATATGTGTTCTTAATCATAAACTATGCATAGTTGTGTGTATTAATCGCTGTTTTTCTTCCAAACCAGGCCAGCATCATCCCTCAGCTAGTGGGGACTCCTCTGCCATGTTACCGCGTCCGTCTTCTTCCGCGCTGCATAGGACCCAGGATCCGATGTCTACGGTAAGTGTATTTTGAGGGTGTTGTGTATGCATGTAGCTTGCCATGTTTGGCTTGTGTGGTTTTTATAGGTATTCCACACACTGAACCTGTTTTTTTTTACATGTCCCCAACAGAGCCACACACTGATGGAGCAAATCCAGGAGCAGGAGGAAGATGGAAGCTTCATAGGAGATTCTGAAGATCTTCCCCTGGGACAGAATCTGCAACTGTCCCAAAATGTGTCTCCGCCAAATCCACAGCAGCAGAGTGAAGCTGGCTGCATGCTGCCTGCACATCGTGGGCAGCATGCAGAGACTGACCCTCCAGTCCCCAGTTTCAGATCTGCTGCTGAGGATTTGGCGAGCAGACCTGTGGCTGTTGGGGGTCCTCGAGCAACATCATCTGCACGCCCCACAACCCGGGGAATTGGGCGGCGTACTCAGCAACGTCGCCCAGTTTCCCAGGGGAGGGGCGTGCAGATGATGGAGTCAGCATGGCACCATGAGAGTGCATGTAGTCCAACCAAAGCTTTAACAAAAATATAACTTTTAGCGCATCCTTAACATGTAGAGCAACAATTAACAATCCAAGCAAAGTCGTTAAAAGACACTTACAAGCATGATTATCTCTTCTTGTTGGCGGGTGAAGATAGTGGGCGCCATCTTTCTTCTTCTTCTAGGCAGCAGATAAGCACGGCCCCAGCGGTTTCCGGGTTTCGCACGGCCGTGCGAACGGCCGGACGTGCGCGTAAGCGAACGCGTAGGCGTCACACGCCGGAGACCTTATTTAAAGGTCCCTGCACACACAGCTCATTCTCTTTGAGAGTCCACACAAAATGGCACCAAAAAGAAAACTTCCAGCTAAGAAGCAGAGCAAGCAGGCTGAGCAGGGCGTGGGTCCGCAAACACGGTCGCAAGAGCCTAAAGCCCGACTAAGGGCTACCACCAAGGCTGCGGCAAAAAAGGAGGTTGCAGCACCACCACAACCAAGGGGCAAGGTAACCAAGGCTGCTAAAACTCCTGGCCCACAGATGGGTAAGAGGGGACGAAGCCCCACCCCACCCTGCCCCACATCACCCCCCCCACGTGGCACCAAGGCCATAGGCAAAGGCCAAAAACACCGGGCCAGAAGCCGCAGCAGGGGCCGAACCACCTCCCGGTCCACAAGCCGCAGCAGGGGCCCAAGGCGCCGCAGGGGCCGAACCACCTCCCGGTCCAGAAGCCGCAGCAGGGGCCCAAGGCGCAGCAGGGGCCGAACCACCTCCCGGTCCAGAAGCCGCAGCAGGGGCCCAAGGCGCAGCAGGGGCCGAACCACCTCCCGGTCCAGAAGCCGCAGCAGGGGCCCAAGGCGCCGCAGGGGCCGAACCACCTCCCGGTCCAGAAGCCGCAGCAGGGGCCGAACCACCTCCCGGTCCAGAAGCCGCAGCAGGGGCCCAAGGCGCCGCAGGGGCCGAACCACCTCCCGGTCCAGAAGCCGCAGCAGGGGCCCAAGGCGCCGCAGGGGCCAAACCAGGACACGCTCCAGAAGCCCGAAAACCCGCCAAAGGCCAACGGCCCCCTCCCCCCCCGCACGTGGCTCAAAAACTAAGGCCAAGCAACCCACCTCCAAGGCCCCACAGACCCAGCCGACCACCTCCAAGGGCCCACAGACCCAGCCAACCACCTCCAAGGCCCCACAGAGCCACAGCAGCAGCTCAAGGTCGCCAACACCCTCTCTTGCTCGCCCACATTATCCTCCGGCACAGGTTGGCATGCATTCACCCTATGCCACATCTACACCTGCAACTTCAGGGTCCACCCAGCCAAGAACACCCAGTCCCTTCCCAAGTCCAGTAAGATCAACAGCCAGCCTCCAGTCCTTGAGGTCTCCTCCATCCCCCCAGGCCAGAATGTCACCCCATTTGCAACCAAGCAGTGAGGAGCCACAACCACCCCGAAGAGGGCGCAACTTGCGCAGAGGACACTTGGGTGGCCGTTTTGCTGAGTCCCAAACTCTGGCATTGGCTACTGGTCTCACCTTACATTTTGATGAGCTATATGGTAGAAGATCAAAACACACCAGTAAACAGCGCAAAACCGAGATTTTTGAAGAACTCACCAGGCAAGTCAATGCAGCGGGTGAGGAACGTAAAGATATGGACCAGATTCAACGGAAGATTTCGGACCTGAAATATGCAGTGCGGAAGAAAGAGAATCTACGGCGGATGCACAGGTACATAGCTAAGGTTTGGGTTTTTATTATTCTTGTCTGTCCATCAGTGCGCTTAATTATGCTTACTATGTTTTTCAGCGAAACAACTGGCGGAGGTTTCCCAACCAAAATGCGCTTTACACCGGCTGAGGAGATGGTGCTGTCCTTATTACATCCCGTGGCCTTAGAGGGACACTCAGGCCAGCAGGACACCGACAACCCACCAATTCCTGCAGGTTAGTAATGTCTGAATGACCACACAAATGTATAGAAACATACACATACGCAGCACGGGCTAGCTAAGCACATGGCTGTAGGGGGTGGGAGCAAGGGCTAGCTAAGCACATGGCTGTAGGGGGTGGGAGCAAGGGCTAGCTAAGCACATGGCTGTAGGGGGTGGGAGCAAGGGCTAGCTAAGCACATGGCTCGAGGGGGTGGGAGCAAGGGCTAGCTAAGCACATGGCTCGAGGGGGTGGGAGCAAGGGCTAGCTAAGCACATGGCTGTAGGGGGTGGGAGCAAGGGCTAGCTAAGCACATGGCTGTAGGGGGTGGGAGCAAGGGCTAGCTAAGCACATGGCTGTAGGGGGTGGGAGCAAGGGCTAGCTAAGCACATGGCTGTAGGGGGTGGGAGCAAGGGCTAGCTAAGCACATGGCTCGAGGGGGTGGGAGCAAGGGCTAGCTAAGCACATGGCTCGAGGGGGTGGGAGCAAGGGCTAGCTAAGCACATGGCTGTAGGGGGTGGGAGCAAGGGCTAGCTAAGCACATGGCTCGAGGGGGTGGGAGCAAGGGCTAGCTAAGCACATGGCTGTAGGGGGTGGGAGCAAGGGCTAGCTAAGCACATGGCTGTAGGGGGTGGGAGCAAGGGCTAGCTAAGCACATGGCTGTAGGGGGTGGGAGCAAGGGCTAGCTAAGCACATGGCTCGAGGGGGTGGGTTTGTTAGGAGTGCTCACTTTGACTAGGGAGTGTCATGGGTGTGGCCTGGTAATGTGCAAATTGACATCCACATACATGATGTTTAATGAAATGTGTGACAAATATGTCACTTAGAAGTGTCAAAAAGGAATGGGTGCTATGTATTAATTGAGAAGCACACGCCACAATAACATCTTTGCCTGTTGGTCAATTTGTTTGGAGCTGGTTTAGTTGCACAACTGATTAAGATGGTTTTCTAGGAAGGTTTTATGCCATACAAATGTTCCCCACCAGAATCATATTGTAAGTGCTTTTTCCCACCTTAGTGTGTTAACTTCCTCCCCTTAAAGGGATGTTGCAACTCACACATCAGCCATTCTTTGCATGTTTGGTTTGAGACACGTGATGTGTCTAGTCTGGTTTAACAATCCATGCACTAATGTAATGGGATTCCTAGCGAATGCCAAGTGGCCACGTTGTGGGAGGGGCCCTTACTGCTTTGCCACGTTTCTTGGATTAGCATATGTGTTCTTAATCATAAACTATGCATAGTTGTGTGTATTAATCGCTGTTTTTCTTCCAAACCAGGCCAGCATCATCCCTCAGCTAGTGGGGACTCCTCTGCCATGTTACCGCGTCCGTCTTCTTCCGCGCTGCATAGGACCCAGGATCCGATGTCTACGGTAAGTGTATTTTGAGGGTGTTGTGTATGCATGTAGCTTGCCATGTTTGGCTTGTGTGGTTTTTATAGGTATTCCACACACTGAACCTGTTTTTTTTTACATGTCCCCAACAGAGCCACACACTGATGGAGCAAATCCAGGAGCAGGAGGAAGATGGAAGCTTCATAGGAGATTCTGAAGATCTTCCCCTGGGACAGAATCTGCAACTGTCCCAAAATGTGTCTCCGCCAAATCCACAGCAGCAGAGTGAAGCTGGCTGCATGCTGCCTGCACATCGTGGGCAGCATGCAGAGACTGACCCTCCAGTCCCCAGTTTCAGATCTGCTGCTGAGGATTTGGCGAGCAGACCTGTGGCTGTTGGGGGTCCTCGAGCAACATCATCTGCACGCCCCACAACCCGGGGAATTGGGCGGCGTACTCAGCAACGTCGCCCAGTTTCCCAGGGGAGGGGCGTGCAGATGATGGAGTCAGCATGGCACCATGAGAGGCGCCTTTTTCGCCGCCAAAACCAACAAAATCAGGAGCATATTAGGGGCCAATTAGAGTCCCTAAATACTACCTTCAGTGCCGTGCTGACTGAATTGAGGACCCATAACAGCCACATGGCCAACTTGACTTCAGAAATTAGGTCAGGCATGGCCGAAATGCACACTAACCAAAGACACATTTTGGAACAGTTGCAGATTCTGAATGCCACACAGGCCCATGTTATGGCCCCCCCCACACAGGGCCACAACCTGGGTTCTATGGGCATCACACATATTAAGGTGTGTTAGGCATGAATCTGGTCCATATCTTTGCAAAACCTACCCACTGGATTGACTTGTCTGGTGAGGGCTAAAAATCACACATTTTGCGCTGTTCTTGCTCGGTTGCTTTTGATTATCCACCATATAGCTCATTCAAGGCCTGAGGTAGCCCAGTAGCCAATGCCAGAGTCCCAGACTCAGTGAATCGGCCACTTAAGGTGTTGCGCGCCTGCCCTGGCCACAATAACATTTGTGGTGGCTCCTCATGTTTGGCGGCATGATTGGGTGACATTCTGGCCTCAACATCAAAGACCTTGGACCCTGGCTGTGATTGTACTGGATTTGGATTGGGACTGGGTGTTCTTGTTTGGGTGGCCCACTGACTTACAGGTGTAGATGTGGCATAGCTAGGATTGCTTTCGACCTGTGTCGGTGGAAAATGTGGGCAAGCAGGAGAGGGATTCATTTTGTGCTATTTATTTTGTGTACAAATGTATTGAACATAATTGCATGTACAGGTGTGGTCCCAAAGTATGTGAGGGGCACTCACCTCCGATTCTGTTTGGCTCACATATACCTTTTACTAAGTAGTAAACATTTTGTTTTGAACAAGCTCATGTGTGTGGTGTTTTGATCTAGAAATATGAGTTCAAGTTGGGACGAAAACAAACAAGAACCAAGGTCTCCAAATAAATACTCCAACATATTTTATTTTTTGGGTTGCACAAATTCATTATTGTTTACTTCATAATGAAATTAAACATAGCCAAAATTAAAAAAAAAAAAAAAAAAAATACAAACTAAATTAGGAAAAATGTGTGGCTATTAAATTTGCCCGCACGGCTTGCCCAGACGAACTTGGCTGGCCCACATAGGCGTCGTCTGCCTCATCGGAGGGTGGAGAGGGTGAGCAATCCAGATATCGGGGGACCCTTTGCATAATGGCTAAATTATGGAGCGCGGCACATGCCATTATAATGTCAATGACCTTTTTCGGGTCATACTGCAGGGAGCCCCCAGTGTGGTCCAAGCACCGAAACCGGGTCTTGAGGAGTCCAAAGGCCCTCTCCACCACTGCCCTGGTCTTTCGATGTGCACGGTTATAGGCCTCTTGTGCTGGAGTTTGTGGCCGGAGGACCGGAGTCATGAGCCACGGCAGTAGTGGATAGCCCAAATCTCCTAAATAAGCCCAAAAAAACCAAAAAAATTAATAACAGGAAATCATACATTGCCACGCAACATTACTACTGCAATAAAAATAAAAGAGGTATGTGACATTGTCACACAAACATGAGCATACAGATTGCAGATGCTAAAACAAGAATTAAACATATGTGATAGATGTGGGTCCAAAGTAGGCAAATAATACTGGGGATGTTGGGCAATCAGGCAGACTGTTAGCAGATATTGTTTCCTGCCTGTGCTGCAGAACAATGTAGTATGGTCTAACTTGACCTGCCCCTTTAGAATTCTTGCCTTACTCCCAAACCGGTGTAAGCCTGCCCCTGCACTTTATCCCGCTCACCTCTACTCAGTAAGTTAAATGCATGGAAGCAAAGATGGCGCTGACTCTCTGGTAAAGTCAATTACAGATTTAGAAAGAAAATGGTTTCGAAGGCTGTTTCAGACTTGGCCTCACATTACACTTATTAATTAAAACAATGCAGGCAAAACAATTTTGCAGCAAATGGAGTTTGTCTAAGCTAATGGTTACAGTGTGCTTACACATGTTCACAAGGTGAGGGGCAAGGCAGCGTTTCTGAAAGGTAAATCCAACATCAAACTTGCCCATACATATAGAATCCAAAGCGATAATTTGAGCCAACTTACCAAGGAGCCATGCACCCGCAAATTCCCCTGACTCAAACCGGCGGAATAATCCAGATCTGCGCAGGATATACGCATCATGGGCTGAGCCAGGGTAGCCTGCCAGGACGCTCAGAAAGCGCAGGTCCTGGGCCACCACCGCTTGCACATTCAGCGAATGGCCCATTTTGCGATTTCTGGTGAAAAAGGAAACAGAAACCACCCAAAAATTACGTTTAGTAAACAAATCCAACGCACACTTCAAACAGCCTATGTCAAAATGTAACATGTAAAAGAAGAACAATGTTTAAGCCTTGACAGTCTTACTTGTTCTATTAAAAGGACACTTACAAATGTTTTACTTTGAAATAACTAACTTTGGGACTAATTTATAAATAAGGGCCGTTGGTGCACATACACTCTTGGCAAGGAGGGAGCATTAGCAAGGAGGGAGTGATTGCAATGAGTGAAGATGTAAAATCTGAGTGTATATTAACCTAGAGGGACTAAACAAAAGGAGGGACTATTGGCAATGAAAGTTACTACAAATGGCGAGATTAGTCACAAGGAAACTTTTCAGGAAAGGAGGGACTATTGGCAATGAAAGTTACTACAAATGGCGAGATTAGTCACAAGGAAGCTTTTCAGGAAAGGAGGGACTATTGGCAATGAAAGTTACTACAAATGGCGAGATTAGTCACAAGGAAACTTTTCAGGAAAGGAGGGACTATTGGCAATGAAAGTTACTACAAATGGCGAGATTAGTCACAAGGAAACTTTTCAGGAAAGGAGGGACTATTGGCAATGAAAGTTACTACAAATGGCGAGATTAGTCACAAGGAAACTTTTCAGGAAAGGAGGGACTATTGGCAATGAAAGTTACTACAAATGGCGAGATTAGTCACAAGGAAACTTTTCAGGAAAGGAGGGACTATTGGCAATGAAAGTTACTACAAATGGCGAGATTAGTCACAAGGAAACTTTTCAGGAAAGGAGGGACTATTGGCAATGAAAGTTACTACAAATGGCGAGATTAGTCACAAGGAAACTTTTCAGGAAAGGAGGGACTATTGGCAATGAAAGTTACTACAAATGGCGAGATTAGTCACAAGGAAACTTTTCAGGAAAGGAGGGACTATTGGCAATGAAAGTTACTACAAATGGCGAGATTAGTCACAAGGAAACTTTTCAGGAAAGGAGGGACTATTGGCAATGAACCAAACGAATAATGTGATTGAGCAAAGAAGGGACACACAAATATTTAGAGACAATGGAAGCCAAAACTTGCCTGTATATATACTCGTCGCTTGACGGAGGGACGAGGGCAACGTGGGTGCAGTCAATAGCACCCATGACATTGGGCATGTCGGCGATATTAAAAAATGCCAGCTTAATGGCGTTTCTGGCTACCATATCCTCAGGGAAACAAATATATTTCCGAGTTATGGTAGCCATGCCTTCCAAAAATTGGGATAGCGCGCGGCTCAGCGTAGGCTGTGAAATCCCCACGGAGAGGGCACCCAGCCTCTGGAACGAGCCGTTCGCCAAAAATTGCAGGCAGCCAAGCATCTTGGTCATACCTGAAATTGCTTGCCCCTTCCTTGTGGTGCGGGCTAACCATGGCCGCAGCTCACTATATAATTTATGGAGGGAAGCGCGATTAAGCCTGGTCAGCTCGAACAGCTCAGTGTCATGCATGCTATTGATGTCCATGCGTCGCCGCCGGTGCAATCTGGTCTGTGCCCTCCGCACGATCTCAATGCCCATGAGTTGCAGATCCTCATGCTCCTCAAAGGCAGTAGCCTCGTCCATGGCTGGCTCGCGCTCCCGTAGTCAAAAAGGTGCCGGGAATGTTTTTGCCCTGAAACGAATTTATGAGGTGTGGGACCATCGGCAATCAGCTCTCTGAATTAATCGCAAGCCCATTGCAATAACGAAAAAATTCTGAACGGACGAAACATTTCCGATTTGGTGGGAAAAAGCTCCCGAAGTAACGAAAATCTTCCGATTTTGGCACCATTATCGAAAGAGCATATACGCATGTTCTCGAACGTTCGTGCGAGTGGAAAATATACGAAAAAAAGCCAAAAAATGACAAACACCCACCAAAACTTTCACAGACAGCTACGGAAGTCCGGACGAATGTGTCTCTGAATCGAGCCTCATGTCTCCAGTGCCCTGACCAGCCATGGTTTCCAACATGTGCTGTAGTACATGAAGCAGTGGAATCACGTCGTTCATCCCGTAATCCTGCCGACTGACAAATAAAGTGGCTTCCTCAAAGGGCCTGAGCAAACGGCAGGTGTCACGTATGAGCTGCCACTGGTTGACATTGAAGTTACACAGGGGAGTCCCTCTATCTGCTTGGATCATCAGGAAATCCGTGATGGCTTTTCTCTGTTCATATAATCGGTCCAACATGTGAAGGGTGGAATTCCAACGGGTGGAAACATCGCAAATCAGACTATGTTGGGGGATACCATTCTGATGCTGTAGCTCAAGAAGGGTGTGTTTGGCGGTGCATGAGTGGCTGAAGTGCATGCAAAGTTTCCTTGAAGTTGTTAGGATGTCTTGCGGATGGGGGGAACACTTCAGAAACCACTTGACAACCCGATTGAAGGCGTGAGCCATACAGGGGGCATGGGTCAGGCTTCCTTGGCGCAGCGCAGACAAAATGTTCTTCCCATTGTCGGTAACCATGATTCCCATTTTAAGTTTTCTTGGAGTAAGCCATGTTTGGATTTCCTGATGAATACATTTAAGCAGTTCCTCCCCTGTGTGACTCCGTTCGCCAAGACAAACCATGTGAAGCACTACGTGACACCTCCGTGCTCTGCACACATGGTAGACTGGAGGGGCACTGAGACTTGAGCCTACAGTGGAGGGTGAGGAGATGGCGGAGGATGAGGAGGCCAAGTCGCACGGTGTCACAGGCCCAACGGGCAGGGAGCGCGGAGGCCGAAGCGGCGTGACCTGTCCAAGTTGCTGCTGCTGCTGCAAAGGGACCACATTCACCCAGTGGGCCATAAACGACATGCACTGTCCCTGACCGTAGTTACAGCTCCAGATGTCGGCGCTGCCATGCACTTTGCTACACACCGACAGGCTCAAGGACTGGCCCACCTTCTGTTCAACAAAAGTGTGCAGCGCTGGTACTGCCTTCTTGGCAAAGAAATGACGGCTTGGGACTCTCCACCTCGGCTTGGCACAAGCCATCAGTTCTCTGAAAGGTGCAGATTCCACCACCTGAAAAGGGAACGACTGCAGCACCAGCAACTTGGACAGGAGCACATTCAGCTTCTGCGCCGTAGGATGAGTGGGCGCATACTGCTGTCTCTTGGACATGGCTTCGCTGATGGATTGCTGGCGGGATGCATGACTTGGAGGAGGAGGAGCAGGAGCGACAGAGGATGGGCATGACGCACAGCTGCCTTCGGCTGAGGTGCTGGAGCCTTGGCTGGCAGAAATTGGGAGCGGCATGCCACTTGTTGAGGAAGCAGACTGGACCACCCCTTGGGAGCCTCGGTTCTCCCAGGTCGCTTTATGGTGACGCATCATATGTTGACGCAGGGCTGTGGTGCCAACATTTGGACCCTGGCCACGCTTCACCTTTTGCCTACATATCTTGCATGTGGCCATGTTACCCTCCTGCGGATGCTTCAGGAAAAACTGCCACACTGCCAAGTAGCTACTTTTCCCACCCCCTGGCCTCACTGATTCACTGCTGCTGTTGCCAACTCCAGGAACCCCTGCTCCACTACCTCCCGATAAGGTAGACTGCCGCACAGCAGGTGCTCTACCCCGGCCCCGGCCCCGGCCAGCTCCAGCCTTTGGAATTGTGCCCCCATGCTGACAGCTACCACCTTGCTGCCTCAGCTGCTGACTCCGGGGCAACCTGCGCCCCTCTTCTCCTGATGATGACAATGAAGCCCCTTCATCACCCGGCTCCCAAGTGCGATCGGCTTCATCGTCATCATCATTATCACCGAGTTGTGGCTGTACGTCACTGATGTTCGTGGATTCATCAACAGTGTCTGGCGCAGGAGCTGGAATGCTTGCAGCACCCACGACACTGTCCACATCACTATTTGTCTGCCTAGCTAAAGAAGCCACCTCCATTTCTTGGCTGGGCAGTAGCTGCTGACTGTCCTCTATCTGATCGTCCTCCTCACTAAAGAGTGGAGCTGAACCCAAAGCATAGGATACGTCGCTGGGGGAGGGAACGGCGTAGGACAGAGGCAATGGGAGGACAGGGACTGCTCTAGGCCAACTCAGGGTTGTGTCAGAGGAACCTACCGACCCTAGACTGGGGGTCTCAGACGTAAGTTGTGATGATGTTGTTGATGAGCGCGTCAACCAATCTACCACGGCAGATGCGTTACTGGTGGAGACCCGACCGCTAGCAGACACTGGCAGATTAGGTCTCTCAGCGTGACTCCTGCTGCTACTGGCCCCCAGTCTGCTGCGAGCTCTGCCTGCGGAATCTTGGCCTCTGCCACTCCTCTTTTCACTTCCAGGCACTTGTCTGCCCGACATAATCTAACTGGCGTGGTAGTAGGTGATATTTTAAGAACCCCCAGGCAGCGGTGGGTCTATATGAAACAGAATATAATGCACACCAAAAGTGGGCCTCCAACAGGCCTGCCTAGTGTAAATAAGAGAGCTGCTTAGTGTAAATAAAGAGGGGTATGCTATGTTACAGAATGGGATGCCCCAACAGCCAGCAGTGCACCTGGCAGCAGTAAGACTATGCATAGCAAAAGTGTCTTTATCAGGCCTAATTTCTATTAGAATAAGTGCAAATGGTTATGGTATTAAATAGAGGCTGGTGTAGTCACAGAATGGGATGCCACAAAAACCAGAGAGCACCTGGCAGCAGTGAGACTATGCACAGCAAAAGTGTCTTTATCAGGCCTAATTTCTATTAGAATAAGTGCAATTGGTTATGGTATTAAATAGAGGCTGGTGTAGTCACAGAATGGGATGCCCCAAAAACCAGAGAGCACCTGGCAGCAGTGAGACTATGCACAGCAAAAGTGTCTTTATCAGGCCTAATTTCTATTAGAATAAGTGCAAATGGTTATGGTATTAAATATAGGCTGGTGTAGTCACAGAATGGGATGCCCCAAAAACCAGAGAGCACCTGGCAGCAGTGAGACTATGCACAGCAAAAGTGTCTTTATCAGGCCTAATTTCTATTAGAATAAGTGCAAATGGTTATGGTATTAAATAGATGCTGGTGTAGTCACAGAATGGGATGCCACAAAAACCAGAGAGCACCTGGCAGCACTAAGACTATGCACAGCAAAAGTGTCTTTATCAGGCCAAATGACTTTTAGAATAAGTGCAAAGGGTTATAGTAAATAGAGGCTGGTGTAGTCACAGAATGGGATGCCCCAACCAGAGTGCACCTGGGAGCAGTACTATGCACAGCAAAAGTGTCTTTATCAGGCCAAATGACTTTTAGAATAATTGCAAAGGGTTATAGTAAATAGAGGCTGGTGTAGTCACAGAATGGGATGCCCCAACCAGAGTGCACCTGGGAGCAGTACTATGCACAGCAAAAGTGTCTTTATCAGGCCAAATGACTTTTAGAATAAGTGCAAAGGGTTATAGTAAATAGAGGCTGGTGTAGTCACAGAACGGGATGCCACAACAGCAGTGGACCTGGGAGCAGTAGTACTATGCAAAGCAAAAGTGTCTTTATCAGGCCAAATGACTTTTAGAATAAGTGCAAAGGGTTATAGTAAATAGACGCTGGTGTACTCACAGAACAGGATGCCACAACAGCAGTGGACCTGGGAGCAGTAGTACTATGCAAAGCAAAAGTGTCTTTATCAGGCCAAATGACTTTTAGAATAAGTGCAAAGGGTTATAGTAAATAGAGGCTGGTGTAGTCACAGAACGGGATGCCACAACAGCAGTGGACCTGGGAGCAGTAGTACTATGCACAGCAAAAGTGTCTTTATCAGGCCAAATGACTTTTAGAATAAGTGCAAAGGGTTATAGTAAATAGAGGCTGGTGTAGTCACAGAATGGGATGCCCCAACCAGAGTGCACCTGGGAGCAGTACTATGCACAGCAAAAGTGTCTTTATCAGGCCAAATGACTTTTAGAATAAGTGCAAAGGGTTATACAGTAGTAAATAGAGGCTGGTGTAATCACAGAATGGGATGCCCCAACCAGAGTGCACCTGGGAGCAATACTATGCACAGCAAAGGTGTCTTTATCAGGCCAAATGACTTTTAGAATAAGTGCAAAGGGTTATAGTAAATAGAGGCTGGTGTAGTCACAGAACGGGATGCCACAACAGCAGTGGACCTGGGAGCAGTAGTACTATGCAAAGCAAAAGTGTCTTTATCAGGCCAAATGACTTTTAGAATAAGTGCAAAGGGTTATAGTAAATAGAGGCTGGTGTAGTCACAGAATGGGATGCCACAACAGCAGTGGACCTGGGAGCAGTAGTACTATGCACAGCAAAAGTGTCTTTATCAGGCCAAATGACTTTTAGAATAAGTGCAAAGGGTTATAGTAAATAGAGGCTGGTGTAGTCACAGAACGGGATGCCACAACAGCAGTGGACCTGGGAGCAGTAGTACTATGCAAAGCAAAAGTGTCTTTATCAGGCCAAATGACTTTTAGAATAAGTGCAAAGGGTTATAGTAAATAGAGGCTGGTGTAGTCACAGAACGGGATGCCACAACAGCAGTGGACCTGGGAGCAGTACTATGCAAAGCAAAAGTGTCTTTATCAGGCCAAATGACTTTTAGAATAAGTGCAAAGGGTTATAGTAAATAGAGGCTGGTGTAGTCACAGAATGGGATGCCCCAACCAGAGTGCACCTGGGAGCAGTAGTACTATGCACAGCAAAAGTATCTTTATCAGGCCAAATGACTTTTAGAATTAGTGCAAAGGGTTATAGTAAATAGAGGCTGGTGTAGTCACAGAATGGGATGCCCCAACCAGAGTGCACCTGGGAGCAGTACTATCCACAGCAAAAGTGTCTTTATCAGGCCAAATGACTTTTAGAATAAGTGCAAAGGTTTATAGTAAATAGAGGCTGGTGTAGTCACAGAATGGGATGCCCCAACCAGAGTGCACCTGGGAGCAGTACTATGCACAGTAAAAGTGTCTTTATCAGGCCAAATGACTTTTAGAATAAGTGCAAAGGGTTATAGTAAATAGAGGCTGGTGTAGTCACAGAATGGGATGCCTCACAGCAGACTTGAGATCAGTTCAGTATATATGCACAGTAAGTGTATAAGCAGCCTGAAAACGCTAACAAAGCCAGTCAGCCAGCCAGTAACACTCAGGCTGGATGAAAAAAAAAAAATCTCCCTGTGACTGCCTCCGATTTTTCCTAACTTTCCCTGTTTTTCGCTGACTTTCTGTCTGTCTCCTGCCTGTCTCCTGCCTGTCTCCAGCCTGTCCCTGTCTGTCCCTGTCTGTCTAACTGTCTCTCTCCCTGCCTACAGCAGCGTCCTGTCTCTCACGAATGCAATAGAGAAATTAGGAAAAGCAAGATGGCCGCCGGCCTTAAATAGCGCTGTGACGTCACCGGGCTTGCTGGCTGCTGATAGGCTGCCTGTGACTGTCCCAGCTTGCACTGGCGCGGGGTTGATGTCTGGACATGTCCCGTCCGCCATCTTAGAATGCCTGTATTGTAAATGAATGGATGTTAAAGGAAAACTTAGAGCGATCAAATCGCGGGGAAATTTGGATTCGATCCGAATCGAATTTTTCATGAAATTCGGATAGAATCCGGGTTCGTCCGGATCGATTCGCTCATCCCTATCGGTAGCCATGATTCCTATTTTAAGTTTTCTTGGAGTAAGCCATGTTTGGATTTCCTGATGAATACATTTAAGCAGTTCCTCCCCTGTGTGACTCCATTCGCCAAGACAAACCATGTGAAGCACTGCGTGACACCTCCGTGCCCTGCACACATGGTAGACTGGAGGGGCACTGAGACTTGAGCCTACAGTGGAGGGTGAGGAGATGGCGGAGGATGAGGAGGCCAAGTCGCACGGTGTCACAGGCCCGACGGGCAGGGAGCGCGGAGGCCAAAGCGGCGTGACCTGTCCAAGTTGCTGCTGCTGCTGCAAAGGGACCACATTCACCCAGTGGGCCGTAAACGACATGTACTGTCCCTGACCGTAGTTACAGCTCCAGATGTCGGCGCTGCCATGCACTTTGCTACACACCGACAGGCTCAAGGACTGGCCCACCTTCTGTTCAACAAAAGTGTGCAGCGCTGGTACTGCCTTCTTGGCAAAGAAATGACGGCTTGGGACTCTCCACCTCGGCTCGGCACAAGCCATCAGTTCTCTGAAAGGTGCAGATTCCACCACCTGAAAAGGGAGCGACTGCAGCACCAGCAACTTGGATACGTCACTGGGGGAGGGAACGGCGTAGGACAGAGGCAATGGGAGGACAGGGACTGCTCTAGGGGCATGCCAACTCAGGATTGTGTCAGAGGAACCTACCGACCCTAGACTGGGGGTCTCAGTAAGTTGTGATGATGTTGTTGATGAGCGCGTCAACCAATCTACCACGGCAGATGCGTTACTGGTGGAGACCCGACCGCTAGCAGATACTGGCAGATTAGGTCTCTCAGCGTGACTCCTGCTGCTACTGGCCCCCAGTCTGCTGCGAGCTCTGCCTGCGGAATCTTGGCCTCTGCCACTCCTCTTTTCACTTCCAGGCACTTGTCTGCCCGACATAGTCTAACTGGCGTGGTAGTAGGTGATATTTTAAGAACCCCCAGGCAGCGGTGGGTCTATATGAAACAGAATATAATGCACACCAAAAGTGAGCAGTAACACTTAGCCTCCAACAGGCCTGCCTAGTGTAAATAAGAGAGCTGCTTAGTGTAAATAAAGAGGGGTATGCTATGTTACAGAATGGGATGCCCCAACAGCCAGCAGTGCACCTGGCAGCAGTACTACTATGCACAGCAAAAGTGTCTTTATCAGGCCTAATTTCTATTAGAATAAGTGCAAATGGTTATGGTATTAAATAGAGGCTGGTGTAGTCACAGAATGGGATGCCCCAAAAACCAGAGAGCACCTGGCAGCACTAACACTATGCACAGCAAAAGTGTCTTTATCAGGCCTAATTTCTATTAGAATAAGTGCAAATGGTTATGGTATTAAATAGAGGCTGGTGTAGTCACAGAATGGGATGCCCCAAAAACCAGAGAGCACCTGGCAGCAGTAAGACTATGCACAGCAAAATTGTCTTTATCAGGCCTAATTTCTATTAGAATAAGTGCAAATGGTTATGGTATTAAATAGAGGCTGGTGTAGTCACAGAATGGGATGCCCCAAAAACCAGAGAGCACCTGGCAGCACTAATACTATGCACAGCAAAAGTGTCTTTATCAGGCCTAATTTCTATTAGAATAAGTGCAAATGGTTATGGTATTAAATAGAGGCTGGTGTAGTCACAGAATGGGATGCCCCAAAAACCAGAGAGCACCTGGCAGTACTAATACTATGCACAGCAAAAGTGTCTTTATCAGGCCTAATTTCTATTAGAATAAGTGCAAATGGTTATGGTATTAAATAGAGGCTGGTGTAGTCACATAATGGGATGCCCCAAAAACCAGAGAGCACCTGGCAGCACTAATACTATGCACAGCAAAAGTGTCTTTATCAGGCCTAATTTCTATTAGAATAAGTGCAAATGGTTATGGTATTAAATAGAGGCTGGTGTAGTCACAGAATGGGATGCCCCAAAAACCAGAGAGCACCTGGCAGCAGTAATACTATGCACAGCAAAAGTGTCTTTATCAGGCCTAATTTCTATTAGAATAAGTGCAAATGGTTATGGTATTAAATAGAGGCTGGTGTAGTCACAGAATGGGATGCCCCAAAAACCAGAGAGCACCTGGCAGCACTAATACTATGCACAGCAAAGTGTCTTTATCAGGCCAAATGACTTTTAGAATAAGTGCAAAGGGTTATAGTAAATAGAGGCTGGTGTAGTCACAGAATGGGATGCCCCAACCAGAGTGCACCTGGGAGCAGTACTATGCACAGCAAAAGTGTCTTTATCAGGCCAAATGACTTTTAGAATAATTGCAAAGGGTTATAGTAAATAGAGGCTGGTGTAGTCACAGAATGGGATGCCCCAACCAGAGTGCACCTGGGAGCAGTACTATGCACAGCAAAAGTGTCTTTATCAGGCCAAATGACTTTTAGAATAATTGCAAAGGGTTATAGTAAATAGAGGCTGGTGTAGTCACAGAATGGGATGCCCCAACCAGAGTGCACCTGGGAGCAGTACTATGCACAGCAAAAGTGTCTTTATCAGGCCAAATGACTTTTAGAATAAGTGCAAAGGGTTATACAGTAGTAAATAGAGGCTGGTGTAATCACAGAATGGGATGCCCCAACCAGAGTGCACCTGGGAGCAATACTATGCACAGCAAAGGTGTCTTTATCAGGCCAAATGACTTTTAGAATAAGTGCAAAGGGTTATAGTAAATAGAGGCTGGTGTAGTCACAGAACGGGATGCCACAACAGCAGTGGACCTGGGAGCAGTAGTACTATGCAAAGCAAAAGTGTCTTTATCAGGCCAAATGACTTTTAGAATAAGTGCAAAGGGTTATAGTAAATAGAGGCTGGTGTAGTCACAGAATGGGATGCCACAACAGCAGTGGACCTGGGAGCAGTAGTACTATGCACAGCAAAAGTGTCTTTATCAGGCCAAATGACTTTTAGAATAAGTGCAAAGGGTTATAGTAAATAGAGGCTGGTGTAGTTACAGAATGGGATGCCCCACCCAGAGTGCACCTGGGAGCAGTACTATGCACAGCAAAAGTGTCTTTATCAGGCCAAATGACTTTTAGAATAAGTGCAAAGGGTTATAGTAAATAGAGGCTGGTGTAGTCACAGAACGGGATGCCACAACAGCAGTGGACCTGGGAGCAGTAGTACTATGCAAAGCAAAAGTGTCTTTATCAGGCCAAATGACTTTTAGAATAAGTGCAAAGGGTTATAGTAAATAGAGGCTGGTGTAGTCACAGAACGGGATGCCACAACAGCAGTGGACCTGGGAGCAGTACTATGCAAAGCAAAAGTGTCTTTATCAGGCCAAATGACTTTTAGAATAAGTGCAAAGGGTTATAGTAAATAGAGGCTGGTGTAGTCACAGAATGGGATGCCCCAACCAGAGTGCACCTGGGAGCAGTAGTACTATGCACAGCAAAAGTATCTTTATCAGGCCAAATGACTTTTAGAATTAGTGCAAAGGGTTATAGTAAATAGAGGCTGGTGTAGTCACAGAATGGGATGCCCCAACCAGAGTGCACCTGGGAGCAGTACTATCCACAGCAAAAGTGTCTTTATCAGGCCAAATGACTTTTAGAATAAGTGCAAAGGTTTATAGTAAATAGAGGCTGGTGTAGTCACAGAATGGGATGCCCCAACCAGAGTGCACCTGGGAGCAGTACTATGCACAGTAAAAGTGTCTTTATCAGGCCAAATGACTTTTAGAATAAGTGCAAAGGGTTATAGTAAATAGAGGCTGGTGTAGTCACAGAATGGGATGCCTCACAGCAGACTTGAGATCAGTTCAGTATATATGCACAGTAAGTGTATAAGCAGCCTGAAAACGCTAACAAAGCCAGTCAGCCAGCCAGTAACACTCAGGCTGGATGAAAAAAAAAAATCTCCCTGTGACTGCCTCCGATTTTTCCTAACTTTCCCTGTTTTTCGCTGACTTTCTGTCTGTCTCCTGCCTGTCTCCTGCCTGTCTCCAGCCTGTCCCTGTCTGTCCCTGTCTGTCTAACTGTCTCTCTCCCTGCCTACAGCAGCGTCCTGTCTCTCACGAATGCAATAGAGAAATTAGGAAAAGCAAGATGGCCGCCGGCCTTAAATAGCGCTGTGACGTCACCGGGCTTGCTGGCTGCTGATAGGCTGCATGTGACTGTCCCAGCTTGCACTGGCGCGGGGTTGATGTCTGGACATGTCCCGTCCGCCATCTTAGAATGCCTGTATTGTAAATGAATGGATGTTAAAGGAAAACTTAGAGCGATCAAATCACGGGGAAATTTGGATTCGATCCGAATCGAATTTTTCATGAAATTCGGATAGAATCCGGGTTCGTCCGGATCGATTCGCTCATCCCTATCGGTAGCCATGATTCCTATTTTAAGTTTTCTTGGAGTAAGCCATGTTTGGATTTCCTGATGAATACATTTAAGCAGTTCCTCCCCTGTGTGACTCCATTCGCCAAGACAAACCATGTGAAGCACTGCGTGACACCTCCGTGCCCTGCACACATGATAGACTGGAGGGGCACTGAGACTTGAGCCTACAGTGGAGGGTGAGGAGATGGCGGAGGATGAGGAGGCCAAGTCGCACGGTGTCACAGGCCCGACGGGCAGGGAGCGCGGAGGCCAAAGCGGCATGACCTGTCCAAGTTGCTGCTGCTGCTGCAAAGGGACCACATTCACCCAGTGGGCCGTAAACGACATGTACTGTCCCTGACCGTAGTTACAGCTCCAGATGTCGGCGCTGCCATGCACTTTGCTACACACCGACAGGCTCAAGGACTGGCCCACCTTCTGTTCAACAAAAGTGTGCAGCGCTGGTACTGCCTTCTTGGCAAAGAAATGACGGCTTGGGACTCTCCACCTCGGCTCGGCACAAGCCATCAGTTCTCTGAAAGGTGCAGATTCCACCACCTGAAAAGGGAGCGACTGCAGCACCAGCAACTTGGATACGTCACTGGGGGAGGGAACGGCGTAGGACAGAGGCAATGGGAGGACAGGGACTGCTCTAGGGGCATGCCAACTCAGGATTGTGTCAGAGGAACCTACCGACCCTAGACTGGGGGTCTCAGTAAGTTGTGATGATGTTGTTGATGAGCGCGTCAACCAATCTACCACGGCAGATGCGTTACTGGTGGAGACCCGACCGCTAGCAGATACTGGCAGATTAGGTCTCTCAGCGTGACTCCTGCTGCTACTGGCCCCCAGTCTGCTGCGAGCTCTGCCTGCGGAATCTTGGCCTCTGCCACTCCTCTTTTCACTTCCAGGCACTTGTCTGCCCGACATAGTCTAACTGGCGTGGTAGTAGGTGATATTTTAAGAACCCCCAGGCAGCGGTGGGTCTATATGAAACAGAATATAATGCACACCAAAAGTGAGCAGTAACACTTAGCCTCCAACAGGCCTGCCTAGTGTAAATAAGAGAGCTGCTTAGTGTAAATAAAGAGGGGTATGCTATGTTACAGAATGGGATGCCCCAACAGCCAGCAGTGCACCTGGCAGCAGTACTACTATGCACAGCAAAAGTGTCTTTATCAGGCCTAATTTCTATTAGAATAAGTGCAAATGGTTATGGTATTAAATAGAGGCTGGTGTAGTCACAGAATGGGATGCCCCAAAAACCAGAGAGCACCTGGCAGCACTAACACTATGCACAGCAAAAGTGTCTTTATCAGGCCTAATTTCTATTAGAATAAGTGCAAATGGTTATGGTATTAAATAGAGGCTGGTGTAGTCACAGAATGGGATGCCCCAAAAACCAGAGAGCACCTGGCAGCACTAATACTATGCACAGCAAAAGTGCCTTTATCAGGCCTAATTTCTATTAGAATAAGTGCAAATGGTTATGGTATTAAATAGAGGCTGGTGTAGTCACAGAATGGGATGCCCCAAAAACCAGAGAGCACCTGGCAGCAGTAATACTATGCACAGCAAAAGTGTCTTTATCAGGCCTAATTTCTATTAGAATAAGTGCAAATGGTTATGGTATTAAATAGAGGCTGGTGTAGTCACAGAATGGGATGCCCCAAAAACCAGAGAGCACCTGGCAGTACTAATACTATGCACAGCAAAAGTGTCTTTATCAGGCCTAATTTCTATTAGAATAAGTGCAAATGGTTATGGTATTAAATAGAGGCTGGTGTAGTCACAGAATGGGATGCCCCAAAAACCAGAGAGCACCTGGCAGCACTAATACTATGCACAGCAAAAGTGTCTTTATCAGGCCTAATTTCTATTAGAATAAGTGCAAATGGTTATGGTATTAAATAGAGGCTGGTGTAGTCACAGAATGGGATGCCCCAAAAACCAGAGAGCACCTGGCAGCAGTAATACTATGCACAGCAAAAGTGTCTTTATCAGGCCTAATTTCTATTAGAATAAGTGCAAATGGTTATGGTATTAAATAGAGGCTGGTGTAGTCACAGAATGGGATGCCCCAAAAACCAGAGAGCACCTGGCAGCACTAATACTATGCACAGCAAAGTGTCTTTATCAGGCCTAATTTCTATTAGAATAAGTGCAAATGGTTATGGTATTAAATAGAGGCTGGTGTAGTCACAGAATGGGATGCCCCAAAAACCAGAGAGCATCTGGCAGCACTAATACTATGCACAGCAAAAGTGTCTTTATCAGGCCTAATTTCTATTAGAATAAGTGCAAATGGTTATGGTATTAAATAGAGGCTGGTGTAGTCACAGAATGGGATGCCCCAAAAACCAGAGAGCACCTGGCAGCAGTAAGACTATGCACAGCAAAAGTGTCTTTAGCAGGCCTAATTTCTATTAGAATAAGTGCAAATGGTTATGGTATTAAATAGAGGCTGGTGTAGTCACATAATGGGATGCCCCAAAAACCAGAGAGCACCTGGCAGCACTAATACTATGCACAGCAAAAGTGTCTTTATCAGGCCTAATTTCCATTAGAATAAGTGCAAATGGTTATGGTATTAAATAGAGGCTGGTGTAGTCACAGAATGGGATGCCCCAAAAACCAGAGAGTACCTGGCAGCAGTAAGGCTATGCACAGCAAAAGTGTCTTTATCAGGCCTAATTTCTATTAGAATAAGTGCAAATGGGTATGGTATTAAATAGAGGCTGGTGTAGTCACAGAATGGGATGCCCCAAAAACCAGAGAGCACCTGGCAGCACTAATACTATGCACAGCAAAAGTGTCTTTATCAGACCTAATTTCTATTAGAATAAGTGCAAATGGTTATGGTATTAAATAGAGGCTGGTGTAGTCACAGAATGGGATGCCCCAAAAACCAGAGAGCACCTGGCAGCAGTAAGACTATGCACAGCAAAAGTGTCTTTATCAGGCCTAATTTCTATTAGAATAAGTGCAAATGGTTATGGTATTAAATAGAGGCTGGTGTAGTCACAGAATGGGATGCCCCAAAAACCAGAGAGCACCTGGCAGCACTAATACTATGCACAGCAAAAGTGTTTTTATCAGGCCCAATTTCTATTAGAATAAGTGCAAATGGTTATGGTATTAAATAGAGGCTGGTGTAGTCACAGAATGGGATGCCCCAAAAACCAGAGAGCACCTGGCAGCACTAATACTATGCACAGCAAAAGTGTCTTTATCAGGCCTAATTTCTATTAGAATAAGTGCAAATGGTTATGGTATTAAATAGAGGCTGGTGTAGTCACAGAATGGGATGCCCCAAAAACCAGAGGGTACCTGGCAGCAGTAAGGCTATGCACAGCAAAAGTGTCTTTATCAGGCCTAATTTCTATTAGAATAAGTGCAAATGGTTATGGTATTAAATAGAGGCTGGTGTAGTCACAGAATGGGATGCCCCAAAAACCAGAGAGCACCTGGCAGCAGTAAGGCTATGCACAGCAAAAGTGTCTTTATCAGGCCTAATTTCTATTAGAATAAGTGCAAATGGTTATGGTATTAAATAGAGGCTGGTGTAGTCACAGAATGGGATGCCTCACAGCAGACTTGAGATCAGTTCAGTATATATGCACAGTTAGTGTATAAGCAGCCTGAAAACGCTAACAAAGCCAGTCAGCCAGCCAGTAACACTCTGCTTTTCGCTGACTTTCTGTCTGTCTCCTGTCTGTCTCCTGCCTGTCTCCAGCCTGTCCCTGTCTGTCCCTGTCTGTCTAACTGTCTCTCCCTGCCTACAGCAGCGTCCTGTCTCTCACGAATGCAATAGAGAAATGAGGAAAAGCAAGATGTCCGCCGACTTAAATAGCGCTGTGACATCACCGGGCTTGCTGGCTGCTGATAGGCTGCATGTGACTGTCCCAGCTTGCACTGGCGCGGGGTTGATGTCTGGACATGTCCCGTCCGCCATCTTAGAATGCCTGTAATGTAAATGAATGGATGTTAAAGGAAAACTTCGAGCGATCGAATCGCGGGGAAATTCGGATTCGATCCGAAACAAATTTTTCATGAAATTCGGATCGAATCCGGGTTCGTCCGGATCGATTCGCTCATCCCTAATAATAAGAATAAAAACAGACTCATGCTAGCTGCGTAATTACAATACACAATAAACTTTAGGGTACAATAGTTATTAGGCTTAAGAAGGGCACCTGCTAATGCCTGCACAGCTTGTAGAAGCTTGTTGGGACCCGCTATTCCCCAAGACTCTTTCTAAATAAATAAACTCTTTCTAAAATAAAATCTGAACTAAACTCCAACCTGGCATATAAAATCACAGCATTTACTGGAAGGTAAGGTAATCTGGATGCTAAGGTATTCCCTAAGGTAACCATGACCTTACAATATGAGATTATACAGAAAAATCAGGGAGGTTTATTTCTGGGCATCATAAGAAATGTTGTGTCTTTCATATTCCCAATGTTAGGATTTAATACTTCTGTTGTTGATTCTTAAAGGAGCACTATCGTGAAAAAAATGGCCCAATGACAAAAAGTCAAAAATAGAGGTTGTGGGTTCCGTATGACCCACTAAGAAAACGACCCTCCCAATAAATGGAATGAAATGGTACCCAAAAAAAAATGGTTGCACTCCCGACACAGCAAGGGTGCAGTATAGCAGACGGGGAGGCTGATTTATTAATAGTGACATGTAGCGACAGTGGAGCGACTGTAGCAGTATTTTCACAGCGCCCGCTACCGTAGTAGTCGCGGTGCTTGGCCATTGTTCGGTTGTTGACAGCGACTCAGTCGGTGTGGCGTAATGTTGAATACAAGGTTACGAGTCACTATTTGACAGGTTCCGCGATGTATGGGTGCGCATGATAGCGACTGGTCAGAGCGACCGGCTTCCACCATATTCATAAAAAAATCACGCTCAAAAAATTCAAGCGCTGTAAAATGCATGTTTAACCCTTTCGCTGCCAGCCTACCTGCAGCATTTGCCACTCCCTGTTGCCAGACGATGTTTCACTATTTTGCGCTACACATATTCAACTGTCATTTTTGAAGGGATTTCCAGGGATTTCCCAGGAAAATTATATATTGTTTTTTTCAACAGAGTCTGGGCTTTAACATGAAATGTCTTGTTTGTATTTTTTAGGTGTATTCTCAATTTTTTTGGGTGAAATGTGTGAAAAAAAATTAAAAAAAAACATTTTTTTACAATTTGTAGAGTTTTTTTGTAATAAAAAATGTAAGTTTGTCAATAAAATCTTATTGCGTGAGAAACCCCAATTTCTCCCGGTTACAGCGATACCACATGTGTATAGGTAGACACCCTTTCCTGCCCAGAAGCCTTTTATAGCTGCTGGATGACAAATGGTTAATTAAAAAAAAAAATGACATAGGGTCCCCCTTCCCGGGGAGGGGGACCCCATTTTTTTTTGGATTTTGAAGGGTTAAAAACCCTTCAAAATCCCAAAAAAAAAATGACGTGGGGTCCCCCTTACCCAAAGTAACCAGCCCGGGACCAGCTATGGGGGCTTGTAGGCACAGAGTGGGGGGGCCAGCTTTGGTGGCCCCCCCACCCTGCAGCCTACGAGCCCACATAGCCTATGTGGGCCCGGGCTCTTCTGCCCCCCCCCTGGCCTTTGGGGAGGCAGGTAATGGGGGTGCGGGGGTTAATGGCAAGCCACCCGCTAGGGCAGGTGACTTGCCACCCCCCCAGCCTTGTGAACTGGTATAAGGGGTCTTATGGACCCCTTACCAGCTCACAAAGGGTTAACTGTGAAAAAAAAACACCACACAATAATAAAAAGTATTTTATTAGAAAAAAAAAAATTTTTTTTTTACTGTACTTACCTTCGATTGCAAGCTCTTGTCCCTCGCCGCTCAGCTGACAGATGCCGGTGATCGGCATCCAGAGAAGGAGAAGGCAGGAGATCAGAGGATCTCCTGTCACCTCCTTCCCCAGTGCCGATCACCGGCATCTGAGAAGCTGAGAAAGCTGAAGCCCGTTCGGGGCCGGGATGACTTCATAAGCCCCGCCCCCAAGGGGGCGGGGCTTAGAGGCATGATGGCGGCCGCCATCGAGAAGAAGAGAGGAGAGAGCCTCCCAGGCTCTCTCCTGAAGATCGGTAAGTCCTGGGGGGGGATCGGAGGCCCCCCAGGTGAAGAGGAGGGACAGCGGGAGCCAGCGCACACACAGGTAAGTGAATGTCATTTTTATTTTATTTTTTTTTTACAGTTAGAAGCTGCTGCTGCAGAAGCGGGGGGGGGCGGCCTATTCCGGGGGCTCTCCTGGAGCCATCCGACCCCCCACGGGGGATCGGATGGCACCAAATTAAAGAGGAGACCCGGCCGGATCCAACAAGGGGTCAGGTGAGTATTTGTTGTTTTTACTTTTTAAACTACAAGCGAGGAAAGTCAAGCACGTAACACCTACGGGCTTGGCACTTAAGGCCCAGCCAAGCCAGCACGTAGGTGTTACGGGCTTGGCAACAAAAGGGTTAAACCCCAGAGCGCTGGAGGCGATGCGTTAAAAGTAGTTTTTTTAACCCCCAAACAACCATATTTTTGGAAACCAAAAAAAAAAGTTTTTAAAACAATTTAGTAATATGAATACATTAATATCAGACCTGTAATATCAATTCTGCACAATTTTTTTTCCCTTAAAAAAATTATCTAAAATGGTAGAAGTGGTCACAGAATTTTTCACATAAAAAAAAAAAAAAAAAAAAAAAAAACAATTAATAACAATTAATTATGAATATTTAAAGATTGTTCCATTGAAATGCATTGGAGAGCGCCAGGTAGCGAGAGGTCATACCTGTCGCTGTTCAAGGTCGGACGCTGGCGCTGTGGGCTGAGGCTGGAATAATGATGAATGAGTCGCTATGTGGCGCTATCTCAGTCGCTAAGCAGGATTGGCTTGATAAATGTGTGATTGTGGTGGGGAGCCGGCGTTCTCGTGGCGGGGCCCGTCATTACCGGCCGCTCACCAGTCGCTACCCGTCGCTATTCCTTCATAAATAAGGGCCTAAGGCTGGTATGAATGGTAGACCTACTTCTTACATAAGACAAACGGAGGGAAACGGGGATTAATTGGGCCTCCCCTCTAAACACCCAGAAGGATCAGGGGCTTTACCAGCATCAGACCTCGCCCAATGATTTGGAGGTTTTGATCTTTGTCTTGAATCAGTTAGATTGACAATTCATTTGGATATTGGGCAAAAATCCAAATAAATATCCAGCCAGGCTTGTTTTTCTTTCTTTTAGTGGAAGGAAAAGGACAACCGGGGTGACAGGCTCTGTCAGCCCTGATAGACTAAACCTGTCACCCCTGGATTTATTCCTACCGGGAGAGAATAAACCACAAGCTTGGTGGGAGTTTTATTCAGTTCAGCTGTATATGTGGCCCCTCCTCTCATTAGCCGATGTGTTTATATGGAATTTTAATATTACACAATTTCGTGATAGTGCTCCTTTAAGTACTGGTTTAGTAACATTACTATGTAGTGGTACGTTCACCTTAGTGATGTCAATCTGGGAGAACACGTAAGTCAATTGAGAATCAGGAAAGGACCTTCCCAGTCCCAGGAGTCTCTATCCAGGTGCCATGAGGAGGGGGTCTCAATCCTATGAAGGAAAAAAGAGTAATTAAGGATGATTCATGCAGCAAGAAAAATTTCTCCCTGTACTAGGAGGCTCCCAAGAAGCCATTACATCCAGACGCAACATGGAGGGGATATCAGTCCAGGGAAAAAGGGAGGCTAGGGGTACAGAAACAGAGGAGAGATCTTGAACGGTTTTTGAACTTAGAGCTTCCAATCCAGGCAGTTATTTTTATTCCAACGTGCCACATGGACTAGTTCAAGTAGGGCTGATCATGTCAGACCAATCTTATTGATTTCTTTGACAATGTCACTGAAGTGTTGGATGAAGGTGGTGCTGTGGATATCGCCTATCTGGATTTTAGCAAAGCCTTTGACACTGTACCACATCTGACCATTTTTTTCTCTATAGAAACCAGTGAAACGATCTCTACTGACAAGAATGAGTTTATGAAAAGCTTACAGAGAGAAGCCCGGGAATATCCTCACTATTATAATTTCCTCTATAACTGCAATCAGTCATTACTCCATGGTATGAAGCGAGCCCTGGAACTCTCGCCAGCAGAATCTGTCATTTTTGTTATGACATTTAGTGCCATGGCCGACTATAACGACACTAAGCTGTGGTCGGATGTGCATGCGCTATTGAAGGAAAAAAAATTACAGGTAAGACTTTTTGTTATAAAACGTGAAAAAAAAAAATAATGGGACCCACGTGTAACTGCCCTGTTTTGGTCTACAGGTCTACATACAATTAGATCCATGGTCCTGTACAGGCATAGGAGACATTTCTCAAAAACAGACATATAAAGACATTACATTACTTAGTTATGGAGAAATACTCTCGCTTTCTTATATTGATTGGCATCAGGTAAGAGCCTTATAAAAAAAAAAAAAAATATATATATATATATATATATATATATATATATATATATTCTTTCTTTCTTTCCCCATATCCTCCTTTCTTCGCTTTCCTTCTTTTTCACATTCTTATTTTTTTTCTATTTTTACACATTTCCTTCTTCTCCTTATTTGTTTTACATTCCCCCTGTATCTTTCCCTTTTCCACACTCACTCTGTCGTTTTCTTTTCTCTTCTTTTTCCTCTGTCTTTCTGTCATGGATCTCTCAGCAAAGAGATCCCTTAATTTAGAATGACCAGGAATGAGGCTGCGAGACAGAGACAGATATGCAACAGTCCGTGTTTAATGGTGACTAATAGGGATGAGCAAACCGGTTCGGACGAACCGGAATTCGCTCCTAATTTCAGGGAAAATTCGATTCAGCCTGAACCCGAATTTTTTTTGGTTCGTGCCGATCGAATTTTCCCTGAAATAAAAAAAAAAATGCCGGCATGGTGGGAGGGGGCAGGCCGGCTACGTTGTCAGTGGGCGGCGGAAGTCAGCCCGCTGACAGCGCAGCCGGCCTGCCCGCTCCCACCATGCCGGCATTTTTTTAAAAAGCAAACACTTACCTGCATGGTTGGAGCGTGGAGGCCGGCGCCGCTCTCAGGCGCCCTCTGATGACGCGTCCTCTGATGACAGCTGAGAGCGGTGCCGGCCTCCACGCTCCGACCATGCAGGTAAGTGTTTGCTTAAAAAAAAAATGCCGGCATGGTGGGAGCGGGCAGGCCGGCTGCGTTGTCAGCGGGCCGGCGGCGGCCTGCTGACAGCGTAGCTGGCCTGCCTGCTGCCACCATGCCGGCATTTTTTTTTTTCAGATGAGCGATTCGTGAAAGTTCGATTCGGGCGAACCCGAATTTCTTGGGGAAATTCGGCGAATCGCCCGAATCGAACTTTTAAGAAGTTCGCTCATCTCTAGTGACTAACAGTGAACAGGACACACATCAACCAGGCTGTTGTACATATATATATATATATATATATATATATATATATATATATATATATACACATGGAGTCAGAGTACTGTCTCCTGTTCTCCATCTACACCAAGGACTGCACCTCCTTGGCCAACTCTGTGAGAATTGTGAAGTTTGCCGATGACACAACTGTCATAGGTTTGGTCGAGAACGGCAAAGAGGAAACCTACCGAGGAGCAGTGGAGGAGCTTGTCAGTTGGTGCACTAGACACAATCTGGTTATGAACCCTTCAAAAACTGTAGAGATGGTAGTGGACTTCAGGAGGAATCCGGCACCCATGTCACCCCTGTTCATCAAGGGGGTGGAAATTAAAAGAGCGAGTGAGACTAAATTTCTTGGTGTGACCATCTCCAACAACCTCAGCTGGGAAAGGAACACCATGGCTCTATTGAGGAAAGCACAACAGAGACTGTTTTTTCCTGAGACAACTGAAGAAGGCTGGTCTGTCAAAAAAGTTGCTAGTGCTTTTCTTCAATGCTGTCATAGGTTCTGTACTGTGTTTTTCATTCTCTGTCTGGTTTGAGGGATCTACTAAAAGAGACAAGTGTAGACTCCAAAGAACAATACAGACAGCAGAAAGAATAATTGGAGCCCCCTTACCATCCCTACAGGAACTGCACAAACAAAGAACAAAAACATGGGCAGAAAAGATCCTTCGGGGTCCCTAACACCCTGGTCACGCCCTATTCCAGTATCTATCATCTGGGCGACGTCTTGTGGTACCAGCTTGCAGGACTTCTAGATCTAGGAATGGTTTCTTTCCTTTGGCTGTCCGCATCCTGAACAATAACCAAGCTTCATAGGCCCAGGCTCAAAGCCGGTATCAATTGCACTATGAAAGACCATCTGTATCTCGGTTTCTATGTTCCCTTTTCTATGTAAACTGTAGTTAACTGTTAACTGTTGCACTGTGTATATGCCAAAAAGAATTCCTTGTTCATCTCACGATGTACTTGGCGTACAATAAATTGAATTGAATTGAATTGAAAGGCAGATATTGAGTCAGGTTTGCAGACAGGCATTGGGTCAGGATCACAGACAGGCAGCCACGCTTTGGCCCAGAAAAACAAATCACCTTCAAAAAGAAAATAAATCACCAGATGACTCCAGGTTGTCCTAGGAGAATGCTGAGAGAACGGAAGAAGAGGAGTAGAAAGGCTCCTGCACTAACTTCAAGGCAGCCTAAAGAAACTAGGGAAAAATGGCCAAGGTGAGCTCTTTATAACGAGAAGGGGTCAGAGTCTGTCACCCGAGATGTCCTCTTCCTTCAATTAAAATAAAAAAAACAAGCCTAGCTGGATATTTCTCGATGCTGGGTGTATAAGTGACCCCTCCTTCCTCCATCCAGCATATTTATATGGATTTTTTATTATTGGGCCATTTTTTTAAGGTTTACTAAGAAAGTCAAAGCAGGGGGTCAGAAGCCGACAGCGAAGCTTAGAAGTTGATTATCCAAGCCTAGGTCCAACCAAGAAAACAATCCAAAAAGAAGATAAAGAACGAGGTGAAAGTTTAAAGCCGGGGTTTAACAGTGGGTATCAAATCCAAGCTAATGAGGTTCAGGGCTTAAGGAGCTGGAAGCAGTAGGCAGGAGAATCTGGAAGGACAAACCAGCACCATGGTGCCAGAATGATCCTTTCAAAGGGAAAAGAGGCGGTGTTAGCATATACTTCCTGCGCAACACTCATCCATGTGTTAAATCCATGCGTTAAATCAAATACAAATATTATTATTGTTATTATTCTTAATATTAATATTAATAATAATAATAATAATAAGTAAGAAAAAAAAACGTGTAAAGGGAAGGCTTGGATTTTTTACAGACTGTCATGTATATCTCCCAAGTGTCCCTGATTTGGAGGGACTGTCCCTTTTTGAAGTCCATGTCCCGCTGTCCCGTGTTCTCATTTGATGCTCTGTGGGGTGTAACATGCAAATCTATATAAATAAATGATTAATCTGGCATTTTAAAGTGTTTCTATTGTTTTAACTGTTACACCCTCCTATCCATCCTTCAATGAGTGGGTGTGGCCTATTTTATCAAATGTCCCTCTTTCCACACCCAGAAAAGTTAGTAGGTATGGTCGTGTACTAAGGCAGTTTTTTTCTCGTTTCTTTTGGTAGCTAATGCACTTATTGGAACGCCTTTTGTCTAAACCTATAAAGCAAACCTACAGAATTAAAAGCCTGGACGTAAAACTAAATGATACGGAAGAATACACTGCAGTGTTCAATATTTCAACTTCCTTTACACATTTACTCATTACAATAGATTACAGATTCCCTCTTAATATCACTGATCCAAATGGTAAGTACATGGCTGTAGACTTATGGTAAGAATTCTGAATCTTAACGGAAATCTGAAACTTAATGGTATCGTTAAGTGATTCCAGCGGCGGCATCTATAGACGTCTCACCGACATCTGTAGTCAGGGAATGATGGAGCCTGTGTGGAATTCCCCATGTGACTAATGATGTCACTGGAGGTCAGGGACATGGAGGGAAATTCCCTGGGAAACCCCCTTTCATGTGCCTGGACAACAAGGAAGGAGGAGGGGGAACCTGTGTGTCACCCCTCTCACTAAAGATGTTGGCAGGGCAGCTGTAATAACCTCCTCCCGACATCAGAGGGAACCCCTGACCAACAGACCTGAAGAGAGAATGCCACCCAGCAGGGGACAGGGAGGAAAAAGCAGAAAGGTATGGCCTTTTTGTGTAATTTCTGTTTTTATATTTGGGGACTGTCTTTGGGATGCGTAGTTTTAGCATGTTAAACAATCGATAAACCTTTCTTTACTATTTACATTATTTGTTTTAAAATTCTAATAAGCGCTGTATTTTTCCCTTTGTTTTTTCATTCCAATGTGGACGAATCGGTTTGCTCATCTCTAAGTGTTACACTTTTACACACTTAGACCTATGTTGTGGTGTGCATCATTAGTTATGAGGGTCTGTCTGTTTTGTTCACCTGCTAGGAAACCCCTTTGCCTCTAATTCATATTCGCATTTCGTTGTTATCCAACCTTCTCAAGGCTCGGATCACAACGAAACACAGTGACCATAGTTGGTTAGATAAGAACTCAAACTTAGACCTATGTTGTAGTGTGCATCATTAGTTATGAGTGTGTGTCTGTTTTGTTCACCTCCTAGGAAACTCCTTTGCCTCTAATTCATATTCGCATTTCGTTGTTATCCAACCTTCTCAAGGCTCGGATCACAACGAAACGCGGTGACCATAGTTGGTTGGATAAGAACTCAGACTTAGACCTATGTTGTAGTGTGCATCATTAGTTATGAGTGTGTGTCTGTTTTGTTCACCTCCTAGGAAACTCCTTTGCCTCTAATTCATATTCGCATTTCGTTGTTATCCAACCTTCTCTAGGCTCGGATCACAACGAAACGCGGTGACCATAGTTGGTTGGATAAGAACTCAAACTTAGACCTATGTTGTAGTGTGCATCATTAGTTATGAGTGTGTGTCTGTTTTGTTCACCTGCTAGGAAACTCCTTTGCCTCTAATTCATATTCGCATTTCGTTGTTATCCAACCTTCTCAAGGCTCGGATCACAACGAAACGCGGTGACCATAGTTGGTTGGATAAGAACTCAGACTTAGACCTATGTTGTAGTGTGCATCATTAGTTATGAGTGTGTGTCTGTTTTGTTCACCTCCTAGGAAACTCCTTTGCATCTAATTCATATTCAAGTTCTTATTACCATTTTCATTTTGAAAGAGGCTTCTTCTGCACTGCTCCCCTCTGTACTGCAGCACATCGGATTACTTCCCATCTGGTTAAAAATCCAGCCCCAGGAAAGTGGACTCTAAATACTCTTGGATTGGGAATGGTAAATTTTTCTGCTCGGATACTGGGATTTGTTGGTAAGCGTTAGTGTATATTAATAAGATTAATGGCTGTTTGTGTGCATGTAACAAGGGCAAAGATAACCAAGAACTATCTCTTTCACCAATTTAATAAATCATCAATACATAAAAAGATATGTACAATGCTGTTTTACTACCTGTTTCAAGGCAGCCTTAATGAAACCTCATAGCTCGATTTGAATGCAGTCAGCATTTTATCTTCAAATTGTTTATATTAGACAAAGAATGTGGATTGGATGTGCTACTTATTTCTGCTACAGTTTTGTATAGATCATTCCTAAAAAAGCACTATCGCAAAACGTGGTTCCATCATAAAAATCCATACAAGCAAGCTAGCAAGAGGAGGGGTTACTTCTACAATTTGCATCAAAAAAGTTCCAATGAATAAAGGGGGGTGGGAGCAGCTCAATCACTATTATTTATAAAAAATTATTATTATTATTATTTAGGGCCTGGGAACTAATTTACCGCCCAGTTTAACCCTCTCATCAACTAAATATCAAGCAACAAACATGTCTAACTGTGTGGAAAGACAGAGATTTGGTTGCATATATCTGCAGATACATGTGGAAGCCACACTGCCCTGGCAAGGCACTCTGTGTCCAGTGTGGTCCCTACTCTTAATTTTGAGTCCCCAACATTGGGACATGCAATGCAGCCAGAGCTACTCACCTAGGAAGCTGCCAGCCTCCCTTTAGAACACTTCACATGCATTGCATGTCCCAACTTTGGGGACTCAAAAATAAGAGTAGGGACCACACTAAACACAGAGTGCCTTGCCGGGGCAGTGCGGCTTCATCTGCAGATATGTGCAACCAAATCTCTGTCTTTCCACATAGCTAGACATGTTTGGTGCTTAATACTTAGATGATGAGAGGGTTAAACTGGGCGGTAAACTGGTTCCCAGGCCCTGAATAATAATGATGATGATTTTGTATAAATAATAGTGATGGAGCTGCTCCCACCCACTTTGCTCAAAAAAGGTCCAGCCAAACCTGTTTCCTTCTTCTAATGAAAGGAAAAAGAATCCGGGTGACATAACTTAGATCCCTCATAACTAAAGATCTTAATGATAAGGAAAGATTACGAGAATTAAGAGGTTGATTCACTACTATCAACACGTATTGCCAGATGAGCGTCTGTATAGGGGCTGTAAGCGGGTATCGGGCGCTGTAACAGAGCGTTGCGGTCACTGTAGTAACCTGGCCGACATTGATGAATGTGATTTGTGTTGGGAAATCTAACAACAGTATAATGCTGCAGCAAGCGATAGGTAGTGCCAGCTCAGTGCGACCGACTCTCAGCACTCCACACCATATTTAACAAAAAACGACACACACACACACAGCATCGGCGCTCTAAAGCTGGGCGCTGTAGCATAGAGCGCCAGACGCTGTGTGATTAAAGTCTGTTTTTGAACACATATCCACCTGTAACAAAGCGAAAACATGTGAAATGGCATTTTTATAACACTGGGACAATTACACTTTAGTGCCAGACCTGTAATGACAATTCTGCATAAAAATTTAAAAAGTCTAAAATATGTATAAAAGTGTTTGTTTGCAGCCAGGAGAGGACACACAATGATTGGAGCAAAAACACACTATTTATACATAACTAATGAAACTCCATTGAAATGTATGGCAGAGCGCTACAGAGCGACAGGTATTACATGGCGCTCCTGAGCCTAGAGCACCGACGCTATACACTGAGCCGCCTGCATTAATATATATGACGCTACATGGCGCTATTCGAGGTACTCTCCATGTTCGCTTTCTTAAATGTGGTTTTGCGTACAGCGCCCGGCGTTCACCAGATGCTGCCAGCCGCTCTAAGCACTTCCTGGCGCTATACGTTCTTAAATAACCCCCTAAATCTGTTTAGTCTTGAGAGGAGACGGCTGGGGGGGGGCATGATTAACTTGTATAAATATACAAATGGCCAATACAAAAAATATGGGGGAACACTATTTCAGGTAAAATCCTCTCTAAAGACAAGGGGGCATGCCCTTCGACTGAAAAAAAAAAAAATTCAGTCTCTGGAGGTGATAATTAGAGATGAGCGAACTTCTTGAAAGTTCGATTCGGGCGATTCGCCGAATTTCCCCAAGAACTTTCACGAATCGCTCATCTGAAAAAAAAGCAAAAATGCCGGCCTCCACGCTCCGACCATGCAGGTAAGTGTTTGCTTCTGCCGCCCGCTGACAGCGTAGCCGGCCTGCCCGCTCCCACCATGCCGGCATTTTTTTTTTGTTTATTTCAGGGAAAATTATTTCAGGGAAAATTCGATCGGCACGAACCCAAAAAAATTCTGGTTCGTGCCGAATCGAATTTTCCCTGAAATTAGGAGCGGATTCCGGTTCGCTCATCCCTAGTGATAATCCTTTTTTACCATAAGAACTATAAATCTATGGAATACCCTCCCACAGAAGCTTGCTACAGTATCAACCATTGACAGCTTCAAAAAAGGATTAGATGCTTATTTAGAAGAAAATAACATTAACAGTTACTATTATCTGTAAAAAAAAAAAAAAAAAAACAATAATATAAAAAATAACTTCCCCTACCCCAACACCCTTGGTTGAACTTGATGGATATATATCTTTTTCAACCATATTAACTATTAACTATGAATCTAACTATTATCCTTTTACAGGGGAGATCTGCTCAATGCCAGTGGCCTGTACCCTGACCCAATCTGTGTTGGAATAGCAGCTTATTGCTATTGCAATTCTTCTGATGTGTGAGGATTGCCTTTACCCATCATGCACTGCTTCTGGCAGATATTAAAAGCATATAATGCTGCTGCTCCCCACAGGCTTGGATCACAAGACAGGCATTGGATGGAGAAGATCGTACCTGTAAAAGTGGAATGGTAAACTTCAAAAATTGTCACCCCCTGGATTTTTCTACCAGGAAAAGAAAACCACATGCTTTGCGGGCATTTTTTTTCCAGTTGGGGAAGATAAGTAACTTCTCTTCTTGCTACTACTTTACTTTTACATTAACTGTTTGTGAACTGGTACAGGTCCCAAGAGTCATGTATTGTGGTGGCTGGAGCTATTGTATCCGGTATTTGAGATGTCGGATACTGAGGACTATCCAACCAGAGGGCTTCCGAACCCAATTGTCTCTGCTCTGGCTAATCAATAGTCACGTACATGTACTGTATGGTGGCTATTGCCAAAGATTTTACCTATTTGCTAAATGAAAACCACCCTATCTCTGGCCAAAACCAAAAACTTGGCCAATTTTGCCAAGGAAAACTATAATCAAGTCACCACTTCCTCAATTACTTGTCTGGCAACCATTCAGGTTTGCTGTGCTAACCCTCTCGGCATTTGTCATTTGTCACCGGAAGTCATGTGATTGGCAGCCCTACAATAAATGAGGAAGTGGTAAGGATATGGGTATAGAAGAAAGTCCAGGCTGAAGGACAGCCTTTCACCAGGCAACTTCACTGCCCCAGCAGGGATCCCGATTTGGGATGTCTACTGCTTGAAACACTCGCACTGTGCAGCTATTCTTATTGATCCACACAAGTCAGCTGGCAACAGGGCACGCATGAAGCTACAGCAAACAACAAGTCAATGCTGCCTTCTCCAATCAGACGTGTGCTGAGGAACTCCTACTTCCTGTGATAGACAAAATTTAGGGATGGTAAGAATAGATAAAAGTAAATAAAAGATAGAATGGAAGGAAGATATGTCTAGCGTAGGGTTTGGAGAAGGCATAACTCTGCCCACCATAGAGAAGAAGTGTATCACATGATCACTATATGAGTTACGCCCTCTCAAGGTACAGTGGACCAGCACCTGCCCAGGTAAGCTCAGTGTTGGCGCTGGCCATGAGCCTTGTCTGTAGTGCTGAAAGGGGTAAAAACAAGAAGATGTGAGGTGTAGTAATGACTTAATGAAGAAAAAAAATATAGAATGATATGACTCAAAGACTAATTATTTTCCTTTTTTCATATTTTTCAGAACTGGACCAATCAGGTAAGAGCGAAAAATAAAGCGTTAAGTATAACCATTAAAGTTGGCATGCTGTGTACTAATCGTATATAAAAGAGTAAAACAATAAGTTCAGCAGCCCACTGGGCAGAAGAATACTAAACAGAAAAATCCCGGGGACACCCTGATAATCCCAGAAGCTCAGAGAAATGGCTGCACTACCAGAATGCTAATAAATATAGACACATAAATAAATACATTTTATAAATAGCGAGAACTGCTAACATAAACACAATAGACAAATACAACATATCAGCCTGTGGCCGGCCCGCTACCTGGACAAAATGCCCCTGCCTCCCATTTCTCACACATTAAACTATTGAGAAATGTAAAGGTTATTTAACCATGTTATCTATAATGATTTTGGGGTTAGAATAGAAAAAACATTTTACTCACATCAATTAAAGGAGGTGTATCTTTTGTGTGCGTGTGTGATATGTGTATATATATATATATATATATATATATATATATATATATATATATTGTAAGCGGGCAAACAATCAGCAGTGACGGACAACGGATTTGAACGGCAAAACGGCTTTCATTCAGCAAAGTTCAGTAGACAGTCCAAAGATAGCAGCATAAATGCAGTAAGCAAAAAGGGTTACTTCACCAACCAAATAGTCCTGGGCTGGGTACTCCAGCAAGCTGATCAATTCCAGTCCACTTTACAGGGCGTATCAGCCCTCTGCTCAATGTCCAGTGCTATCCTTCACCACGGTGCCGCTCAGCCTGGGCTCACTCCAACAGGCTGGTCATAGACAAAGGAAAGGCCGTGTGCTCTCTTCTTATACAGGCTTCTCCTGTAATCAGCGTGCACACTTGTGGAGGACCTTAGAACATGTAACAACCCGTAAGGGAATTGGGGAAGTGACCCGGGTCCTGAAAACCCAGGCCGGATTGTGCTTTACACAGCCAAGCAGGGGAGAAATAGACATTTTGATACAATTTACCACAATATATATATATATATATATATATATATATATATATATATATATATTAAAAATCCATATAAACACATATGCTACTGACAAGAGGGGCACGTATACTAAATGAATAAAACTCCTGCCAAACTAGTGGTTTTCTTCTACTTGTAGGAATGTATCAGGGGGAGAACCTGCCACCCCTGATTTCCACTTCCCTCTATAAAGAATCAAGCCTGCATATTTATTGATGTCGGGTGTATAAGAGACCTCTGCTCCCATCATCCAGCATATTTAACTTACCATCTTATTATTCTGGTGAAAACAATTGAATCAACATTGTAACTCAAAAATAGGGTAACTATTTTATTTTAAAAGAAAGTAGAAAAGAGTAGAAAAGATAGACGAAAGAAAAAGAGAGGAAAGGAGATAGGGTTTGGTAATGTACGGGGTTAGGATTTGGGGGCAGCTCAAGACAAAGGTCCACTTATTTCCATTAAAGTTGGTACAATAAAAATATATTTTCATGTAGGCATTAATTAACCCTTTCGCTGCCAGCCTACCTGGAGTTTTTGTCACCCTTGGTGCCAGACCATTTTGCACTATTTTGCGCTCCCCATGTTCAAATGTGATTTTTGAAGGGATTTCCAGGGATTTCCCAGGAAAATGATATATTGTTTTTTTCAGCAGAGTCTGGGCTTTAACATGAAATGTCTTGTTTGTAATTTTTTAGGTGTATTCTCAATACTTTTGGGTGAAATATGTGCAAAAAAAATTTAAAAAATCTATTTTTTGCAATTTGTAGTGTTTTTTTGTAATAAAAAATGTAAGTCTGTCAATAAAATCTTATTGCATGTGAAACCCCAATTAATACTGGTCACAGCGTTACCACATATGTATAGGTAGACACCCTTTCCTGCCCAGGAGACTCCCCCAAACTGAAACAGCGCTTTAGGAGATTTTCAGATAAAATACAACTATGCACCGCTCTAAGCGCACCTTGCGGTCTTTCCAGAAAAAGAACCCTTTAAATTTAAAATACCCCCCAAAAACTATATATTCTCTGGAAGTATACACCTCAGGCTTTCTAGGCGTACCAGGTTTGTTGACATGGGCGCAATTTTCTGGAAGTAATCCCTCAATCAATTCTTTGGTTTCACAGAGTTTCCCTAAAAAAGAATAAAAAAGAAGAATCAAAGCCACATTTTCCTAAAAAAAACTATATGCAAACAGAAAAAAACAAGTAAAATGTGAAAAAGCAACAACTCCCGAACAGAACAATACCCAACATGCATAGGTACTGTCAAGGGAAGAGTTGCCAAACACCCCAAAGTAAAGCATGCGCATAACGGTAATTTTACTTAAAAATTTCAGCTCTGCAGACAAAGTGCGCACCTTGCGATTTTTCAACCAAAACAACCCTTTAAATTTAGAATATCCCCACAAACCATATATTCCCTGAAAGTAAACATGTTAAGCTTTCTAAGAGTACTGAGCTTGTTGTAGTGGGCTCATCTTTCTGGAAGTAATCCATTGAAGAATTCTTAGGTTGCACAGGGTTTCCCTAAAAACAATTATAAAAAAGCAGAATAAAAACCATGTTTTCCTAAAATATCAATATGCAAACAAGAAAAAACAAGCTAAATCTGAAAGCGCAAGTTCCCCCGAGCAGAACAATACCCAACATGCATAGGTACAATTAACCCTTTTAATTGTCAGCCTACTTGAAGTTTTGTCACCGTCTGTTGACAGGCCATTTTTCCCCATTTTGCGGCATGATCAACCGTGATTTTTGCTGGAATTTCCAGAAAAATTATATACATTACATATACAATTTTTGCATCAGAGTTTAGGCTTTAACATGAAATGTCTTGTTTGTAATTTTTCTACTGTTTTTTGAATATTTCTGCTTAAAAAAACAAAAAAAAAAACGAAAAAAATATTTTTTAAACAATTGTTTCCTTTATTTTAAATAAAACCTTTTTTTTTTATTGAAAACCATATTGCATGTGATAGCCCCATTTCTCCCGATTACAACGGTACCACATATGTATCGGTAGCCCCCCCATTCTTGCCCTGGAGACCCCCCAAACTGAAAAGAGCACTTTATTACATTTACAAATAAAATACAACTACTATCCACACTATAAACATAAGGGGTTAATTAAAAAAAAAATTACATAGGGTCCCCCCTTCCAGGGGGGGGGGGCATTTTTTGGGGTAATTTTAAGGGTTTAGGGTTAGGCTAACCCTAACCCTCAAAAATCCCCCCAAAAATGACATAGGGTCCCCCCTTTTTTGGGGGAATTTTAAGGGTTAGGGTTAGGCTAACCCTTAAAAATAGGGGTGGGGCTTAATAGCAAGATGGCGGCGCCCGTCGGGAGGCCCCCCCAGTAAAGAGGAGACCCGGAGGGAGGCAGCGCGACTGCAGGTAAGTAAATGTCATATTTTTTTTTTTTTTTTTTTACAGTTAGCAGCTGCTGCTGCCAAACGGGCAGCCCACGGGGGATCGGATGGCACCAAATTAAAGAGGAGACCCAGCCGGATCCAGTCAGGTGAGTATTTTTTATTTTTATTTTTTTTACTAGCGGGGGGGAAAGTCAAGCACGTAGATTCTACGTGCTTGGCACTTAAATGGAGTAGAAGCGAGCACGTAGAATCTACGTGCTTGGCACTGAAAGGGTTAATGAGGAACTCTATATATTTGCCCTAGATGTCCCAAAATATTGTCAGGATGTCTATAGTGAATCTATAGTAAGTTTTGTATTGGGCATCGTAGTTATATATATATATATATATATAAATAGTGTAGAACACAGAGCAACCTCCAAAATGAAATGGTGCCGAAGATAATCTCTATCCCACGACACATGCACCTCCACACGGTGAATCCACCACCAATAGTGCAAATCCTTACCGACTAGTAAGAGTATTAGAGCCTTCAAAACGTCCACATAAAGGTACTTGATGGTTCTTATTCCTCCTTGTAATGCTCACCGACATCCAACAAATGGGGCAATCAAACCGGTCACCGAAAAATGATAATATAAACAGAATCTAGTGTAACTCCATTTAAAACCCACAAAGGTTTAATAAGTAGTTTTAAAAATTTACACTCACAAACATATAGTTAAAAACAGCTTTCAGTCAAAATCATGGCAGTGCTCATCTCACTGGCCCTGGGATAAAGCAGCTTTGCCAGCAGAGAAGTCACGTCAACCACAGATGCACAGGTACCGATGTTGTAACTTGAAGAGAATTCCGCCACCGCCAACGCGTTTCGTCGCCAAAGCCAACTTTAACTTTAACTAGCCTAGTTACAAGTTACAACATCGGTACCTGTGCATCTGTGGTTGACGCGACTTCTCTGCTGGCAAAGCTGCTTTATCCCAGGGCCGGTGAGATGAGCACTGCCATGATTTTGACTGAAAGCTGTTTTTAACTATATGTTTGTGAGTGTAAATTTTTAAAACTACTTATTAAACCTTTGTGGGTTTTAAATGGAGTTACACTAGATTCTGTTTATATTATCATTTTTCGGTGACCGGTTTAATTGCCCCATTTGTTGGATGTCGGTGAGCATTACAAGGAGGAATAAGATCCATCAAGTACCTTTATGTGGACGTTTTGAAGGCTCTAATACTCTTACTAGTCGGTAAGGATTTGCACTATTGGTGGTGGATTCACCGTGTGGAGGTGCATGTGTCGTGGGATAGAGATTATCTTCGGCACCATTTCATTTTGGAGGTTGCTCTGTGTTCTACACTATTTATCTACATTGGGTCCATTTGGGAATAAGGACTAATACACGTGGAGCACCTAATTTGCGGACTTATAATATTCATTTAAGTGTGTGTGTTTGTTAGCAGATTTGTATTCATTATTTACAGCGCGGTGTATGTACTATTTTTGTACTTTTCTGATATATATATATATATATATATATATATATATATATATATATATATATTTATATATTTAACATAGTACCATGGGATGAAGATTGACTTCCAGTTATTTATTTTTTTGTTTTTATTAGTTCATTGGTGGTTTAATGTGAATAGTAGCACTGCTGCACCCCATTATGTTGTTTTTTTTTATACATTTAATCATTAGTGGCTCAGAGGACTTGCCCCTGCAGTGATTGAATGTGTTAAAAAACAACATGACAGCATGCACCAATCCTGTTTGATATACAGGTAGTTTACCATTTGATAAGGCAGGGGGGCACCTGTTAATAGTTCATCTCAGGCGGCAGAAAGACGACCTCCACCCCTGGTAATAAGAGTCCGATTCATTAATAGCGGCAGGTAGCGGCAGTTGAGCCACTGTAGCGGCATTTTCAGAGCGCCCGCTAGTAGTCGCTGTGCTTGGCCGTTGTTCTGTAATTGATAGCGACTCGGTCGGTTTGCCGTAATGTTGAATATTGGGTGAGGAGTCGCTATTTGACAGGTTCCGCGCTGTATGGGAGCGCATGATAGCGACTGGCCCTAGCGACCGGCTCCCACCATATTCATTAAAAAATCACGCTCAAAAAATTCTCGCGCTGTGAAATGCTTGTTTAAACCCCAGAGCGCTGGCGGCGATGGGTTAAAAGTAGTTTTTTAGCCCCCAAACCACCATATTTTTGGAAACCAAAAAAAACATTTTTTTTAAATAATTTAGTAATATGAATACATTAATATCAGACCTGTAATATGAATTCTGTACAATTAATTTTTTTTTTTCCCTTAAAAAAATATCTAAAATGGCAGAAGTGGTCACAGATTTTTTTACGTAAAAGAAAACAAAAAAAAAAAAAAATAACAATTAATTATTAATATTTAAAGATTGTTTCATTGAAATGCATTGGAGAGCGGCAGGTAGCGAGAGGTCATACCTGTCGCTGTTCAAGGTCGGACGCTGGCGCTGTGAGCTGAGGCTGGAATAATGATGAATGAGTCGCTATATGGCACTATCTCAGTCGCTAAGCAGGATTGGCTTGATAAATGTGTGATTGTGGGGGGGAGCCGGCGTTCTCGTGGCGGGGCCCGTCATTACTGGCCGCTCACCAGTCGCTACCTGTTGCTATTCCTTCATAAATAAGGGCCTAAGTAGCTATAGGCAGCGCGATCATGCATCTGGCTGGTCGTTAAAAAAATGCATTTTCACACGGAAAACAAAATGAACATTCATGAATTTAGCCCAATAACCGTATAAATACACATTTGTTTTTGTTCCAGGAAATTGCTCTGCTCTGGAGTGCCACCCCAACGCAACATGTGAGGAGTTTGGTGGATACGGGGAGTGCACATGTAAAGACGGATTTGCAGGAGATGGCTTTGTTTGTAACGATATAGATGAGTGCGGGCACGAGTACTCAAACAACTGTGTGAGATTTCGTTATGGTTCCTGTGTGAACACTATTGGCTCTTACACCTGCAATTGTGTTCATGGAACCAAGTATGATGAACAGTTTGGTTGTGTTGACATTGATGAATGTGCAGACAGATCTCTCAATGACTGTCACCCCTTGGCTCTATGTGGAAATTCTTTTGGAAGTAACACATGTTATTGTCCCTATGGATACTATGGAAATGGAAGATACTGCGAGGTAGATGAGTGTCTACAAGGAACCCCGTGTAGCCCTTATAGAGAATGTATTAAATACAATGGATCATATTCTTGTTTTGACCCTTGTTCCTACCCCGCAATACGTAATGACCCCTGGCGCATCACAGGAGAGATTAACACAAAACGTTCCTGGTATCACTGTGATGATTACACACGAGGCTGGAACCGGTTTTACTCATACATTATGCAATATCAACAAATCCCAGAGCGCTGTGTCTCACCATACAGCTGCGGGACCCAATTACCAATGTGGATGAATGGCTCCCACCCTACAATGAGTGATGGCATTGTGAATCGTACAGCTTGTGCCAGCTGGCATGGAAATTGCTGCATGTGGTCTACTGATATTAAAGTGAAGATGTGTCCCGGAGGCTTTTATGTGTATAAGCTGAAAGAACCACCAACCTGCGACTTAGCCTATTGTACAGGTAAGCATTCACACTATATCTAATCATTACTAGCCCCCACAGAGGTACTTATTATTAGTGATGTCTGAATGAAGTGACAACAAGTGTCCAGGGCTGACAGAGAGAACCGGATTAAGTGTGGTGGAAGCGCCTGAGCAGAAAGTCTAGCAGAGGTCGTGTAAGTAACTGTAGATCAATTGCTGCCCTCATTAACAAGTTTCGTAAGCCCAGGGTTGAGAGCCCTGATTTACCCCCTTTATCTGCCACAGTATATGGCAATAGTCACTGTAGTACAAGCAGTAGAGCTCACAATTGAACTATAAGACCTGCTAGACTCTGGTAAAACTTGGGGAATAATATGTCATTAGTGTGGCTGACACAGGTTATTTGTGAAGACAGGTGTTATTAAACCTTTTCCATCAAGTACCACTTTAGAACCAGTGTAAGTAGTGTAGTAGGGTTGGCGGGTTAGTCACTAAGGGTTACTTTGTTAAAGTAGCCCAGGCTATGGGGTTACAAAGTTAGATTACAGGCAGGAGCCCCAGGGGGTAAATAGACCTTCTGCCTCTAGGGGTGGAGCTACTAGTTGGGTCAGGTCCTGCCCCTCAATTTGGATTGGCAGCTGGGCCTATATAAGGGAGGCCTAGCAAGTGCTGAGTTAGTCCAGTGGTGGTGGTGAAGCCATGCAGAAGTGCATGTGGGCTGTGAGGAAGAAGGCTAACATGGACTGAGCCTTGGTCCTCATGGAGGAATGCAGAAGTTCCCCAAGAAAAAGCCTGCAGGAAGGAGGTAGTGCCTGAGAGGGGGCACTATGCTTGTCCCTCGTGGTGGAGCTATGAGAGCTCCCCGGTAGCACTAAGGGTTGCTCAAGTGCAGGGCACTTCATCAAAGGTGAGCACCTGGGGTGTTCCTGGAAGTGTCAGGGACCCCCTGCCTTAACTTTACTGTTGTGACAATAAAGGGCACATGCCCGAAAATAAACTTGTGACTGAGTGGTCTCTGCATGCCAACCATCAGGAGTCTGGACCCGCCATGGATAACAGCCTATTGGAGAACCTAAGTAAGTAATGTTTCCCCATCTCCCTAAGGCTCCAGTAAAGTCTGCTGTGGGGTCTGCCTCTAAATCAGAGTCACCCCTGTCCTCAGCATGAACCCTTTTCCCTTGTGGGGGCATCCTAAAATAATCCAGGATGCCCTTTAAACTAGATCCTCTTCTCTTATAAGTTCTGGTGCCTGCATTAACAAGTGGTTGAGGCCCCAGAGAAAGAGCCCTGGTTTTCACCCTATTTAATCCAGTACTGTATCTGGCAATAATCACTGAGATACAAATGGTAGGGCTTAAATAACGTGTTCTAGCCTCATCCAAGCAAAACTGGGGCAAAAAAGAACTGTTAGTGGTTTGGTTGACACAGGTTATAAGTTAAAGGGTAAAAGTCCCAACTTTGGGGACTCAGAATTAAGAGTAGGGACCACACTAAACACAGAGTGCCTTGCCGGGGCAGTGTGGCTTCCACATGTATCTGCAGATATATGCAACCAAATCTCTGTCTTTCCACATAGCTAGACATGTTTGTTGCTTGATATTTAGTTGATGAGAGGGTTAAACTGGGCGGTAAATTAGTTCCCAGGCCCTGAATAATAATAATAATTTTGTATAAATAATAGTGATTGAGCTGCTCCCACCCCCCTTTATTCATATAAGTTAAAGGGAACATAAAAAAACAAAAGGTTACTTACCTTCTTGTTCCCTCTGCAACTCCCAGACTGCTACCTTTTAAAAATAATATATGTGCTTCCACATGCATAGGAATGTACCCTCCATATTTATACCATCTATGCAGCGAGAACAACAGAAATTCACCAGGGAACGAACACATGCTCGGAGTGGTGAGCTGCCATGAGCACAGTGCCTGGGGAACAGCTGGGGGGGGGGGGGGGGGCACTTCAAACCTCCTGGTTTCTAAAGTGAAGAGTGCCACAAGCAGAATTTCTTGGGCCACAACCAAAGTCTGCTGATGGCCATGGCCCCACCACTCCACAACAGTGTCTTTGCACCCCCCATTCATTGAAATGAAGAGGGCATACCACGGTAGTGCTTGGCATGCTGCCTCTTTTGCAATAAATAGAGGGATCATACAGAATCACTGTGGCTGATTTGAGGGGCATGGGCATCACGCAGCAACACTGAGAGCCCCATTCTCAGAAATTAAGAGCTTTCTAAATGGCAGACCAGCTGGGAGCTGCTGCAGGGGGAGAGAACGTAAGTACCATTTTGTGTTCTCAAGTACTCCATGTGTTCTCAACCTTTTTTTCATGGAAAGTACCACTTTCCATTTATTACCAATATAATTCGATCCTCTTCTCTTTCTGGTGACCTCTGGCCTTTGATGATCTTATTAACAAGTGGTGGAGGCCCCAGGATGGGAGTCCAAGTTTGCACCTACCTTTAATTGAGTACAGTATCTGGCAATAGTCATTGAGGTATAGCCAGTAGGCTTTATTATTGAAAAAATTCTGGCCCCGTCCAGGCGAAACTGGGAGAAGGTGGTTAGTGATGTGACCCCGTTTATATGGTAAGACAGGTGTTCTCAACTTTTTTTCACCAAGTACCAATTAGCATTTTCTAATTATCTCAGTTCTTAGGTATCATCTGGGTGGTCCATATGGGTTGTCAGTCACCTATCAAATTACGGTTTACTGTCATCACCATTTCAAGCAGTTATGTAGCAAATGAGATCTGGTTTAAGGTGTAGATGGCAGAAGATAAATCTCGCTCAGTGTACCATCTGATCTTGCATATCACCAGTGGTACACATGTCACTGGTTTGGAACCGCCATGTAGTGATTAATCAGTTGTTGTTCATTAAAAACAAATAATTAATAAAATAGCTCTTTAAACAAGTTCTGTTTGCTTTTAGAACCTATTTCAAGCTGCTTGGGAATTAGCTGCGCTCCTGATGAAGAGTGTAGAGTGGAAGATGGAATTGCAGGATGTTACATAAAAAGTATAAAATAATATTTTAACCAAAAAATGCTAAAACTACTCAACACCCATTTTTTACCAAATTAATGTAATGTATTTGGGGGGGGGGGGAGGCACCTTATTGCAGGAGGTTTCCCAGGTGAAAAGCCTAGTATTTTTACCTGTGCCATGCTCCCTCTGCAAAATTAGCAGTCTGGAATTGTAGAAGACCCTGGACCATGTGATCACAGTCGGACAACCCACCAATCCCTTTCAACAAGGGAGCAAAGTGCAGGTAAGAAATGCTGGGCTTTTTTTGTGGAATATGCATGGGTTTGATGGGTGTGGGCTATCAGAATGGCCCCCACACATAGCACAATAGCAACCAACACCCATGTTGTAAAAAAGTGTTTTTTTTTTTATGTTGCTTCCCACAACAGTGTATAAGTCTTAGGGAAGTTCTGTCCAGAGTAGCCAAAACTATGGAAAATCTCTGCTACACTATTGGATTAATTGGATTTCTTTCAAGTAGTCTGTGAACCATATTCTAGAATATTGACAGGAGAGCGTTAGCTTAGCTCTGTGATATCGGTATATCAATTATTGCTCTATTGTATCGTAATTTATTCTGTGATCGTATCCTTTACCCACCTTCCCTCTTGTACCCCCTTTTATTTTATTTTCTTTTTCTTCTTTTCTTCTCCCTCACTATCCCTCCCTCCTCCTCTTTTTATTCTAATAAATGTTATATTTTAGATGTGTTTTTTATTTTAAAAACGTAAGCAATGTACTGTTATTTTTTTCTTGGAAATCTGTTATAGGAGCATTTGTAATATTTCATTACGCTCTTAGAATTCATTTTTTATGACTCTTTTTTTCTATAAGTTGTGTATGAGTCTTTTTTTTTTCTTTGTGTTTAAATTTCAGTACAAATATATTGAAAAGAAAAAAAATGTGTCTTTAATTATGTATCTTACTTTTAGGAATAAGATTTCATTAATTGCATGCATTTGATTAACTACATTTCATTAATTACAGAAAAAAAAGTGTATTGTACATTAGAGTCCATATGTAGATAAAGTAGAAAATACCTCACCAGGGACATCGGCTCTGTCAGTGCTTTTTTATCTGAAATCAGAATCTTCAACTGTAATCTACCCTTTCAGGCAATACATGGTCTCCTCATGCTACTGCCAACTCCAGGGTGTGTCTTTCAGGCAATATATGGTCTCCTCATGCTACTGCCAACTCCAGGGTGTGTCCTTCAGGCAATATATGGCTCCTCATGCTGATGCCACCTCAAGGTTCTGTCATTGTGCCGCTCTGCAACAACAATTCTAATAACGATGCCTCTGATCTGCATCTTATACTTCTTTACAGTATTATTTCACTGACCCAGCAGACATCCTATTGCGTGTTACAGCAAGGCAAAATGAGGCTCTCTGTAGGCAATTTTTTATAGCGATTCGCAGGGAGTAAATTCGGACCGGAACAAATGTATTCGAATCGAATTCCCAAATGTGTCTCTGTAAAAAAATGGTCAGCTTAGGTATGACCCACAGTTTTAAACAATCAATCTAGTCTTTTAGGCCAATAACTGAATACATTCTCATTCATTCAATTATTGGCCTACAGGACTAGATTGTTTGTAGGCCAATACAGCAGGCAAATGTAGACAGATTTTAAAGCATCACTTTTATAAGTTAATAACTCACAGCTTTTGCGAACATTCAATTTATTAATTGCTGATATTTCATGGTTTTGCCTTCAAAGCAACACATACTTGATTTGGTGACCAGGGGTTTATTTTGGCGTAGTAGTGCACACTGCAATGATATCCAGTTAGAGGCACAAGTTCTCAACCCAGATGTAGAGGCTGGATAGATTTGAAGATTGTCTACTTCTGATACCTTATCATATAGCATTATAGCATGATACCTTATCATGTATCATAACTGGAGATCGATCAGCCATCTCCAACACAGCTACCAGAGAGAGGAACCTGCATAAAACCCCATTCTATTTCAGGCATTTCTTCAGTTTTTAGAATGACCCACTGGAGAGCCAGAAGATCCACCAGTGGGCCCGAGCTACTGACTCAAGGTGACTCTCAGGAAAGTACAAGATGTCTACTCCCTCCCCTGATTACCTGCACATCTTTTGAGCAATTGCAGTGTGGAAGAACCAACTGTGTTCAGAAATAGAGAACCCCTGTTATTCTGCATGGTCAGAGGCTAGCTGATAGAGATGAGCGAACTTCTCAAAAGTTCGATTCGGGCGATTCGCCGAATTTCTCAAAGAAATTCGGGTTCGCCCGAATCGAACTTGAGTGAATCGCTCATTTCTGGTGGGAGCGGGGAGGCCGGCTGCGCTGTCAGCGGGCGGCGGAAGCAGGCTTCTGCTGCCCGCTGACAGCGCAGCCGGCCTCCCCGCTCCCACTAAGCCCTGAAAGGAAAAAAAAAATGCCGGCATGGTGGGAGCGGGGAGGCCGGCTGCGCTGTCAGCGGGCGGCGGAAGCCGTCTTCCGCCGCCCGCGGCTGACAGCGCAGCCGGCCTCCCCGCTCCCACCATGCCGGCATTTTTTTTTTTAAGCAAACACTTATCGGCATGGTGGGAGAGCGGGGAGGCCGGCGCCGCTGTCAGCTGTCATCAGAGGATGCGTCATCAGAAGAAGTGGCTTCCTCTGATGACGCGTCCTCTGATGACAGCTGACAGCGCAGCCGGCCTCCCCGCTCCCATCATGCCGACATTTTTTTTTTTTAATTTAATGGAAAATTCGGTCAACACAAACCACAAAGAATTCGGGTTCGTGCCGAATCAAATTTTCTTTGAAATTCGGAGCGAATTCCGGTTCGTTAGAACCGATGCGCTCATCCCTACTAGCTGAGCAGCGGCTGCAGTCAGCAATGCCATGACACACACTTTGGGGGTCATGCTAATTATTTGGTGAAACCAGTGAGACTTCTGGTGTGCATTGTGGTGTGGATTGCAACCTCTACCCTGGTGAGCATTTTAGTATTTAGACACAAAAACGAACAAAAAAAAATGTTTGTTCTACCCCCCCCCCCCCCCAAATGAACTGTACCTGTGATGGGGCACTTTTAACAGTTAGGTACATCATTTTTTCCAATGAGATAAGGATATTTGTTTTTAAGTTTGGAAACAACAGAACCCTATGGACTATGCAGAGAAAATGGTGAAATCTTTAGCATAGAACATAGGGTTCGTTATTTCCAAAATTAAATTGAGATTAAAAATCTTACATTACTAAATTTTAATAATAATACACCCAAACAGAAAAAATGCCCCATCACGTACAGGTGACTTTTTTGTATTCTTTTGTGTATTATGGCTAAAAAGCTCACCAGGATGCAGGTTCCACACCACAATGCACATCGGTAATGACACTGGCCTCACCAAATGTTTAGCATGACCCCCCACATAGGCCCTTATTTAAGAAGGGATAGCGTCAGGTAGTGGCTGGTTAATGACAGGTAGTGACAGGTAGCGACAGGTAGCGACTGGTGAACGCCGGACACGGCACGCAATTCCACATTTATCAAGCAGAATCTGTTTAGCGACTGGGATAGCGCCATGTAGCGTCTGATTCATCATTTTCACAGCCTCAGCGAACAGCGCCAGTGTTCACCCTTGCACAGCACCAGGTATGACCTCTCGCTACCTGTCGCTCTCCCATACATTTCAATGGACGATCCTTTTCTTCTCTTTAATCAGTTTTTTTTTTCAAAAAAATCACAAATAATTCTGTGACCTCTTCTGGCATTGAAGAAGCAGTTTTTTCATATTTTTTTCATTTTTTATATATTTCCTCAGAAATGACATTACAGGTCTGCCATTAAAGTGTTCATGTTACAATGTTGTTACAATGTAATTCCATATGTTTTCGCTTTGTTACTAGTGGATAGATGCTGGAAAACAGACTTTAATCACACAGCCTCCTGCGCTCTGGGCTTCAAACAAATATTTTTCAGCGCCAGAGATTTGTGAGGCTGTTTTCTTTGCTGAATATGGTGTGAGTCGGTCGCTATGAGCAGTCGCTAACATGCACTCCCATACAGCTCTGTACTGGTCAAATAGCGACTCCTCACAATGTATTCAACATTACTGAACAGCGTCTGAGTCGCTATAAAGTAGTGGCCCGCGGCCGAGCACTGCGACTACTAGCGGGCACTCTGAAAATACCTGCTACAGATGCTCATCTGCCGCTATCTGGCGCTAATGATGAATCAGCCTCCCCGTTTATGATGTCCAGGGAAAAGAGAAGATTGGAGAAGTTTGTGCTGTGAACAATAAACCGGGCTAGAGTGGCACAGCTAACCGTCGCTATCTGCATTTCATATTTGTTCATTTTTAATACACAGAAAACATTGGCAGTCTATCTAACAGACACTGGTTAACGTTTTTACATTACAGTTACAGGATATCACTGCTCTGAACAAAAGGACAAAGCAACAAAGTAAATTGTAGGCTTTGTCACTTGTTCTCAACAAAACACATTTAAAATAAAAAAACACGCATTAAAAAGGCAAGAAATTATTAAAATTACATTTGCCAACATCTAACTCCTGTGTTTACATTCATGACAAGTCACCAAGTCCTGTGCACATTTGTTTAACATTATTTAAGTAAATCACTTCAATGCAGTTCTTATAATTGTGCTCTATGGCAGCTTAAGCTTCAGTGTCACTATAAACTGGCACTGCTTATACAAGCACGCCAGCTGCAATGAAAACGGCGCAGGTATTGAATTCCTCAGTATCTGGCGGACTCATTGGTGCTAATTGAAGCGCAAATTAAAGCTGATGCTTCAAAAATCAGCCACTTAGGGGTCATATTAAATATTTGGTACAGCATGGTGCACTAGTGGTGTACATTGTGGTGTGAATTGCACAGGGCTGTGGAGTCGGTAGATAAATGTTCCGACTCAGACTCCTCAGTTTTTTGTACTTCCGACTCTGACTCCTCTGTATTAATATGTGAATGTATTTTATACATTCCTTGAAGGAAAGAAAGGCAACATACATGTCATTACTTCTAGCAGAGAGAGGTAGTTGGGCAGAAGCTGCCTTCTCCTTTCTGTGTGCTGATCTTCTGCTGAAGATAGGGCAGTGGGAGGATCCAGAAAGGGGCCTTTATTATAAAACATGATTTCCCTAGTAGAATCCCATAGTCATGTTTAAAGTTTAAGCTAACAATCGAAGTTTACACGTTTTTATAGCCTTTTGCTGAATGACAGCAGTTTTTCCAGTGGTACAGCTTCAGTCTTGAACTATTGATCCTCCATTCCCTTCACTTATACAAGTGTCTCTAGTCCTGCAAAAAACATATTTACTTAATCCCTTATCAGTGAGAGGCTAGGTTACCCATGGGTTCCCTGCAACAGCAGAACACAGCACTAGGGATGAGCGAATCGATCCGGACGAACCCGGATTCGATCCGAATTTCAGGAAAAATTCGATTCGGATCGAATCCGAATTTCCCCGCGATTCGATCGCTCGAAGTTTTCCTTTAACATCCATTCATTTACATTACAGGCATTCTAAGATGGCGGACGGGACATGTCCAGACATCAACCCCGCGCCAGTGCAAGCTGGGACAGTCACATGCAGCCTATCAGCAGCCAGCAAGCCCGGTGACGTCACAGCGGTATTTAAGGCCGGCCATCTTGCTTTCCTGCCTCATTTCTCTATTGCATTCGTGAGAGACAGAACGTTGTGTAGCTGAGGGAGAGAGGCAGTTAGACAGGCAGGGACAGACAGGGACAGGCTGGAGACAGGCAGGAGACAGACAGGAGACAGACAGAAAGTCAGCGAAAAAACAGGGAAAGGTAGAAAAATCGGAGGCTGTCACAGGGAGTTTTTTTTTTTTTTTTCATCCAGCCTGACAGGCTTTGTTAGCGTTTTCAGGCTGCTTATACTAACTAACTGTGCATATATACTGAACTGATCTTAAGTCTGCTGTGAGGCATCCCATTCTGTGACTACAGCAGCCTCTGTTTAAGACCATATAACCATTTGCTCTTATTATAATTGAAATTAGCCTGATAAAGACACTTTTGCTGGGCATAGTACTTCTGGACCCTGCCAGGTCCACTTCTGTTGTGGCATCCCATTCTGTGACTACAGCAGCCTCTGTTTAAGACCATATAACCATTTGCTCTTATTATAATTGAAATTAGCCTGATAAAGACACTTTTGCTGGGCATAGTACTTCTGGACCCTGCCAGGTCCACTTCTGTTGTGGCATCCCATTCTGTGACTACAGCAGCCTCTGTTTAAGACCATATAACCATTTGCACTTATTATAATTGAAATTAGCCTGATAAAGACACTTTTGCTGGGCATAGTACTTCTGGACCCTGCCAGGTCCACTTCTGTTGTGGCATCCCATTCTGTGACTACAGCAGCCTCAGTTTAAGACCATATAACCATTTGCTCTTATTATAATTGAAATTAGCCTGATAAAGACACTTTTGCTGGGCATAGTACTTCTGGACCCTGCCAGGTCCACTTCTGTTGTGGCATCCCATTCTGTGACTACAGCAGCCTCTGTTTAAGACCATATAACCATTTGATCTTATTATAATTGAAATTAGCCTGATAAAGACACTTTTGCTGGGCATAGACTTACTGCTGCCTGCCAGGTGCACATCTGTTGTGGCATCCCATTCTGTGACTATAGCAGCCTCTGTTTAAGACCATATAACCATTTGCTCTTATTATAATTGAAATTAGCCTGATAAAGACACTTTTGCTGGGCATAGTACTTCTGGACCCTGCCAGGTCCACTTCTGTTGTGGCATCCCATTCTGTGACTACAGCAGCCTCTGTTTAAGACCATATAACCATTTGATCTTATTATAATTGAAATTAGCCTGATAAAGACAGTTTTGCTGGGCATAGTACTTCTGGACCCTGCCAGGTACACTTCTGTTGTGGCATCCCATTCTGTGACTACAGCAGCCTCTGTTTAAGACCATATAACCATTTGCTCTTATTATAATTGAAATTAGCCTGATAAAGACACTTTTGCTGGGCATAGTACTTCTGGACCCTGCCAGGTCCACTTCTGTTGTGGCATCCCATTCTGTGACTACAGCAGCCTCTGTTTAAGACCATATAACCATTTGCTCTTATTATAATTGAAATTAGCCTGATAAAGACACTTGCTGGGCATAGTACTTCTGGACCCTGCCAGGTCCACTTCTGTTGTGGCATCCCATTCTGTGACTACAGCAGCCTCTGTTTAAGACCATATAACCATTTGCTCTTATTATAATTGAAATTAGCCTGATAAAGACACTTTTGCTGGACATAGTACTTCTGGACCCTGCCAGGTCCACTTCTGTTGTGGCATCCCATTCTGTGACTACAGCAGCCTCTGTTTAAGACCATATAACCATTTGCAATTATTATAATTGAAATTAGCCTGATAAAGACACTTTTGCTGGGCATAGTACTTCTGGACCCTGCCAGGTCCACTTCTGTTGTGGCATCCCATTCTGTGACTACAGCAGCCTCTGTTTAAGACCATATAACCATTTGCTCTTATTATAATTGAAATTAGCCTGATAAAGACACTTTTGCTGGGCATAGTACTTCTGGACCCTGCCAGGTCCACTTCTGTTGTGGCATCCCATTCTGTGACTACAGCAGCCTCTGTTTAAGACCATATAACCATTTGCTCTTATTATAATTGAAATTAGCCTGATAAAGACACTTTTGCTGGGCATAGTACTTCTGGACCCTGCCAGGTCCACTTCTGTTGTGGCATCCCATTCTGTGACTACAGCAGCCTCTGTTTAAGACCATATAACCATTTGCTCTTATTATAATTGAAATTAGCCTGATAAAGACACTTTTGCTGGGCATAGTACTTCTGGACCCTGCCAGGTCCACTTCTGTTGTGGCATCCCATTCTGTGACTACATCAGCCTCTGTTTAAGACCATATAACCATTTGATCTTATTATAATTGAAATTAGCCTGATAAAGACACTTTTGCTGGGCATAGTACTTCTGGACCCTGCCAGGTCCACTTCTGTTGTGGCATTCCATTCTGTGACTACAGCAGCCTCTGTTTAAGACCATATAACCATTTGCTCTTATTATAATTGAAATTAGCCTGATAAAGACACTTGCTGGGCATAGTACTTCTGGACCCTGCCAGGTCCACTTCTGTTGTGGCATCCCATTCTGTGACTACAGCAGCCTCTGTTTAAGACCATATAACCATTTGATCTTATTATAATTGAAATTAGCCTGATAAAGACACTTTTGCTGGGCATAGACTTACTGCTGCCTGCCGGTGCACTTCTGTTGTGGCATCCCATTCTGTGACTATAGCAGCCTCTGTTTAAGACCATATAACCATTTGCTCTTATTATAATTGAAATTAGCCTGATAAAGACACTTTTGCTGGGCATAGTACTTCTGGACCCTGCCAGGTCCACTTCTGTTGTGGCATCCCATTCTGTGACTACAGCAGCCTCTGTTTAAGACCATATAACCATTTGCACTTATTATAATTGAAATTAGCCTGATAAAGACACTTTTGCTGGGCATAGTACTTCTGGACCCTGCCAGGTCCACTTCTGTTGTGGCATCCCATTCTGTGACTACAGCAGCCTCTGTTTAAGACCATATAACCATTTGCTCTTATTATAATTGAAGTTAGCCTGATAAAGACACTTTTGCTGGGCATAGTACTTCTGGACCCTGCCAGGTCCACTTCTGTTGTGGCATCCCATTCTGTGACTACAGCAGCCTCTGTTTAAGACCATATAACCATTTGCTCTTATTATAATTGAAATTAGCCTGATAAAGACACTTTTGCTGGGCATAGTACTTCTGGACCCTGCCAGGTCCACTTCTGTTGTGGCATCCCATTCTGTGACTACAGCAGCCTCTGTTTAAGACCATATAACCATTTGCACTTATTATAATTGAAATTAGCCTGATAAAGACACTTGCTGGGCATAGTACTTCTGGACCCTGCCAGGTCCACTTCTGTTGTGGCATCCCATTCTGTGACTACAGCAGCCTCTGTTTAAGACCATATAACCATTTGCTCTTATTATAATTGAAATTAGCCTGATAAAGACACTTTTGCTGGGCATAGTACTTCTGGACCCTGCCAGGTCCACTTCTGTTGTGGCATCCCATTCTGTGACTACAGCAGCCTCTGTTTAAGACCATATAACCATTTGCACTTATTATAATTGAAATTAGCCTGATAAAGACACTTTTGCTGGGCATAGACTTACTGCTGCCTGCCAGGTGCACTTCTGTTGGGGCATCCCATTCTGTAACATAGCATACCCCTCTTTATTTACACTAAGCAGCTCTCTTATTTACACTAAGCAGGCCTGTTGGAGGCTGAGTGTTACTGCTCACTTTTGGTGTGCATTATATTCTGTTTCATATAGACCCACCGCTGCCCGGGGGTACTTTAAATATCACCTACTACCACGCCATTTAGACTATGTCGGGCAGACAAGTGCCTGGAAGTGAAAAGAGGAGTGGCAGAGGCCAAGATTCCGCAGGCAGAGCTCGCATCAGACTGGGGGCCAGTAGCAGCAGGAGTCACGCTGAGAGACCTAATCTGCCAGTATCTGCTAGCGGTCGGGTCTCCACCAGTAACGCATCTGCCGTGGTAGATTGGTTGACGCGCTCATCAACAACATCATCACAACTTACGTCTGAGACCCCCAGTCTAGGGTTGGTAGGTTCCTCTGACACAACCCTGAGTTGGCATGCCCCGAGAGCAGTCCCTGTCCTCCCATTGCCTCTGTCCTACGCCGTTCCCTCCCCCAGCGACGTATCCTATGCTTTGGGTTCAGCTCCACTCTTTAGTGAGGAGGACGATCAGATACAGGAGGACAGTCAGCAGCTACTGCCCAGCCAAGAAATGGAGGTGGCTTCTTTAGCTATGCAGACAAATAGTGATGTGGACAGTGCCGTGGGTGCTGCGAGCGTTCCAGCTCCTGCGCCAGACACTGTTGACGAATCCACGAACATCAGTGACGTACAGCCACAACTCGGTGATGATGATGATGACGATGAAGCCGATCGCACTTGGGAGCCGGGTGATGAAGGGGCTTCATCGTCATCATCAGGAGAAGAGGGGCGCAGGTTGCCCCGGAGTCAGCAGCTGAGGCAGCAAGGTGGTAGCAGTCAGCATGGGGGCACAATTCCAAAGGCTGGAGCCGGCCGGGGCCGGGGCCGGGGTAGAGCACCTGCTGTGCGGCAGTCTACCTTATCGGGAGGTAGTGGAGCAGGGGTTCCTGGAGTTGGCAACAGCAGCAGTGAATCAGTGAGGCCAGGGGGTGGGAAAAGTAGCTACTCGGCAGTGTGGCAGTTTTTCCTGAGGCATCCGCAGGAGGGTAACATGGCCACATGCAAGATATGTAGGCAAAAGGTGAAGCGTGGCCAGGGTCCAAATGTTGGCACCACGGCCCTGCGTCAACATATGATGCGTCACCATAAAACGACCTGGGAGAACCGAGGCTCCCAAGGGGTGGTCCAGTCTGCTTCCTCACCAAGTGAGCTCCCAATTTCTGCCAGCCAAGGCTCCAGCACCTCAGCCGAAGGCAGCTGTGCGTCATACCCATCCTCTGTCGCTCCTGCTCCTCCTCCTCCAAGTCATGCATCCCGCCAGCAATCCATCAGCGAAGCCATGTCCAAGAGACAGCAGTATGCGCCCACTCATCCTACGGCGCAGAAGCTGAATGTGCTCCTGTCCAAGTTGCTGGTGCTGCAGTCGATCCCTTTTCAGGTGGTGGAATCTGCACCTTTCAGAGAACTGATGGCTTGTGCTGAGCCGAGGTGGAGAGTCCCAAGCCGTCATTTCTTTGCCAAGAAGGCAGTACCAGCGCTGCACACTTTTGTTGAACAGAAGGTGGGCCAGTCCTTGAGCCTGTCGGTGTGTAGCAAAATACATGACAGCGCCGACATCTGGAGCTGTAACTACGGTCAGGGGCAGTACATGTCGTTTACGGCCCACTGGGTGAATGTGGTCCCTTTGCAGCAGCAGCAGCAACTTGGACAGGTCACGCCGCTTCGGCCTCCGCGCTCTCTGCCCATTGGGCCTGTGACACCGTGCGACTTGGCCTCCTCATCCTCCGCCATCTCCTCACCCTCCACTGTAGGCTCAAGTCTCAGTGCCCCTCCAGTCTACCATGTGTGCAGGGCACGGAGGTGTCACGCAGTGCTTCACATGGTTTGTCTTGGCGAACGGAGTCACACAGGGGAGGAACTGCTTAAATGTATTCATCAGGAAATCCAAACATGGCTTACTCCGAGAAAACTTAAAATGGGAATCATGGTTACCGACAATGGGAAGAACATTTTGTCTGCGCTGCGCCAAGGAAGCCTGACCCATGCCCCCTGCATGGCTCACGTCTTCAATCTGGTTGTCAAGCGGTTTCTGAAGTGTTCCCCCCATCTGCAAGACATCCTAACAACTTCAAGGAAACTTTGCATGCACTTCAGCCACTCCTACACCGCCAAACACACCCTTCTTGAGCTACAGCGTCAGAATGGTATCCCCCAACATAGTCTGATTTGCGATGTTTCCACCCGTTGGAATTCCACCCTTCACATGTTGGACCGATTATATGAACAGAGAAAAGCCCTCACGGATTTCCTGATGATCCAAGCAGATAGGGGGACTCCCCTGTGTAACTTCAATGTCAACCAGTGGCAGCTCATACGTGACACCTGCCGTTTGCTCAGGCCCTTTGAGGAAGCCACTTTATTTGTCAGTCGGCAGGATTACGGGATGAACGACGTGATTCCACTGCTTCATGTACTACAGCACATGTTGGAAACCATGGCTGGTCAGGGCACTGGAGACATGGCGTTTACATCTTACGGCCACATGAACCCCGTTGGAGCTGAACTGGAGGAGGAGGAGGAAGAGGAGGAGGAGGAGTTGCCCAGCGAAACACAGTTTAGGCTTGGCGAAATGGCTGGTTTATCTAGTCAGCGGACAGGAGAGGAGGAGCAGGAGCAGCCAGAGGAGCTAGAGGTTTTTGAGGAAGGCGAGACAGAGGACCCGGGCACACCGTGGCAGTATGCAGTGGAGATGGAGACAGGTAGTCCATCCGAGTCACTTGCGCAAATGGCACGAAGCATGCTCACGTGCTTGCGTAGTGACCCCAGAATTGTTTCCATCTGTCGGCGGGATGACTTCTGGCTGTCCACCTTATTGGACCCTCGCTTCCGGCACAAAATGGGGGCATTTTTTAAACCCACCAAGAGGGAGGACAAACTGAACTACTACAAAGACATTCTACGTAGGCAGTTGGCCGATGCCTATCTGCGCCATGGTCCATACTCTCGCAGGTCTGACTCGAGGGGACCTCTGCGCTCACCTTCCACTGCCATGCCGCTGGGGGGGTTGGCAGGAGCAGCAGCAGCAGCTCCATCAGCAGCAGCAGCCTCAGTCTTCAGTCGCTAATGAGTAGCTTTCTACACCCGCATAGTGAGGCTACTCATGAGCAGCAGGAAGACCTGGAGCAGGACCTCAACCAGCAGGTCATGTCATACTTTGACATGACCATGCCAACACACCTTGAGGATCCGCTGGACTTCTGGGCAGCCAAACTTGATTTGTGGCCGCAACTAGCAGAGTTTGCCCTGGAAAAGCTGTCCTGCCCGGCAAGTAGCGTGCCATCTGAGCGGGTGTTTAGTGCGGCGGGGGCCATAGTTACGGCGAGGAGAACTCGTCTGTCAACTAAAAATGTGGAGAGACTCACCTTTGTCAAAATGAATCAGGGACGGATCAGCCAGGATTTCCACCCACCAATGCCTGATGCATGCGACTAGATTCAGCATGGTGCCACGTTTTACACTTTCCAAATGGTGCAAAACATATTTATGTCTTTAGGCCATTTTTTGGGCTCCTGCTGCTGCTGCTGCCAACTTCTGCCAACTCCAGGGTGTGATTCATCCAATTTTTGGGCTCCTGAAGCCAACCCCAGGGTCTCTTTAAAGTAATATTTGGGCTCCTGCTGCTGCTGCTGTCAACTCCTGCCAACTCCAGGGTGTGATTCATCCAATTTTTGGGCTCCTGAAGCCAACTCCAGTGTATATTTGGGCTCCTGCTGCTGCTGCTGCTGCCAACTCCAGTGTGTGATTCATCCAATTTTTGGGCTCCTGAAGCCAACTCCAGTGTATATTTGGGCTCCTGCTGCTGCTGCTGCCAACTCCAGGGTGTGAATCATCCAATTTTTGGGCTCCTGAAGCCAACCCCAGGGTCTCTTTAAAGTAATGTTTGGGCTCCTGCTGCTGCTGCTGTCAACTCCTGCCAACTCCAGGGTGTGATTCATCCAATTGTTGGGCTCCTGAAGCCAACCCCAGGGTCTCTTTAAAGTAATATTTGGGCTCCTGCTGCTGCTGCTGCCAACTCCTGCCAACTCCAGGGTGTGATTCATCCAATTTTTGGGCTCCTGAAGCCAACTCCAGTGTATATTTGGGCTCCTGCTGCTGCTGCTGCCAACTCCAGTGTGTGATTCATCCAATTTTTGGGCTCCTGAAGCCAACTCCAGTGTATATTTGGGCTCCTGCTGCTGCTGCTGCCAACTCCAGGGTGTGATTCATCCAATTTTTGGGCTCCTGAAGCCAACCCCAGGGTCTCTTTAAAGTAATGTTTGGGCTCCTGCTGCTGCTGCTGCCAACTTCTGCCAACTCCAGGGTGTGATTCATCCAATCTTTGTGCTCCTGAAGCTAACCCCAGGGTCTCTTTAAAGTAATATTTGGGCTCCTGCTGCTGCTGCTGTCAACTCCTGCCAACTCCAGGGTGTGATTCATCCAATTGTTGGGCTCCTGAAGCCAACCCCAGGGTCTCTTTAAAGTAATGTTTGTGCTCCTGCTGCTGCTGCTGCCAACTTCTGCCAACTCCAGGGTGTGATTCATCCAATTTTTGGGCTCCTGAAGCCAACCCCAGGGTCTCTTTAAAGTAATGTCTGGGCTCCTGCTGCTGCTGCTGCTGTCAACTCCTGCCAACTCCAGGGTGTGATTCATCCAATTGTTGGGCTCCTGAAGCCAACCCCAGGGTCTCTTTAAAGTAATATTTGGGCTCCTGCTGCTGCTGCTGTCAACTCCTGCCAACTCCAGGGTGTGATTCATCCAATTTTTGGGCTCCTGAAGCCAACTCCAGTGTATATTTGGGCTCCTGCTGCTGCTGCCAACTCCAGTGTGTGATTCATCCAATTTTTGGGCTCCTGAAGCCAACTCCAGTGTATATTTGGGCTCCTGCTGCTGCTGCTGCTGCCAACTCCAGTGTGTGAATCATCCAATTTTTGGGCTCCTGAAGCCAACCCCAGGGTCTCTTTAAAGTAATGTTTGGGCTCCTGCTGCTGCTGCTGTCAACTCCTGCCAACTCCAGGGTGTGATTCATCCAATTTTTGGGCTCCTGAAGCCAACTCCAGTGTATATTTGGGCTCCTGCTGCTGCTGCCAACTCCAGGGTGTGAATCATCCAATTTTTGGGCTCCTGAAGCCAACCCCAGGGTCTCTTTAAAGTAATATTTGGGCTCCTGCTGCTGCTGCTGCCAACTTCTGCCAACTCCAGGGTGTGATTCATCCAATTTTTGGGCTCCTGAAGCCAACTCCAGTGTATATTTGGGCTCCTGCTGCTGCTGCTGCCAACTCCAGGGTGTGAATCATCCAATTTTTGGGCTCCTGAAGCCAACCCCAGTGTCTCTTTAAAGTAATATTTGGGCTCCTGCTGCTGCCAACTCCAGGGTGTGATTTATCCAATTTTTGGGCTCCTGAAGCCAACCCCAGTGTCTCTTTAAAGTAATGTTTGGGCTCCTGCTGCTGCTGCCAACTCCAGGGTGTGATTCATCCAATTTTTGGGCTCCTGCTGCTGCCAACTCCAGTGTCTCTTTAAAGCAATGTTTGGGCTCCTTCTGCCCCTCATAGTGATGCCACTTCAACTCTCTGCAATTGTGCCGCTCTGCGATTCTATTAGCGATGCCTCTGATCTGCATGTGATATTTCTTCAAAGTATTATTTAACTAACCCAGCACGCATCCTGTGCGTGTTACAGCAAGGCAGAATGGTTTACAACCCTAATGAGGCTCTAGGAGGCTCAGAAATAGCCGTTTTTAATAGCGATTCGTTGCGAATTTATTCGGGTCGAAACGATTTTTGTTGGAAAATTCGGCGAATCAGTCGAATCGAATTTTTCAAAAGTTCACTCATCTCTACACAGCACTATGCAAAGTATAAGTATTGCCGCTTCTAATTGTGTGTTGCGTGCCATATAGTGAAGCACATGAAAAGAATGCTTCTTCACGGTCACTTAACGTGTTCGTTTTGCGGTTACGTGAGGCACTGCATGCATTGGTCTTTATTCTTACAATAGAGAAGTCATTAATTATAACTTTTTGTGAATTGGGACATTTAACCTTGCTAAATCAAAATTTAGTAGGAGTCGGAGTCGGTGCATTGTTTGCCGACTCCGAATCCAGGTACCCAAAATTTCCTCCGACTCCGACTCCTCGACTCCGACTCCACAGCCCTGGAATTGCAACCTGCATCTTGATGAGCTTTTCAATTTTAACTCACAAGAAATTGCAATAAAAATGTTTTGTTTTATGAAAAATCACATGTACCTGCAATGAAGCATTTTTTACAGCAGAGGTATATTTTCCCAGTGAATTATATTTAGGAATTTTGAATCAGCAGGGTCCTATGGGGTATGCAGAAAAAAATGTCGATATAGTCTGCATAGCCCTCAATGGAAAAATGATACACATCAGTTTTAAAAAGCCCCATTGTGACTGCAGGTATTTTAGGAAAAAATGGAATGCCACTATTTTATTGCACTTGCAATGTATTAAAATTAAAACGCTCACTGATTGAGATCACACTGCATGCACATTGCTGGTGCACCATGCTTTACCAAATAATTAGCACAACCCCTCCTTTCCACCTTCTTCTTGCTTTAGGAGTTGTTACTGGCACGCATAATTCTATGGCTTTATAGGGCTGTGCAGCAGGTGTGTTTTTGCTATTTTTTTATATAATTAGACAGTATTTTTATTAATGGTGTCGTGCCATCACTTGGTAAATGTTTCCTTAATACTGTATTTGTAATATGATTTCAGTTTAAAATGTCAGTTGAAATAAAAATATTGTACAGTATGTATATGCACAGTCTCTGAAATCATTTTATTTAGGACTATCGTTTTAAGTTATGTTCTAGCAAACTTTTGATTAAATAAGTTCAAAGCAGTGCTGATTTCAGTCGATTTATTAACATTCTTAAGACTTTCTTCACATCTCGATTTCGAAAGGTATAAATAAAAGGATTAATCATTGGTGTAACAGCCGTGTACATGAGGGATAAATATTTACCATAATTACTACCTGTTGGTTTGACATAAATCGTCATGCCTGTTCCATAGTAGAGGCTGGCTACAATGAGGTGAGAAGTACAGGTGGAGAAGGCTTTCTGCTTGCCCTTTTTACTCTTAATATTGGAAATGGCCACAATGATATGGACATATAATCCTATAATTATAAGAAAGGGCGAAATGACATCTAAAATGGCCGCAACACTTGTAGACACACTGCTGATAAAAGTATCAGAACATGACAAATTTTGCAGGGGAGCCAAGTCACAGAAAAAGTGATCGATCACGTTAGGACCACAGAAGGTTAGTTGTGCTGTGCAGATTGTGGGGAGTAACGCAGTACCAAATCCAATGATCCATGGAAAAATGGCTAACTTAATGCACAAATTGGGGCTCATTACTGTTGAATAACGTAAGGGACTGTTAATAGCCAAATGACGGTCAAAGACCATCACAACGAGCATATAACACTCAGTCACACCCAAAGAGACGAAGACATACATTTGGACGAAGCATCCACTAAAGGAGATCATATTGTATGCTGCAATTAGGTTAGATAATAGTTTTGGGATAGTAACAGACACAAACATGATCTCTAACCCAGAGAATATGCTAATAAAAAAGTACATTGGGGTGTGAAGTGAAGAGTGCGTTTTAACAAGACCAATAATGAAGAGGTTGCCCATAATACATGTAATGTAAGTCAGTATAATAGCAAACAGGAACAAGTTTTGAAGGTCATGTAGGTCTACAAACGCCAACAGAATAAAATCTGTTACAGTGCTCTTATTCATTTTCTTTTTTTTAAAAAAGCAGTCTAATATTTGTAGATTACCGTATTAACTCTGAATTTAGGCCTTTCCAATTTGTTTTAATTTAAAACATATTCACTTTTTTGTATAGTGCAACGGTGTCTTCTTCTGGGTAAAAATAAGCAAAATACAGTAGATTGGCCATAATATGAAAAATATGGTTCTCTGTATTTGAATGGCCATCTGTTTAAAAATTTCACTCATCTTCCAAATACATTCGAATAAAATAGACCATTCTTTTGATTCTTTTTTTCTTGGTATCAGTTCAGTCTAATATTCCACAAATTAGATGATGAAATCATTCACTAAGAAAAAAATACAGGGGGACACCTGCATTACAGCCCCCAAAAAAATAGCTTGTTGCATCCTGCACAATCTATGCTTCGAACATAGGGTGCCCCCCCAGAAAACATTGAAATGGAGGATGATGGAAGTCAGTAGAGTAGCAAACAGGAACACGCTTTGAGGGTCATTTAGGTCTACAAACACCAGCAGAATAAAATCTGTTACAATGCTCTTATTCATTTTCTTTTTTTCGAAAATCAGTCTAATATTTGTAGCTCATTAACTCTGAATTTGGGCCCTTCGATTTTGTTTTAATTTAAAACATATTCACTTTTTTTGTATAGGGCAACGTTGTCCTCTTCTGGGTAAAAACAAGTAAAATACAGTAGATTGGCCATAATATGAATAAAAAAAAATGTTTCTCTGTTTTTGAATGGCCATCTATTTAAAGGTTTCACACATTTTCCAAATACATTCGAATAAAATAGGCCATTCTTTTGATTATTTTTTTCTTGGTATCAGTTCAGTCTAATATTCCACAAATTAGATGAAGGAATTATTCACTAAGAAAAAAAAATACAGGGGGACACCTGCATTACAGCCCCGAAAAAGTATCAAAGATTATAGTTGCGTGTTGCATCCTGCACAATCTATGCTTCGAACATAGGGTGCCCCCCCAGAAAACGTTGAAATGGAGGATGATGGAAGTCAGTAGAATAGCAAACAGGAACACGATTTGAGGGTCATTTAGGTCTACAAACACCAGCAGGATAAAATCTGTTACAATGCTCTTATTCATTTTCTTTTTTTCGAAAAGCAGTCTAATATTTGTAGATCATTAACTCTGAATTTGGGCCCTTCGATTTGTTTTAATTTAAATTATAATCACTTTTTTTTGTATAGGGCAACGTTGTTCTCTTCTGGGTAAAAACAAGTAAAATACAGTAGATTGGCCATAATATGAAAAAAAAATGTTTCTCTGTTTTTTGAATGGCCATCTATTTAAAGGTTTCACACATTTTCCAAATACATTTAAAAAAAATAGGCCATTCTTTTGATTATTTTTTTCTTGGCATCAGTTCAGTCTAATATTCCACAAATTAGATGATGGGAATATTCACTAAGAAAAAAAAATACAGGGGGACACCTGCATTACAGCCCCGAAAAAGTATCAAAGATTATAGTTGCTGTAAGTGAACATTGTAACAACTGCCCACATTACCTTACCTTGACATTTTCCTTACAGTGAGCAGGGATTCCCAAACACAGCTGATCAATAATAGTAAAATATATCTCATTAAAAAAACAAAAAACAAATGTTAAATCTCTGGTATGGTGGTTTATGTGTGGTTGTGAGCAACTGGGCCGGTTAAACATTATGAAGATAGACAGTCCACGGATATGAATGTTACACTTGGCCACAAAACAGTGGGCTAAAAAGCTGACATAACTGCGTACTTTACTGCTGACTTATATCCTTCTTCAGTACCTTCTTTGTTACTTTCATGCTTTGTTTTCATTTATCAGTTCTTGCTTTCCTCCCTCATTCCTGCATTACTGCATGCTTCCCCTCATTTCTGCCTGCAGTGCTGAATGCTTCTATTCCTTCCTTCCTGCATTGCTGCATGCATCTCTTCCTCCCTTCCTGCAGAACTGCATGCTTTTCTTTCTCCCTTTCTACGCTGCTGCATGAATCACTTCCTTCCTTCCTGCAGTGCTGAATTCTTTTCGTCCTCCCTCCCGGCAGTGCTGTATGCTTCTCTTTCTCCCTTCCTGTAGTACTGCATTAATCTCTTCCTCCCTTCCTGCAGTACTGCATGCTTCTCTTTCTCCCTTCCTGTAGTACCGCATTAATCTCTTCCTCCCTTCCTGCAGTACTGCATGCTTCTCTTTCTCCCTTCCTGTAGTACTGCATTAATCTCTTCCTCCCTTCCTGCAGTACTGCATGCTTCTCTTTCTCCCTTCCTGTAGTACTGCATTAATCTCTTCCTCCCTTCCTGCAGTACTGCATGCTTCTCTTTCTCCCTTCCTGTAGTACTGCATTAATCTCTTCCTCCCTTCCTGCAGTACTGCATGCTTCTCCTTCTCCCTTCCTGCAGTACTACATAAATATCTTCCTCCCTTCCTGCAGTACTGCAAGCTTCTCTTTCTCCCTTCCTGCATGCTGCATGCTTCTCTTTCTCCCTTCATGCAGTACTGAATGATTCTTTTCCTCCCTTCCTGCAGTCCTGCATGCTGAATGGTTTACTTTTGTGCTTGATGGTTAGAGTATGTTGTAATGATGAAATGACGTTTGATTGGCTAATTATTCAATTTACCAAGAAATGTCTAGTTCCCTTTCCCCTCACTATCTGTTCAGTGGGAACATGTTTCCTTGCGCCATCAGGTCTGTCCCAGTTTCGCCAGTATCAGTGCGCAACACTACAGTGCTATGGCGGCCATTTACAGCTTTGCAGCAAAATGGATAATCAGCAGTAAACCTGCGAATACGTGACGGCTTAGTAAACTACCCCCTTAATGTTAGAAGCCCCCTTTAACAGAATAATGTATTTTCACAGTGAAAGAATGATTCCTCTTTAATGCCCTTAAAGCAGAACAAAACCTAGCAGTGGCCGGTGTGACAGAGTGTCTGGACAAGTCATAGAGGGTGTGTATATCTGCCCAAGATTCCTTGTATCTGTCAGGTAAAGCAACCAGGAAGTTCGAAACTAGGGATCTAGGATCTCTAGTTTAGGCTTTGGGTAAAAACCCGTTTACAGGGCCTGTGTTGCTGGAGTGGGGAAGAGAGGGTGGGCCCCACTCCACCCGGACAGTCCGGGTCTTTGGGCTGTCTGATTAGTCCAAGGTGTGCTTGCCTGATAGAAGGAGGGAGTTCACACACACTCTGTCTCTCTCATCCTGGGAGCAGGACATCTGCTAGGAGCCTGTGGGAGCATTGCCGGTGGTATGTTATGATCTGTTATGTTATGGTGCCCGGTACTAGTCAGGAGCACCTAATGTTTAGTTAGAGCCGGACAGGCATAGGATTTCTTTTGTTTAGTTTTGTTTCACTTTATACCACAATCTGGCAATAAAACTGGCTGAGTTAAATGATCCTTTCTTGTTCTGTGGACTTTGTGCCTGCTGAAAGTGTGCCCGTCTACCCAGGAGACGACTAACCCTCTACCTAACCCCTTACACCGGTCCAGAATCTAAAAGATTCCAGGGCCAGCCACTGGCACATGAGCAGGCTCTAAGAGCCCTTTGCCGTATTTACTTTTATTTCAGCAAATGGCTTTGATTATTTTCAGTGGGGAACATGCGCTGCCACATCCCTTGCATCCCCAGCATTGTGCACGCTCACCTGTCAAGTCTATGAGAGCCTCCTGCTGAATGAGATGATCACGGCAGGCGTCTCTCATTGGACAAATCATGTAATATTAGAGTGGAAGAATTTTCCTTTTCTTTATGGTATAACATAGTTATAGGGCTCGATTCAACAAAGGTAGAAATAAATTTGTGTTGCTCGAAAAATCGGATCGCATGCGTAAATTTGTAACTTTTTCGAGTGATTCAGAAAAGGGGTTGAATTAAATACGTGCACTCGAAAATGCAATCATAAAATTTTCTAATCACTCGTAAAATTTTCAAGATGCTTGTAAAATTATTGGAAAATGTACTCGATTTTTTTTCTATTGTTTAGTATTGTTTTCTGACTGCTGCATGGTGTTGTAAGGTTTTTTAATGGGTAAATGTAAATGCATATTTTTTTTCAACTTTTTAAGTTGCTTGTGTAGCTGTATGTACATGGCTAACATTGTGGATACATGTAATAAAGAGGCAAGGTATGCTGCTGTATTGGAAGTACTAATTAAACAGTAATATTTGTAAGAGGCATGTATGTAGGTTTTTTTTTGGGGGGGGGGGGTTTGGTTGGATTGGCAGGGACCTGTATTAAAAAGGTTTCCTTTAATGCAGAAATGTGGCCATTGTTTTCTATACAAAGCTTGCTCACATAGCGCCACGTGTCCCTGGGTGCAGGGTGCAGCTCTTTGCTAGCTTTAACCTCATGGTACGTCATTCTTATGCTTACTCTATAACATGGACCAAAACCCAGGATTTTGACTATTCTGGGTTTTGGTGCCCCGCAGTGTAAAAACCCAAAGGTCGACCACTCCCATGTACCTTCCCCTGTTCTTATGGAACTTTTTACTACTAGTAAAAAGGGGTAAAAAGTTCAATATTTTTCGTCTTCCTAACTAGTGATTCACAAACAGTGGAATTCTCAGGCTTTCTTCTTATGAATTGAATTTTTTACTACCATTAGAGTTTACTACCATTGCAAAGAAAGTAGAAGGGCTCCATTGTGAGAAAGAGGAAAATGAGTTTTCTCCTGCTGAAAGCTGCATCAAAAAACTTGTGTGTGGCTCATCCAGTCCACCTGAATCAGTAGTAAAATTTTCGATCTACTAATTTGTTTCGCACTTTTACAGTCGCAATCGAATTTAATTCGAGTGACTCGTGTTTTACAATGGTTCCAGGTTGCTGAATCACTCGTAAAAATAACTATCGCAAAATCGCAACTTTTTAAGCACAAAACACACGAAAAATCAATTTTCTACCTTTGTTGAATCAAGCCCATAGAGTTAAAGTGATCCTATACTCAGAAGAGAAGTTTATAAGACTTATTTACAATGTGGGCCTCCTAGCGTTATGTGGCTTTAGCTCAAGCTTCATAGCGATGGCATTCCCGTCTTATCTGGCGCTGTGCTTTGTACTACATTGTCGTTAGCAGTCCTGTGCCGAACGCTACTAATTAATTATGAGGTTTATTTATCAAGGGATAGCGCAAGGTAGCGCCTCGTAGCGGCAGGCAGCATCTGGTGAACGCTGGGCGCTGTATGCAAAACCACATTTATGAAGACAATTCTGGTGAGCGACTCTAACAGCGTCTGATTCATCATTACAGGCGGCTCAGTGTATAGCGCCGGCGCTCTAGCTTCCAGAGTGCCAGGTATTACCCGTCGCTACCTGTCGCTCTCCCATACATTTCAATGGAAGTTCCTTTTCTTCTGTTTAAACAGAGTTTTTTGTTTTTATTTTTGTTTTTCTCTCAAATAATTGTGTCACCTCTCCTGGCCTAAAAGAAAGTCCTTTTTTGTAAATCTTTGTGATTTTTTATATTTTTATGCAGAATTGTCATTACAGGTCTGGCATTAAACTATTAATGTCACAATGTTATAACAATGTCATTCCATGTGTTTTCGCTTTGTTACAGGTGGATATGTGTTCAAAAACAGACTTTAATCACACAGCATCTGGCGCTCTATGCTACAGCGTCCAGATCCAGAGCGCAGACGCTGTGGGTGTTTTTTGGTTGAATATGGTGAGTCGCTGAGAGTCGATCACACTAAGGGCCTTATTTATCAAGGGATAGCGCCAGGTAGTGTCTCACTAGCGCCAGGTAGCGCCAGCTATCGGCGGCTACCGACTCCAGAACGCCAGGCTGCGGACACAATCACGCATTTATCACGCTAAATGAGGCTAGCGCCGGCGAGAGCGTCAGCTAGCGCGGGATTCATCATGTTGCAGACTTCAGCGAGCAGCGCCGCTGCTAATCCCATCACAGCGCCAGGTATGACCTCTCGCTACCTGGCGCTCTCCAATGCATTTCAATGGAGCAATCTTTAAATATTCATAATAAATTGATATTAATTTTTTTTTTCTTTTTTAAATGTCAAAAATTCTGTGACCACTTCTGCAATGTTAGATATTTTTTTTAAGGTAATAAAAATAAAAAATAAAAAATTGTGCAGAATTGATATTACAGGTCTGATATTAATGTATTCATATTACAAAATGTTTATAAAAACATGTTTATTTTTTTTTAACAAAAATATGGTTGTTTGGGGGTTAAAAAACTACTTTTAACACATCGCCGCCAGCGCTCTGGGCTTTAAACAAGCATTTTACAGCGCGAGAATTTTTTGAGCGTGATTTGTTAATGAATATGCTGGGAGCCGTTCGCTATGGCCATTCGCTGTCATGCGCTCCAATACAGCGCGGAACCTGTCAAACAGCGACTCCTAACCCCGTATTCAACATTACCACACACCGACTGAGTCGCTGTCAACAACCGAACAACGGCCAAGCACAGCGACTACTAGCGGGCGCTGTGAAAATCACGCTACTGTCGCTACCTGGCGCTATTAATAAATCGGCCTCTTAGACGCTAGCTGGCGACCTCGACGCCGCGGCCATTTTTCCCCCTCTTAAATCCTGCACTGAGCGCTTCTGAGGTCAAAAAGTGTCGCTGTGTAGTTAAGGCTCCTCGTCACTTTCTATCCTCAGTCCAGGGCCCCAAAACAGCCTGTGTTTTTTTTTTTTACTAAAGCCTTTGCCCAAAATTAAAAAAAAAAACAAAGGGCCTTATTTATGATGTTCACTAAGATGTAAACTTCAGATAACACCCGAAGCACACCTAAATGTAAACATGCTTTACCAAATCTTTAGCAAGGCCCCGGATTACCTGGAGGTCCGTCTTAATAGAGTTTTCCACCCAACGACTACACTGGGACAATTCTACAGGTGAGGTCTATCATTTTTATGATTGTTGTTGATATTTTATATCAAAAAAGACAAGATTCGAAGTGGCTTCACCCCTCACAATGCAAGGCCCTAAGCCTGACCTGACCACCTGCTCCTTTCATCCCTTTTCATCCCACCTTATCCCTCAACTTTTTCCAACTGGTCATTTTCCCACCATCTCACTCCCCTCCTCTCTCCAACACCACAACCTCTGTAAATAATCTTACAACAACTGCAACTCCTCAAGCTCGATGCCTGGGCATTGTTCTGGACTCTCTCATTCATATCCCGTCTGGATTACTGCAATATCCTTCTTTGTGGGGTACCAACTAACAGACTGGCACCCCTCCAATCTATCCTGAACTCTGCTGCTCGCCTCATCCATCTCTCCTCTCGCTCCTCCAGTTCTGCGCCTCTCTGCCAATCCCTACACTGGCTGCCAGTCCCACAGTGAATCCTGTTCAAAACTCTAACTCTCGCATATGAAGCTCTCTCCAACCAGGCCCCTCCCTACATCTCATCTCTAATCCAACAATATCAACCTAGACACAGCCTCCGCTCTGCTACCGACCTTCTCCTGTCCTCCACCCTGGTCACCTCCTCTCACGCCCGCCTCCAGGACTTCTCACGTGCAACTCCAATCTTCTGGAATGCCCTCCCCCACCCAATCCGCCACTCCACAACACTCAAAACCTTCAAAGGAGCCCTCAAAACTCACTTATTCAGACAATCATATAATCTGGCCTAACCAATCTTCTAAAAGGACACAAAGCTCAATACTGACTGTGTGTGATCCTTCCCCCTCGTCTTCACCCCTCTTCCTTTAAACTGTAAGCTCATAGGGCCGGGCTCTCTCCCCTATTGTATCTTGTACTCAGAATAATATCCACTATCAAACTTGTAAAACTGCATTTGATATATTATATGTACCGTATGTTTCTACCCTGTCTGTAACTACTACTTTGTAAAGCGCTACGGAAGATGATGGCGCTATATAAATAAACAATAATAATAATAATAATAGCTCACATCCACTCTCTAGTCACCTCCTGTCGTCTCCAACTTAAAACATCTCCTGCATCCTCCCCTTCTTCTCACCTGATACCGCTAAAATGCTAGTGCATGCCCTGGTCATATCCCAACTTGACTACTGCAACACCCTACTTTGTGGTTTACTAGCAAACAGACTGGCACCTCTCTGCTGCTTGCCTCATCCATCTCTCCTCTCTCTTCTCTAGTGTTGCTCCTTTGTTACTTGTCTCTCAGAGTGTTCAGTTCAAACTTCTAGCCCTAACCTACAAAGTTCTCTTCAGCCAGGCACTCCCCTATATTTCATCTCTAATCCAGCAATACCAACCCGAGTGCAACCTCTGTTACTCTCCAACACTCCAAGCCTTTAAAAGTGCCCTCAATTATCACCTCTTCAGACAAGCATATAACCTGGCTTAGGCAGCTCCTTTTACCTTCTCTGACACATGCCGCCATAACTCAAGCTCTACCACATGCGCTCTGCCCCTTTTAGACTGAGAGCTCACAAGGGCAGGGCTCTCTTTCCTATTGCCTCCTGTGCTCACAACATTTGGATTGAGCCTTGTAGCATCTAGTTTGTATTGGTACCTGTACTATATGTTTTACCTTGTCTGTAATTATACCTTGTAAAGCGCTACAGAAGATGATGGTGGTATATAAACAATAACAATAATAACTAGACAAAGTGCAATTTCCGGGGAAATTGCGTGAAGTGGTCTTGCCTCCACCCAGAGTAACTGGATGGAGTGGGTGGAGTAACTGGGTGGAGTGGGCAGAGTAACTGGGTGGAGTGGGCGGAGTAACTGGGTGGAGTGACTTGAGTAACTGTTGTGTGGGTGGAGTGAGCGGAGTAACTGGGTGGAGTGACTTGAGTAACTGTTGTGTGGTTGGAGTGGGCGGAGTAACTGGGTGGAGTGACTTGAGTAACTGTTGTGTGGGTGGAGTGGGCGGAGTAACTGGGTGGAGTGGCTGGAGTAACTGGGTGGAGTGGGCGGAGTAACTGGGTGGAGCGGGCGGAGTAACTGGGTGGAGCGGGCAGAGTAACTGGGTGGAGCGGGCAGAGTAACTGGGTGGAGTGGGCAGAGTAACTGGGTGGAGTGGGCGAAGTAACTGGGTGGAGTGGGTGGAGTAACTGGGTGGAGTGGGTGGAGTAATTGGGTGGAGTGGGTGGAGTAACTGGGTGGAGTGGGCAGAGTAACTGGGTGGAGTGGGCGGAGTAACTGGGTGGAGTGACTTGAGTAACTGTTGTGTGGGTGGAGTGAGCAGAGTAACTGGGTGGAGTGACTTGAGTAACTGTTGTGTGGTTGGAGTGGGCGGAGTAACTGGGTGGAGTGACTTGAGTAACTGTTGTGTGGGTGGAGTGGGCGGAGTAACTGGGTGGAGTGGCTGGAGTAACTGGGTGGAGTGGCTGGAGTAACTGGGTGGAGTGGGCGGAGTAACTGGGTGGAGCGGGCGGAGTAACTGGGTGGAGCGGGCAGAGTAACTGGGTGAAGCGGGCAGAGTAACTGGGTGGAGTGGGCAGAGTAACTGGGTTGAGTGGGCGGAGTAACTGGGTGGAGTGGGCGGAGTAACTGGGTGAAGTGGGCGGAGTAACTGGGTGGAGTGGGCGGAGTAACTGGGTGGAGTGGGCGGGGTAACTGGGTGGAGTGGGCGGGGCAACTGGGTGGAGTGGGCGGAGTAACTGGGTGGAATGGGCGGAGTAACTGGGTGGAGTGGGCATAGTGGGTGGAGTAACTGGGTGCAGTGGGCGGAGTAACTGAGTGGAGTGGGCGGAGTAACTGGGTGCAGTGGGCGGAGTATCTGGGTGGAGTGACTTGAGTAACTGTTGTGTGGTTGGAGTCACTGGAGTAACTGTGGAAAGGTTTGACTGAGCAGAGTAACTATATGGAGTAGGCAGAGTAACTGTATGGATTGTTTTGAGTAAAGATAGTAAGCATTCTTCTTTTTTCTATTGCCAGATTATTTATAGACATGTTAGAAGCTATTGTGTGGCTATTTAATTATTTATCTTTTTTAATGCAAATTTCACTATACTGCTCCTTTAAGGGGAGTTTCCTGAGACTGGGTGTGTGGGCGGAGCAGCTGTAACGAGCCAGGCTGCAGCTGTGTTGCTATGGAAACTCACTCTGAGGTAAACTGAGAATGCACATTAAAACACATTTCTAATGCACTGGTGGTTGCCATATTCAAATGACTGTAGCTTAAAAAGTATACATCCTACAGCAAAGAGTTTTATACTGTAGGAATCACGAGGCCGAGACCTGTACAATGGTGTATAGCATGTCTCTGAAATATTAAAAATGAAGGCACAGTCGCAGTTTAGAAATTGCCATTCAAATTTGTGGTGTCTAGAGTGGAGTTTCAATGAATGTCAATGGGAGGTGTGAGTTGCAAACAAAAGATCATATTGTGAAATCTGTTCGGGCTATGGCTTAGCCTTGGACATTTTTAGCGGCAGCAGGGATAGCTGAACGTTTTGATATAAGATTTGTGTAGGTGGGATTAAAAATGAGGGAGAGGTCGCAGTTTAGAAATCATGTCCTGATTTTTGACTCCACACTCAGTTCCCACTCTAGCTTTTGAACATTCCTCCCATTCATTCCTATGGGAAAATTGCGCCAGAAAAACGCCAATATTTCGGAAACCGTTTGGCGAAACGTTCCACAAAATATAAGCACACCATTCGGGAACGATCCGCACGTTTTGGTATATTATGGTCTATGTAGTGTCAAAACTGTGGGAGGAGTTACAGTGCAAAAATGCTTGGAATAAAAATAAGAACTAGACAAAGTGCAATTTCCGGGGAAATTGCGTGAAGTGGTCTTGCCTCCGCCAATTCTCCACAACTGGAGCGGGCGGAGTAACTGGGTGGAGTGGGCGGAGTAACTGTTGTGGTGTTGGAGTGGGCGGGGTAATTGGGTGGGGTGGACGGAGTAACTGGGTGGAGTGTGCAGAGTAACTGGGTGGAGTGGGTGGAGTAACTGGGTGGAGTGACTTGAGTAACTGTTGTGTGGTTGGAGTGGGTGGAGTAACTGGGTGGAGTGGGCGGAGTAACTGTTGTGTTGTTGGAGTGGGCGGAGTAATTGGGTGGGGTGGGCGGAGTAACTGGGTGGGGTGGGCGGAGTAACTGGGTGGAGTGTGCGGAGTAACTGGGTGGAGTGGGCAGAGTAACTGGGTGGAGTGGGCAGAGTAACTGGGTGGAGTGGGCAGAGTAACTGGGTGGAGTGGGCAGAGTAACTGGGTGGAGTGGGCAGAGTAACTGGGTGGAGTGACTTGAGTAACTGTTGTGTGGTTGGAGTGGGCGGAGTAACTGGGTGGAGTGGGCGGGCTAACTGGGTGGAGTGGGCGGGCTAACTGGGTGGAGTGGGTGGAGTGGGCGAGGTGGAGTGGGTGGAGTGGGCAGAGTGGGCGGAGTAACTGGGTGGAGTGGGTGGAGTGGGCGGGCTAATTGGGTGGAGTGGGCGGGCTAACTGGGTGGAGTGGGCGGGCTAACTGGGTGGAGTGGGCGGGCTAACTGGGTGGAGTGGGTGAGGTGGAGTGGGTGGAGTGGGCGGAGTGGGCGGAGTGACTGGGTGGAGTGGGCGGAGTAACTGGGTGGAGTGGGCGGAGTAACTGGGTGGAGTGGGCAGAGTAACTGGGTGGAGTGGGCAGAGTAACTGGGTGGAGTGGGCATGAGTAACTGGGTGGAGTGGGCATGAGTAACTGGGTGGAGTGGGCAGAGTGGGCGGAGTAACTGGGTGGAGTGGACGGGGTCACTGGGTGGAGTGGACGGGGTCACTGGGTGGAGTGGGCGGGGTCACTGGGTGGAGTGGGCAGAGTGGGCGGGGTAACTGGGTGGAGTGGGCGGGGTAACTGGGTGGAGTGGGCGGGGTCACTGGGTGGAGTGGGCAGAGTGGGCTTGAGTAACTGGGTGGAGTGGGCTTGAGTAACTGGGTGGAGTGGGCTTGAGTAACTGGGTGGAGTGGGCGGAGTAACTGGGTGGAGTGGGCGGAGTAACTGGGTGGAGTGGGCAGAGTAACTGGGTGGAGTGGGCAGAGTAACTGGGTGGAGTGGGCATGAGTAACTGGGTGGAGTGGGCATGAGTAACTGGGTGGAGTGGGCAGAGTGGGCGGAGTAACTGGGTGGAGTGGGCGGGGTCACTGGGTGGAGTGGACGGGGTCACTGGGTGGAGTGGGCGGGTTCACTGGGTGGAGTGGGCAGAGTGGGCGGGGTAACTGGGTGGAGTGGGCAGAGTGGGCGGGGTCACTGGGTGGAGTGGGCAGAGTGGGCTTGAGTAACTGGGTGGAGTGGGCTTGAGTAACTGGGTGGAGTGGGCTTGAGTAACTGGGTGGAGTGGGCTTGAGTAACTGGGTGGAGTGGGCGGGGTCACTGGGTGGAGTGGGCAGAGTGGGCGGAGTAACTGGGTGGAGTGGGCGGAGTAACTGGGTGGAGTAACTGGGTGGAGTGGGCAGAGTAACTGGGTGGAGTGGGCAGAGTAACTGGGTGGAGTGGGCAGAGTAACTGGGTGGAGTGGGCATGAGTAACTGGGTGGAGTGGGCGGGGTCACTGGGTGGAGTGGACGGGGTCACTGGGTGGAGTGGGCGGGGTCACTGGGTGGAGTGGGCAGAGTGGGCGGGGTAACTTGGTGGAGTAAGCAGAGTGGGCGGGGTTACTGGGTGGAGTGGGCAGAGTGGGCTTGAGTAACTGGGTGGAGTGGGCTTGAGTAACTGGGTGGAGTGGGCTTGAGTAACTGGGTGGAGGGGGCTTGAGTAACTGGGTGGAGTGGGCGGGGTCACTGGGTGGAGTGGGTGGGGTCACTGGGTGGAGTGGGCGGGGTCACTGGGTGGAGTGGGCTTGAGTAACTGGGTGGAGTGGGCTTGAGTAACTGGGTGGAGTGGGCTGGAGTAACTGGGTGGAGTGGGCTTGAGTAACTGGGTGGAGTGGGCGGGGTCACTGGGTGGAGTGGGCGGGGTCACTGGGTGGAGTGGGCTTGAGTAACTGGGTGGAGTGGGCAGAGTGGGCGGAGTAACTGGGTGGAGTGGGCGGGGTCACTGGGTGGAGTGGGCGGGGTCACTGGGTGGAGTGGGCAGAGTGGGCGGGGTCACTGGGTGGAGTGGGCTTGAGTAACTGGGTGGAGTGGGCTTGAGTAACTGGGTGGAGTAGGCTTGAGTAACTGGGTGGAGTGGGCTTGAGTAACTGGGTGGAGTGGGCGGGGTCACTGTGTGGAGTGGGCGGGGTCTCTGGGTGGAGTGGGCAGAGTGGGCGGAGTAACTGGGTGGAGTGGGCGGGGTCACTGGGTGGAGTGGGCGGAGTTACTGGGTGGAGTGGGCGGGGTCACTGGGTGGAGTGGGCGGGTGGGCGGAGTAACTGGGTGGAGTGGGCGGGGTCACTGGGTGGAGTGGGCGGAGTAACTGGGTGGAGTGGGCGGAGTAACTGGGTGGAGTGGGCGGAGTATCTGGGTGGAGTGACTTGAGTAACTGTTGTGTGGTTGGAGTCACTGGAGTAACTGTGGAAAGGTTTGACTGAGCAGAGTAACTATATGGAGTAGGCAGAGTAACTCTATGGATTGTTTTGAGTAAAGATAGTAAGCATTCTTCTTTTTTCTATCGCCAGATTATTTATAGACATGTTAGAAGCTATTGTGTGGCTATTTAATTATTTATCTTTTTCAATGCAAATTTCGCGATACTGCTCCTTTAAGGGGAGTCTTCCTGAGACTGGGTGTGTGGGCGGAGCAGCTGTAACGAGCCAGGCTGCAGCTGTGTTGCTATGGAAACTCACTCTGAGGTAAACTGAGAATGCACATTAAAACACATTTCTAATGCACTGGTGGTTGCCATATTCAAATGACTGTAGCTTAAAAAGTATACATCCTACAGCAAAGAGCTTTATACTGTAAGAATCACAAGAGCCAGGCCTACACTGTGGTGTTTAGCATGTCTCTGAAATATTAAAAATGAAGGCACAGTCGCAGTTTAGAAATTGCCATTCAAATTTGTGGTGTCTAGAGTGGAGTTTCAATGAATGTCAATGGGAGGTGTGAGTTGCAAACAAAAGGTCATATTGTGAAATCTGTTCGGGCTATGGCTTAGCCTTGGACATTTTTAGCGGCAGCAGGGATAGCTGAACGTTTTGATATAAGATTTGTTTAGGTGGGATTAAAAATGAGGGAGAAGTCGCAGTTTAGAAATCATGTCCTGATTTTTCTCTTCACGACCATCTCCCACTCTAGCTTTGAAAATACCTCCCATTCATTCCTATGGGAAAATTGCGCCAGAAAAACGCCAATATTTCGGAAACCGTTTGGCGAAACGTTCCACAAAATATAAGCACACCATTCGGGAACGATCCGCACGTTTTGGTATATTATGGTCTATGTAGTGTCAAAACTGTGGGAGGAGTTACAGTGCAAAAATGCTTGGAATAAAAATAAGAATAAGAACTAGACAAAGTGCAATTTCCGGGGAAATTGCGTGAAGTGGTCTTGCCTCCGCCAGTTCTCTACAACTGGAGCGGGCAGAGTAACTGGGTGGAGCGGGGGGAGTCACTGGGTGGAGTGGGCGGAGTAACTGGGTGGAGTGGGCGGAGTAACTTGGTGGAGTGGGCAGAGTGGGTGGAGTAACTGGGTGCAGTGGGCGGAGTAACTGAGTGGAGTGGGCGGAGTATCTGGGTGGAGTGACTTGAGTAACTGGGTGGAGTGACTTGAGTAACTGTTGTGTGGTTGGAGTCACTGGAGTAACTGTGGAAAGGTTTGACTGAGCAGAGTAACTATATGGAGTAGGCAGAGTAACTGTATGGATTGTTTTGAGTAAAGATAGTAAGCATTCTTCTTTTTTCTATTGCCAGATTATTTATAGACATGTTAGAAGCTATTGTGTGGCTATTTAATTATTTATCTTTTTTAATGCAAATTTCGCGATACTGCTCCTTTAAGGGGAGTTTCCTGAGACTTGGTGTGTGGGCGGAGCAGCTGTAACGAGCCAGGCTGCAGCTGTGTTGCTATGGAAACTCACTCTGAGGTAAACTGAGAATGCACATTAAAACACATTTCTAATGCACTGGTGGTTGCCATATTCAAATGACGGTAGCTTAAAAACATACATCCTACAGCAAAGAGCTTTATACTGTAGGAATCACGAGGCCGAGACCTGTACAATGGTGTATAGCATGTCTCTGAAATATTAAAAATGAAGGCACAGTCGCAGTTTAGAAATTGCCATTCAAATTTGTGGTGTCTAGAGTGGAGTTTCAATGAATGTCAATGGGAGGTGTGAGTTGCAAACAAAAGGTCATATTGTGAAATCTGTTCGGGCTATGGCTTAGCCTTGGACATTTTTAGCGGCAGCAGGGATAGCTGAACGTTTTGATATAAGATTTGTGTAGGTGGGATTAAAAATGAGGGAGAGGTCGCAGTTTAGAAATCATGTCCTGATTTTTCATTTCACACGCATCTCCCACTCTAGCTTTGAAAATACCTCCCATTCATTCCTATGGGAAAATTGCGCCAGGAAAACGCCAATATTTCAGAAACCGTTTGGCGAAACGTTCCACAAAATATAAGCACACCATTCGGGAACGATCCGCACGTTTTGGTATATTATGGTCTATGTAGTGTCAAAACTGTGGGAGGAGTTACAGTGCAAAAATGCTTGGAATAATAATAATAATAATAATATATCAGCAAGAACAATAAGTGATCTTGGCAAGCAAGACCACTTAATAATATATCAGCAAGAACAATAAGTGATCTTGGCAAGCAAGACCACTTAATAATAATATTAATAATAACTGTATATATCTAAACTCACAGTCTCCATTACAGAATAAATCATTTTGGGGAACCCTCCACATTCATTGGGGGTGATGCTAAAAATTGGGTGAAGCCAGGGTACATTGCGGTGTGGATTGCAGCCTACACCTCAGTGAGCTTGTTATTGTATAATGTTTTTTCTACATATTTTTCCCAAACAAGACCTGTACCTGAGATGGGGCATTTTTGCAGGTATGGTACATCATTTCTCTAGTGAGGTTAGGATTAGGGAAGAGCGAATCGGTTCTAACGAACCTGAATTCGCTCCGAATTTGAGGGAAAATTCGATTCAGCATGAACCCGAATTTTTAGTGGTTCGTGCTGACCGAATTTTCCCTGAAATTAAAAAAAAAAATGCCGGCATGGTGGGAGCGGGCAGGCCGGCTGCGCTGTCAGCTGTCATCAGAGGACGCGTCATCAGAGGAAGCCGGCTTCCTCTGATGACGCGTCCTCTGATGACAGCTGACAGCACAGCCGGCCTCCCCGCTCCCACCAGAGATGAGCGATTCGCTAAGGTTCGATTCGGACGAACCCGAATTTCTTTGAGAAATTCGGCGAACCGCCCGAATCCAATTTTCGCTCATCTCTAGTTAGGAAGTTTGAAAACAACCGCACCCTATGGAGTATGGCGAAACATATGGTGAACTCTTTAGCATAGCTCATAGGGTGCTGTTGTTTCCACACTTTAAAAAAAATATCCGTATCTCATAGGAAAGAAATGCACCTTACCTGTAAAAATGTCCCGTCACGGCTAAAGGTAGTGTTTGGGGAAAAAAAGTTATAAAAAACATTTGTGTCTAAATGCTAAAACGCTGACAGGGATGCAGGTTGCAATCCACACTGCAAGTCACATTGGCTTCACCAGATGATTTGCATGACCCTCATAAAGTTATTCAAAAGTTTGGAAAATAAGAATGTACATTTTCTTTTAACCTATTAAAATTTTAAATACATCTGCCTATAAATTAAAATAGGTTAAAAACTCTTTATAAAACGTTTTATAAAGGTAGAATTTGTTATTAAAAATATTAAATATTATATTAAATATTAAATAAAACTAGTCTTAACGGTTGATATGGAAATAATTTCTAAGAATATTAACGACCAAATAGGAATACATAGAAATTAAAAAGGTTATAATTCTCAGTTGTAGAGTAACAGATGCTTAACAAATGATTACCTTTAGAAATTGTGCAAGCGATCAGGACTAAACAGATTCATACAGTGTTTTGTTGCAGAGCATAATGTTGTTTCCTTTAATAGACTTTTACCTTGTAAATATGTTTTTCAAAAATACCTTAACGAGGTCCTTGGAGACTTAATAAGAGACTTCTTTAATTGACTTGCTTAAACACATACAAACATAGAAAACAAAGTTAAATAAAGTTATTCAATTGTCTAACACTTATTAATTTTAACTTTAAAGCTAAAACTATTTATAAAGTTAATTCTATTTTTTCATACAAAAACAATAAATCAGATAAAAGAAAAAGAGAATGAAAATCTAAGCAGCTAGTGTTATGGGGGTTATGTGGAGGCTGATTTAAGACTAACCCCATGTATTGCCATTTGTGCATCGGGGAGGCTGATTTATTAATAGCGACATGTAGCGACAGTTGAGCGACTGTAGCAGTATTTTCACAGCGCCCGCTAGTAGTCGCTGTGCTTGGCCGTTGTTCGGTTGTTGACAGCGACTCAGTCGGTGTGGCGTAATGTTGAATACAAGATTACGAGTCGCTGTTTGACAGGTTCCGCGCTGTATGGGTGCGCATGATAGCGACTGATCAGAGCGACCGGTTTCCACCATATTCATCAAAAAATCACGCTCAAAAATTCAAGCACTGTGAAATGCTTGTTTAAACCCCAGAGCGCTGGCGGCGATGTGTTAAAAGTAGTTTTTTAACCCCCAAACCACCATATTTTTGTAAACCAAAAAAAAAAAAAAAATATTTTAAATAATTTAGTAATATGAATACATCAATATCAGACCTGTAATATCAATTCTGTACAATTTATTTTTACATTTTTTTCCCTTAAAAAAATATCTAAAATGGCAGAAGTGGTCACAGAATTTTTCACATTAAAAAAAAATAAAAAAAAATAATAACAATTAATTATAAATATTTAAAGATTGTTCCATTGAAATGCATTGGAGAGCACCAGGTAGCGAGAGGTCATACCTGTCGCTGTTCAAGGTCGGACGCTGGCGCTGTGGGGTGAGGCTGGAATAATGATGAATGAGTGGCTATCTGGCGCTATCTCAGTCGCTAAGCAGGATTGGCTTGATAAATGTGTGATTGTGGTGGGGAGCCGGCGTAAATAAGGGCCTATGTAGCAGTGATCAGAGAGCCCGTAAGTGGATCCTGCAAACCAGGCTCTGGTGCGGTGACAAGTGACGCTATTGTATCCTGTCTAGCATAAATGTATAAATAAATGTATTAATAGCATAAATGTATAAACAGCATAAATATCTTAAAGGAGCCATAGCACTCAACCCTGTTAGCTTGCAGACCAACCTTAAATCTGTGTCTAAATCTGGTTAAAACCAGAGGCTTGGTCACACACATCTGCAGAAGTGCTGCACCACCAAGCGCCAAGGTGCCTCTGAGGGGTGCAGTCCTAACACTAATCTCTGAGAGCCCCCTTTGGGACATACAATGCAACAGATAAATTGGGAGCAGGCCTAAGACTGCCCTATAACCTCGGGTACAGCCCATGGGGTAGAAGGGTCGAAGGTCTCGCAGTACAGCCTAGACCCCACATCCCATGTGCTTGCACAAATTCAAAAGAAACAAAGGAGGGGCGGCAGCCGCTCAGACCATTTTATAACTAACCTGGGAGGTGCACGTTAGCAGGGCAATTAGGATACAAAAGTCTTAAAGGAGCCACAGCACTCTGTAGCTCTGTTGCAAACAGTGCTTTACCAAGGTCAGTGGCTGAGTTGCCCCCACCTGCTACTGTTGCTCAATCCCTTGGGGCCAGACATGTGCAGGCTACAACAGCTCCTCAGCATGAACAACTTACCTGAGTTTGTGGCCCTTGTTTAATTTGGTTGATAACACCACTCTCGTCAAACTGACTGGCGAAGTGGCCATTTTTATATGGCCCTCAGAATTGGGGCCTCGATAAGCATGAGCGAACAAAGATATGGCAGGCAATAACTGATGACCTGAATTGCTCAGCAGCACATCAAGGACAGTCGCTCAGCCACACCGCACAGGGCCCTACTTGAGAAGATGGAGGCAGATCTTCTGATTGAGCATGGTGTAAAGTAGGGGTCAAAAAATTCCTATCATTCATATTAGGAGCTGTTGAAGCCCAAGATTCTATTAGGTCATCTGCAGGATGTGGATGCTCAGGATGTCACTACAGCATTGGTGGACGTAAGTGCTTATTTACTTTATGCGTCTATGTCACAGTCCTTCCCTGAATGTTTGGGTTGCTAAGTGTCTGTTGTTGTTTCCCTATCTGAAGAGGCAGCATCTGAATCTGATGGTGGGGAGAAAGTTGAAGGGCCAACAGACAACACACAAATTATGGAAGGAAAAGTCACTAAGTTTTTATAACCCCAGCCACAACTTCTTCCAGGCAACTGGATGTCCTTGGTAAGTGGGCTCTGAGTCCTGACTTGCCTCTTTGTGTGCATCCAATAGTTTAGGCATGGTTTTGTGTCTGACATTTTGATGGCTGTGAAGTGTGTGTTCCTTTTTCATGCCACATGATTTGCAGCTCCTCACCATCAAGGCGTCCTTCTTCCTGCCCAATTGACCTTTAATGTAAGTTGATTTAGGTTTGTGGCTTTGCATTGTCTTTAAAACACTTGTCTTCAATGCACATTTAATTTATGTGACTTTTTTAGGATAGTGTATTTGTTGTGTTGTTGTTTGTAGGCCGCATTAGGCCAAACTCAACATCTACCACACGTCCTTCGTGCAGCCAACCAGAGCCTGTTTTTTAATTGGACTTGTGGTCATCACAAAATGTTGTGATATCCTTGGACTGTGAATGGTTATTAGTGTTTGTCACCTTGTTGTTATCCATCTCTGTTTTGCTCATCCATGTATCTCATCCGCACAACGCTCTTCCCACAGCCTACAGAAGCATGTTGATAAGTAGATAATGGCATGGCCTGTTCAGTTTCTGTATGCAAGGATTTACTTTGGTAACATTGACATTGTACCTGATGTCCATTGTGTTGGTAATGTTTTGCTTGTAGGAACCACAGGGCCACACAACACATCAGCAAGCCATCATTATGCCAGCCAAACCAACACTTTGGGTAATAGTTATTGTATGGGGCCAATGTATTGATTAGCATTAAGAGTTGCAGGGTGTCCTTCATGATATGTTGTGTAGTTTCAACTGTTTCCTCATTGACAGTCCCCTTTGTTTACAGAGAACATTCCAATGCAAACCACCTGCACACACCTTGACATGCAGCCAGCCTGACCTTGTTTGTGAGTGTTGTTTGTGGATAATTTGCCTATTTCATTTGCTAATGGAAAATTAAATATCAACGTCTTCTTATGATTGCATGTATGACCTGTGCAACAAATAGTATCTTCCATGTTTTTGTTGGCCACACTGCGGACAACTACAACTTGTCATGCTTGGAAAACCAAGACCAATCTGCAAGTGGGCTGTCTGTCTGCCAAAAGGCAGTGCATAGTTGTTTATTGGTTTCACATTTTGCCTCATGCTTTTTTATTGTGTTTCTAGCCCTTCACTCTGGAATGCCTGTGATTTGTCAAAGCATGTTGCAGATGGCTGGTATGTGTTCATACTCAACTGGAAGCCAGCTAGGCAATGAAAATTGTAAGGCACAATGTGTTTGCTATGGCCTGAGTGGTAGCCATAAAACATCCCGTGGCATTGTCCCTGTGTGCTGTTGCCATTTGACAATGTGTGTGATGGGTTATGCCAATTTGGCTGTCACTTGGAAGGTGGAATTTCAATAATTATAGGTAGTAACTAGAGATGAGCGAACTTTTGAAAAATTTGATTCGACTGATTCGCCGAATTTTCCGACAAAAATCGTTTCGACCCAAATTTATTCGCGACGAATCTCTATTAAAAACGGCTATTTCTGAGCCTCCTAGAGCCTCAATAGGGTTGTAAACCATTCTGCCTTGCTGTAACACGCATATGATGCGTGCTGGGTTAGTGAAATAATACTGTAAATAATTAGGACATGCAGATCAGAGGCATCGCTAATAGAATCGCAGAGCGGCACAATTGCAGAGAGTTGAGGTGGCATCACTATGAGGGGCCCCTATAGTGCCTGAAAAACACACCCTGGAGCTGGCAGCAGCAGGAGCCCAAAAATTAGATTAATCACACCCTGGAGTTGCAAGCAGCAGCAGGAGCCCAAACATTGCTTTAAAGAGACACTGGAGTTGGCTGCAGGAGCCCAGAAATCGGATGAATCACACCCTGGAGTTTCAAGCAGCAGCAGCAGCAGCCCAAACATTGATTTAAAGAGACAGTGGAGTTGGCAGCATGAGCCAAAAAATTGGCTGAATCACACCCTGGAGTTGCAAGCAGCAGCAGGAGCCCAAACATTGATTTAAAGAGACAGTGGAGTTGGCAGCATGAGCCAAAAAATTGGCTGAATCACACCCTGGAGTTGCAAGCAGCAGCAGGAGCCCAAACATTGCTTTAACCCTTTTGTTGCCAAGCACGTAACACCTACGTGCTGGCTTGGCTGGGCCTTAAGTGCCAAGCCCGTAGGTGTTACGTGCTTGACTTTCCTCGCTTCCCCCCTTGTTGGATCCGGCCGGGTCTCATCTTTAATTTGGTGCCATCCGATCCCCCGTGGGGGGTCGGATGGCTCCAGGAGAGCCCCCGGAATAGGCCGCCCCCCCCCCGCTTCTGCAGCAGCAGCTGCTAACTGTAAAAAAAAATAAAAAATAAAAATGACATTCACTTACCTGTGTGTGCGCTGGCTCCCGCTGTCCCTCCTCTTCACCTGGGGGGCCTCCGATCCCCCCCAGGACTTACCGATCTTCAGGAGAGAGCCTGGGAGGCTCTCTCCTCTCTTCTTCTCGATGGCGGCCGCCATCTTGCCTCTAAGGCTCTGGCTTATGAAGTCATCCCGGCCCCGAACGGGCTTCAGCTTTCTCAGCTTCTCAGATGCCGGTGATCGGCGCTGGGGAAGGAGGTGACAGGAGATCCTCTGATCTCCTGCCTTCTCCTTCTCTGGATGCCGATCACCGGCATCTGTCAGCTGAGCGGCGAGGGACAAGAGCTTGCAATCGAAGGTAAGTACAGTAAAAAAAATTTTTTTTTTTCTAATAAAATACTTTTTATTATTGTGTGGTGGTTTTTTTTAACAGTTAACCCTTTGTGAGCTGGTAAGGGGTCCATGAGACCCCTTATACCAGTTCACAAGGCTGGGGGGGGTGGCAAGTCACCTGCCCTAGCGGGTGACTTGCCATTAACCCCCGCACCCCCATTACCTGCCTCCCCAAAGGCCAGGGGGGGGCAGAAGAGCCCGGGCCCACATAGGCTATGTGGGCTCGTAGGCTGCAGGGTGCGGGGGCCACCAAAGCTGGCCCCCCCACTCTGTGCCTACAAGCCCCCATAGCTGGTCCCGGGCTGGTTACTTTGGGTAAGGGGGACCCCACGTCATTTTTTGGGGGGGATTTTTAAGGGTTTTTAACCCTTAAAAATCCAAAAAAAAATGGGGTCCCCCTCCCCGGGAAGGGGGACCCTATGTCATTTTTTTTTTTAATTAACCATTTGTCATCCAGCAGCTATAAAAGGCTTCTGGGCAGGAAAGGGTGTCTACCTATACATATGTGGTATCGCTGTAACCGGGAGAAATTGGGGTTTCTCACGCAATAAGATTTTATTGACAAACTTACATTTTTTATTACAAAAAAACTCTACAAATTGTAAAAAAATATTTTTTTTTTATTTTTTTTCACACATTTCACCCAAAAATATTGAGAATACACCTAAAAAATACAAACAAGACATTTCATGTTAAAGCCCAGACTCTGTTGAAAAAAACAATATATAATTTTCCTGGGAAATCCCTGGAAATCCTTTCAAAAATGACAGTTGAACATGTGTAGCGCAAAATAGTGAAACATCGTCTGGCAACAGGGAGTGGCAAATGCTGCAGGTAGGCTGGCAGCGAAAGGGTTAAAGAGACACTGGAGTTGGCTTCAGGAGCCCAAAAATTGGATGAATCACACCCTGGAGTTGCAAGCAGAAGCAGCAGCAGGAGCCCAAACATTGCTTTAAAGAGACACTGGAGTTTACTTCAGGAGCCCAAAAATTGGATGAATCACACCCTGGAGTGGCAAGCAGCAGCAGCAGCAGCAGCCCAAACATAGCTTGAAAGACACTGGAGTTGGCGGCAGGAGCCCAAAAATTGGATGAATCACACCCTGGAGTTGCAAGCAGCAGCAGGAGCCCAAACATGACTTTAAAGAGACACTGGAGTTGGCAGCAGGAGCCCAAAAATTGGCTGAATCACACTCTGGAGTTGCAAGCAGCAGCAGGAGCCCAAACATTACTTTAAAGAGACACTGGAGTTGGCTTCAGGAGCCCAAAAATTGGATGAATCACCCCCTGGAGTTGCAAGCAGCAGGAGCCCAAACATTACTTTAAAGAGACACTGGAGTTGATCTCAGGAGCCCAAAAATTGGATGAATCACACCCTGGAGTTGCAAGCAGCAGCAGCAGCCCAAACATAGCTTGAAAGACACTGGAGTTGGCTTCAGGAGCCCAAAAATTGGATGAATCACACCCTGGAGTTGCAAGCAGCAGCAGCAGCCCAAACATAGCTTGAAAGACACTGGAGTTGGCTTCAGGAGCCCAAAAATTGGATGAATCACACCCTGGAGTTGCAAGCAGCAGCAGTAGCCCAAACATAGCTTGAAAGACACTGGAGTTGGCTTCAGGAGCCCAAAAATTGGATGAATCAAACCCTGGAGTTGCAAGCAGCAGCAGCAGCAGCCCAAACATTACTTTAAAGAGACACTGAAGTTGGCAGCAGGAGCCCAAAAATTGGATGAATCACACCCTGGAGTTGCAAGCAGCAGCAGCAGCAGCAGCCCGAACATAGCTTGAAAGACACTGGAGTTGGCAGCAGGAGCACAAAAATTGGATGAATCACACCCTGGAGTTGCAAGCAGCAGCAGGAGCCCAAACATTACTTTAAAGAGACACTGGAGTTTGCTTCAGGAGCCCAAAAATTGGATGAATCACACCCTGGAGTTGCAAGCAGCAGCAGCAGCAGCAGCAGCCCAAACATAGCTTGAAAGAGACACTGGAGTTGGCAGCAGGAGCCCAAGAATTGGATGAATCACACCCTGGAGTTGCAAGCAGCAGCAGCAGGAGCCCAGAAATGCCAGAAAGACACACCCTGGAGTTGGCAGCAGCATGAAGAGAACATATACAGAGGAATGTCTGTAACTGGAGAGCAGCGCCTTAAATCAGTTTTGCACAATCCATATTTCTTTAGTGTTGGTCTGGCCCCATCATCAATTTACTCTAATGCATCAGGCATTGGTGGGTGGAAAGTATGGAGGCAAATGTGCTCGGGGTAGACCACTCGCGCGGCAGGCTATCTTGCCAGGAGGTAATGGAAGAGGGTCCCTGGAGGTGGCGGTGGCGGCGGCAGCAGCCTCAGTGAATTAGTGCGGACTGTTGGTAGGACAAATCAGCTACAAGCCCATGTTGCAGTTTTTCATCAAGCATCCGCAAGAGGTTAACATGGCTATGTGAAAGATGTGTAGGCAGAAGGTGAAGTGTGGCGAGGGTCCCAATATTGGACCCACAGCCCTGCGTCAACATTTGCAGCGTCACCATAAAGCGGCCTGGGAGAGTTGGCTCCAAAGTGGTGGTCCAGCCTGCTGCATTACCCAGTGGCACACCGCTCTCTGTTCCAGCCAGCCAAGGCTCCACCACCTCCTGTGTGTCTTACCCATCCTCTGTCGCTCCAGATGCTCCTCCTCCTCTTAATCTGAGTCAGTCATTCCGCCAGCAATCCAATTGCCAAGCCATGTCCAAGAGACAACAGTATGTGCCCACTCATCCAACGTGCAGAAGCTAAATGTGCTCCTGTATAAGTTGCTGGTGCTGCAGTACCTCCCTTTTGAGTTGGTGGACCTTTCAGAGAACTGATGGCTTGTGCCGAGCCGAGGTGGAGAGTCCCATGCTGTCATTTCTTTGCGAAGAAGGCGGTACCAGCCCTGTACAATTTTGTTGAACAGAAGGTGGGGCAGTCCTTTAGCCTGTCAGTGTGTACCAAAGTGCACAGCAGTGCCTATGTCTGGAGCTGTAACTACGGTCAGGGAAAATAAATATCCTTTTAGGACCACTGGGTGATTGTGGTTCCTGCACAACCACAAAAGCAACTTGGACAGGTCCCTCCGCTGTGACCTCCACGCTCCTAGGCCTTTGTGCCTGTGACAGTGCACTTGCACTTAGCAATGGTGTCACAGAGAAAAGTGGCAAATTGTCAATTACATAGTATTAATAGTTAACATTTATCTTATTTGAACATATTTATAATAATAACATATAATAACATATAACATAGCAACAATAACATATAACATAATAACAGTAACATAAAATGTATCAACATTTTTTTTTTTGGTTAATTTTGTATTGCTTTTTTTTTTATATTTTGTATTTTTTAGAAATATATATATATATATATATATATATATATATATATATATATATATATATATATATATATATATATATTTTATATTTTTTTTTTCTATTGCCTGTTAATATTTTGTTAATTTTTGTACAAATGTATTTAATTTTTTAATATTTTTTTTCGTTTTTTTTCTAAATATTTATTTTTTCTCTTTTTTTTAACAATTTTTGTTTTTTTTTTCGCAGTGCCCTTCCAGCCTGCCATGTGTGCAGGACACGGCGGTTTCACGCTGTTCTTCACATGGTTTGCCTTGAGCCACAGAGCCACACATGGGAGGAACTGCTAAAAATGAGAACTCAATACATGAAATCATGGCTTACTCCACGAAAACTGCAAATGGGACCCATGGTGACTGACACTGGGAAGAACATCTTGTCTGCGCTGCGACAAGGAAGCCTGAGCCATGCGTCCTGACATGGCACACGTGTTTAATCCAGTTGTCAAGCGTTTTCTTAAGTCTTCCCCCCATCTGAAAGACATCCTAACAACGGGAAGGAAACTTTGCATGCACTTCAGGCACTCCTACACCGCCAAGCACACTCTTCCTGAGCTTCAGCGTCAGAACGGTATCTCCCAACATAGTCTGATTTGCAATGTTTCCACCCGTTGGAATTCCACCCTCCATATGCAGGATCGACTATAGGAACAGAGAAAAGCCATCACGGATTTCTTGATGATCCAAACGGATAGGGGGACTCCCCCTGTGTAACTGGGAATGTAAACCAGTGCAGCAGCTCATACGTGAAACCTGTCGTTTGCTCAGTCCCTTTGAGGAAGCTACTTTATTAGTCAGGACTATGAGATGAACGATGAGATTCCACTGCTTCATGTACTACAACACATGTTGGAAACCATGGCTGGTCAGGGCACTGGAGACATGGCACATACATTTCACAGCCACATGAAGCCTGTGGGGGCTGAAGTGGAGGAGGAGGAGGGGCACAGCGAAGCACAGTTTAGGTTTGACAAAATGACCATTTTATCTAGTCATCTGACAGGAGAGGAGGAGCAGGAGCAGCCAGAGGAGCTAGAGGGTTGTGAGGAAGGCGAGACAGAGGACCCAGACACACCGTGGCAGTTTGCAGTGGAGATGGAGACAGGTAGTCCCTCCGGTTCACTTGCACAAATGGCACGATGCATGCTCACGTGCTTGCGTAGTGACCACAGAAGTCTCCATTTGTCAGCGGGATGACTTCTGTCTCTCCACCTTATTGGACCCTCGCTTCCGGCACAAAATGGGGGCATTTTTTACACCCACTGAGAGGGAGGACAAACTGACCTACTACAGAGACATCCTACATAGTCAGTTGGGCGATGTTTATCTGCGCCATGGTCCATACTCTCGCAGGTCTGACTCAGGGGGACCTCTGCGCTCACCTTCCACTGCCATGGCTGCCGGGGGGGTGGCGGTGGCAGCAGCAGCAGCTCCATCAGCAGCAGCCTCAGTCTTCAGTCGCTAATGAGTAGCTTTCTACACCCGCATAGTGAGTCTACTCATGAGCAGCAGGAAGACCTGGAGCAGGACCTGAACCAGCAGGTCATGTCATACCTTGACATGACCATGCCAACACAGCTTGAGAACCCGCTAGACTTCTGGGAAGCCAAACTTGACTTGTGGCCGCAACTAGCAGAGTTTGCCCTGGAAAAGCTGTCCTGCCCAGCCAGTAGTTGATTTAGATGGCAACTGGGCTGCTCTATATTATGCTGTAAAATGGCAAATTTACCTCACAATATAAGCTATTGCCCCTCAGATCTACACAGGGGCTGCTCTATATTATGCTGCAAAATGGCAAATTTACCTCACAGTATAAGCTATTGCCCCTCAGATTGACACAGGAGCTGCTCTATATTATGCTGCAAAATGGCAAATTTACCTCACAGTATAAGCTATTGCCCCTCAGATTTACACAGGGGCTGCTCTATATTATGCTGCAAATTGGCAAATTTACCTCACAGTATAAGCTATTGCCCCTCAGATTAACACAGGAGCTGCTCTATATAATTCTACAAAACCAAGAGCGGATTTAACTCACACAATATAACCTATTTCTCAGGTTTATATAGGGACTGCTCTATGTAATGGTGCAAAACCATGAATTTACCTCATAATATAAACTATTGCCCCCCAGGTTTACTCAGGGGCTGCTCCATATAATGGTGCAAAACAGGGCAAATGTATTGTCCAATATAAACTATTGCTGCTCTGATTTACACAGGAGGGCCACTCTAAAGAATGGTGCAACATGGCGAATTTAGCTCACAATATAACATAGATTGCAAAATGAGATTTTCAGACAGGGCCTGCTCTATAAAATGGCAATTTTACCTCACAATATAAAGTATTGCTCCTCAGATTTACACAGGGATTTAGGTTGATATATATAATAGTGCAAAACAGCGAATTTACCTCACAATACTGTATAAACTATTGCTCCTCAGATTTACACAGTGAGCTTCTCTATATAATGGTACAAAATGGCAAATTTACCTCACTATATAGTCTATTACAGCTCTATATAAAAAATAAATAAATAAAAAAAGGGCCTGTAGAAGCTTATTTAGTATAACAGATAGGGTGACGTGCTGGTTTGGGATGCCCAAGTGGGCTGGTGTTTTGACAGCAGGACAAAAACCAATTCAAAATGCAATAGTTTAATAAAACTGAGGCTGAACAAGCTTATTTAGTATAAAAGATAGGGTGACATGCTGGTTTGGGATGCCCATGTGGGCTGGTGTTTTGACTGCAGGACAAAAACCAATTCAAAATGCAATACTTTGATTAAGCTGAGGAAGGATCAACAAGCGTATTTAGTATAACAGATAGGCTGCCTAATGCAGGTTTGGGATGCCCTGCGGCCTGGTGTTTTTTTTGTTAAAGTCAGACTAAAAACCAATTCAAAATGCAATACTTTGATTAAGCTGAGGAAGGATCAGGTGCAGGTTTGGGATACCCAGGTGGGCTGGTGTTTTTTTTGTTAAAGGCAGACCAAAAACCAATTCAAAATGCAATAACTTAATAAAGCTGAGGCTGTAGACGCTTATTTAGTATAACAGATAGGGTGCCACGTGGTGGTTTGGGATACCCTGCAGCCTGGTGTATTGACAGCAGACAGAAACCAATGCAAAATTAAAAAACTTAGTAAAGCTGAGGCTGAAACACGCTTCTTTTGTATAACAGATAGGATGCTAGGTGCAAGTTTGGGATACCCTGGGCACTGGTGTAATGAAAGCAGTCAGAAACCAATGCAAAATTAAATAACTTAGTACAGCTGAGGCTGAAACACGCTTATTTTGTATAACAGATAGGTGCTAGGTGCAGGTGTGGGATTTTGTATATAAGATAGGGTCATGTGCTGAAATGGAATGCCCCTGTGGGCTGGGGTTTTTACAGCAGACCAAAAAAATTAAACTAATCGAGCTATAAGAAATGTTAAATGTGCCACTGCCAACATGGGATGCACAGTGGCCAGGAATTTTTACAGCACAAAACACAGCAATTTAAAACTGATCTGGCAAATGAAGTGAAATGAAAATAAAAAAAGCTTTCTTTCCCTGTCACTTTATCTGCTGTCCCTGCCTGGATCGTTCCCCATTTTTCACTATCTTTCCCTATCTTTCCCTGGCTCTCCCTGGCTCTCCCTGGCACTCTGTGGGTCTCTGTGGGTCTCCCTGCCTCTCTGTTACTCTCTGTCTCTGTCTCTAGCAGTTCAGCAAGCTCCATTGTCTGTGCACTGCAAGTCTCAAATGCGCACAAGCAAGATGTCCGCCGCTTTATATAGCGCTGTGACGTCACCGGGGCTCCTGGCTGCTGATGGGCTGCATGTAATCTTCCCATGATAACTTGCCCCAGGGGATATGTCCAGACATGTCCATCCACCATTTTACAATGCCTGTAATTGAAGTAAATGGAGTTTAAAGGAAAACTTTGATCGATCGAATCGCGGGGAAATTCGGATTCGTTCAGAATCGAATTTTTAATGAAATTCGGAAGGAATCCGGGTTCATCCGGATCGATTCGCTCATCTCTACTAGTTATATATATATATTTTTTTCTATGCACATAAACCACCAGGGCAGGTTGTAAGAATAGCCACCTCTTAAGATATCTTCATTTTTTAAGTCATTAATTCACATGTGGAGGCTAATTCACTACTAGCACCAGGTATTGCCAGATTAGCGTCCGTATAGCGGCTCTTAGAGCGGCCGCTAGTAGACGCTGTAAGTGGGTATCGGGCGCTGTTACTTAGCGTTGCGGTCGCTGTAGTAACCTGGCCAGCATTGATGAATGTGATGTATGTAACAACAGTACAGCTTTGCAGTGAGCGTGAGGTAGCGCCAGCTCAGTGCGTTCGGCACTCAGCGCTCCCCACCATATTTAACAAAACACTAGACACACACACACAGCGTCGTCGCTCTAAATCTGGACGCTGTAGCATAGAGCGCCAGACTTTGTGTGATCAAAGTCTGTTTCTGGAAAAGTTATGGTGAGTGTGCACCGCCTAAATCTACTCAATGTGAAGTGTACTTACAGGTGCTGGCATTTGAGGAAAAAGACCATAATGAAAACAAGATGGAGACCCTAGACCCGCCCCCAAAAAAACCCTGTAGCACTGCCGCACACTAACACATGTATAAATATGTATCCAATCACATATAGTAAATTTGTGCATGAATTTATTCAGTCAAGGTTTAAAATCACATACTAACAATACATTTAAGGACTCATTAAAAACACATAAACACACACAAAATGTGGGGGGGGGGGACCCCTACAATGGCTCTAAATAAACCAATAATAGTTAATTAATTAATGACGCTAGAGCAACAGTTAATACTGATTAATGAATTAATGGCCAAAAAAGGGAAAGAGATAAATGACAAAAAATTTATGAAAAGTGCAAAAAGTGTTAAGAATATATGAAAGTCCAAACCTACAAACCAACAAAAATTGTAATAACAGTGCATGAATTAAATCTTAGTGCATGAATTAAATCTCACATGATCAAATAAAGTGCAAAGTGCAAAGTTCAAAAAATGCACTAGAAAATTCTATTGATCATGGCCAAAATGTATCAAAGAATGAATGAACAATGACATTAGATAGGGAGAAATGAATCTCTACATCACCATATCAATAAGCCTCCAAGGGATCCCCTCCAAAAGCTCGCCACCGACGCGCTGCATGGCCTATCGCCACTTCGCCAGGGTGAATGAGCTTACTAAAACCCTGTCCCCCTATATACCCACCTGATTGCAGGCTGCTCCAATGTCCGGGCGCACCGCCGCCCACCACACAGGCGCGTCACATCCGTCCATCGTCGCGCCAATACCGGAAGCGCGTCACAGGGCGCTCGGCTCAGGCGCGCGTCCGCCCGGGCTCACTCCCCTGCAGTAGGAGGTCCCGGGCGGCCGTGCGCACACACCGCAACACCGCTTCCAGCCCACCCTGCTGCTCAGGCAAAAGCCATGTCAGCGAAATGTGGGAGGTGAGTAATATCTAGGAGGAGAAGGAGTATTTCCTCAATTAAACATGCATATACATACAACTCTAATATAACATAAATCATAACCTGTACCTGAAACCATGCTAAATTGTTAACTCAGTAATACAGCATTTTCTACATATCTCAGACATTTTGTTATATATGTTATTGTTATCATCATCATCCAGCCCAAATACAGTAAAAAGCAATAAAGAGGTCATGGAACTGTAATCATTGCTTCATTATCTATACCTCTCCACAAACGTTAGCTGATCACACGGGGGGGGGGGGGGGCTGGAAAAGGAGGAGGTGGGAGATGACATATGTCCAAATCTATGCATTGGTAAAGATGTTATTTACTGTATACATGCAGTGTGTACCCCAGGTGACTTCACTCTCAGGCCATAAATGGCTCATAAATCATTCAATGTGGGCCCATCTTCATAAGCCACAGAAGTGAAGTGAGATAAAGGGCAGTGTGGCTTCCACATGTATCTGCAGATATATGCAACCAAATCTCTGTCTTTCCACATAGCTAGACATGTTTGTTGCTTGATATTTAGTTGATGAGAGGGTTAAACTGGGCGGTAAATTAGTTCCCAGGCCCTGAATAATAATGTTGATAATTTTGTATAAATAGTGATTGAGCTGCTCCCATCCCCCTTTGTTCATTTGAATTGCCATGAGCACAAGCAGGGAGGAATTCAGCTAATATGGATTTCTCCCTGTGAAGTGTTCTAAAGGGAGGCTGGCTGCTTCCCAGGTGAGTAGCTCTCAGATATTTGTCTGCATTGCATGTCCCAACTTTGGGGACTCAGAATTAAGAGTAGGGACCACACTAAACACAGAGTGCCTTGCCGGGGCAGTGTGGCTTCCACATGTATCTGCAGATATATGCAACCAAATCTCTGTCTTTCCACATAGCTAGACATGTTTGTTGCTTGATATTTAGTTGATGAGAGGGTTAACCTGGGCGGTAAATTAGTTCCCAGGCCCTGAATAATAATGTTGATAATTTTGTATAAATAGTGATTGAGCTGCTCCCATCCCCCTTTGTCCATCTTCATAATGCCCTATAATAATGTGGCAACATCCATGGACCACACAGATATGAAAACAGCACCAAAAATGCATATGTGGACATCTGTATCTCCCACACAATCCTCCTGGTTCCTAGAGTGCCATATTGTGATAGGGATGTCTAAAGTGCCAATGTCACTTCTACATGGCAGTCCTCCTGGAGGGTCCATATAATTAATGTCCCAAAAACAGAGTTGATCGACGTCTACTTCACTGGCCACCACAGATATCGCTCTGGGGTCAGATTTTACTACTTGTCACACATAGTGATTAAAAGACGGGGAGTCCCACTTAGTATTTAGATGAGCACTGCCAATCCAGTATTGGCGTCCAGCTAACCCAATTCAATCAATCAAAAAAACACTTAAACATGGTTAATTGCCGGAACTGGCTCAATAACATCCCATAGCCTAATAGCCATTACAACGCTGACTTTTATTTATCACAAAGGAATCATGGCACTATAAATGGTACTCACACAGATTAAAAAACATTTACAAAGTGAATCTAAAAAACGGGGGCCCCCCCATGCATGCAGCCTCCTCAGCCACACTCTCATTCCACTCACTCCTCCTCCTCACAGGCTCAAACTGAAACTAAAGGGGAAAATACGTGGGCATCACACCTCCAGGTGTGTAACTTATAATTATGTCCCAACGCCGTGTTGCTCACAATCAAAGGTGTCCTACACCTGAATGGACTCGGCTGCCACCGTTGAAATAAGCGGGACTCAAGTGAGCCTTAATCGGGAATCCAACGTTGCAGGCCTGTTAAATGAAGGGATCCCTTATCTCCTCAACTGGTACCACAGCAGCTCTATTTCATAAGAGTCATCCAATTATGGCACAAATATAGGCCTCAGTGTGACACCATAGTTAGCGATCCACCGCTGCATGAGATAAACATGTCTGTAAACATACACTTAGACAGATACTTAGCTGCGCTGTGCGGTCCCATACACGGTTACTCGCAGTTTCGCTGTGCGGGGAGCAGCCTCCGTAATTGCAGCATTCTCAGCAGGTTGAGTTCAATCCAATGTGACGGGCCTCGTGCTGCCAGCGCTCCGTCAGACACTTCCGCTGGCTGGCGTGGTCCCAACAGCCACCGCGCTTTTAACCAAGCAACTCAGCAAGCTGGCGGGATCTTCACGGCGTCACTGTTTCCACAGAGCCGGAGGACGGAGGAGCGGGGAAAGTGGTGGGCCGGCCGTCCGCCGACACGTGTTTCGCTCCGCCCACCGGAGCTTCGTCAGGGTGGGGGGCGGGCATACACACAGGTAATTTGAGCACTGAGAGTCCACTCCCTTTGCTATCCATCAGCCAATCGCCGACCTCTTGGGCCCGTTCATCTGATCTTGTTACCACCACCAGGTGGACTACAGATCCCAGCCGTCCTTAACCTTTCGTATGCCACAGTCCCCTGCGACAGCAAATAATCAGAGGCTTTTTAGATGTCCAATAAAGCACACACTGTTGGGGCCACCAGGTTAACTCTCCATTAGGAGCCTTTTTCTGTTACTGTTTTTATACACTTGCATAGTGACTTCTGACAGCTCATACATTGTGGCTGCGCTCTTCACACACACTCACTTACAAATATGCATTCCATCTCGTACACCCCTACATGCATATATTATATTGGGCACATGCCACTTCTAATCATTTGCAGTTGTGCACTAGGTAATACCTACATGGGGGGGGGGGGAAGGGGAACGGGCAAGGAGAAAAGGGAGAGGGGGTGAGGAAGGAAGAATTACCAGTCAAGTTGGCGCATATCAAAACTCCTTACTTAAAGCTTACCTACATTGAACACACACCACTGAGTTGGCTACTACACCCCATATTTAAATCCTACGAGGTGGATACGTACCAATCTAATTCATGCACCTAAGGTATAATGGTACATGGACCTAAACCTAATAAGAGAGAGGGAACACACCAATGAGCGGACCATTCGGTTACAGGAAGGCTCTAAGTCCTGTATCGGTATTCAAACCTGCAGGCACCATAGTGCCCAATTCATAGATTAACCTGGCCTCCTGTTGCATTAATCTCTTGTCTAGGAAGCCCCTCCTTCCATCTCTCCCAAGGATGAAGATCCCACACACCTTCAAACCAGTCGGTTTTCTTTGATGAAAAACCCGGAAGTGTTCTGCCACCGGACTGCTGTCTTCCCCCCTCCTAATGTCACGGACATGCTCACCTATCCGCACCCTGAGTTCTCGCTTGGTTTTACCAACATATTTTTTTCCACAGGGGCAGGTGAGCATGTACACCACATAGGAGGAGGCGCAGTTAATGAAACCTCTAATCATCCGTGGCCTACCTATGTTCCTAGGGCCCCAGAATGAGGTTGTTTTGTCCATGAAGGGGCAGATCTTACAGTGACCACATTTAAACGATCCCTGTAATTTCTCAATTCTAGTGTCCATTTTCACTTCCACTAGGTCACTATGCATTAGCAAATCCCGCATGTTAGGTGCGCGACGCGCTGTTAGAAGCGGTCTCGGACCCACACACTTTGCTACTGATGGGTCAAGGCACAAAATGTGCCAGTTTGACTCTAGAATGGAGCGAAACTTATCCCAGTGAGTCCCAAATTGTGTGATGACTCTAACTGGTTGGTCACCTACGGACCGCCCACCAGCCCTTCCCTTGTTTAGACTCTTTTTACCTCGTAACAGTTCCTCCCTATCCAGATCTAAGGCTTTTTTAAAACAGGTACGTAAGAGCCTATGCGGGTAGCCTCTCTCCCGGAATCTACTGGTAAGTTGTCGTGCCTCTCGTACAAAGTCCTGTCTAGACCCACAATTCCTGCGAATACGCAGAAATTGTCCCAATGGGATTCCACGACGTAGGGGTGCTGGATGGTGACTAGAGTAATGTAGGAGGGTATTACCTGCTGTAGGCTTTCTAAAAGTGGAAGTACGTAGTGTATTGCCCTCCCGCATGATAAGCAAGTCCAAGAATTCTAGTTCATTAGGGCCGATTTTACTCGTCAGCCTTATGTTTCGACTGTTCAAATTAAGCTGCGCTACAAAGAGTTCAAAGGATTCCTGGGTTCCCTTCCACACCACCAAAATATCATCTATGTAACGGAGCCAGAGAGCGACCTGCGCCCCAAACTCAGGCCGCCCATACACCTCTTCCTCCTCCCATCGTCCTAGGTGCAGACAGGCATAAGATGGAGCGCAGGCCGCTCCCATTGCGGTGCCCCGTATCTGGTGGAAGAAATCCCTGCGAAAGCGAAAGAAGTTGTTCCTAAGAACAAACTCCAACAGCTCCACAACCAGTTCATTATAGGCTGCATCGCAGGGACCCAAATCCCCCAGATAGCGGGACACCGCTTGCAGGCCTACCGTGTGGGGAATGGAGGTATACAAGCTCTCAACATCGATGCTGGCCAAAAGCCAGTCGCCTTCCAAGTGGAATGGCAACACCTTCCGTAGGACATCGCCTGTGTCAAGTACAAAGGAGGGTAAAACCCTCACCAATGGCTTCAAGTTCTCATCGACAAATCTAGCAATACCCTCGAGCGGCCCGCCATTCCCAGACACGATAGGCCTGCCAGGTGGTGCGGAAGGGCATTTGTGTATCTTGGGGATGGTGTAGAGCACAGGCACATTAAAATCCCTTACATGTAGATACTCAAATAGTTTGGGGGTTAACAACCCCTCCTCCTTTGCCCAGTCTAGTTTATCATTTAGTGCTGCAACTACCTGTGGGAAAGGATTCCTCTCTATCTTACGGTAGGTGGTGGTGTCATTCAGCTGATTACACACTTCCTTTATGTAGTAACTCTGATCAAGCAATACCACATTTCCACCTTTATCACTTGGCCTTATAATTATGTTGGCAGCTTCCTGTAACTCCTTTAGAGCCATTTTCTCCTCTACTGACAAATTATCAGTTTCAGAAGACACCCTCCAATCCCCTTTCTGGAGGTCACGGTGTACTGCTTGCATAAAGAGGGAAATATGTCGATTGCCTGACAGAGGGGGAAATGTTTTAGATCTCAGCTTCAAACCCTCAAGATTAGGGATTAAATCTGGGATCTCACAATCACTTTCCTCAGTGGCCAGTGTGTCCTGAATAATGTCACCTTCAAATCTATCTCCTTCTGTGCCCTGCTCAAGTGGCGCCAAAGTCACTGTATCCCCTCTCGGTGTATACATGCTTTTAAATAAAACTTTACGAAGAAATAACGCAACATCCTTGAACAGGGTGAACTCATCTCCACCGTGAGTTGGGGAAAAAGACAAACCCCGCGACAGTACCCGTATGTGGTCATCATTCAATTCAAAAGGTGAGAGGTTAATGACATTCAAAGATGTTTCATCATTACTTCCTACGACGGCCATCTCACCCCCGTCTTCCTTATTCCCCTTGATGTCTTCACTCGATTGGCCACACTGTCTCCTCCTCCGTCGTCGCTTATTTTTGGCTGGTCTAAAAAAGACACAGACCTACGGGGTTTCCTATTCTGTCTAGGGGGGCTATTGTCTTCAGATACTTCAGTCTCACACCCTGACAGGTCACTGATTGTGAGCAACACGGCGTTGGGACATAATTATAAGTTACACACCTGGAGGTGTGATGCCCACGTATTTTCCCCTTTAGTTTCAGTTTGAGCCTGTGAGGAGGAGGAGTGAGTGGAATGAGAGTGTGGCTGAGGAGGCTGCATGCATGGGGGGGCCCCCGTTTTTTAGATTCACTTTGTAAATGTTTTTTAATCTGTGTGAGTACCATTTATAGTGCCATGATTCCTTTGTGATAAATAAAAGTCAGCGTTGTAATGGCTATTAGGCTATGGGATGTTATTGAGCCAGTTCCGGCAATTAACCATGTTTAAGTGTTTTTTTGATTACTTGTCACACATCCAGGAAGAGGCATCCATCCATCAAGGATTAATCGGCATCTGCTTCACTACCCGCCACAGATATCATTCTGGGGTCGGGCATTACTGCTTATTGCACATCCAGGAAGAAGCATCCATCATCTTTCTGTTGTTCACGTGTAAGTCTGCCAACCTTAAGGCTCCAACCCAGGGCTGTCAGTCACCACGTTAATAAGTAGGAGTGTGGGATCCAGAGTCGCCTCCTTTCCCCTGTACAGGTCCAATACCGATTCAACACGACCGATCGCCATGGAGAGCTCCTTTTGGTCCTTCTTTTTCTTCTAAAACCTAAGTAGGCTTTCCCTTGATGTATATTTAGCTCGTTGTTCTGCCCTCCGTATCACGTGGTGAGGGTATTCCCTCTGCTGGAAGCGTCTTGTCATGTTCGATGCTTCTTCTATATATCCTTCATTTTCTGAGCAATTATGTCTAATTCTGAGGAATTGGCCAGTTGGTATACCCTCCTTCATTTTTTTCGGGTGAAAGCTGCTGTAATGAAGACTACCATTTGTCGCTGTGGGTTTCGTGCAAGCGTGTTCGGTCAGGCATTCTACTCCCGAAACTAGAGATGAGCGAACTTTTGAAAAATTCGATTTGGCTGATTCGCCGAATTTTCCGTCAAAATTCGTTTTGGTCCGAATTTATTCGCGACGAATCGCTATTAAAAACGGCTATTTCTGAGCCTCCTAGAGCCTCAATAGGGTTGTAAACCATTCTGCCTTGCTGTAACACGCATAGGATGCGTGCTGGGTTAGTTAAATAATAATGTAAATAAATATCACATGCAGATCAGAGGCATCGCTAATAGAATCGCAGAGCGGCACAATTGCAGAGAGTTGAAGTGGCATCACTATGATGGGCCCCTATAGTGCCTGAAAAACACACCCTGGAGCTGGCAGCAGCAGGAGCCCAAAAATTGGATGAATCACACCCTGGAGTTGAAAGCAGCAGCAGCAGCAGGAGCCCAAACATAGCTTAAAAGAGACACTGGAGTTGGCTGCAGGAGCCCAAAGATTGGATGAATCACACCCTGGAGTTGCAAGCAGCAGCAGCAGCAGCCCAAACATTGGCTGAAAGAGACACTGGAGTTGGCAGCAGGAGCCCATAATTGGATGAATCACACCCTGGAGTTGCAAGGAGCAGCAGCAGGAACCCAAACATAGCTTGAAAGAGACACTGGAGTTGGCAGCAGGAGCCCAAAAATTGGATGAATCACACCCTGGAGTTGCAAGCAGCAGCAGGAGCCCAAACATTGGCTGAAAGAGACACTGGAGTTGGCAGCAGGAGCTCAAAAATTGGATGAATCACACCCTGGAGTTGCAAGCAGCAGCAGCAGCAGGAGCCCAAACATTACTTTAAAGAGACACTGGAGTTGGCAGCAGGAGCCCAAAAATTGACTGACACACCCTGGAGTTGGCAGCAGCAACAGCAGGAACCTAGAAATTGGCTGGAAGGCACCCTGAAGTTGGCAGCAGCAGGAGCACATACATTAGCTGGAAGGCCCACCCTGGAGTTGGCAGCAGCATAAGCAGGAGCCCAAACATTGCTTGAAAGAAACCCTGGAGTTGGCAGCAGCAGCAGCAGCAGCAGGAGGCCGATAATTGGCTGAGAGAGACACTGGAGTTGGCAGCAGGAGCCCAAAAATTGGATGAATCACACCCTGGAGTTGCAAGCAGCAGCAGGAGCCCGAACATCACTTTAAAGAGACACTGGAGTTGGCAGTAGGAGCCCAAAAATTGACTGACACACCCTGGAGTTGGCAGCAGCAGCAGCAGGAACCTAGAAATTGGCTGGAAGGCACCCTGAAGTTGGCAGCAGCAGGAGCACATACATTAGCTGCAAGGCACACCCTGGAGTTGGCAGCAGCATAAGCAGGAGCCCAAACATTGCTTGAAAGACACCCTGGAGTTGGCAGCAGCAGCAGCAGCAGCAGGAGGCCAAAAATTGGCTGAGAGAGACACTGGAGTTGGCAGCAGGAGCCCAAACATTGGCTGAAAGAGACACTGGAGTTGGCAGCAGGAGCCCGAACATTACTTTAAAGAGACACTGGAGTAGGCAGTATGAGCCCAAAAATTTACTGACACACCCTGGAGTTGGCAGCAGCAGCAGCAGGAACCTAGAAATTGGCTGGAAGGCACCCTGAAGTTGGCAGCAGCAGGGGCACATACATTAGCTGGAAGGCACACCCTGGAGTTGGCAGCAGCATAAGCAGGAGCCCAAACATTGCTTGAAAGACACCCTGGAGTTGGCAGCAGCAGCAGGAGGCCAAAAATTGGCTGAGAGAGACACTAGAGTTGGCAGCAGGAGCCCAAAAATTGGATGAATCACACCCTGGAGTTGCAAGCAGCAGCAGCAACCCAAACATTGGCTGAAAGAGACACTGGAGTTGGCAGCAGGAGCCCAAAAATTGGATGAATCACACCCTGGAGTTGCAAGCAGCAGGAGCCCAAACATTGGCTGAAAGAGACACTGGAGTTGGCAGGAGCCCAAAAATTGGATGAATCACACCCTGGAGTTGCAAGCAGCAGCAGCAGGAGCCCAAACATTGCTTGAAAGACACCCTGGAGTTGGCAGCAGCAGCAGGAGGCCAAAAATTGGCTGAGAGAGACACTGGAGTTGGCAGCAGGAGCCCAAAAATTGGATGAATCACAACCTGGAGTTGCAAGCAGCAGGAGCCCGATCATTACTTTAAAGAGACACTGGAGTTGGCAGCAGGAGCCCAAAAATTGACTGACACACCCTGGAGTTGGCAGCAGCAGCAGCAGGAACCTAGAAATTGGCTGGAAGGCACACCCTGGAGTTGGCAGCAGCATAAGCAGGAGCCCAAACATTGCTTGAAAGACACCCTGGAGTTGGCAGCAGCCGCAGCAGGAGGCCAAAAATTGGCTGAGAGAGACACTGGAGTTGGCAGCAGGAGCCCAAAAATTGGATGACTCACACCCTGGAGTTGCAAGCAGCAGCAGCAGCAGCCCAAACATTGGCTGAAAGAGACACTGGAGTTGGCAGCAGGAGCCCAAAAATTGGATGAATCACACCCTGGAGTTGCAAGCAGCAGCAGCCCAAACAGAGCTTGAAAGACACACTGGAGTTGGCAGCAGGAGCCCAAAAATTGTATGAATCACACCCTGGAGTTGCAAGCAGCAGCAGCAGCAGCCCAGACCTAGTTTGAAAGAGACACTGGATTTGGCAGCAGGAGCCCAAAAATTGGATGAATCACACCCTGGAGTTGCAAGCAGCAGCAGCAGCCCAAACATAGCTTGAAAGAGACACTGGAGTTTGCAGCAGGAGCCCAAAAATGGGATGAATCACACCCTGGAGTTGCAAGCAGCAGCAGCAGGAGCCCAAACATTGGCTGAAAGAGACACTGGAGTTGGCAGCAAGAGCCCAAAAATTGAATGAATCACACCCTGGAGTTGCAAGCAGCAGCAGCAGCAGCAGCCCAAACATAGCTTGAAGGAGACACTGGAGTTGGCAGCAGGAGCCCAAAAATTGGTTGAATCACACCCTGGAGTTGCAAGCAGCAGCAGCAGCAGCAGCAGCCCAAACATAGCTTGAAAGAGACACTGGAGTTGGCAACAGGAGCCCAAAAATTGGATGAATCACACCCTGCAGATGCAAGCAGCTGCAGCAGCAGCCCAAACATAGCTTGAAAGAGACATTGGAGTTGGCTTCAGGAGCCCAAAAATTGGATGAATCACACCCTGGAGTTGCAAGCAGCAGCAGCCCAAACATAGCTTGAAAGAGACACTGGAGTTGGCAGCAGGAGCCCAAAAATTGGATGAATCACACCCTGGAGTTGCAAGCAGCAGCAGCAGCCCAAACATAGCTTGAAAGAGACACTGGAGTTGGCAGCAGGAGCCCAAAAATTGGATGTTTCACACCCTGAAGTTGCAAGCAGCAGCAGCAGCCCAAACATAGCTTGAAAGAGACACTGGAGTTTGCAGCAGGAGGCCAAAAATTGGCTGAATGACACCCTGGAGTCGCAAGCAGCAGCAGCAGCCCAAACACAGCTTGAAAGAGACACTGGAGTTGGCAGCAAGAGCCCAAACATTGGATGAATCACACCCTGGAGTTGCAAGCAGCAGCAGGAGCCCAAAAAGTGGATGAATCACACCCTGGAGTTGCAAGCAGCAGCAGCAGCAGGAGCCCAAACATTGCTTTAAAGAGACACTAGAGTTGGCAGCAGCAGGAGCCCAAAAATTGACTGACACACCCTGGAGTTGGCAGCAGCAGCAGCAGGAACCTAGAAATTGGCTGGAAGGCACCCTGAAGTTGGCAGCAGCAGGAGCACATACATTAGCTGGAAGGCACACCCTGGAGTTGGCAGCAGCATAAGCAGGAGCCCCAACATTGCTTGAAAGACAACCTAGAGTTGGCAGCAGCATCAGCAGGAGGCCAAAAATTGGTTGGAAGGCACACCCTGAAGTTGGCATCAGCAGGAGCCCAAAAATTGGCCTAAAGACATAAATATGTTTTGCACCATTTGGAAAGTGTAAAACGTGGCACCATGCTGAATCTAGTCGCATGCATCAGCCATTGGTGGGTGGAAATCCTGGCTGATCCATCCCTGATTCATTTTGACAAAGGTGAGTCTCTCCACATTTTTAGTTGACAGACGAATTCTCCTCGCCGTAACTATGGCCCCCGCCGCACTAAACACCCGCTCAGATGGCACGCTACTTGCCGGGCAGGACAGCTTTTCCAGGGCAAACTCTGCTAGTTGTGGCCACAAGCCAAGTTTGGCTGCCCAGAAGTCCAGCGGAAGCTCAAGGTGTGTTGGCATGGTCATGTCAAAGTATGACATGACCTGCTGGTTGAGGTCCTGCTCCAGGTTATCCTGCTGCTCATGAGTAGCCTCACTATGCGGGTGTAGAAAGCTACTCATTAGCGACTGAAGCCTGAGGCTACTGTCGATGGAGCTGCTGCTGCTGCTCCTGCCAACCCCCCCAGCAGGCATGGCAGTGGAAGGTGAGCGCAGAGGTCCCCCCGAGTCAGACCTGTGAGAGTATGGACCATGGCGAGATAGGCATCGGCCAACTGACTACGTAGAATTTCTTTGTAGTAGTTCAGTTTGTCCTCCCTCTCGGCGGGTTTAAAAAATGCCCCCATTTTGTGCCGGAAGCGAGGGTCTAATAAAGTGGACAGCCAGAAGTCATTCCGGCGACAAATGGAAACAATTCTGGGGTCACTACGCAAGCACGTGAGCAAGCTTCCTGCCATTTGCGCAAGTGACTCGGAGGGACTACCTGTCTCCATCTCCACTGCATACTGCCACGGTGTGTCCGGGTCCTCTGTCTCGCCTTTCTCAAAACCCTCTAGCTCCTCTGGCTGCTCCTGCTCCTCCTCTCCTGTCCGCTGACTAGATAAACCAGCCATTTCGCCAAGCCTAAACTGTGCTTCACTGGGCCACTCCTCCTCCTTTTCCTCCTCCTCCTCCTCCAGTTCAGCTCCAACGGGGTTCATGTGGCTGTAAGATGTAGACGCCATGTCTCCAGTGCCCTGACCAGCCATGGTTTCCAACATGTGCTGTAGTTCATGAAGCAGTGGAATCACGTTGTTTCCTCCCGTAATCCTGCCGAATGACAAATAAAGTGGCTTCCTCAAAGGGCCTGAGCAAACGGCAGGTGTCACGTATGAGCTGCCACTGGTTGACATTGAAGTTACACAGGGGAGTCCCCCTATCCGCTTGGATCATCAGGAAATCCATGATGGCTTTTCTCTGTTCATATAATCGGTCCAACATGTGAAGGGTGGAATTCCAACGGGTGGAAACATCGCAAATCAGACTATGTTGGGGGATACCGTTCTGACGCTGTAGCTCAAGAAGGGTGTGTTTGGCGGTGTATGAGTGGCTGAAGTGCATGCAAAGTTTCCTTGAAGTTGTTAGGATGTCTTGCATATGGGGGGAACACTTCAGAAACCGCTTGACAACCAGATTGAAGACGTGAGCCATGCAGGGGGCATGGGTCAGCCTTCCTTGGTGCAGCGCAGACAAAATGTTCTTCCCATTGTTGGTAACCATGATTCACATTTTAAGTTCTTTTGGAGTAAGCCATGTTTGGATTTCCTGATGAATACATTTAAGCAGTTCCTCCCCTGTGTGACTCCGTTCGCCAAGACAAACCATGTGAAGCACTGCGTGACACCTCCGTGCCCTGCACACATGGTAGACTGGATGGGCACTGAGACTAGAGCCTACAGTGGAGGGTGAGGAGATGGTGGAGGATGAGGAGGCCGAGTCGCACGGTGTCACAGGCCCAACGGGCAGGGAGCGCGGAAGCCGAAGCGGCGTGACCTGTCCAAGTTGCTGCTGCTGCTGCAAAGGGACCGCATTCACCCAGTGGGCCATAAACGACATGTACTGTCCCTGACTGTAGTTACAGCTCCAGACGTCAGCACTGCCATGCACTTTGCTACACACCGACAGGCTCAAGGACTGGCCCACCTTCTGTTCAACAAAAGTGTGCAGCGCTGGTACTGCCTTCTTGGCAAAGAAATGATGGCTTGGGACTCTCCACCTCGGCTCGGCACAAGCCATCAGTTCTCTGAAAGGTGCAGAGTCCACCACCTGAAAAGGGAGCGACTGCGGCACCAGCAACTTGGACAGGAGCACATTCAGCTTCTGCGCCGTAGGATGAGTGGGCGCATACTGCTGTCTCTTAGACATGGCTTCGCTGATGGATTGATGGCGGGATGCATGACTTGGAGGAGGAGCAGGAGCGACAGAGGATGGGTATGAAGCACAGTTGCCTTCGGCTGAGGTGCTGGAGCCTTGGCCGGCAGAAATTGGGAGTGGCGTGCCACTTGGTGAGGAAGCAGGCTGGAACACCACTTCGGAGCCTCGGTTCTCCCAGGTCGCTTTATGGTGATGCAGCATATGTTGACGCAGGGTCGTGGTGCCAACATTTGGACCCTGGCCAAGCTTCACCTTCTGCCTACATATCTTGCATGTGGCCATGTTACCCTCTTGCGGATGCTTCAGGAAAAACTGCCACACTGCCGAGTAGCTACTTTTCCCACCAACAGGCCTCACTGATTCACTGCTACTGTCGCCAACTCCAGGAACCCGTGCTCCACTACCTCCCGATAAGGTGCTCCACCCCGGCCCCAGCCGTTTGGCTCCAGGCTTTACAATTTTGCCCCCATGCTGACTGCCAACCATGCTGCTAACAACTTGCTGCCTCAGCTGCTGACTCCGGGGCAACCTGCGCCCCTCTTCTTCTGATGATGATGATGAAGCCCCTTCATCACCCAGCTCCCAAGTGCGATTGGCTTCATCATCATCATCATCATCATCACCGAGTTGTGGCTGTATGTCACTGATGTTCTCGGTTTCCTCAGTGTCTGGCGCAGGAGCTGGAAAGCTCGCAACACCCACAACACTGTCCACATTACTATTTGTCTGCCGAGCTAAAGAAGCCACCTCAATTTCATGGCTGGGCAGTAGCTGCTGACTGTCCTCTATCTGATAGTCCTCCTCACTAAAGAGTAGAGCTGAATCCAAAGCATAGGATACGTCGCTGGGGGAGGGAACGGCGTAGGACAGAGGCAATGGGAGGACAGGGACTGCTCTCGGGGCATGCCAACTCAGGGTTGTGTCAGAGGAACCTACCGACCCTAGACTGGGGGTCTCAGACGTAACTTGTGATGATGTTGATGAGCGCGTTAACCAATCTACCATGGCAGATGCGTTACTGGTGGAGACACGACCGCTAGCAGATACTGGCAGATCAGGTCTCCCACCGTGACTCCTGCTGCCACTCGCCCCTAGTCTGCTGCGACCTCTGCCTGCAGAATCTTGGCCTCTGCCACTCCTCTTTGAACATCCTGGCACTTGTCTGCCTGACATTTTTATGTATTTGCTTATTTAGAATAAACAGATAGGGTGCAAGGTGCAGCTTTGGGGTGCCCTGTGGCCTGGTTTATTGAAAGCAGTCAAAAAGGAAGTGCAAACTGAAGTAGCTTAATAAAGCAGCTGATGCTGATCAACGCTTATGTTGTATAACAGATAGGGTGCAAGGTGCAGCTTTGGGGTGCCCTGCGGCCTGGTTTATTGAAAGCAGTCAAAAACAAGTGCAAACTGAAGTAGCTTAATGAAGCTGATGCTGATCAACGCTTATGTTGTATAACAGATAGGGTGCAAGGTGCAGCTTTGGGGTGCCCTGTGGCCTGGTTTATTGAAAGCAGTCAAAAACAAATGCAAACTGAAGTAGCTTAATAAAGCTGATGCTGATCAACGCTTTTGTTGTAATACAGATAGGGTGCAAGGTGCAGCTTTGGGGTGCCCTGCGGCCAGGTTTATTGAAAGCAGTCAAAAGGGAAGTGCAAACTGAAGTAGCTTAATAAAGCAGCTGATGCTGATCAACGCTTATGTTGTATAACAGATAGGGTGCAAGGTGCAGCTTTGGGGTGCCCAGCGGCCTGGTTTATTGAAAGCAGTCAAAAACAAGTGCAAACTGAAGTAGGTTAATGAAGCTGATGCTGATCAACGCTTATGTTGTATAACAGATAGGGTGCAAGGTGCAGCTTTGGGGTGCCCTGTGGCCTGGTTTATTGAAATCAGTCAAAAACAAGTGCAAATTGAAGTAGCTTAATAAAGCAGCTGATGCTGATCAATGCTTATGTTGTATAACAGATAGAGTGCAAGGTGCAGCTTTGGGGTGCCCTAGGGCCTGGTATATTGAAAGCAGTCAAAAACAAGTGCAAACTGAAGTAGCTCAAAAAAGCAGCTGATGCTGATCAATGCTTATGTTGTATAACAGATAGGGTGCAAGGTGCAGCTTTGGGGTGCCCTGCGGCCTGGTTTATTTCAAGCAGTCAAAAAAAGTGCAAACTGAAGTAGCTTAATGAAGCTGATGCTGAACAACGCTTTTGTTGTATAACAGATAGGGTGCAAGGTGCAGCTTTGGGGTGCCCTGCGGCCTGGTTTATTGAAAACAGTCAACAAACAAGTGCAAATTAAAGTAGCTTAATAAAGCAGCTGATGCTAATCAACGCTTATGTTGTATAACAGATAGAGTGCAAGGTGCAGCTTTGGTGTGCCCTGCGGCCTGGTATATTGAAACCAGTCAAAAAGGAGGTGCAAACTGAAGTAGCTTAATGAAGCTGATGCTGAACAACGCTTATGTTGTATAACCGATAGGGTGCAAGGTGTAGCTTTGGGGTGCCCTGCGGCCTGGTTTATTGAAAGCAGTCAAAAACTAATGCAAACTGAAGTAGCTTAATGAAGCTGATGCTGATCAACGCTTATGTTGCATAACAGAAAGGGTGCAAGGTGCAGCTTTGGGGTGCCCTGTGGCCTGGTTTATTGAAAGCAGTCAAAAACAAGTGCAAACTGAAGTAGCTTAAGAAAGCAGCTGATGCTGATCAACGCTTATGTTGTATAACAGGGTGCAAGGTGCAGCTTTGGGGTGCCCTGCGGCCTGGTTTATTGAAATCAGTCAAAAACAAGTGCAAATTGAAGTAGCTTAATAAAGCAGCTGATGCTGATCAATGCTTATGTTGTATAACAGATAGAGTGCAAGGTGCAGCTTTGGGGTGCCCTGCGGCCTGGTATATTGAAAGCAGTCAAAAACAAGTGCAATCTGAAGTAGCTCAAAAAAGCAGCTGATGCTGATCAACGCTTATATTGTATAACAGATACGGTGCAAGGTGCAGCTTTGGGGTGCCCTGCGGCCTGGTTTATTGAAAGCAGTCAAAAGCAAGTGCAAACTGAAGTAGCTTAATAAAGCAGCTGATGCTTATCAACGCTTATGTTGTATAAAAGATAGGGTGCAAGGTGATGCTTTTGGGTGCCCTGCGGCCTGGTTTATTGAAAGCAGTCAAAAACAAATAAAAACTGAAGTAGCTTAATGAAGCTGATGCTGATCAACGCTTATGTTGTATAACAGAAAGGGTGCAAGGTGCAGCTTTGGGGTGCCCTGTGGCCTGGTTTATTAAAAGCAGTCAAAAACAAGTGCAAACTGAAGTAGCTTAAAAAAGCTGATGCTGATCAACGCTTATGTTGTATAACAGGGTGCAAGGTGTAGCTTTGGGGTGCCCTGCGGCCTGGTTTATTGAAAACAGTCAAAAAGCAAGTGCAAACTGAAGTAGCTTAACGAAGCTAATGCTGAACAACCCTTATGTTGTATAACAGATAGGGTGCAAGGTGCAGCTTTGGGGTGCCCTTCGGCCAGGTTTATTGAAAGCAGTCAAAAACAAGTGCAAACTGACGTAGCTTAATGAAGCTGATGCTGAACAACGCTTATGTTGTATAACAGATAGGGTGCAATGTGCAGCTTTGGGGTGCCCTGCGGCCTGGTTTATTGAAAGCAGTCAAAAACAAGTGCAAACTGAAGTAGCTTAATAAAGCAGCTGATGCTGATCAATGCTTATGTTGTATAACAGATAGGGTGCAAGGTGCAGCTTTGGGGTGCCCTGCGACCTGGTTTATTGAAAGCAGTCAAAAACAAGTGCAAACTAAAGTAGCTTAATAAAGCAGCTGATGCTGATCAACGCTTATGTTGTATAACAGATAGGGTGCAAGGTGCAGCTTTGGGGTGCCCTGCGGCCTGGTTTATTGAAAGCAGTCAAAAAGCAAGTGCAAACTGAAGTAGCTTAATAAAGCTGATGCTGAACAACGCTTATTTTGTATAACAGATAGGGTGCAAGGTGCAGCTTTGGGGTGCCCTGCGGCCTGGTTTATTGAAAGCAGTCAAAAAGCAAGTGCAAACTGACGTAGCTTAATAAAGCTGATGCAGATCAACGCTTTTGTTGTATAACAGATAGGGTACAATGTGCAGCATTGGGGTGCCCTGCGGCCTGGTTTATTGAAAGCAGTCAAAAACAAATGCAAACTGAAGTAGCTTAATGAAGCTGATGCTGATCAACGCTTATGTTGTTTAACAGAAAGGGTGCAAGGTGCAGCTTTGGGGTGCCCTGCGGCCTGGTTTATTGAAAGCAGTCAAAAAGCAAGTGCAAACTGAAGTAGCTTAATGAAGCTGATGCTGAACAACGCTTATGTTGTATACCAGATATGGTGCAAGGTGCAGCTTTGGGGTGCCCTGCGGCCTGGTTTATTGAAAGCAGTCAAAACAAGTGCAAACTGACGTAGCTTAATGAAGCTGATGCTGAACAACGCTTATGTTGTATAACAGATAGGGTGCAATGTGCAGCTTTGGGGTGCCCTGCGGCCTGGTTTATTGAAAGCAGTCAAAAACAAGTGCAAACTGAAGTAGCTTAATAAAGCAGCTGATGCTGATCAACGCTTTTGTTGTATAACAGATAGGGTGAAAAGGTGCAGCTTTGGGGTGCCCTGCGGCCTGGTTTATTGAAAGCAGTCAAAAAGGAAGTGCAAACTGAAGTAGCTTAATAAAGCAGCTGATGCTGATCAACGCTTATGTTGTATAACAGATAGGGTGCAAGGTGCAGCTTTGGAGTGCCCTGCGGCCTGGTTTATTGAAAGCAGTCAAAACCAAGTGCAAACTGAAGTAGCTTAATGAAGCTGATGCTGATCAACGCTTATGTTGTATAACAGATAGGGTGCAAGGTGCAGCTTTGGGGTGCCCTGCGGCCTGGTTTATTGAAAGCAGTCAAAAAGCAAGTGCAAACTGAAGTAGCTTAATAAAGCTGATGCTGAACAACGCTTATTTTGTATAACAGATAGGGTGCAAGGTGCAGCTTTGGGGTGCCCTGCGGCCTGGTTTATTGAAAGCAGTCAAAAAGCAAGTGCAAACTGATGTAGCTTAATAAAGCTGATGCAGATCAACGCTTTTGTTGTATAACAGATAGGGTGCAATGTGCAGCTTTGGGGTGCCCTGCGGCCTGGTTTATTGAAAGCAGTCAAAAAGCAAGTGCAAACTGAAGTAGCTTAATGAAGCTGATGCTGAACAACGCTTATGTTGTATAACAGATAGGATGCAAGGTGCAGCTTTGGGGTGCCCTGCGGCCTGGTTTATTGAAATCAGTCAAAAACAAGTGCAAATTGAAGTAGCTTAATAAAGCAGCTGATGCTGATCAATGCTTATGTTGTATAACAGATAGGGTGCAAGGTGTAGCTTTGGGGTGCCCTGCGGCCTGGTTTATTGAAAGCAGTCAAAAACAAGTGCAAACTGAAGTAGCTTAATGAAGCTGATGCTGAACTACGCTTATGTTGTATAACAGATAGGGTGCAAGGTGCAGCTTTGGGGTGCCCCGTGGCCTGGTTTATTGAAAGCAGTCAAAACCAAGTGCAAACTGAAGTAGCTAAATAAAGCAGCTGATGCTTATCAACGCTTATGTTGTATAACAGATAGGGTGCAAGGTGCAGCTTTTGGGTGCCCTGCGGCCTGGTTTATTGAAAGCAGTCAAAAACAAGTGCAAACTGAAGTAGCTTAATAAAGCAGCTGATGCTGATCAATGCTTATGTTGTATAACAGATAGGGTGCAAGGTGCAGCTTTGGGGCGGCCTGGTTTATTGAAAGCAGTCAAAAAGGAAGTGCAAACTGAAGTAGCTTAATAAAGCAGCTGATGCTGATCAATGCTTATGTTGTATAACAGATAGAGTGCAAGGTGCAGTTTTGGGGTGCCCTGCGGCCTGGTATATTGAAAGCAGTCAAAAACAAGTGCAAACTGTAGTAGCTAAATGAAGCTGATGCTGATCAACGCTTATGTTGAATAACAGATAGGGTGCAAGGTGCAGCTTTGGGGTGCCCTGCGGCCTGGTTTATTGAAAGCAGTCAAAAAGCAAGTGCAAACTGAAGTAGCTTAATAAAGCTGATGCTGAACAACGCTTATGTTGTATAACCGATAGGGTGCAAGGTGCAGCTTTGGGGTGCCCTGCGGCCTGGTTTATTGAAAGCAGTCAAAAAGCAAGTGAAAACTGAAGTAGCTTAATAAAGCTGATGCTGATCAACGCTTATGTTGTATAACAGATAGGGTGCAATGTGCAGCTTTGGGGGTGCCCTGCGGCCTGGTTTATTGAAAGCAGTCAAAAACAAGTGCAAACTGAAGTCGCTTAATGAAGCTGATGCTGAACAACGCTTATGGTGTATAACAGATAGGGTGCAAGGTGCAGCTTTGGGGTGCCCTGCGGCCTGGATTATTGAAAACAGTCAAAAACAAGTGCAAATTTAAGTAGCTTAATAAAGCAGCTGATGCTGATCAACGCTTATGTTGTATAACAGATAGGGGGCAAGGTGCAGCTTTGGGGTGCCCTGCGGCCTGGTTTATTGAAAGCAGTCAAAAACAAGTTCAAACTGAAATAGCTTAATAAAGCTGATGCTGATCAACGCTTATGTTGTATAACAGATAGGGTGCAAGGTGCAGCATTGGGGTGCCCCGTGGCCTGGTTTATTGAAAGCAGTCAAAAGCAAGTGCAAACTGAAGTAGCTAAATAAAGCAGCTGATGCTTATCAACGCTTATGTTGTATAACAGAAAGGGTGCAAGGTGCAGCTTTGGGGTGCCCTGTGGCCTGGTTTATTAAAAGCAGTCAAAAACAAGTGCAAACTGAAGTAGCTTAAAAAAGCAGCTGATGCTGATCAACGCTTATGTTGTATAACAGGGTGCAAGGTGCAGCTTTGGGGTGCCCTGCGGCTTGGTTTATTGAAAGCAGTCAAAAACAAATGCAAACTGAAGTAGCTTAATAAAGCTGATGCTGAACAACGCTTATGTTGTATAACAGATAGGGTGCAAGGTGCAGCTTTGGGGTGCCCTGGGGCCTGGTTCATTGAAAGCAGTCAAAAACAAGTGCAAACTGACGTAGCTTAATAAAGCTGATGCTGATCAACGCTTATGTTGTATAACAGATAGGGTGCAAGGTGCAGCTTTGGGGTGCCCTGCGGCCTGGTTTATTGAAAGCAGTCAAAAAGGAAGTGCAAACTGAAGTAGCTTAATAAAGCAGCTGATGCTGATCAATGCTTATGTTGTATACCAGATAGGGTGCAAGGTGCAGCTTTGGGGTGCCCTGCGGCCTGGTTTATTGAAAGCAGTCAAAAAGGAAGTGCAAACTGAAGTAGCTTAATGAAGCTGATGCTGATCAACGCTTATGTTGTATAACAGATAGGGTGCAAGGTGCAGCTTTGGGGTGCCCTGCGGCCTGGTTTATTGAAAGCAGTCAAAAAGCAAGTGCAAGCTGAAGTAGCTTAATAAAGCTGATGCTGATCAACGCTTGTGTTGTATAACAGATAGGGTGCAAGGTGCAGCTTTGGGGTGCCCTGCGGGCTGGTTTATTGAAAGCAGTCAAAAAGCAAGTGCAAACTGAAGTAGCTTAATAAAGCTGATGCTGATCAACGCTTTTGTTGTATAACAGATAGGGTGCAATGTGCAGCTTTGGGGTGCCCTGCGGCCTAGTTTATTGAAAGCAGTCAAAAAGCAAGTGCAAACTGAAGTAGCTTAATGAAGCTGATGCTGATCAACGCTTATGTTGTATAACAGATAGGGTGCAAGGTGCAGCTTTGGGGTGCCCTGCGGCCTGGTTTATTGCAAGCAGTCAAAAAGCAAGTGCAAACTGAAGTAGCTTAATAAAGCTGATGCTGAACAACGCTTATGTTGTATAACAGATAGGGTGCAAGGTGTAGCTTTGGGGTGCCCTGCGGCTTGGTTTATTGAAAGCAGTCAAAAAGCAAGTGCAAACTGAAGTAGCTTAATAAAGCTGATGCTGAACAACGCTTATGTTGTATAACAGATAGGGTGCAAGGTGCAGCTTTGGGGTGCCCTGGGGCCTGGTTCATTGAAAGCAGTCAAAAACAAGTGCAAACTGACGTAGCTTAATGAAGCTGATGCTGAACAACGCTTATGTTGTATAACAGATAGGGTGCAAGGTGCAGCTTTGGGGTGCCCTGCGGCCTGGTTTATTGAAAGCAGTCAAAAACAAGTGCAAATTGAAGTAGCTTAATAAAGCAGCTGATGCTGATCAATGCTTATGTTGTATAACAGATAGGGTGCAAGGTGCAGCTTTGGGGTGCCCTGCGGCCTGGTTTATTGAAAGCAGTCAAAAAGGAAGTGCAAACTGAAGTAGCTTAATGAAGCTGATGCTGATCAACGCTTATGTTGTATAACAGATAGGGTGCAAGGTGCAGCTTTGGGGTGCCCTGCGGCCTGGTTTATTGAAAGCAGTCAAAAAGCAAGTGCAAGCTGAAGTAGCTTAATAAAGCTGATGCTGATCAACGCTTATGTTGTATAACAGATAGGGTGCAAGGTGCAGCTTTAGGGTGCCCTGCGGCCTGGTTTATTGAAAGCAGTCAGAAAGCAAGTGCAAACTGAAGTAGCTTAATAAAGCTGATGCTGATCAACGCTTTTGTTGTATAACAGATAGGGTGCAATGTGCAGCTTTGGGGTGCCCTGCGGCCTAGTTTATTGAAAGCAGTCAAAAAGGAAGTGCAAACTGAAGTAGCTTAATGAAGCTGATGCTGATCAACGCTTATGTTGTATAACAGATAGGGTGCAAGGTGCAGCTTTGGGGTGCCCTGCGGCCTGGTTTATTGCAAGCAGTCAAAAAGCAAGTGCAAACTGAAGTAGCTTAATAAAGCTGATGCTGAACAACGCTTATGTTGTATAACAGATAGGGTGCAAGGTGCAGCTTTGGGGTGCCCTGCGGCCTGGTTTATTGAAAGCAGTCAAAAACAAGTTCAAACTGAAATAGCTTAATAAACCTGATGCTGATCAACGCTTATGTTGTATAACAGATAGGGTGCAAGGTGCAGCTTTGGGGTGCCCTGTGGCCTGGTTTATTGAAAGCAGTCAAAAAGCAAGTGCAAACTGAAGTAGCTTAATAAAGCTAATGCTGAACAAAGCTTATGTTGTATAACAGGTAGGGTTAAAATAGCATGTGCCTTGGGATGCCAGTGTGGCCTGGTGTATTTTAAGCTGAACAGAAAATATTGACACTTATCCAATTATGAGAAATGCTTTTTTTTTAACAGATAGGGTTAAATAGCATGTGCCTTGGGATGCCCATGTGGCCTGGTGTATTTTAAGTTGAACAGAAAATATTAACACTAATCCAATTATGATAAATGCTTTTTTTTAACAGATAGGTTTAAAATAACGTTCAGGGCTAAATAGCAGAAAGGGTTAAATAGCATGTGCATGGCATGCACAGTGTGCAGCTGTATTTAAACCAAACCAAATATATTAACAGTAACCCAGTTATTATGAAATATGAATCATAGCACTAGGCACCCTGTCACTGTGACTTGTATGCTGCTGGATTGTTCCGATTTTAAATCTATCTTTCCCTAGCTCTGTCTACCACTCCAAATCTCCCTAACTATCTGTCTCTCTCTTTACCTATCTGTAACTGTCTCTAGCTATCGCTAACTCTCACCTAACTATGACTAACTGTCTGTTCCTCCCTGCAGCTAGCTCCGTTTTCTCTGCAATGCAAGTCTGAACTGCGCAAAAGGAAAATGGCCGCCCCTTTATATAGCACGGTGACGTCACCGGGCTTCCTGGCTGCTGATAGGCTGCATGTGACTGTCCCATCGTCACTTGCCCCTGGGGACATGTCTGAACATGTCCGTCCACCATCTTAGAATGCCTGTCATTGAGTTTTAAGGAAAACTTCGAATTTTTCATGAAATTCGGAACGAATCCGGGTTCGTCCAGATCGATTCGCTCATCCCTATTTGGAGTGTTTGTTATGGAGGTGGTGGAGGTGGAAGCAGTGTCCGAGACGCATAGCTGTGAAGGTGGTTGTGGTGTGGGCAAGCAGACCATGATGAAACATCAGAACAGGGAAGCGGCAGGGATCCGGTGTGATGACGTAGTTTTGGACAGGACCTGGGAACCAGAGAACAAGAAAGAGACATCATCAGAGCAGGAGGGTACTTCTGGCACTGGCAGCTACAAATAGTCAAGCTAAGGTAGGGCCAGTTTATCTGCAAAACGACACAGGGCTGGGTCTTTTTCAGGAAACCAATCCTGTTGCTACCGCTCTAATAATAGGCTTGCCAGCTACTGCCAGCCCTATACAACCAACACAGGTCTCCTGTCCCTCTGCCTAGTCTTTCAGTATTGCTAATGCCATTTCTACCACCAACAGCATCTCTGCTGCCACCCTTTGCTACTACTAGGCCTACACAAACGCAGGTCTACGCCGTGATGCACAAAATGGGTACATTTACCCCCCAACAAAACCCCATTGCTTGGTCTTCTTCAACTGAATTGTCAAGATGCCTATGCCGCTGCTACCACCATAAACATGGGTTAATTATCTAAGGGCTTGCCTGCTACTGCCAGCCCTACACAACCACCACAGGTCTCCTGTCCCTTCTGAAAAAAACAATATGCAAACAAGAAAAAAAAATTAAATATGAAAAAGCAAGGTGCCTCAAAGAGAACAATACCCAACATGCATAGGTCCTGTCAAGTAAAGCATGCATGTAAGGGTTATTTTACTTGAAAATTTCAGAGTGATTTTTGCAGGAATTTTCAAGAAAATTATATATATTTTTGCGGCAGAGTTTAGGCTTTTACATGAAATGCCTTGTTTGTAATTTTTCCAATGTTTTTTGTTGAGTGAAAAAAGCAACAAAAAATATATATTTTTTTAATTGCCTAGTTTAATTTAAATAAATCATTTACTTTATTTAAGAAAATAAATTGCATGTGAAAGCCCCATTTACCCGAGTTCCTACCCAGGAGAGCCCCTGAAACTAAAAAGAGCACTTTATAACATTTACAAATAAAATACAACTACTGTCCCCACTATAAAGGATTAATTAAAAATAAAATTGATGTAGGGTCCTTCTCCCCAGAAAAGGGGAACCTATGCTTTTTGGGGGATTTTGGCAGTATTTTTGGTTACTGGAAGTATATTCACCTGAGGAGGACCATGTTAAATTTTTTCCCTATGTGGAATCCCAACTTTGTATGCCCTATATTCGCACCTCAAACCTTTATCCCCCACCATATGTTTGGGTGTCTGGTGGCATGCTCTATGCACTTGCCACCACTAATGGAAGTAAATATCTGTCAGTGTGCCTAAGCTTTGTCGCAGCCGTGAGATTGAAGATCAAGGAGAGTATACAGTGAAACCAGGGGGTTTCACACTGTGGGACATCCCAAATTGATCAAATGCCCCTTGGGAATATTTCCGATTTGGTCCACTTTAAGATATTACCCAATTTATCTGAACTGGTGGATCCCCAGAGGCACACCTGATCTGGTATCCGGTGAGTGGTTGATGAGTGGTTGCTGCCACTGAAACTTAAGACTGGCAAGGTGGTGTTCAATAATGGGCGGAACCTAGTAGCAGCCTTTTGCTGAGCCAGGTTGATGCACATCCCTTGCCTGCCGCATGTGCTCAACTTGGTAGTGCAAAGCTTCCTACCTAATTATCTAGACATGCTGCATATAAAGTGTGCCATGTGCAGCCACTTTCACACCCTGCTGTTTGCCTCTCTGCACTGCAGAGGAACTTTGGTCCTCCAACCACGACCTCATATATGATTTGTGACTTTACATATGATGGAAAGGGTGTGTGAGCAGCAACTACAAAATGCCTGGGGGAGTCGAAGTGCAGACCAACAGCACTTCAGCACCAATTAATGAGCCTCCGTGAGGGAGATTTGTGTCATGTTGCAGTGCTTCCAATATGCCAACAATATGGTGAGTGCTGATGACGGCATTGCCAGCGTTTCCATCCCTATTCTTTTATCTGCTAAAAAAACACTTAACTCCATGACGGAGGATGTAATAGTGTCAGAGGAGAATGCAGAGGAGGAAGAGGAAGTCACATTTACACAGCTGTCAGGCCAGTCCACACGTGGCTTACATGTTAGGTTTGTGCTCGGTTGAAGCTTTGTTCACAATTTGGCTGAACTTACCAAACCTGAACTTCTACGGGTTTGCTCAACACTAGCCAGAAGCTCATTTGGATAACTTTGGTGTGGTTGTCATCATAAGGATAATTTGTATATGTCAATCAGAATGATTTCTGGATACAGAAGAATAGCTTTGCTCGGGTTGTGCACCTTCATTGTATTGTATCTCATGTGAAATAACATACAGTTATACTTACAAAAGAAATCTTTGCCATAAACATGCCCATATCCAGAAGTTTATCATTCTATTTACGTAGCTGTATAACATATCCATTTCCTTCAAATCCAGAGGTGCATATTTCTGAAAATGTCACTTCGTCCATCAATATAAATATACTATAAAGCCACCAGTGGCTAACCTTAGATAAACTAGTATGATTTTTTTGACAATTATCAGTTAATAAAAAACTTAAAATAATGTAAATAAAAAACGTACACAACAGATGACCACTGACCTATAATCCTGCAACATGAGAAAAAATGTCCATATGAGTAAAGTCCTTCTAGACGAGCTAGCGATGTCCCCGGACAGCTCTGCCCTGTCTGCAGAGACTATGTCTGGTTGACCACAGCTGGATGATTTCTACATGATGAAAGTACTGTCCAAGTTGCTGGACCAGGCCTGGGGCAGGAGGAGCTACAGGTGAAACAGGGTCATGTTCTGACTAAGGCATTTTCAATATATGAGCTGATATCACTTACGGCAGAAGTTGTCTCTTGATGAATATGTGGTTGATACTTCTAGGAAGCTCAAGTGGCACTAAATAGTGAATTAAACCTCTCCAAGGAGAGATTCTTCAAAGAATGCTGTTGAAGTCCCTTGACCAGGGCCTGTTTGTATGTGTAACTGCTTCCTGTCGGCCCACACATTGGTCCTTCGGTGTCTGGCACTCCATCAACACACATGGGATGCATTGTTCCATCAAAACCGGAGGGGTTTGCTGCACTACCTCTATGGGGGGATTCTGCACACTGCCTGTTATGGAGTTTTGGGGGAGGGAATCTGCACACTGCCAATTATAGGGGGGATTTGAAGGTTAATTCTGCACACTTCCTGTTGTGAGGTGATTGGGAGGGGGTTCTGCACACTGCCTGTTATGAGGTGATTGTGTGTATATATGAGTGGGGTATTCTGCACACTTCCTGTTATAAGGTGATTAGTGGGGATTCTGAACACTGTCCGTTTTATAGTTTTTTGGGGGTATCTACATGTTGCAGTGGGTTATTGTGGTGGAATCCTACACACTGGCTGTTATTGGTGTTCTGGAGAAGATTCTGCACATGGCCTGTTATGGGGTTATGAGGGGTTCTTCACACTGTTACAGTGTTCTTGGAAGGGGATACTGCACACAGCCTGTTTGGGAGGGGGGGGGGGTCTGCACAATGTCTGCTGTTAGGTTCTGGGAGGGAGGTATTTTTGTACACCATTTAATTCAGAGCATTTTTTCTTTCTCTAATAGTCAGGTGTATCATAAAAATAATGTACCCCATACCTGGGTCAACCTTCAGAAAATGAGTTCAAGATGAGGAACCGCCTAGCTATTGACGTTGTCATATCAGCGATGCTAGTCTTATTCTGAGCTATCCTAGTATGCCCCAGCCCCACAAACTGGCAACCCTGTCTGAATTTGAATAAAACAAGGCTCTCAAACCGGATCAACAGCCTGGCACAGTTGGAAAAGAAAACTCCCCAAAACTCACTTGAACCATCTGCATGCATGATACTGAATCATTGTCAGCACTGACATTTGCTCCTGCATCCACTCAGCTGAAGTAAGCTGAAATGCCTCCGCACTGATTTTCCTAGTGGTAGCGGCCATTTTGGAGCTTTCTTTTCCATCCATCTGAATTCTCAACAATATTAAGAGTGGTCCAATGACCATCAAGCAGAGGGACTCACAGCACTAGGTGGAGTGCACAATCCTTGGATGCTGATATGTAATGTGGTTGCCAGTCAGAAGTTATATTCTGTAGCATGGTCCGAGTGACAAATCAGCTGATCCCCCGCCCTGCTCATCCCCTGGTGCCCCTCTCAATATTGTTGACAATTCAGATGCACTGTACTGCTGAGGGGTGCTGAGGAAGCCAGAAGTTGGCCAAACGAGTTCACCCGTTCAACTGAATTCCATACTTTTGACCAAGTGGGATACTCACACAACACGCATGGATTGTTATTCGTATGTTTTTTATTATGACTCAGTGATGATGTTTAAAAAATTGATTTTAAAATATTGAACATATTGAAATAAAATGTTGCTATGTTTTATACTATAACTGCTATGAAATTTCTTATCATATGAGGATGAATACGCATGGTAGACATGGTTTGAGCTCCCAACAAGTATAAAGCGGGGTCGGCCTAAGCCGAGGTTAAAGGCAAATCAACTGCTTGCTTGTTGAGCAGGTGTTGTGGAATGCCCCTGCCCTAGCAGTAAGAATTAACGTTTATTAAACTAATTTAACTATACTTACCTTACCCAATCCTTAATCTCCCAGCAGTTCATGATGCTGGCTGTAACAGCTGCTATTACATAGGTCTCTTCTCCCTTTACCTTTCATACCACAGAGATCATGGAGCCTCTGTGGAATTCCCCCATTTGACTATCTACCTCAGCAAATAAGAGGGGCATGAAGGAGGATACCCCAGTAAAATCCCCATCCATGCTCTTCCCCTTCAGTGACAAATTGTCAGGCCTGCGGGACACCCGCCTTCAGTGTAAGCCCACAACCCCCAATCTCCGCTGCTAGCTTCACCTTTAGACAAGACCCTGTTTGCCGGGACGCTTCCGACGCTTGCTGGACACGGTTGCCCCCAGGACTTAATAGCACAAAGGATGTGAGCTTACAGGGGTTTAAGGCAGATGAACCAGAGGCCAGACTGGGCAATGTCGGGTAAGTACTGGAATCAGTTCGGGTGCTTCGGAAACAGGTAATACTGGAAGCAATTCGGGTGCTCAGGAGAATTCAAGCGAAGGGGTCACAACGGAGGTCAGAGAGCTGCGCAGTACCAAGGGATGAGATGAAGACGTGGTCGAGATTCAAACAGATGGTCAATAACGATATAAACAGGCAATCACAGGAACAATAACAAGCCAGCTAAACGCTATCACAGGCACTGACACACTGAAGAGGTAATCCCTTTATAGGACTGAACCCGGCTGGATTGGACAGGGAGGCAGTGACTGTGATTGGTGCACTTCGGATCTGTGGTTTGATTGGTGCACTTAGAGAGCTCTGGGCTGATTGCCCCAGCTGAACTCCAAAGGCATACTGCCCAGAGCTGCACCTCCTAGGTTTAGCTCTTTTAAACAGCCTCCAGTGGCCACTCTGTGTATAGCACCACCGGAGGACATAAGCTGACTATACTCGTGCGCAAGCACGAGCAGAATGACAGTGGACGAGGGAGAAGGGCGTGCTCGGCGACACACACGCCGCTGGAGCTGGCATCTGAGGCAGAAGCGGCTGCTGGGCAGGAGAAACCCTGGCCAGTTGCCTAGGGAAACCACGGGCACGGGCTGAAGGCAAATCATTCATGACACAAATATGGTCATATGCAGAGATTCCGAAGGGGCTTATCCCTTGTGGTATAAAAGCCCCTCTGGTGGCCGGCTATTATGCTTGGGGGCCATCAAGGAAGGAGGAGGAGGAGGGGACCCGTATACCAGATTACATTGTAGTGGTGGCTGGCATACCACCTGCCAGAACTGTTATCCAGGAGAGAGCTAGCCAGACAAGTCAGCAAGATCTTAATCAAATTTAGCTTTGGCCCAGATCCAAACCGCATCGCAAACCACAAGCCTTGACTCTAATACTACAATCATGGTTTTGGCCATGTATAAATGAATTTACCTTCCAATATAATTTTTATGCTGATGACATAGAAGTATTCTTATCTGGCCTAAATGTCTCTTCCCCTCCCATCCCTAATAGTTTACCAGCATTTTTTCTGTAATATTATCGTGCTCCCTCAAACGATAAATGGTTAAAACAGAACTTGTCATCTTCCAATTCTCCTATCTGCTCTAAGAGAACAATCTTTGTTCATTTAAATGTTTGGTGCCTAGGAATCATAATGGATACTGCTCTCTTTTTTGCCACTGTATGTCATGTTTAGCTCAAATATGGTAACTCAGGGTTTAGAAGTAGAGATGAGCGAAGTTCTTGAAAGTTCGATTCGGGCGATTCGCCGAATTTCCCCGAGAAATTCGGGTTCACCTGAATCGAACTTTCACAAATCGCTCATCTCAAAAAAAAAAATGCCGGCATGGTGGGAGCGGGCAGGCCGGCTACGCTGTCAGCGGGCGGTGGAAGCCGGCCCGCCCGCTCCCACCATGCCGGCATTTTTTTAAAAAGCAAACACTTACCTGCATGGTCGGAGCGTGGAGGCCAGCGCCGCTCTCAGCTGTCATCAGAGGAAGCGTCATCAGAGGGCGCCTGAGAGCGGCGCCGGCCTCCACACTCCGACCATGCAGGTAAGTGTTTGCTTTTTTAAAAAATGCCGGCATGGTGGGAGCGGGCAGGCCGGCTGCGTAGCCGGCCTGCCCGCTCCCACCATGCCGCCATTTTTTTTTTTATTTCAGGGAAAATTCGATCGGCACGAAACAAAAAAAATTGGGGTTCGTGCCGAATCAAATTTTCCCTGAAATTCGGAGCGAATTCCGGTTCGTCCGAACCGGTTCGCTCATCCCTATTTAGAAGCAGAGTGGCTGCCCTGGCCCTGCCAATATAGCATCCCTTATGCCCTTAGGCAAATGACCAAAGGATCCCTGTACCAGTTCAATTGGTAGGACAGCCAGCAGGCCCCCTGCCTGACATTGCATAGGGGCATTGGAAAAAAACGCCCCGCACACCCATACCTGCCATGTAACAGCATGATGCCCATGGGCCTAGGCTTGGCAGTCCCCTAGGGGTGCACAGAACATGTGCCGAAGGGCATAGAAGCTGGTATAACCCTATCTCCTAGCCTTGGTGGTCTTGGCTAGTAGCCCAGTAGAGTTGTTCTTGTAGTGAAGATGTGCATTCATGTGTTATCCCAAATTTTAAGAGATTAATCTGTAACTAATCAATGGTAATTTAATTTTGGATCCCTCTCTTCGGATCAACGTACTCATCTGTAATTACTACTTTGTATAATATTGATATGAATAATCATAAGTACAGTTGCAGTCAACTTTCAAATGAATGCAGTTCATATTTTATTCAGCAAGCAAAGCAAAATACGTTATATTAACAATTCGTTAGTTTCATTTTTTAGCCAAAAATATACTTATATCTTTGTTGTGCATGAAGGCCCCTCCCTCCTTCCTCCTTGGTAAATATTAAAACAGAAATATTTTATAGAATTTTTTTGTGTGCTCAAGTTGGAAAGCTCACTCAGATGTGTAAACTTCAGTTCACACCAGAAAGCACACCCAAGGGTAAACTGTTTCACCAGATCATTAGCACAAGCCTCTCTGTTGGGTTTCTAATGATTGCTTCCAGGGTCCTAAAAAGAGTTAATGTTGTTATTTATATATACCACTAATCATGTTGAAACCTGACCCTCAGCGTGATTTAATGAAAAGCCCAAATCCTTACAAAACTATTCCCCAGCGTCTAAAATTAAAATATTTTTAGTTTTTGAACACTTACTTAGGCCCTTATTTATGAAGGAATAGCGCCAGGTAGCGACTGGTGAGCGACCGGTAATGACAGGCACCGCCACGAGAACGCCGGCTCCCCACCACAATCACACATTTATCAAGCCGATCCTGCTTAGCGACTGAGATAGCGCCATATAGCGACTCATTCATCATTATTCCAGCCTCAGCCCACAGCGCCAGCGTCCGACCTTGAACAGCGACAGGTATGACCTCTCGCTACCTGGCGCTCTCCAATGCATTTCAATGGAACAATCTTTAAATATTCATAATTAATTGCTATTAATGTTTTTTTTTTGTTTGTTTTAAATGTGCAAAATTCTGTGACCACTTCTGCCATGTTAGATAATTTTTTTAAGGTAAAAAAAAAAAAAAAATTGTGCAGAATTGATATTACAGGTCTGATATTATTGTATTCATTATTGTATTCATATTACTAAATTCTTTATAATTTTTTTTAAAAACTACTTTTAACACATCGCCGCCAGCGCTCTGGGGTTTAAACATGCATGTCACAGCGCGAGAATTTTTTGAGCGTGATTTTTTGATGAATGTGGTGGGAGACGGTCGCTCTGACCAGTCGCTATCATGCGCACCCATACATCGCGGAACCTGTCAAATAGCGACTCGTCACCCCGTATTCAACATTACTGCACACCGACTCAGTCGCTATCAACAACCGAACAATGGCCAAGCACAGCGACTACTAGCGGGCGCTGTGAAAATGCCGCTACAGTCGCTCAACTGTCGCTACCTGCCGCTATTAATGAATCGGCCTCTTATTATTCTTTCCCCCACCGGGCTGCAACTCTGTTCAGGACTCTAGGATATGGGCGCCGCCATCTTGACTGAGAAGCATCACACATACTGGGGAGAGGAGAGCAGGGTAAAGTACAGGGGGCAGGGTTATAGCTGTGCTTTGCACAGACAGAGCAGAACTGGGACCAGGGAAAGAACAGCAATCCCAGAATGCAGAGCGACACAGTCAGAAGACACTTCCTGTTTGCAGGCTGCCTGATGCTCAAAGAGTCGCCATCTTGGATGTTTAAAGGCTCATAACATGCAGTAGATGCAGGTAGGATGATTTTTAATTTGAGCAATCTATATGTACTGGGGGGAAACATAAGATATACTTTTATTTAGGGTGAAGGTCCGCTTTAAATATAAGCATGATAATTGATTTATAAGTCTGATACAAAATAACAACAAGCAAAATAACTAGTCTGAAAGCAATTTAAATTGCAGAATTGTAATATGCGCCCTTATAGCAAATATGAGAGTGGCGGTGTCCAGTACATGTGTGCCGCCAACACCCCTAATATGTTTATCACTCATCTACAAGGATCAGTAGCCATGCTGGTAGAGCAGCACCAGGAAAACAATGGCCGCGACAAATAACTTTACTGCTGGTACAGAAGGGCCTAAAAAAAAAGAAAAGAAAAGAGACAAATATTTTTATTAATAATATTGCTATTTAAAGGTAGCCTTTTAATTATCAAGTTTAACAAATTTATAAATATCATCAGTTTAGTGTATACAAATCTTTTTTTTTTATAGCTATCATACAGGTAGACCTCCCCTATCACAGAAAATTGCCTTTTTTTCACTCCATTAGACACACCTAGGATTAGGAGGAGGAAAAAAAGAAAAAAAAAATCTGAACCAAACAGGACATGGCAGAATCCCCCCAATCATCCCTATAACAGGTAGTATGACAGATCCCTAATTATTGATAGGTTGTAGCACTCTGTTAGTAAATTATCAATCAAGCATAACAGAAAAAGGCAGTGCTGGGTTCACTAGTCCCTGGTACTTCCACCTGCATACACTTATGCATACAATCAATGGTGGGAAAAGGAACACCATACAACGTTATGCTATTAAAGTCATAGTTTAATGCCAATTAGTGAGCATACATAACCAGAACGTGAAACATATTTACAGTGCATAAACGCAGGTTCTATAGAGACAACATCTAAGCTTCAGGCATAAAAATATGTAACATATCAAATCGGGACATACAATATGACAAAGATATAAAGATTTAACTGAAAACAAGTAGCACACTTGCTAGGAGAGATATAGGTAACAGTATTACCCTCTTAGATATGAAATTCAATAGCATGACATAGCAAATAACAGAACATAAGAATAAGCTTACAGGCTGACCGCAGAAATAAGCTACCTCAACGTTTCGGTCCCTACGGACCTTTCTCAAGCGTTATTCCTGCGGTCAGCCTGTAAGCTTAACGCCGGCTCCCCACCACAATCACACATTTATCAAGCCAATCCTGCTTAGCGACTGAGATAGCGCCATATAGCGACTCATTCATCATTATTCCAGCCTCAGCCCACAGCGCCAGCGTCCGACCTTGAACAGCGACAGGTATGACCTCTCGCTACCTGGCGCCCTCCAATGCATTTCAATGGAACAATCTTTAAATATTCATAATTAATTGTTATTAATGTTTTTTTTTTTTTTTTTAATGTGAAAAATTCTGTGATCACTTCTGCCATGCCGCCAGCGCTCTGGGGTTTAAACATGCGTTTCACAGTGCGATAATTTTTTGAGTGTGATTTTTTGATGAATGTGGTGGGAGCCGGTCGCTCTGACCAGTCGCTATCATGCGCACCCATACATCGCGGAACCTGTCAAATAGCAACTCGTCACCCCGTATTCAACATTACTGCACACCGACTCAGTCGCTATCAACAACCGAACAATGGCCAAGCACAGCGACTACTAGCGGGCGCTGTGAAAATACTGCTACAGTCGCTCAACTGTCGCTACCTGCCGCTATTAATGAATCGGCCTCTATGTAACACATTGACATAGGAAACTAGTGCTGATTCTTACACTTGTAACAAGAGCTACTCATGGTGTGATACGTTATAAAATGTAAACTGTTAACAACCGTGTTTCTGTGATTTTCACAGCTTACAGTGATTAATGCTGCATCTATATTTTTCAAAAGAAAAAAGAAAGAAGGCAGCTACATCAAATCGAGGCCCCTCATTTACCAGCAGCACCATTTGGAAGTTTTTTTTTTGTTTTTCTTTTTGCAATACTGTATCTACCATGTCAATAAATTTACACATCACAAAGGGCCCACTGAAATACACCTAAGAGCATATAAAAACCTGGAGCTGACCTAAAAAGTTGATTAAATAGCCATTGATCACATATTAAATAGTCATTGATCACATATGATCATTAAGTGAGTTTTAAGAAGGATGGCCTGTAGAGTGACTAGAGATCAATCATAGAAAGGTTTAATTCAAGTAATCATACATTGTATATCACATTGCATACACCTTGCTGCTGCTGTATTAGTTCATACAGTTGTGGTTTAGGAAGCATCCACTCTTTGCGTGTGAGGGATATTAATTAATACTTCACACATTTTGCCCAAAAACATAAGCTACAGGACTTATTTTGGAGGTTAGTGAAAAGTGATGAGTGCTTGCTGGAACATCGCTATCTGTAAATGGTGAGCATGCTCATTTAAATGGTGCTCTGCTAAAAATGTGAGGGACGTGTGGTGGGCTTATTAGCGTTCCGATTGGAACACTAATATTGTGATGAGTAGGCTGAGGTGGGCCGGGAGATCTGTCTATATGGTTGAGTGGAGCCATCAATCACTGTGGAGGCAAGGAAGTTGCGAGGTCGTTGCCTGGGTGACAAGATGTGTCACTTCCGGTTTAGGATGTGTTCCGTGGTGCGGCAGTGTAGCCCTCCATGAAGGGGGCGGGATGACATCGGAATTGGTGGAGTGTATGAAGGACTTGCGCAGTGAAAGAGAGCTTGTTCAGGCGGTGCCTGCGCGGTGTGATGTTGCACTTTTTGAGCAGCGCTTTGTTAGAGTTTAGTAACCGCTGACACTGCTACCTAAGCAGTGCTTGCTCTGCTGAATGAAAGCAACCACAAAAATAAAGAGGCACAGGAATAGTAGTGGGTTTCAGTCCAATAGCAAGTCAGCTTTCCTGCCCACCTAAATTGGCAAAGAGGGCAATGGCTCCAGGCTTTTTATGTTGTAGACAGTGAACTGCTCAATAAAGAATAGAAAATAATAAATATACATCAGGTACTTGCATATCCCCCTCGGAAGGGCTAATAAAAATACAATCGCACAGTGCACAATACGGAAATACAGGGTTAGTATATATTGATAGAACAGTAAGAACAAAACAATAGATTTTTCCATTGTTGATTGAGTAATTTAAAGTAGGTTTCTGGGGCATACATTAGGAGACCCCTTGTCACGAATAACTTACCTTCTACCCGTGCCCGTGGTGTCCCTAGGCAACGGGCTCGGGTTCCTCCTGCCCAGGATCCGCTTATGCCTCAGTTGCCATCCCCTATGGCGCATGTGTCGCCGAGTAAGTCCTTCCCCCTTGCCCATTGTCATTCAGCTTGTGCTTGCTGGCCTATACAGTCAGCTCATGTCTTCCGGTGGTGCAATACTCAGAATGGCCACCGGAGGCTGTTTAAAAGAACAAAGTCTAGAAGGTGCAGCACTGAGCAGTTTGCCTGGGAAGCTCAGCTGGGGCAATCAGCCCAGAGCTCACCAATCAGACTACAGAGCCAGTGCTCCAATCGGCCGCCAGATCCTATGTGCACCAATCCCAGCCACTGTCTCCCTGTCCAATCCTGCCGGTTTTGCCACTATAAAGGCAATTCCCTCTCAGTTGTGAATGGCCTGTGATAGCGCTCAGAACCCTGTGTTACCTACTCCTGTGAAGTCTAGCCTGTTGCCGATTTGATTGTACGACCATTCTCGATCCTGAATCCTTGTTGCCGACCTCTGCCTGAATTGACGCCTCTCGATCCTGAATCCTTGTTGCCGACCTTTGCCTGAGCTGACGCTTCTAGATCCTGATCCCCAGTTGCTGACCTCTGCCTGAACCCCGACTACGTCTTGCCTGACCCCCTGGTGCCGCTACGATCTCTGCCTTCCCGTTATCGACCTATTGCCTGTCTCTGGACTTCCGTCACTCACGCTCTTGCTATTGGTTCTCCAGTCCTCCCACATATAAGCTTACATCCTTTGAGCCATTAAGTCCTGGGGGCAACCGATCCCGGGTAGGCGTATCTTGCGTCCCGGCAAGCGGGGGCTCCTACAGGTGAAGCTGGCTGTGGAGATTGGGGGTTGTGAGCTTATTAAGAGGGCTGGAGTTACCCCGAGCGTGACATTATCACAGGCCCAAAAATGGATGACCTGGTACAGCAGGTGCAAGCTTTGGCCACCGCCATCAACCAGCTGGCTCAGCGAGTAGCCACTCAGGAGAGTTTTGATTTTGAGCGACTTGAACAACAAGTGCATGGCATGGGTACCGCCATTAACTACTTGTCCCAACGTGTGGCTAATCAAGATCGCCAGCCGGCTGCACCACCTTCATCCTTACCTCTTGTCGAGCCGAAGGTTCCCCTTCCTGAAAAATTTAATGGGGACCGAAAAAGATTTTCCAACTTCAGGAACTCGTGTGAACTTTATTTCAGACTACGGCCCTACTCCTCGGGCACCGAATTGCAGAGGGTTGGTCTGGTTATCTCTCTGCTCCAGGGTGATCCACAGTCCTGGGCGTTTGGCTTAGCGCCCACTGATGAGGCCTTGCAAACTGTCGCAGCTTTTTTCTCCTCCATGGAGATTCTGTATTCTGACCCAGACAAGACTTCGACCGCCGATGCCAGGCTTCGTAGCCTGAAACAGGGGAAGCGTTCAGCAGAGGAATATAGCGCTGAATTCTGCCGCTGGGCGATTGAATCCCATTGGAATGATCCTGCTCTCTGTAGTCAGTATCGTATTGGTCTCTCAGAGAGTATTAAGGATGTTCTAACGAATTTTCCCTACCCCAGAAGCCTGGATGAACTCATGCCTATGGCCATTAAAATTGATAGACGGCTACAGGAGAGACATATGGAGAAGAATCATTCTGACTTCCGGGAATCTTCTCATTGGGAGTCATCCACTGTTGGAGAGGTCTCATCTTCTCCCCCTGATGAGCCTATGCAGCTTGGTGCTACTCACCTTTCTCCTAATGAAAAGAGTAGACGTCGCACCTTAGGCCTATGCATGTACTGTGGGACTTCTGGTCACCTGGTTAGGACCTGCCCCAATAAAAAACCTTTGGCGGGATTGCAACGTCCTGACAAGACTGAGAAAGTTTGTCAGGACGGTCAGGTAACTTCCCTTCACAGAAATAAGATGTTGTTACCTGTTACTGTGGCTTGGGAATTATCCAGGAAATCCATCCCCGCTCTAGTCGATAGCGGAGCAGTGGGCAACTTTTTGGATAAATCCATAGTGACCGCCTTAGGCATTCCATTAATACCCCTTGGGACGCCCCTCCAGATGTTGGCTGTAAATAATATTCCTGTTCGTGGAGGAATAGTAACCTCCAAAACCCCTTTTATCAGCCTAGTTGTGGGACCCTCCCATTCTGAGAATCTTGAATTTTTTGTATTTGACTGCCCTGAAACCCCGGTTGTCTTAGGGTTCCCTTGGTTGAAGATGCACAACCCTACCCTTAATTGGGAAACTGGGGAACTGACAGGATGGGGCCCACACTGTGAAGAACACTGCGCTAGCATCACTGTTGGGGCAACCCTGGTCTCTGAGTTTGTTTGTCCGCCTGCCTCTCCATCCAGGAGGGTACCTCGTGTATCTTCATTGAAGTCTGTCAGAACTATTCGGGGCGGTTGTCCTGTGGAGTCTGGTGAGGGTCCGGAGGCCCCTCGTGAAGGGGGGGTAGTGTCACGAATAACTTACCTTCTACCCGTGCCCGTGGTGTCCCTAGGCAACGGGCTCGGGTTCCTCCTGCCCAGGATCCGCTTATGCCTCAGTTGCCATCCCCTATGGCGCATGTGTCGCCGAGTAAGTCCTTCCCCCTTGCCCATTGTCATTCAGCTTGTGCTTGCTGGCCTATACAGTCAGCTCATGTCTTCCGGTGGTGCAATACTCAGAATGGCCACCGGAGGCTGTTTAAAAGAACAAAGTCTAGAAGGTGCAGCACTGAGCAGTTTGCCTGGGAAGCTCAGCTGGGGCAATCAGCCCAGAGCTCACCAATCAGACTACAGAGCCAGTGCTCCAATCGGCCGCCAGATCCTATGTGCACCAATCCCAGCCACTGTCTCCCTGTCCAATCCTGCCGGTTTTGCCACTATAAAGGCAATTCCCTCTCAGTTGTGAATGGCCTGTGATAGCGCTCAGAACCCTGTGTTACCTACTCCTGTGAAGTCTAGCCTGTTGCCGATTTGATTGTACGACCATTCTCGATCCTGAATCCTTGTTGCCGACCTCTGCCTGAATTGACGCCTCTCGATCCTGAATCCTTGTTGCCGACCTTTGCCTGAGCTGACGCTTCTAGATCCTGATCCCCAGTTGCTGACCTCTGCCTGAACCCTGACTACGTCTTGCCTGACCCCTGGTGCCGCTACGATCTCTGCCTTCCCGTTATCGACCTATTGCCTGTCTCTGGACTTCCGTCACTCACGCTCTTGCTATTGGTTCTCCAGTCCTCCCACATATAAGCTTACATCCTTTGAGCCATTAAGTCCTGGGGGCAACCGATCCCGGGTAGGCGTATCTTGCGTCCCGGCAAGCGGGGGCTCCTACAGGTGAAGCTGGCTGTGGAGATTGGGGGTTGTGAGCTTATTAAGAGGGCTGGAGTTACCCCGAGCGTGACACCCCTTATATTGGTGTAGCAAAGATATAAGGTGCACCCTGTCAAATACATGATGCCCTTGGGGGGGGGTTGTTCTGAAAGTATGACTGGTCAAAGGGTGAAAATCATGATACAGGGGCGTGGCTTGGCTCGTGGAGATGATAGCCCCGCACTAGTTGAGCTCTGAGTGGCATTACCCAACATTGACGAAAGAGAGACTTCTCAGCTGACATGTGTTCAGACGGCTCCACACAATGCCTGTGAAAGACAGCTTCAGCTTCCCCTCCAGATAGCTCGCCAGAACATCACAGCGCTGCAATGTCAGAAATCGGAGACCCAAACCTAGATTCACAAGTAAGCTAGCTACCCACACACAATGAGCTAGCATAGGTTGCAGGGAACATAAAGAGCTCTATAGCAGGGGTCATTGCAGACCTAAGAGCTGAAATGAGAGAGCTAGCTCACAGTAGTAGAGCACGCGAAGAGGGAGGAGGAAGCTACTAAGTGTGAGCTAAAGGCAGTGAAAGCATTGGTCATGGCTCATAACAGGTACCTGAATAATGCTCATAGGCATTTGGAAGATTTAGATAACAGGGGCAGGAGGCGCAACATAAGGATCAGAAGGGTCCCGAAAGCTGTTACTCAGGATCAAGTACAAAGCACCCTGACATCCATTTTCAATACATTACTGGAAAGGCCTCCTGAGTCACGCATTGTCTTTGTCAGAGCACACAAAGGCCTTATCCAGAGACAGTATATGTTGCATCCAAAGCTTTACACTAAAAGAATAAATTATTTCGAAAGCATGAAAGGAGAAAGGAGGATCCTAGACATGCCTATCACGATTTTCAACCTTTTACCAGTCATAGTCTCAGAACAACCCCCCCCCCCCAGGACATCATGTATTTGACACGGTGGACCTTATACCCTTTCTACACCAAAATAAAGGATCTCCTATTCTATGCCCCAGAAACCTACTATAAATTACTCGATCAACAATGGAAAATCTATTGCTTTGTACTTACTTCTATCAATTTATGCAAACCATGTATTTCTGTTTTGTGCACTGTGCAGTTGTACTTTTATTAGCCCTTGCAAGGGGGATATGCAAGTACCTTTCCCACCAAATAGTTCGGGCCCATTGGCTTAATGGGCACCTGTGCTCTGAAGAAACTGGGTGCACCTATGCATACCACCTCATCATAACCCTCACAAGCTCTCAAATGGGTATGTACTTCTTTTCTACCAGCTATATCACAGATATAAGGTTTTTTCCCTGTTGTACATGACACTAACCCCGTGACATTAACAGGTATTACCTGAACTTCCTACCTTGCTACAAACCTAGTGTTTTTTAACCTTTTTAACGTGCTACATCCCAACAGAACTGAGGCTAGCTCAAATAAGCCCAACATAGTATTTAATTTTGAAAAATTCTGTACATACCCCTTCGGGTACAATTCCTGGCTGTGGAACCAGATACATTTTACAACCACCCAGTCTTTGTTACTTTTTGTTTTTTTACTTACATCTTTCGCACGATCACTGCGCCAACAGGTATTCCCCTCGATTCAAAGAGGAAAAGTTAATTGATTTCGTATCGAAAATCGTAAGTTTGGGTGGGTGTTAGTCATTTTTTCCTGTTTTTTTGGCCATTTCCGACTCGCACGAGCCTACGTACGAATGCGTATATGCTCTTACGATCAGCGGAAGTTCGTTCCTGAATTTTAGGATCAAAACGTAAAACTTAGGATCAAATCCTAAAACTTACGATCAAAACGTAAAACTTAGGATAATTGGATGTGTTTAGGTGTGATTCAGAGAAACCTCTAAACGCGTTTTAAAAGAAAGCCACAGCCGACACCTTTTAGCAGTCGGATTGCTGTTCGTGAACAGGTTTTTTGGCTATGTGGAGGAGTCTGCGTGTCTTGTGCTCCAATGAACTGCATGTATCAGCATGGCCGAGGCCATTAATTGTATGGCAATGCATACCTGATTCATGTATGCCTTATAAAAGCATTTTAATGTGGACCTTAATTAGTCCTTTGCATGTAAACCTTTATTTTGCAATATATTTGCGTTAATTAAAGAAACTTATGTCCTTTGTTATTTATTTTAAAATTGATGTACTAGAATAATATTTTTAGATAGCATTTATTGGTGTAGTTGTTTACCTTTGCTTTGTTTAATTATTTAAGCACATCTTTGGTCAGATGCATCACACTTACTGAGGAGAGGAGAGCGGGATAAAGTGCAGGATGTGGGTTACTGCTGTATTTTGCCCCCAGAGCTGGGGGCACGGACAGTCACAAGGCCCTTTCTGTTTGCAGGCTGCCCGATAATACCTGAGCCGCCATCTTGGCTGTTTCGAGGCTCATAACATGCAGAAGTTGCTGGGTGTTTTTTAATATTTGAGAGCAATCTGTATGTAGAGGGTGTGGGTAACCACACCAAAAATTTAAAGTTGTACCATTTGAAGCCAAAATATTAAAATTAAATCCACAAGTAAAAAATGCAAGTTAAGTAAAAATTAAACAAAGTAAGATTTACTTATGCAAATGCATTCATTAATGGTTGGTTACTACAAAATGAATGAAATAAAGAAAAATAAAAGAACAAATATTTAGAATGCACTTTAATGAGGTAAGTTTGTAGTGCGGAGCCGCAAGATCAGAAGGATTTACGTCCAGACAAAAAAGGAAAAAGGGCAAAACCAATGTTGCAACCTGAGAAATGAAACGGAAAAATCAGGATGGAAACTGACATAGGTCTGATTCCCGAACTGCCATACGAACGGACGTATATTTTAGGATAGAAACGTATTTGCTTATAGAATCACTCGCAAGTTCATACGAACGCACGAGCGGACGTGAAAAATAGGATGATCGGCACCAAAATCAAAGCTGTTACATGTTTCTTTGAATCGACCCTAATGTCTCAGAACAACCCCCCCCCCCCCCCCCCCCCAGGACATCATGTATTTGACACGGTGGACCTTATACCCTTTCTACACCAAAATAAAGGATCTCCTGTTGTATGTCCCAGAAACCTACTATAAATTACTCGATCAACAATGGAAAATCTATTGCTTTGTACTTACTGTCTTACTTCTATCAATTTATGCAAACCATGTATTTCTGTTTTGTGCACTGTGCAGTTGTACTTTTATTAGCCCTTCCAAGGGGAATATGCAAGTACCTTTCCCACCAAATAGTTCAGGTTCGTTGGCTTAATGGGCACCTGTGCTCTGAAGAAACTGGGTGCACCTATGCATACCACCTCATCATAACCCTCACAAGCTCTCAAATGGGTATGTATTTCCTTTCTACCAGCTATATCACAGATATAAGGTTTTTTCCCTGTTGTACATGACACTAACCCCGTGACATTAACAGGTATTACCTGAACTTCCTACCTTGCTACAAACCTAGGGTTTTTTAACCCTTTTAACGTGCTACATCCCAACCAAACTGAGGCTAGCTCAAATAAGCCCAACATAGTATTTAATTTAGAAAAATTCTGTACATACCCCTTTGGGTACAATTCCTGGCTGTGGAACCAGATACATTTTACAACCACCCAATCTTTGTTACTTTTTGTTTTTTTACTTACATTTTTCGCACGATCACTGCACCAACAGGTATGTGTCCCTTATATGGCTCTAGACAGTACCTACATCAACAATACTCTATTCAAATGCATTACCTGACCCTTATGCATATGGTTTACACATACAGAACCGTCACACCTAGACTTTTAATCACTAACCTCCTAAAGAAGCCATGCAGCTTATGTTTTTGGGCGAAACGCGTCGAGTATTAATTAACATTCCTCACACCCAAGGGTGGACGCTTCTGAGACCACAACTGTATGAACTAATACAGCAGCACCAAGGTTTATGCTTATTGTGTATGCAATGTGAAGTACAAGGTTTAAACCTTTCTATGATTGATCTCTAACCTCTCAGTCCAAATTATCCTTCTTTTAACCCACTTTATGAACATAACTGACCCATCAGGTGGAACTGACCGTGGTCTTATTAGCATCTATTAGCTCCTATATGCTGCACTTAGGTTATTAAAACAAAAATCCTTGTTTTCAGTCAATGATCATATTCTAAAAAAATACAAACCAACCCAAATCAGGAATATTCTTTATATCCTCAGATATTGTGCTGCTCCACCACCCAGCCCACAGTAGAATTTTAATAAACATTTATGGAAGTATTTGTATATGTTTCACTCTTACCTTCTCCAGATGGCACAGAACCATCTAAACAGAGCAAAATGAAATGTGTTAATCTGTTAATCTATGTAAATAGTGAGGGGATCCTAGATCTATCCCCACAAAACCACCATACAAAGGCCGCACTCAGAAAAGTAAAAAAATATATCTATTTATTTTATAAATACATCCAAAGTAATTTGAGAAAAAAATATCAACATATACAACAACACATTACACAATTAAAAAACATATATACAAACACAGGGGATCCACCGTATACGGTGACTAAACTAATGATATTAATAATGGATGGCGTGTAATTATCTCGATTAAAGAATTGGTCTGATTGGAAAATTCATATGTATACCGACAGTTGGATAAAAAATGTGCTATCACTATTTTGATACAAAATTAAAGTGCATAATGCATAATGTGCATATAATGTGCAATTTTGAGCAGTCCTAATAAATGTGTACCCTAATAAAGTGCTGAATATAATACATCAAAAAGAAAAAAAAAACAACAACAACAAACAAAAACCACGTGCCATTAACAAAGCAAACCCACAATTGGTAATTAATTAAAGTGCTGAAGTGCAATGCAGGACACACATGGTGCTTGACCAGCCAGGCAAAATGTAGATAGATGTATATAGTGCCACCAAGCTAAAAAGCCAATTGTATAAATAAAGGGTATAATGATTTATATTACCTTGTCACCCGGGGATCCCCTGCAGCAGCCGCCACCGACGCGTTGCGTGTCGTGTTGACACTTCGCCAATCTGATTTTTTATTTTAAAGTAATTGTGTAAAATGTAATCTATTTTCTTCGTATTGCTTACTGTTGCATGTAATCTCCGGTTTGTGAAGCCGGGAAATACATTTCCAGGAACTTTGAGGTTCTCGTTGTTTGCAATAGGAGCCAGACATAAAGCCACGCTAACCCACCAGCTAGAACACTGAAGTGCAGCTCCCTGCTTCACAAACTGGAGCTACAGAAGGACGATCAGTGGAATGGGAGCATCGGTAAGGTAAGGGGATCTTTTAGTGTCCTCTAGCACTACCAGACCTGGAGTCTATTGGTAAAGTCCACTAAAGTAGAGCAAGTTAAACTGGACCAACACCCTTACAAAAAACAGCGGTCATATGCATCTCTCTCCCAGGAACATTTAGATTGCTGCACATAAAAAATATTTTACTTTTTTGTAACTCCTGCTGTAGTCAATTTAAAAAAAAAATTGTGTCTCTGGGAGCGCAGGCCACTTCCAAAGAGGAAGTTTCCTGTTAATGTGCATTGTGGGGTTATATCAGTCAAATTCAATCAGCAGCACGACTGGGATGCTGGGAAGGCAAGCTCCAAAATGGCCATTACCAGGGGAATATCAGTGAGGTGGCGCTTCAGCTTTGAGTGGAGGCAGGAGCCAATGTCAGTGCTGACAATGATTCAGGGTCATGCATGCAGGTGGGGCAAGTGAGTTTTCATAAAAAACATAGAAGGTTTACAGCAGAAGGAGACCATATGGTCCATCTAGTCTGCCCTTATGTGTATACTGTATGTTCTCTGTATCCCAGTATATACTGTATGTCCTCTGTATCTTATGTATATACTGTATGTTCTCTGTATCTTATGTGTATACTGTATGTTCTCTGTATCATATGTGTATACTGTATGTTCTCTGTATCTTATGTATATACTGTATGTTCTCTGTATCTTATGTGTATACTGTATGTCCTCTGTATCTTATGTATATACTGTATGTTCTCTGTATCTTATGTATATACTGTATGTTCTCTGTATCTTATGTGTATACTGTATGTTCTCTGTATCATATGTGTATACTGTATGTTCTCTGTATCTTATGTATATACTGTATGTTCTCTGTATCTTATGTGTATACTGTATGTTCTCTGTATCTTATGTGTATACTGTATGTCCTCTGTATCTTATGTATATACTGTATGTTCTCTGTATCTTATGTATATACTGTATGTTCTCTGTATCTTATGTGTATACTGTATGTTCTCTGTATCTTATGTGTATACTGTATGTTCTCTGTATCATATGTGTATACTGTATGTTCTCTGTATCTTATGTATATACTGTGTGTTCTCTGTATCTTATGTGTATACTGTATGTTCTCTGTATCTTATGTGTATACTGTATGTTCTCTGTATCTTATGTGTATACTGTATGTTCTCTGTATCATATGTGTATACTGTATGTTCTCTGTATCTTATGTATATACTGTATGTTCTCTGTATCTTATGTGTATACTGTATGTTCTCTGTATCTTATGTGTATACTGTATGTCCTCTGTATCTTATGTATATACTGTATGTTCTCTGTATCTTATGTATATACTGTATGTTCTCTGTATCTTATGTGTATACTGTATGTTCTCTGTATCTTATGTGTATACTGTATGTTCTCTGTATCTTATGTGTATACTGTATGTTCTCTGTATCATATGTGTATACTGTATGTTCTCTGTATCTTATGTATATACTGTGTGTTCTCTGTATCTTATGTGTATACTGTATGTTCTCTGTATCTTATGTGTATACTGTATGTTCTCTGTATCGTATGTGTATACTGTATGTTCTCTGTATCTTATGTATATACTGTATGTTCTCTGTATCTTATGTATATACTGTATGTTCTCTGTATCTTATGTGTATACTGTATATTCTCTGTATCTTATGTATATACTGTATGTTCTCTGTATCTTATGTGTATACTGTATGTTCTCTGTATCTTATGTATATACTGTATGTTCTCTGTATCTTATGTGTATACTGTATGTTCTCTGTATCTTATGTATATACTGTATGTTCTCTGTATCTTATGTGTATACTGTATGTTCTCTGTATCTTATGTGTATACTGTATGTTCTCTGTATCTTATGTGTATACTGTATGATCTCTGTATCTTATGTATATACTGTATGTTCTCTGTATCTTATGTGTATACTGTATGTCCTCTGTATCTTATGTATATACTGTATGTTCTCTGTATCTTATGTGTATACTGTATGTCCTCTGTATCTTATGTATATACTGTATGTTCTCTGTATCTTATGTATATACTGTATGTTCTCTGTATCTTATGTGTATACTGTATGTTCTCTCTATCTTATGTATATACTGTATGTTCTCTGTATCTTATGTATATACTGTATGTTCTCTGTATCTTATGTATATACTGTATGTTCTCTGTATCTTATGTATATACTGTATGTTCTCTTTATCTTAGGATAGATGTGTGCTTATCCCAGGCATGTTTAAATTCAGTGACTGTTGATTTTTCAACTACCTCTGCTGGAAGTTTGTTCCAAGCATCTACTACTCTTTCTGTAAAATAATATTTTCTAACATTGCTCCTGATCTTCCCCCCGACTAGCTTCAGGTTGTGCCCCCTTGTTCTATCATTAAGCTTCTTCTTAAAAACACTTCCCTCCTGAACCGTATTCAATCCTGTCACATATATAAAGGTCTCCATCATGTCCCCTCTCTCCCTTCTTTCCTCCAGACTGTACAAATTCAGTTCTTTAAGTCTCTCCTGATAAGTTTTAAGTTTAAGTCCTTCCACCATTTTCGTTGCCGGCCTTTGGACCCGTTCTATTTGAATAATGTCTTTTTGCAGGGGAGGTCTCCAGAACTGCACACAGTATTCTAGCTGTGGCCTCACCAGGGCTCTATACAGCGGCATCACAACCTCCCTCTTCCTACTGGTGATGCCTCGAGCTATGCAGCCGAGCATCCTGCTTGCTTTCCCCACTGCCTGGCTACACTGTCCAATCATCTTGCAGCTTTCAGTAATCAGTACCCCTAAATCTCTCTTCTCCGAGGTCCTGGCTAACACAGTGCTGCCCATACGGTGCTCAGAGCAGGGAAAGTTCACTTTCCCAATTCCATGATGGCAGCTGAGGTGACATTCCCCTGCCATTCCAATTCACTAGGTGGGTGTGGCACCATTATGTGCCAAACCCCAAGCAAACATGATTCACCAGCGGAAGGTTACTGAAACATGGAAAATATATATAAGTATGTAGTATAAGTAAGTAGTATAAGTATGCTCAGAGACTGCGGCAGGATTAGCCTGGCAGTATCTGACCATGCAAAAGGAGCAGGAATGTCCCTTTTCTCCAGCACCCCCCACAGGGGGAAACCCAGAATAATGTAATAACATATAAATGACACTAGCTGAGTACACAGGTTATATTAGATACATGGTTTACCTTTATTTAATATGGGTCCTATTGTTATATCCTGGGTATTGTAAGTGGCAAATGAAGACCTTGTTGAAGGACAATTCTGCAAATATAAAAAAATAATATATCTCAGCCTACAAAGTTTGTCAGTTAAAATGCAGCATTCTTTAACATGTAACTTAAAGGAGCAGTATCGCGAATTTTTCTTGGTGACTTATATTTAAATGGTACTTGGAATGTAGATAAGTGTTGGAGTAAGAATTACAAATGTAGAAAAAAATTATGTGTGTGTTGAGCAGCTGGAGGCTAATAGCTCATGTTTATGTCTTGTCAGTGACGGGGCCGACACTCTGGCCTGTTCCACACTGAGGAGAGGGGTGAAACAATGTATCAGTTCCACGCTGAGGAGAATGTATCAAAGTCTCAGCTGTTCAGTGCTGGCAGCCGTCCAGCATCAGATAACATTGCAACATTGCCTGGCCAGAACTTATATATCTAAAACAGAGAGAAAAGCTCTAGAAGTCATTTAGCTGATTTTGACAGTTTTCCCTTCATGTTATCTCTGCTGCAAAATTGTTCAGTTTACCATTTTCTCTTTTTTTTCCCATATGATCTTTCTCTCAGCTTTGTGTGTTTTGAGCAAAGCCCAACCCAGGATTTTCACTATCTGGAGTTTTGTTTTGTGCCCCTAGGGGCATCCTGACTTGGGATGCCCTGATATGTGAAATCCCCAAGTTCGCCTGTGAAAACGTACCTTTCCCTGTCCCACAGCGCATGCGCAGGCTCTCATCAAATCAGCTCTGTTTGCACGCAGATGGGGAGCCTGAGCAGTAACCTTCCTGGCCGCCCGGCCTGTCTAAATGACTATCTGCGTGAGCGCGCCAGAAAAATGGGGGGATCTGTGGTTATCCAGGGGTCGTTTCACACAGTGGGCATCCTGATTTAGAATGGGGTTTTGTTCCACTTTAATACTTTTAGATTTTCCTTCACAGTTATTCAAAGAAGAATTTCAGTCAGTTTAGTTTATTTTGTATAGATTTTACACATTTGAGTCACCTGGTCTCATAACAAAAGCAGCACCTCACACACACACAGCCGTTACAGTGTCAGCCTCTGAGGTAAAGTGTTGCTAGGAGACCAGTGGGCTAAATGAAGCAGCTCACTAAATACAAGCCAGCAGATCCCCCTATTCAGCAAATGGACTGAGCTATTATAATTATACAATTTAAAAGAGAGGCATATATTTTTTTCTTTTTCTATCGCCAGATTATTTATACACATGTTATAAGCTATTGTATGGCTATTTAATTATTTATCTTTTTTAATGCAAATTTCGCGATACTGCTCCTTTAAAGAGGAACAAAACTATAGATTTTGACCATCTCAGGTTTTATTCTGTGCCCTATTGGCATCCTGAATTGGGATGGCTGCTGTGAGAAACATCCAGAATGCCCATACATACTTGTCTCCCTGATCCTATTCCACATACATGGGCTATGGTTCAATCAGAGCCCAGAAGTGCATATGCTCCTGCTTACAACTCGAAGATGCAGGGATATGGCTACTGGATGAGTTCTGCAGTGCCGGGGGGGGGGGCTTTCACACAGCATTTTGGGATGCCCCCGGCCAATCCTGGAATCTTTTAGATTTTAGGCCCGGCCACAGTGGTGCTTTAGAGCTCTAAATCTTCAATGCATCAGTTGGGATGAGGGGGGTTAGGAATCACCCTGGCTTGGTGTTGTAGTTAAGTGTGTCCTTTCCAATCCCTAGTGTGCTACTAGAAGTGCATTGTCCAAAAGGGATGAGTATAGCAAAGGTTTTATGAAATTCATAAAAGTCATTGTAAGAGTGTTGGGTGTTCTCCAGTCACTGTGACTGATACAGAGGTGGGGCTGATACTAATGTGGGGTTAATGGACATTAGTCAGCAACCCAAGGGATGTCCAGCAGAGAGAAGAATTTCATGTTCTGAATTTTTACCAAATCCATCATATTTGACTGGAGGATCCCTTTAAACTGAAATTTAGGCCCTTATTTATGAAGGAATAGCGACAGGTAGCGACTGGTGAGCGGCCGGTAATGACGGGCCCCGCCACAAGAACGCCGGCTCCCCACCACAATCACACATTTATCAAGCCGATCCTGCTTAGCGACTGAGATAGAGCCATATAGCGACTCATTCATCATTATTCCAGCCTCAGCCCACAGCGCCAGCGTCCGACCTTGAACAGCGACAGGTATGACCTCTCGCTACCTGCCGCTCTCCAATGCATTTCAATGGAACAATCTTTAAATATTCATAATTAATTGTTATACATTTTTTTTTTTTTTTAAATGTGAAAAATTATGTGACCACTTCTGCCATTTTAGATAATTTTTTAAGGGAAAAAAAATAAATAAAATGTACAGAATTGATATGACAGGTCTGATATTAATGTATTCATATTACAAAATTATTTTAAAAAAACTTTTTTTTTGGTTTCCAAAAATATGGTTGTTTGGGGGTTAAAAACTACTTTTAACCCATCACTGCCAGCGCTCTGGGGTTTAAACATGCATTTTACAGCGCAAGATTTTTTTGAGCTTCATTTTTTAATGAATATGGTGGGAGCCGGTAGCTAGGGCCAGTCGCTATCATGCGCTCCCATACAGCGTGGAACCTGTCAAATAGAGACTCCTCACCCAATATTCAACATTACGGCAAAGCGACTGAGTCGCTATCAACAACCAAACAACGGTCAAGCACAGCGACTACTAGCGGGCGCTCTGAAAATGCCGCTACAGTCGCTCAACTGTCGCTACCTGCCGCTATTAATGAATCGGCCTCCCTGTGTGTGCTATGCCAGTCTTTTCTGTAGGACAGTAATATGTATAAATCCTGTAGCTGTGTTACATCTTTTATTCTAACCATTTAATTAAAACATTAAAGTGGACCAACACCCAGGGGTGATCGGCCCGGAAATCTATAAGATTCCCGGGCCGATCACCTCCCACCCCGCGGGACATCCGAGATCGGGATGTCCCGCGGGGTGAAACCCCCCAGAAACCCCAAAAACATCTTACCTGATCCGCCGCCGCTTCCGCCGCCGCCGCCTCCCGCGCGCCCCTCCAGACGTGCACGAGCCCGCGCCGGCCCTCTGTGAATGGCCGGCGGGGGCGTGCGCGCGCCGAGAGTGACGCGCGGGAGGCGGCGGCGGCGGAAGCGGCTTGGACGTTCCTGTCCCCCGCCTGGACGTTGGCGGGGATTGGCTGCGGCGTTCACGTGGGAGCGTTGAGAGGTGAGTTTTTTGGGGTTTCTGGGGGGTTTCACACAGCGGGGCACCCCCGATCGGGGTGCCCCGCCGAAGTGGACCAAAACCCAGGATAGTCAAAATCCTGGGTGTTGGTCCACTTTAAGCATTCCCCTAATCTTTGTGAATTCTTCCAGTTCAGGCAAGTTAATCAGAAGAAGGCCACATTGCTTTAGCCTGGAAAGGGAATTGCCTTTGGCCTACGTATTTGCCATCTGCTTCCAAGGTACCACAACACTACCTGGGCTATTCCAAGGGCATTTTACTCAGTGATATATACCAAAGGCTGCAAAGGGTAAAACTGTGTTGAGTCCTGTGCGTCTATATAAATTGTTACCAAGGCCACAGTGTATCTCATGCCAGGTTCTTAAAGGTTTCAAACTTTCTGTCAGATTGATGAGACAGAAGTATATGTAACTATGTAACATGAAAGAAGAATACTCACAATGGAGCAGTCTGTGTTGGTGGGGTCACACAAGCCCACCTGACAGTGTAAATAAACTTTACCGCCTGCCAGAAATCTGAACATTTGAATGGAAAACCGACCTTTGAGAGAAACTCCATTTTCTGGCACAGAGATAGTTGGATCGTTTCTGTTGGGGCATCTAAAACAAAATGAGCAGACCGACATTAAAATTTCAATGGTTGGACATTACAAGTATTAAGAAAAACATTACAATTCAATAACAGGAAATAACAAACCTCAGTTCGTCATTAATTTACAAATTCCAGTTTCAATGTAGGCTTGGTTGATTCTTGATGCACGCTTAGATTTGGGGTCTGACTTACAAAGGCCGCCACAATATAGTTGTATGTCTAAGGGCACACAGCTTGAAATGCAATGACCGGAGGTGGGTCCTTTGCTATGGATTTTATGCCTTTTTTGGACATTATCTTTGATTTGATTGGATTTTAACTATCCACAATGAATGAAGCAAGTTTTATAGTCATTGGAGCTGTGCCAGAAAACTTAAGATCATTAACTAGCTATTATTATTTCTAGAGATGAGCGAACTTTTACGAAGTTCCCCATCAAAAATGCCGGCATGGTGGGAGCGGGCCGGCCGGTTCCCACCATGCCGGCATTTAAAAAACAAAAAAACAAAAAAAAAAGCATTTTTGCCGGCATGGTGGGAGAAAAAAATGCTCGATCGGCACGAACCACAATATATTCGGGTTCGTGCCGAATCGAATATTTCCTGAAATTCGGAGCGAATTCCGGTTCGTCCGAACCGGTTCGCTCATCTCTAATTATTTCATATAATCTCTTTTCCATTCACTCTTATCTTTTTGTTATGACTTTGAATCCTGCTGGTGCTAGTGTATTGTAAATACTACATAGGATATGTTAATATATGCTCCAGCAGTATACTTGATATTGTATTTATAATTAAAAAAAAAATACACATACTGAATCCAAAGCTATGTAGACCAAGGTTTCATATATTACCATATTTTATTGCATTCTCCAAATATTACTAGTTAAGGTTAATATTCTTATTCTCTGTGATTACTATAGATTTAATATGTGTCAATCAAGGTATGTTTCATATTGACATTCTTTCATTTTTCTCAATTGGTCCCATGTTTAGGCTCCTTGCCACTGCTGTCCAACAGGCCCGATGGGGCCAAGTACTTCTGGGTTCGAGCGATGCAGCCTTTTTCCTGAGTTAAGGGGGCAGACGCTGTCACCCTGGCCTCTCCTCTTGGCGTGTCCTCCTGCTGTGGGAGGTGGTGGTCTGTTAGGGGTTGGGCTAATGAAGGGAGGAGGTCAGTGATTGACTCCCTCTCTCCCTGGCCTCTCTCTACCCATCCACGACTGCACCTTTCTAGTTGCAAGGAGTGTCCGGGAGTGGAGGTCGGATCCGGTGTGTGCTGGGATCCCACTGAGGCTGAGCCACAGATGGTCTTCTCTGGACCTATGCCAGCTGGTTCTTGTGGTCCATCTCACTAGATCAGGAGACCCAGGAGCATTCGTGTTGTTAGACCCAGGAGAACTTCAGCAGCGAAGGAGAGGATTACTAAATGTTGGAGGTATGCATTCTGTCTTCCTTTGTTTATTTAAACACTTAGGTGAATGTAAAATAGTTGTATGAATAAGGGCACACAGTTTGAAATGCTTAAGGACTGCTATGGATTTTATGCATTTTTTGGACATTATCATTGAATTTATTAGATTTTAAATATTGACAAAAAATGATGTTTTATATTCATTTGAAAAACTGTCATTTTATATACTAACATATTGATTAATTTGCCAAAAAGGTAAAAAATCAAGAAAAGTGCCTCTCTAGGGTTAGAAATGTATAGAAAGATATCACCCGCATTTCAAGGAATCCTACCTCTTCAATTAGATTAATTTGTTAAGGGCTCTGAGTAAAAGGTCTCACACAATGTTAAATAGGATTGTAGATGATAAGGGGCAGACCTCAGACTCCACTAACCTCAACAGGCAGCTACGAACCTGAACAATTTATTATACCAAGGAAATATAAGAGTGGAGAAGAGGAGAAAATGGTTCCTACAGGCTGAGATGTCTGAAAGGTTAAAATGTATTGAGTATTATTACAAAGTCTTAAGCAAAAATTAAAAAATACAAAAGCTGACCCTAACCCTCCCCCACTCCCTGCACCCTGGGGGGGGGGGAACTTGAAGAGCACCAAAGTTATTCTGATATGGGGACTATTGCAAATACATTTGCTATTTTTATCAGGCCATGTACACTATATCAAATCTATAAACCCCAGCCTGATTTACCACCCTCTGATACTGCCAGGCTAACACACATGCAGGTCAACCCTGTGATGCCCAAAATGGGCAAATTTTTTAAGGTTTGCAAAAAGCTATTGCTTCATCTCCAGCTAAAATTTAAGGGTGCCAATCCCGCTGCTACCCCCGGTTACAAATGGGACAATTTTTTGAGGGCTTGCCCGCTACTGCCAGGCCAACATAACTGCAGTTTAATCCTGTAATGCCCAAAATGGGTATATTTTTCAATGCTTGTAAAAAGTCGTTACTTCTTTTCACTTTTTTAGGAACACCAACTCGGTTGCTTCTCCAGATTTCTTTTGTGCTTAAAACTATCAAAGACAGTCACAGACTATTGAAATGCAAATGTGGCATGTTAATTAGATTCATGTGCTAATTAGTCAATTCAAATGCTAATTAATCTACTAAAACCTGTTGTTATAGAGCCTTAGGTTACTTCAGTGTGATATTAAGGACTTTTAGGGCCATCAGGCATTGCTTTCCATGCATTTTA